>CM031244.1:673398197-674117976 GCA_018340775.1 Taxus wallichiana var. yunnanensis | reverse complement strand
TGACGTTATTTTAGTAATGTGGATAAACTAACAAAGGTAACACATTTTATCACCTGGAAATCTAAAGGATGATTCTCCTGTGTTAGCTAAAAAATTTGTACATGAAATTTTCAGATTACATGGAGTACCTGAATTAATCATTTCAGATAGAGATCCTAAAATGACGTCAAGATTTTGGCAAATGCTTAATGCAGCTTTAGGAACTAAGCTGAATTTCAATTTTGCGTATCATCCAGAAAATGGATGGATAGACTGAAAGAGTTAATCAAGTTTTAGAGGATATGTTACGAATGAATTGTATGGATAAGTAGTACAAGTGGGAAGAGTACCTTCCACTAGTTGAGTTTGCATATAATAATACATATCATGCCTCTCTTAAGATGGCACCTTTTGAAGCATTATATGGAAGAAAATGTAGAACCCCTGTTAGTTGGGACAACATGGAGGATAGAGAGGTAATTGGACTTGAAATCCTTACTGAAATGGAACAACAAGTTAAATTGATTCGTGAACGCTTGAAAGAAAGCAAAGCAAATAGACAAAAGAGTTATGTTGATTTGAAGTGGGTAGACAGGAGGTTTGAACTTGGTGAGAAAGTCTTTCTTCAGGTCAAACCGAAAAAGAGCTCTATAACTTTTGGCAAGGCTGCCAAGTTATCACCTCATTATGTGGGACCTTTTGAGATAGTTGAAGTAATCAACCTTGTAGCTTACCGCTTAGCATTACCTCCTGCTTTATCATGAATGCATGATGTTTTCCATATTTATTTGCTTAAGAAATACGTTTCAAATTTATCAAATGTGTTAAATTAGAATTCTTTGCAGGTCCAAGATCTAGGAATAATTGTGGTTAAACCCATATGAGTATTGAAACTCGCCAGTTGCATTTGAGAAATCGTGAGATAAGTCAATGCAAGGTCTAATGGGACCAATTTAACAAAGAAAGTGCAACCTAGGAAACCTGGATGATATGAAAACCATTTTTTTAAACAGAATTGATTCTGTTGACTGATAAAAAAATTTGTGATTTTATCTTTATAATACAATAAGTATGCCAGTTTGGGCAGATATTTATTTGTTTGAATAAACAACTAATTAATGTTGATTTCTGGAATTTAAAATTCTGATACTATTACAAACATATGTTAAGAAAGTGAATAAAAATTGATTATCCTAAATGCAATGATTAAAATGAGGTAATCATCGAGATGATGATTCTTTTTAGGAGGGAAGCATGTAACACCCTCGACAATGGTTATATTCCTCCTTTGCATTTCAAGTGTTGACATGTGATTTTCTTGATAAAGGTGTGTTCTTTTGATTGCTAAAGATCATGCTTGAAATGGATAAATCAATTATGCTCTTTGATTGAAGGGTTGGTATGTTGTTGCTTGCAATAATATATTTCACTCTCTTTGGATAAGTTGCAATCTAGTTTTAAGAGTTGCAACTTACCTTTCACCATTGGACTCATCCTTGGATCAATTCCATTGATCCAAGGTATGTTTTAAATCTTCTTATTAAAATTGAATGAAAAACTGACATTCATCGATTGTGAGGCTTAACGGACTGAACTTGTGTTTGTGGAAAATTCTTTATTATCTTGGAAACAATGCTTGCATTCTGTTTTGTGTTGAGCTCAACTCTTCTTGGTCGACCCTTGCAGGGTGCTTATGGCATCAAGGGAAATAGGAACCCTGCTTTTGGATTCTTGAGATAAATAGATTGTTGTGTACCCTAATAAATACGAGACTCGTAAGTTACCTAACTACTGTTACTATACCCCTTTATGAGGGATGACATTCTAACCTAAGTTGTTAGCTTGTAAGGAAGTAACCTAGGGGGATGTTAAGTTATTTCTAAACCTATAGTTTTTGGTTAAAACTACATCCTATCCTAGGGTGGAAAACTATTGTTGGGGGTTATATCCTAAGGTTATTTATTTAAACTAACCTAAGATCTAACCTAAGCAAATTCTATCTATCCTAAACTAATGGGATATGAAAGGGGACCTAGGGGCCATTGGCAATGGGAACTAAGTGGCAGTTCTAAATCTTTTATTGGGATTTGTTTTGATTTGGTTTTTAATGTATGAAAGTACTACCAGTGTGGCAGGGGTTAGTGAAAGTTAGAGGAATCTACGTGGAGGCATCTCTAAGTTTGGAAATGCATTATGAATTGCAATTAGGTCTCGCCAACTATGAATGGTGGTGGCAAGGAAAGATAAGTGGGAAAATTGGTTTTATGGCATTAATGTGCCTCGGGTTTGGTGAGCAAGTTGTCTTGGAAGGCATGCTAGTGGATTCGTTGGGGGTTGTTTAGCTTTGCATGCTTCACAATTTTCACTCCACATGGAGCTATCTGGTTCTTCGAACCAGCAGTTTGATCTCCACCTTGTGGTTATTTTTGAACTCTCTAAGCTATTTTCGGTTCGAGGAATGTATAAGTGGGATTGTGGAAAAAGAATATGGTTGTTTGATCTTGTTTGGAGAAGAAGAGATCTTGGAAACTCGGTTGGAAGTATTCTTCGAATCGGCAGAGGCACTATCAGGCATGATAGGCTCTACCCATTAAGATTTCTTGCTTTCTTCTAAATGATTCATTAAAAAAATTCTGCTCACTGGAAATTTTATATTTGTTTGATGTATGTGGTTGTTTACTTACATGTAAGCTTAGAAACTATGTGGGTTTTGAATTGAATCCTTTTCTATTATTGACAGTTTTTGGAAAAATTCTCTGTTCTGGTTGTTAGAGGTTTTCATGTAATTTTTTTGGAACTCTACAATCTGTACTAGAAGCTCTTTTGACCTCTGTAACTTGAACTAGTAGTTTTGTTATTGTATGTAAGCTTGTAGCTTTTTTCAAAGCTTATTTTCTTGCATTTGAAAATAAGGTGAAAAGAGTTGGCTTATTACTTTTGGGTTCTGAATTCATTATTGGGTTGTCACATTTTGATCTATACTTAAGCTTGTTGAGCTTGAATTAGAAGCTCCTTGGCCGTTTTGAACTTGATCGACAGTGTTGTTGGGATGGCCTTGTATCTCTGTTTATGATTGTGTTCGGGTAGTTGTAGTAGCACTCCATGAATATTCTAAACTTGTATTGAAGTCGTGATTGGTTTTAGCTTTATTGGGACCGAGTGGTTGTTTGGACTGTGTAGAACTTATTGAAGTTTTGAACCTTGGAACTTGTATATAGTTCTTATGAATTTTGTATTCGTTGTTGAGTTATTGCGTTGTGCTTTGTACTTAAGTTCTTTACTGAGATTTTATTCTTCCTTATGAAAACGGAAGGCTTGAACCCATAATAGGGTGTTGGTATTATTATGAGATTTTATTAGAGCCATGTGATTCCGTTTTAAATTCGTATTTGAACTTGAGTTGTTTGAACTTGTGATCTGTGCATGAATTTAACGCAACACATGTATTCCTTGTTGGTCATTTTGATTTTGTATGGGGAAATCAATGAGTTGTATACTTACGAGTATTCTTTGAATTGAAAACTTCAGTTCTTTTAGCACTATATGATGGAAGGGGTCTTGTGGGTTGTTTGGTCGAAGTAGACTGTAAAAATTCTTTGTGGCCTCCTTTGTTTTGATGTTGAGAAGGAATGGTTGTTTTACTTCTACCTCTAGACTGCACTGTGTTTTTGATCTTAACGAGGCGTGTAAATTTTAGAGTGTATTCTATTCATATCTCGCTCTCGAGCATATTCTGCCTTGTGGGAAATTTTGACTGCCTTGTTCTTAGAAATAATTGGGACTAGAAATTTGTTCTATTAAGGAACCAACGTATTAGTTGTAGAGGTTCATGGAAAGAGTTACCTCTTCCTTTCTATCTTTTAAGTGAAACAAACCCTACCTGTCATATGATTTTTAAGGAACTAGAGAGGTTTGTGGTTATCTTGTTCAGACGAGTTGGAAGAAGGTAGGACAAAACTTGTCTTATCGAATCACTTAATTATTTACTTCCATCTAAGTAGTGGGTTTTGTAGAATGCTAAGTTCAAACCTGATATTCTGTTTGTAGTCGAAAGTTTCAGTACCATTTATATGGATGTTGACAATGTGAATCTTTCTTGGAAATTTGAACTACCTTCTCATTAGTAGTTTGTTGTTAATGTTTGTAATGGTGATTCAGTCTTCAGTTGTTGTGACTTCCCAATATTTTCGATTAGAGGACTTTTACTCCATTGTTATACTCTTGTTGAACTACCATGTATTAAAGAGAGAGAATTATACTCTCTTGGGGGGAGTCTGATTTGAGGCTGTCTTGTGTTTTTCTTCTTGAATTGATTTGAATTTGAGCTAGGTGATGAGGATAGGTCTTCTGGGAAGGTTGCATGGAAAATTGGAGGTATACGGGCTTGACTATGCATTTGGTTTTGAGTTCTCTTTTGGAAACTAACTTAAGAGTTTCTAAGTTGTATTAGATGTTGGATTTCATTTCATAGTATAAATGAAATGAAATATGGTTTGGGTCCTCATGGGTATGTGATCCTTTTCTATTGACTGATAATATTATGGATTGAACTTCTCATTATTCATTCTCTTCTTTTTCTTTATTGAGGGATGGAACTTACTAATATCAGTTATGTTGTAACTAACCCTTTTACAGATTGGGAAAAGTTAAATGTGCTCTTCTATCTTTACGAATTTAAGAGATAAATTAATGTTAAGACTTGTTTATTGATCCAAAACTAAATTGATAGGATCTATTAAGTCTTGTGGTATAATTTTGAAGTTGCAGATTATAAAATGTTCCTTTCTTAAAAGTAAATCCAGATTTCTTAATTGTACTTCTTACTTGATGTTATTACTTATGATTACTTGCATGATGTTTTACAATTGATTCATGAAAGCAAAGTTGTTTAATGAAGCAATTAGTGGAATGCACTTTAATTTAATGCTTATTACTTATCATGCTCAGTTCATTGAACTGACCCATGCTAGCAATTTTACAGATGGACATCATAAGTGATTAAAGAAATGAAATTTCATGTTGTATTGGGTTATTTGATTTTGAACCTTATGTAAAGAGTTTCGATTCATTCTTTAATGGTATTGAAAAAGTAAAAGTTGAATTCTTTTTGGATTAAAGGTCGTTTGTCATACAACATGCCTAGAATACTTAGTGTTATAAATGAAAAGGTTATAAATGAGGAATTTGAATGTTGGATATTTACTTGTATGGGTTGTGTAAGCTATCTTATATTTATAAAGAAGATGGGATTTCTATTTTGATGACATTATTCATATCTATTATATGAATAATTTGGATGAATCGATAAGTTAGATAAAAAGGGAATTAGTTTAATCTCCCTTAATAAGATGCGGTTGGTTAAGTTGCATAAGTTATCAATCTTATCTAAAAAATTCTAATATAGTATTTAAATGTGTAATGAATATGTGATGGAACGTTAGAGTTTGTGAAAGATAAGAAGGGTTTGACAAACCCTAACACTTAATCAAATAGAGGAAGGTTCTTCCTCACTAAATGAAACATAACCCAAAGAAGGGTGACATGATCGTTAAATGTAGACTTCATTTCTTATAAAGTCTACCTTAGTTGAACCTATTTGGTTGTTACACCTTGATTTAGAAATATGTATTGGAACTTATGATATTGCTATCCTATTTTGGTTAACTGTTGTTAAACTAAATAAATGAACGTTAGAAGCAATCATGAGTTAAAGGAAGTTATTTAATGCTTAATCGATTCAAGTATAGAACAAGGACTTAAGGAGTGTTGGATTAGGGTTTAGCATAAATGATGTAATCTATTTTATAATCCAAATTAATTTAACATTAGTAACCTCCTTGGGGTATGTACATCATGATGAGGTAGTTTCTGTAGGATGTTGGCACATGCCAAATGCAGGGTTGTACCTTCAAGAAGACTTGGGTCTTCTCGAGGATACAACATTGCAGTTGACATGTGGTAACACCCTTCTGCATTGATCATCTAGATCTACACACAATAAGGACTTGAACTTGGGTTTTCTCTAGGTCAAGTTAGTAACATGTTTAGGATAGGGAGTAACTTTCTATAACTCAGGGTACTTTGGCACATCCGGTTGTGAGGTCAACCCAAAGTATGCCCTTTACCGTAAGTCATCGAAAGTGTCTTCCTATAATAGACTATGTTCCTAACTTGGGCTAGGGTTAAACCTGGACAAGTGGACTGACAGTAGTTAGTAAAGACCATTCATGATAATAGAGGAGTGAGGTGAAGGATGTATTCCAAAATGACGAGTATGTCATCTAGGAATAGTGACATACATAGTATGTTGTAAATCTTTGGCCAAAGTATCACAAGTTGTTGGTTGTGTTGTCCTGTGTCTCCTATTTTAAAGTTACGTGATACCAGATGAATATTGGTAACAAATATTCAGGTATGTTCTTTAAACAAGATCACTCAGTACCCAGTTTAAGGTGAAAACCATGTATACAAAATATACAATAAGTATTCAATACTTAAGGTGAAACCTGAATAGATCGGTAGGTAACCGAGTCATGGAATGAATAGATCGGTGTATCACCGAGTCATTACAACTACATATGGTTATATGTTATGAGATTGATTGGCATTGAATGTGTGTTCTAAATAAAGTTTTATTTAGAACTGTGAACATTATGTAAAAAAAAATCCCTTGTTTCTAAAGTCTTAAAATGGGAATGTTACATTTGTGACGACAAAAGAAAGATGTTAGAAATCCATTGGGGATAGTCAATGGATAGGATGAAGGAACCTAAGAGAAGGCACTTAAGCTCTTCTTTGACAAGAAAAGAAATGCGAGGATGCATTTACCAGAGCTTTTATTTGATGGGTTTGGCATCATGAATGGTTATGATATTGTGGACCATGACTTTTGGGTCAATGTCGTGTTATGTTTGTGGAGCCTATTTTCATGTTAGAATGTGGTACACCTTCATGTGTTACACTCGGGTATTTTACGGCGGTCCCGCTTACCGGTGAGCGGGTCAAGGGGGTTCGAGGGGGTGAAGCCCCAGATGGATGGAAGGGGTTGGGCGAAGCCCCTAAGCAAATTTTCATGGGTGGTTTATTAACCCATGGGTAATGGGTAACCGTTATGGGCTGTTTTTGGGCCCATGGTTTTTTGGTACCCATTGTTTTGATACCCATGGTTTTGTATCAAACTGCTTAAGCAATTGTCTATTTATATGGTCTTATGCATATGATAGATATACAAGCAAATGTATTGCGAGATGTATTTTTGAATTCGGTGTGAATTCAGCAGAGTTTGTTGAGCATAGCTCTAAACGGATCTAGGTATTGTATTGAGAGAGTGGAGGCTTGTAATAAAATCTGAGCAAGTGATTCTTGGTGGACATAGCCCAAATTGGGTGAACCACGTTAAATATTGTCTCTCTGTGTTGTGTTATTTATTCTATACTTTTATTTGAGATCCGTAATATTTTCGCATATTAGTTTCTATTGTTGCGATTCTGTAAGGGATTATTCCGCATATTTTATCTCTTATTTCCTAACAATTGGTATCTAGAGCCTGGTTTGGTTTGCTGAAGTGTTGAATCGCAGGGAAATTTTTAGCTTGAGTGGGAGCTATGGTAGATGATGGAAGATCTAGGGTTGATAAATTCAATGGGCAGAATTTCAGTCTTTGGAAGATGCAGATGGAAGATTACCTTTATCAAAAGGATCTTTATACTCCGTTGTCTGAGAAGGTGAACAAACCCTCGAGTATGACAAATGCAGAATGGGATTTGCTGGATATGAAGGCACTTGGGACAATCCAGGCTATGTCTTGCATCTTCGGTATTATTTAATGTTTCAAAGGAAAAGACTACAAAAGATCTAATGGATGCATTAGGGAAGTTATATGAAAAACCCTATGCCTCTAACAAGATATTTTTAATGAAAAAATTGTTTAATATGAAGATGTCTAAGAATAGTTCAGTAGCAGATCATTTAAATGATTTCAATACGGTTGTGAATATGCTAGCTTCGGTTACAATAGAATTTGATGAAGAAGATAGGGCTTTATTAATTTTGTGCTCTTTACCTGAGAGTTAGAATAGCCTGGTAATGGCGGTAAGTAACTCGGTTCCAGCTAACTCGAAGTTAAAGTTTGAGGATGTTGTAGAGGTGACTCTAAGTGAGGAAATGCGAAGAAAAAGCTCCAGGGAATCTTCTACTTCAGGTAATGCTTTGACAGTGGAAACTAGAGGGAGACAGAAGAATAGAGGAAACCGTGGAAAATCAAAAGATCGAGCAAGGTCAAAATCCAAGAACAAGATTGTATGCTAGAATTGTGGAAAGCCTAGGCATGCAAAGAAGGACTGTTGGGAGCTTCAGGATAAGAAGAAACAACATGAAGAAAACAAGGAGGCAAATGTGGCATCGGGTAATGTATGTCAGGATGCTTTGATTCTTTCTTTGTATAATATTATTGAATCTTGGGTTTTAGATTCAGGGGCTTCTTTTCATGCTACTCCACATAGGCATTATTTTGTTGATTATGTTCAAGGGATTTTGGGCATATGTTTTCTTGGTGATGATAAGCCTTATAGTATAGTTGGAAAAGGTTCTGTTCAGGTTAAGATGTAGAATGGGAATACATGGCTATTGAAGGATGTCAGACATGTGCCTACATTAAGGAGAAATTTGATATCGGCGAGGTAATTGGGAAGTGATGGTTGTACTGTGATATTTACAGCTAACTCTTGGAAGATTACTAAGGGTGCTCTTGTGGTGGCAAGAGGTAAGAAGGTTGGAACCTTGTATTTAACCGCTGATAGTACTAATGATTGTAATCTTGTGGCTTCAGATGCAGATACAACATTATGGCACTATAGGCTCGGTCATATGAGCCATAAGGGCATGGAGATCATAAAGAAGAATTTTCCTAGATATACAGAAACAAGTTTGGAGTTCTATGAGGAATGCATATATGGGAAACAAAAGCGAGTAAGGTTTCTCAAGGTTGGACCTATAAAGAAAGAGAGTAAGTTAGAGCTGGTGCATTCTGATGTGTGGGGGCTAGCTCAGGTATCATCTCTTGGGGGTTCAAGTTATTATGTTACTTTTATTGATGATGCAACAAGGAAAGTTTGGGTTTATTGTATTAGAAACAAATCGATGTATTTGACGCTTTTGTTAAATGGAAAGCCTTGGTAGAGAATGAAAAAGGTCTTAAGCTAAAATGTCTCGGTCAAATAATGGAGGGGAGTATTGCAAAGCAATGAATTTAATGATTATTGTTCTAAGAATGGAATCGCGCAGTAAAAGCGGTTCAGAACTCCACATCGAGAATGGGGTATCGAAAGGATGAACAAAACAATAATGGAACGTCTTAGGAGCATGAGATTACATGCAAGACCGCCTCTTTCTTTTTGGGCGAAGCGGTGAGCACACGGTGTACTTGATAAACAGAGAGGACCCTCAAGTGCCTTGGATGGAGGCATACCGAGGAGGCTTGGTAGGGTAAGAAATTTGATTATTCATTTCTTAGAGTCTTTAGATGTGAGGTGTTTGTTCATATAGACAAGGATGATAGGACCAAGCTAGATGCTAAATCAGAAAAATATACTTTCATTGGTTATGGTGGTGATGACTTTGGATATAAATGTTGGAGTATTAAGGACAAGAAAATCATTCAATCTAGGGATGTGGTCTTTAATGAGAAATTCATGTATAAGCGGCGATTGCGGGAAAATAGGGAAGAATCCAAGAAAGAATATGCGGCGGTAGAGAATCTTAGGATGGGAAAATGACACATGAATCAATTCGGGAACCCCCTCAATAGGAACCTCAAACTCCTATATTGAGGAGGTCTTCTATGGTAAGAAAAGAACACGAACATTTTCTCCTTCTCTTTATTATTTATTACTCACCGATAGTGGAGAGCCGAGAGATCTTTGATGAAGCAATGCAAGTAGATGTCGGTAAGAAGTGGGAGCAAGCCATGGATGAGGAGCATAAGTCTCTAATGGAGAACCAGACTTAGGATTTGGTGAAGCTACCTTAGGAAGGCAAAAGAGCATTGCGAGAACAAGTGGGTGGGTGAGAGTTAAAGATGAAGAAGGAGGAAAGAAAAGATATAAGGCCGGTTGGTGGTCAAGGGTTTGCACAAAACAAGGTATAGATTTTGATGAGATTTTTTTCTCCGTAGTAAAAATGACTTCTATCGAAGCTGTTCTTGGAATGGTGGTAGCAGAAGACTTGCACTTAGAACACTTAGATGTAAAGACTACATTTCTTCATGGTGATCGGAGGAGGAGCTATACATGCAGTAGCGAGGAAGGATATGAAGTCACGGGTAAAGAGGAGATGGTGTGTAAACCGAAGAAGAGCTTGTATGGCACGAAACAAGCTCCACGTCAATGGTATAAGAAGTTTGATAGCTTCATGATGGAGCAAGGTTATATTAGATGTCATCTAACCATTGTGTGTATACAAAGAAATTTGAGAATGGAAGTTATATTATCTTGTGTTTGTATGTAGATGACATGTTGGTTGCAGGTAAAAACATGCAGGAAATAAAAGTACTCAAGAAACAAATAAGTGAATCCTTTGATATGAACGATTTGGGGGCAGCCATAAAAATCCTTGGTATGAGGATAACTCGGGATAGGAAGGAACGGAAGCTGACTTTATCTCAGGAAGAGTACATTAAGAAGGTATTGGATAGGTTTAACATGCAGGATGCTAAACCGATTAGGACTCCTTTGGCAAGCCATTTTAAGTTATCAAAGGAGCAGTGTCCCAAAACAGAGCAGGTAAGAAACCAGATGTCCAAGGTACCTTACTCATCGATTGGCGGTTTGATGTATGCTATGGTGTGCACTAGGCTCGATATTACCCATGAAGTGGGAGTGTGAGTAGATTTATGAGTGATCTAGGTAAAGAGCATTGGCAAGCAGTAAAGTGGATCCTTCGGTATTTGAGAGGAACCATGGGGGTAGTTTTGTGCTAGAGTGGATCAGACACCACTTTACGTGGTTATGTAGATTCAGACATGGTGGAGATGTAGATAGCAGAGGAGCACAACAAGTTATATTTACACTTGTAGGTGGACAGCAATGATAAGTGGATTTCATGACTACTGAAGCTAGTGGCTTTTATCAACCATGGAGAAATTTGAGTATGTTGCTACAACGAGAGGCAAGCAAAGATATTATTTGGTTACAACAATTGCTTGAGGAGTTGGAGCATAAGCAAGAGGAATGTAAGTCGCTTTGCAGTGATAGTCGAGTGTTATACACCTAGCTAAGAACTCTACTTTTCACTCGAGATGAAGCATATACGGTTAAGGTACCATTTCATTAGGACACTTTGGAGGAAGAGAAGTTGAAGTTGGAGAAATTCATACCAGTCGAGAATCCTCGCAGATATGATGACCAAGGTGGTCACAAGGATAAACTAAAGCTATGTTCACTTTGGTTGGCCTTCGCAGATGACAAAGAAGTGTTGAGAAGCTTGCTCGGTGGAAATTAGTCTCCAAGTGGGAGATTTTTATGTTTGTGGAGCCTATTTGCATGTTAGAATGTGGTACACCTTCTATGTGTTACACTCAAGTATTTTATGGCGGTCTGCTCGTGGTGAGCGAGTTGGGGGTTCGGGGCGAAGCCCCAAAGCAAATTTTCATGGGTGGTTTATTGACCCATGGGTAATGTAAGTAACCGTTATGGGCTGTTTTGGGCCCATGGTTTTTTCGGTCTTTGCCCATTGTTTTAATACCCATGGTTTTTTGCCCTTGGTTTTGATACCCACGGTTTTGTATCAAATTGCTTAGTGCGATTGTATATTTATATGGTCTTATGCATATGATAGATGTACAAGTAAATGTATTGCAAATGTGTTTTTGAATTCGGGTGTGAATTTCAGCAGAGTTTGTTGAGCATAGCTCCAAACGGATCTCAGGTATTGTATTGAGAGAGTGGAGGCTTGTAATAAAATCTGAGCAAGTGATTCTTAGTGGACGTAGCCCAAATTGGGTGAACCACGTTAAATCTTGTCTCTCCGTGTTGTGTTATTTATTACGCACTTTTATTTGAGATCCGTAATATTTTCTACATATTAGTTTCTCTTATTGCGATTCTGTAGGGATTATTCTGCATATTTTATCTCTTATTTCCTAACATGTCGGGCATATCGGCATAAGACTAGGGAAAAAAAAATTATGGTCTAAAAGGAAAGAGGTAAAAGATTCTCGCTCAGTAGCATATAAAGATTGGCCTATCTTTAGAATGTGCGGGTCGTCCTGAGTGTTAATTTTGATTTCAATGGTCGATTCATTCAACATTGTTTGCATCTCAAAAGGTAATGACCGGTAAATATAAGAATCTTTCGCACCCAGGTAGGTGAGGATGGACTCATCATCCTAACATTGAATGACATTAATAAAAGGTGTATCGTCATTGATCATGTCAGGATATAAGAATGGGAGAGAAGAGGGAGCCTCGCCATCGCATTGATAGGTCAAAGGTCCAGAGAAATTATGTTTACGAAAAAAAAATTTAGGAGGAATAGATTCGGGATCTATGAACCCGTGGGGGAAGATGGTGATGTGGTTGAATGAGGTGGAGAAGGTTTGTCTTCCTTAATGAGGTTGATGTGAGCATTCTTTGGAGGTGGTGTGTCAAAGCCAATACCACTATGGTCATTGTGTTTATGAGTGATATAGAAGATGATAGTTTGTCGTCTGTTCATAAAAATTGAAGCTAAAGTTGTTCCATGCGAACTTGACGGTGAAGGAAAGTGTGAGCAAAGTGGCGGTTAGTAAGGGAGTGTAAGTCAGATGAAAATGGTTGTGTTTGGGATGGAGGTTTGGGTGAATAAGTGGAAATATCAAGTCCCCATATGTTAGATTAGTGTGAAGGTGGGGAGGACCATAAGGAAAAACCTCGTCTATGTGGTAGTCATAACTAGGTTGTTGACACAAGTTTCCATACTCTTGCGGAGTGAGGAACGTGTCGATATTGTATAGGTAGTACTCCCCCAGAGTGAGGTGTTGAAAGACACCTTCTAAGGGATCAATAGTCGATATGTGGGTAGCGGGGATAAATAACTTGCTACATGATTGGGAGATAGGTAAGTCATTTGTAGAGGTTGTGGTGGTAGTAGGAATAACAGGGTTAGATGTAGGAGGGGTGGTGGCAGTCTCGGTGGATGGGTTTATAGGTGAAGGTAAAGTGGGGATAGTGGCGAGATGCCTTGGCAGTACAAGCACATCATCAGCCTGGTATAGCATGTTACAGGTCTTGAAAGGTGATGGGTCAGCTGGGATGGTGTAGTTATGTCCTTCATGTTCAAATTTAAGGCATCAGTGTAAAGTCGACAGGATACAACCCATGGCATGGATCTAAAATCGGCCAAGAAACAGGTTATACTAGATCTCTCCTTCTAGGAGATAGAATAGTTCTAGGATAGTGTGGGGACCTACACAGACATGGAGAATGATGGTACCCAGGGTAGAGGTTATGACATCATTAATGGATCTCAACATAATTAGGTTAACATGCATGTAATTGGAAGGTATGCACATTTGGTTGTACACATGGGAGGAGATGATGTTAATACTAGCACCACCATTGATCATAACACATCATATGTGTATATTATCGATATGTACGGAAATGAAAAGAGTGGGATCAGGGTCCTTAGACTGGAAGGGAGAGATTTCTTCATCTGAAAAGCTGAGGGTGGCTATTTGGGGAGTAGGTGGAGGTGTAGAGGAAGGTGAAAACTTAGTGAGAGAGGCTACGTGATGAGGGGTAGTGATGGAGGCTACGGGTGTGGTATCATTTGGTAAAATCTTGATATATTCAAGGATCTCCATGAGGGCTTGGCGATGTGACTCGAGAGGTTTGGATGAGATCTTATAAAGAAATTTAGAGGGAGGATTTGTGTAATTGTTTTAGCATTGTGCGATGTGTGACCCCATTAGAAATAGGACATGTGGGACCTTGAATGGTGACTTTGAGTGTGGGTACGAGACGGTATGTTGGGTATAGGGTTGGTTGATGGGCTAGTTTGCCTTTTCTTTTCCTTTGTCTTTACGAGCGCGGGTGCCAATGTGAACCATGTTAATTTGAGGGGAGGTACATGGAGAGGGTGTGTCATGGAAGGTATAATGACATGAGGGAAAAATCCTAGCGGTGGATAAGAGCCTTGTGAAATGAGTAGGGCACATTGACATTTGGGTGGTGGTTTGGCCAACTCTCTTATATGGACCATGTTGATCTCAAATTTCGAGGGTGGATAAAAGGGTTGTGGGGGTGGAGATATTGGTCACTGAGTAGGTAATGGAAGAATATTTGGGGAGATTGGCGAAGGTGGAATGGGGTCCTCATCCAGAAGATCGTCATCATCGAAATTGTGTTTAGGAGGACAAAGTTGGATAAGAATAGTCTTCAAGGCCTTACAATTTTCAACATCATGTCCTAGCACATGATGATAGGCACAAATCTTGGTCTCATCAAACCCTTTTGGTTTAGGTTTGAGAGGATTGTAAGGTCGAAGCGGTGGTAATGTGATAAAGGAAGTCTCTAAGAAATTGGTAAGATCTTAGCGTAGGACCCTGCTAACGGATCGCAATGGGAGGTGAGTGTGGGTTTGGGTATAGGTGTGGCTAATTGTGGAGGAAGAGGCTTTACAGGAGGGGGAAATGGTTTGTCTACTAGTTTGGTATGTGGAGTGGTCTTAGGTCTTGTGGGCATCTATTTGGGTAAAGGTGGGGTAGAAGAGCCACTATGGAAAGTTTGGTTGGTTTGACTACTTTATTGGAGGGTAGCGGATTCTTATCTTTAGGTTGCATCTTCTTGGGTAAAGGTGACACGGGTGTATGGGATGTAGAAGGAAAATCAGATGGTGGAAGAGGATGGGTTACCCACGGGGAAACCGAGTTACGGTGGGGGTGGTTGGTAAAGGTTAGGTAGAAGGTCATGGGTGATGGCGGGGTTGAGTGGATTACTTGGGTATATTAGAGGGCCATGATGAGGAGGTGAGATGCTACATTTTTGGTTTACTAGTGGAAGAAGGTTATTTGACTAGGGTCAAGGCATGAGGTCCTAGGATGTATGGAAGGGGTGAAGGTGACAACAATGTGGTGGGCAAGGTCGGTGTATGAGGCCTAAGGTTGGGTCTTACTTTTAGGGAAAGAAATAAGTTTAGTGTTGGTCTGGGAAGATGTGGCTAAATCTAATTTGATGGGTGGGTGAGTAAGGTTGGACATCGACACGACCCCTAAGGTAGTGATGGGTTTAGGTAAGGGAGATGATATAGGCATGGGTAGGTGTTTGGGTATAGGTGTGTCTTTGGGTTGTGGGAAGAGGTGTGTGTTAGGTTGTCAGGCGATGACATTGAAGGTGTTTCAATAGTCATAGTTGTGTTTGGTTTGTCTCGATTGAAACAATTTTGGATAGATTGTGGAGGTGTCAGTGAGTGACAACTATATTTGGGTTGAAGTAGGGAGTAGAAGACGTCCCCAAAGTAAGGCTCTATCGACATAATCCAGGTGATCGACCAAGCGTGAAAATGGTACTACTATAAGTGGGTCCAATGTGGATCGAGTAATAATCCCCGTAAAATGTGTTTAAGAAATAGGGAAATAGTTAGCTTTAGACTCTGTGGGTAAGAGAGCCAAAAGCATATCAATAGGATCTTGGAAGTCGATGGAGAATGGTCACCTAAAGGAAATGGTGTTTCTACAGGATCCTCTATGGGTAAAGGAGATGATGGTCTAGACGAGGTGGACTCTCCTTGTGATGGTGTAGGGAGTGGAAATGTGTCCCCTATGAGTAGGAGAGGTGCTACTGACAATTTCTCAGTAATTTGAGGGGCCATAGGCGGAGTGCTAATTATGGGCTCTTTCACGGGTGAAGGAGAAAAAGAAGGGAGTTCTTATGTAGGTGGAGGAGTAGATGAAATAGGTTCCTGTGTAGGTAGGGGAGCTCGGGCTAGGATTTCTTCTATGGAAGGAACAAGGGGCAATTGGGAAGTAACTGGTATGTCATCAAAAATAGTGTGGACCTCACGGACATTGCTATCATTGGTTGAAGTGTCACCAGTTTGGTTGGAAGATGGGGCATGATTAGGGAATGGTTTTTTGAAGATATGTAGGTTTTGGTTGGTGGGTGCATTTGGGTTATCCAAGACTAGATCTCTGTTGTCTAACATTTCTTAGATGATATTATTGAAATGTGAGTGGTTAATTAAAGTGCGTGAATGAGTGACAAAGTTAGCGATAGACTCGTTATCATAATGTCATGTGGAATAAAGATTAGTCATGGTGACTTTCTTGACAATGTTGATTGAGAAGTAGTCTAAGAAGGCTTGGGCTACTTGATTAAATGAGTAGATGGAATGTCAGGTAGCCCACCTGTACCGGTCTAATGCAGGTCCCTGTGAGGGACATCGAGAAGGTTCGTAAGAGTAAAGTGTCATCATGGCGCGCATCAGTAACACCCATGTTTGAAAGACCGCAAATGTTACTGTAGATCTTCTTTACTATTGAAGTAGTTAAATTTTGGCATTTCCCAATGTACAAGGTATGGGTGAATAGGAATGGATGGATGAATGGGCTCATTATAGATTTCATCATAGGTGAGAGAATTATGTGAGCTGGAAACTAATGCTTCTAGTGTTTGCATCCTTTCCATCATTAATTTGATGAGGTCATTGGTAGGTTGTGATAGAAGGGTGCCTCTGTGGCGTAAGAGGGTTGGTGTTGAACATGTGATGTGGGTGGCATTCTAGTGTATGGTGATTCCGAATAGGAAGGTTGAGAATAGGGGATCGACATAGAGGGCATATATCCAGAATGAATGACGGACGAGATAGGGGTTGTTGATAATATGTATATGTAGGTGGGGCGTTGCAATGACTCTAGTAGCGATTGGGAGCAGAGACTGCAGGATGGAGAGGACAAGATTCTGGAATAGGGTAGGGGTCACCGACACCACGGGTGGTTGTGTTGCAATTGGTATATGTGAGATAATGGGCATGGATGGGGTTATTCTTTGGTTGGTCAATGAAGGAAAAAAAGATGCTATGGGTGCGACTGATGTTGCAGATGCATCGGTCATAGCGGGTGTGGGGCTTAGCTGTGAAACCACTGGGGGTAAAGCAAGTGAAGGTAACACCGAATTAGTAGGGGCTGATGTAAAAGTGGGGATAAGGACAGGAGAGATGGATACGGGAATTCCATATATCAATTGACTTGAGGAATCCCGAGTGGAAGAGTGGGAAAGGTAGAATTATAAGGCTGCGGGATTCTGATCGAGGAGTCACATGAACTCCTTATCTCCCGTAGTAATTGTGGTAGGCAGGGTTGGATCCATGGGTGATAGGATAGAAGGTGGTGAAGGACTAGGTGGGAATGGTTGATGACTGGCATGGAATATAAGAGTGTTAGTTTGGTTGTGATTCAACACCATGTGAGTAAGTGTTGACCTGGAAAGACTGTATTTTGTAAATGACATAGAAAACAATAGGAACAGAGGAAAAATGAGGTTATGAGGGTGAATTCGGTCAAGGTTTGAATTTTGAAAACCAAACCAAACACTGACGTTGGTCAAGATGACCGATGATGGTTAATGGGGAACCGATCGATCATGTAGAAAAACACCAATTTTAGCAAGTGAAACAGGACTAATGAATGTGTAATGGGAAACTGTGTATGATGAAATATCAACAGGGGGAATAGGATGATGCCCTGAGGGCCAAAAATAGAACAGAAGGAGTGATGAAGGCTATTCTAGGAAAAATAACTAGAAAGCCAGAAGCCAACACCGGTTAGGTGTAACCGACGACGGTCAGATGTGAACCGATGACGATCACTAGACTAACACCAGTTATTGTGAAATGAGAGAGCGATGAAGAAACTAGATTTTTTGAATTTAAATCAAGTGAAGAGTCAAAATTAGGAATCTGAGAATGAAATATGGGGTCCTGACACACTCAGACAAAGTCATAATACTCCAACTATGATGGTGGAGTGTGCAAAGAAGAAGAATAATGTAGATTCGTAGTCTCACACCTCAAAACACAAGTCAAGAAGAAAAACACGATCCTAAGAGTGATTTTCTTATGTTTTTTTAGATTATGCTATTTAGAACTGACCATGTGAATTCAGAATAGAATTTTTGGTTGGGAAGGCATCCTACAAAGAAGGATATCTAAAAGGTGAGGTTTTGGGTTATGTTATATGGGGCCGGTGGTCTCGATGGGGCACTGGACATAGATAACCAGTGGGAGTACTGTCAATCCTTTGATCATGTGATCGTTGATAGGCATTCCCAAGTAAGATGTCATTTAAGAAAATGTGTATATTCATATTTTGTGTAGTTTGGTAAGACAGAGAGACGAGAATGTGCTTTTTATGATTCTTTGTGTCAACCATGTTTGGGCATGACTTCCAACACATAGGTTGCCTAATTTTAATGTGAGCTAAATGCAGCATACAAGGATGAAATGCAACTGATTTTAAGCCCAAATCGACAAATTACATTCGATGAAGCAAATGGTGAATAGGTAGGAATGTGCTCTTTCACTACTTATGTGAATACAAGAAGGAAGAAATGGTTCGTTTTAAGCACCAGATAATAGATGTTGTTTTTAGACAATTAGAAGAGGAGATTATTACCAAGGAAGAGATTTAGTGTGAGTACATTTTAGAAAGGAAACAAACACACCCTCTTTACCTAGGAATGAAGAAAATGCAAGGAACCCCGAGATGGGTCCCACTAGGCGTGCCAAAATGTTTCACCGTTTTCTTTACGTTTTGAATGTGACAAAATAGATAATGTTATGGGATGAGGAGGAATACATGTTGTGTTGGTTTGGAGGTTGATGCGCGCATTTTGACTTCTCAATCTGATGTTGACTGTGAGAGCTTCCTTTTGGCTAGGAGGAACTACCTGAAATAGAAAAAAAGACCACCAAAGAAGAGTTTAATATATGAAAATGGATGCTTGGCAGTATGTTAGATCCAGAAGTGTGATACTTCCTAGAAGGTTGTCAACCCATTGTTTTATAAAACAAATTATGAAGTAATTAAAATGCATACATAAACAAATATAGTGCTAGTATTCTGATTTGGGTACCTCATATCACTATCAGCGTCGATCTAATTAAATACTAAAAACTATACGGGTCAAGTTCTTCAGGTCATATTGTAGGTTGTTCAAGTGGTCTGCAGGTCACAGACATGGTCTTAGCAGGGTTGGGTAAGGTGTTTGGGTTGTCTTGGTAGGTATGTGGTTATTGTTTTACACAAAGTGTTGGTAGACACAGAAACCGGTATTGATCAACGTATGGACCTGATCACAGTTAGGAAGAACTAACGACGGTTATGGGTAGTCGGCATCGGTAGAGACGAGATGATAAGACTCAATAATATTTGTTAGTGGGGTTTGAGTTGAGGTTAGGCAGAGATGACAGAGGGCATAACAAGGTATATGGGGATCTTAGGAACACTCAGAAATATGTAGAGGTCGGGTATAGGTGGTTTTATGGTGTGGGTGGAGGAATGGTTGGGTTTATAGAAAGAGGAATAGTGGGGAAAAGGGAATGCAAGTAGAAATGACAACAAAGGTGACAAAAACCTTTAAAACATGACAAGGCTAAAATAACATAGGTGATAAATGTACTTACTATGGTGCAGGTTCAAATGGTTGGATGGTGATGATGGTTGATCAAAGGAATGATGTTTGGTACCACGAAAATGCTTCCCAGAATGTTACTAGTGAGTGCAATACCTCTAGATCTATCTGGTGTTGGCTATGGATGTCTATAGGTGCGAAAAGACTCTGGTTCTGCTTGCATGCAGCTCTCTTCTCTTCTCCTCAATTCCCGAATGTGCCAACCCAAAAACAAGGTTACCAAAGTGAATAAATGGTAACCGATAATGGTTCCTAGTTGATCGACATCGGTTTCAGGATGACTAACGTCGTTTAAGGTGAGATTCCCTAGGTTTGCTAAAAATAATAGATCTTGCAATCATTTGGGCCAAGTTTGTCCATTTATTCACGGATCAAAATGAGCATTATGTTTATATGAGTGGGAAGGTGGTTAGAGGAATAATAGGCCTTGATTTTTAGGGTTGAACCAAGTCTTATTCATTTATGGAAACATGCTATGAATAGGTCTATGGTGAGGTGTCTAGGTGAGGTGTGCATCCATTTAATTAAAGTAACTAAATTAAATTAATAAATGGGGTGAGGATGGGTATTAATTTAATTGTAAATAATTAAACTAATATTAATTGGGGGACAAGGGCCATGGTTAGGTGAATGTGTTTAAGTTGGTTATTCTAAAGGGGACCAAGGGGAGTGTGACCCAATTTTGGTGTCTACGGTGGGAAACCCTTGAGCGTAAGAAAACTCACTAATTTTTTTCTATTGCACACAACAAAGGAATTGGTGAAGCACCAACTTCACAAGGAGCACCAACCCCTAGTTTAGTAGAACACCAACCCTATAAGGAGCACCAACCCCTAAATTTAGTGAATCTACAACTCCACAAGGAGGCTACAATCCCCAGGATGACTAAGAACCAACTCATCCTCCTAAAAGTATTTTATCTCTAATTTTTCTTCTCGCCACAACCGATGGAGATCGCATATTGAGATCACAAACCCTAACTCATTTCAAAATTGCTCTATCTCCTTCTCTCTCAACTTCTATTGGCTCTAAACAATTTCTCTCATGTCTTCAATCAATCTTCGACTTGTCATTCTCTTCCTTAGCCTTCAAATCATGCACACATACCTGTAAATCACTCTCCTCTAGGTCATACTTTTCCCTCCAAGAGCACTAGCTCAAAAATGAACCCAAAACATCACTTTTATACCCTTTTCTTTTATCTAACCTAGAGTAGGTAGGTCCTACACCTTTGGTTCAACCAATACATCATTAAAAACATACCATAACTTTATCACAAAAATAGAAGTGACCCGAGTAGGTAGGCCTATCCAAAAAGTACTTTTCATGCACCAAAATACTTAAATCCCCATAGGTAGAAAGAAAAAAATCCACCCATACCAAAACCATGCTTAGTCAAGCTTTAAAATTAATCATACATGTTTAAAATAAAATTTAAACATCATACATGGTCTCAATTTTCATCAACCAATCAAAACATTTCATTAAATGGAACCACTGCTTCTTATACTTCTCAAAACACCTGTTTCCAACACCCTTCAGGACCCTGTCTTCACCTTTAGGCCTCAAGATCACACTAAATCATCTCAACTATGGAATGTGACCACTCAATGGAAATGGCAGAACCTATAGAAAAATTCTAAGCAAGTTATAAGTATTTAAACAACCTACATCAACTTTTGCCTTCACCAAATCATGCTACCCAAAAAGTAGTTTTCAAAAAGCAACTGGTTAACACCCTTCCAAAATTCATCCCTATTCACATTCCACGTGATATAAAACATCAAAAATCCATATCATTCTCTAACCAACTTAATAGTTCTACAAAAACAGTTTTGTCCTGGATAGCCAAAAATATTCTTATCCACAAACAGACATGGAATTCATATCAAAACTCATCATCATGAAGAACACATTATATCAATAGAAATATTGTTGAATATTGTTTCCAAAAAAACTTTAATAAACTCCTAATTCCACCTGTAGCTCTGTTATGTCCATTTCACTAAAGACTGCTTTTTATTGCCTCAAAACTACCCTTTGACTAGTCAACCTTCATAGGGAACACTTTTCCATTTTTATGCATCCCTGTAACCTATAACCTTCATGTATACATCTATAAAAATCTTGAGATATAAATGGTAATTTAGTCACTACCTCATTTGGAAAACTTATCCTTAAACTACAACTCTTTAGAAACTTACATTTTTAGGTGGGGCCCACATATGACCACATGCTCTAACATACCTTTATGGAAAACTGGAAGATTCCTCTACAATTTCCAATCATCACATTTGAGGAACTAATTAAAACTATTCGATACAAGCACTTGTCTCCAAGTTTTTCCTAGTTAGGGTTTATCTAAGGTTTCAAACCACTTTACCTTATTAACGATCATTCATAAAATCATGACAATAAAACCACCTCATTATTTTTGTGAAAGCTTCATAACTAACGTTATAAGATATCCCAAAGATATCTAGTCCCCATGAAAAGCATACAATTAACAACAAGCATCAGAAGGTCAACATTTGCTCTAAAACCACACTGTTATTTACCTAGTTTCACCAAAAACTTGCATAACTTTCAAAATCTTTAGCATTTCGACTGAAACTTGTCATGAAGCATCATGAAAACATCCTCTAGATTTCCATAATCACCACATATCCCAAATAGCTTTGAAACTATCCATCTAATCTTATTTGCATGTGTTGAATCTGCGTGTTTCTCACTTGTAGCTTCCCAAGGACCTCATAAAAGCATCATACCTTTGAATTATGACCTAAAACTCATCATACACATCAATTAAACAATCATAACATTGTTACCATGCTCCAAAAATAAATATCTGGTCCAAATCTCACATCTCTACCTCATTATGCACGTTCCAGGGCTAGAAACAAGCCTAAAGGACGACACACTATTGATAACCCATGAATTGACCATGTTGACACAATGCATACCCATAAACACTCATGTCATATTATTAGGACCATGTATGACCTCATGAAAACCTCCAACCAGCTATAGAGAGCTCAAACAGTGACTTAACTCACTCAACCATGCTTCAGACAACACCGAACTCACCAAATATTGACACTACTAATCAACCTTCAACTTTGAAAATTGATGACATCATATTGGGACTCACATTACTACATGACACCATTTTCCATTAATGGGGTTGACATCAATGACAACGCAACCACACAATGGGTAAAAATAGGTTCCCTAGGACCATCAAACATTTGTTTTTTTAGATCCTCCAAGTCCATATGAGTGACATCGGTGTCACCCACATCTGGATACTACGATGTTAGGGTTGAGACAGTTCCAAAGAAAATTTTAACTTAATTATAAAAACATCCACTACGCGAGGGAAAATTATGAAGATAACAACTTTATGTACCTAAAATAGACACTTTCTATTTTTAGTAAGTAGTAGCTAGGGGATGTTCTTTTTATTTATTTTTTTAGTATCTTGAAGCTCCTAACATACTACATACACGTTTTTTGATGTCTTTCTAATGATTTTTACGCTTACTTTTTTTTTTTAGAAAGTGTTTTTTTTCTTTTTACTTTTTTGTATTTTTGACCAAATTTGCCTAGTTTGTCTTCTCTATTGATCTTTGAGTGCATTGATTTGAGAGGGTTTTATTTTTTCAAAATATTTCTATTTATAGTAAGTAAAAATACCATATAATTACTATTTTTATAAATGGCACTTCCCATGTCGGTTTGCAACAAAAACAACTTCATTGGAATAGGCTCACTCCCGAGATCCCGTGCTCAAAATTTTGTCTCAATCTACCCGCTGAATGATGGAAAAGCGAAAAAGCATGAGATAGGGCACAAAACTAGGGTTTTCTTCCATAAATAATTTAAAGAATCATCTAGTTTGCATTCATTTTCTTCTTGAAAGTGCCTAGATTGTAGATCAATTGTGAAAATTTCATTTGAATTCGTTCACTGGTTTGGGAGATATGAATTTTTTTCTTTGTTTCGATGTTTATGGTTGCCTTAGGTGAATTTTCAGGTATTTCTAATGAATTTACATGTTTTCATGAGCTTCAAGATGTAAAAAATGTCTTCCTGGGTCAAATTGGTGAAGGAATTAAGTGAAACGGGTTTGTAGAGCTCTTTAAAAGCTTGAAATAGTGTATTTTTAAGTTGTGAAAGGAAGCTTTAAAACTTAGGTTTTGAGTGTAAGGGGGTGGGGCATATTTTATTGTCCCAATTTTCCCCACTATCCTCGAGATAGTTGGGATAGTTGGGGCAGAAAAATGTTCCCCTTTCCCTGGTCTTGACAAGTGGCGGAAGGTGAGTGGAGAGCTGGGGAGATGAGAGAGAAGGACTTGAGCACCCAGAAGCCAAAACTTTGGTCACATGAAGGACCCTGAGTAGGGGATAAGGATGGGCACATATTTTTATCCCTGTGACGGTTGGGATGATAAAATGTTCCTAAGGGTTGAATTAAAAACTTAGATAAAAATATGTTGGGGTGATAATGTCAAGTGGGGATACCATTTAGGTGGACCACCACTTCCCCACTTCCCATGTTATTTTAAAGTTTATTTAATAATTTTATTATGTTGATCTTCCATGACTTTAATGTATGAAGTGCTTTATTAGTGGGTTTTTTCCTTCGGGTTTCCCCACTATAAATTTGGTGTTCTAATCTCTTTACTTTATTGTTATTTTCTTTCAACTCTTGTTATTACATTCGTAATCAGCTAAATCCATGGTTAATTTAACTATACGTCATAATCTATAATCTTCGGCAATGTATTGTGGATCTATAATTTGTTAATTATATCTTCCCATAATTTCCCTAACATGGTATCAAAGTTAGCGATTATCAAGATCGATTTAGATGATTTTGAGTTGCAGGAGTAAAGAAGCTTGAAGTTTATTTTCAGATATGAAACTGTATTTGTTCTGTCATTGACTTTAAGATAATTAGGTGAAAATTTCCAATTTCGCCCAAATATTTTTGAAATATTTGTTAATTGGTTTTTTAGATCTTATTTATGCAATTTTGTGTGCATAGATATGTGTTTATGTGACGTTGGTTCTTTGTTTTTTCTCTTCACATTCATCTCTGCATATATTTCAAATATTTCACACCTTTTTTATATAGTTGTTATAGTTGTGGGTCTTATTTAAAATAAGTTTCTTTATTTTGCATTTTGTCAAGCTTATCTTCAGCAACCAAAAGGTTTTCCTTGGAATACCATTAAATATGTGCTTCAAAGTCTCACCTGAAATTTAAAATATTGATTTTTTTGAAGTTATGTTGTTCGAAGCCTCAACTAATAAGATAAGTCCAGTGTAGTGTCTCGTGTCGGATATTTTAATAGATATTTTCATTTTGCGAAGCTAGAGACAATCATTAAGCTCTATCCAACTTCATGTTGTCATTCTTTTTGTGGGTATTTTTGTCTTTGCAAAGCATGAGCCAATCATTAAGCTCTATATAGCTTCACCATGTTAGCTTTTTAATTGATATTACTTTTTTCGATTCTGCAAAGTATGAACCAATAAGGTTGTTCCACACTCTTCACAAATTCAGTCTTTTTTTTGTTTCGACTCATACGCGAAAATATGATCCAATAGAAAATCTCCAAGTATTTTCTTATTTTATGTTTCGAATTTTTTTTTGTTTCTGACCCATGCAAAATACGATCCAATAGAAAATCTCTAATTATTTTCTTATTTGGCATTGATCTTCTTTTTTGGTTTGTTTATCCATTTCAAAATTTGAGCCAATAGAATTTCTCCAAATCTCTTTGTATTTCACATGGTCAAGTATTTTTCATGTTATTGGATAACCAATAAGATTAAGCCACCATTTTTCACTTTTAAGACTCTTTCTTTCAATTTTTATTTATTTTTAGTCATGCGAACAATAGAATGTGTCCACTTTCTTTCACATTTTATTTGTTCTTTGTCATAACCATGTCAAGGTTTGAAAAAATAATCTAATAAATTAATAACAAGCGTGTATGGGTTATTTGTCTATTTTTCTATTAATTATTCTTTGGAATTGATTGTTGCGCTACGAAGTGTGATCTAATAGCTAAGTGCCACGTGTATATAGTTTTTGGAAAGTTTCGGTATTATTTTATATCTTTTTGACACATGGTTCTTTATTTTTCATTGTTTTTTTAAAACTTTGTTGTCAGAGACCCGATAATCTATTCATTTTGATTAAATTTTGGGGACTTCATGTTCACCTAGGGGATCTTCTTTACACTTTTCTAGAAATCGACATGTGTCTTTGTTGATTGCTTTGATCTTCGACTCGTGTCACCTTTGCTGCTTGATAAAGTTTTCTTTTGTTTTGTTTGGTTGTTGTTAAGTATCTCATTCGAGCTTGGTTAACTCGTTTATGAACTCTCTTGTGATTTATTGTTGCTGATTGTTTCATAGCTCTCGATCTAATCCTTTGTCACTCATCCTACCCTCGCTTCCAGATCTGTAAGTTAATTAACTACATGTTTATTCCGAGTGCTTCAAATCTACTAGGGATATCTTATTGGGAGAACGTCAAAATAGTAACATGTGTCTCTCTTAACCATTAGATCTATGCCAAGTAGAATGCAGCCTATTCCCCTACTCATTTTTATTAATTTAATATATCTTCTAAGTCGTTTGCATGCGTATTTCGCTAAAAAATATGTATCTTTTTTTGTCTTTGTTTAGCTCTCCTGTAAAGAGTTGGTTCTTTTTTAGTTGTATTTGTCTTCATAGTTTTCTATGCATTTAAAATGGTCTGTAATGTTATTTTTATGGATAAATCTCAATTATTAAATGGAACTAATTACAATATTTGGAGAGTAAGGTTAAAATCCTATTTCATGGCTAGAAAGCTATGGGATCTTGTAACTAGTGTGGAAAAATGACCCACTGAAAGACTTGCAAATCCTAAAAACCTTAGCTCCTTCTCTCAAATATCATAGAAGCTTTGTCCATCCTATTGCAAAGCATAAAAGATGAATTTTTAATGCATATAGGTCATATGGATTCTCCTGTTGATTCCTAGAAGCAATTAGAGACTATGCATGAAGGAAATCATCTATCTAAGATAATCAAGCTAATTTTAGAATTGTTTACAACTCTCATGAAGGGGGATGAGAAAATAGTTAATTATCTAGATAAAATTAAGAATATTAAAGATCAGATGGATGGATGTAATTGTGAATTGTTTTAGGATAAATTTTTATTTTATCATTTAGATAAATATTCATGAAAAATTTAGGAACTATATCTCCATTCTTAACTCTAAATATCAGAATGAGAATGATCTTCCGATCTGGATACTTTTTCTCTCTGTTAATTCAAGAAGAATAGGTAATGGAGAATTTTGATTCAAAAGAGAGTGCCTCTTAGGCATTGTTCTCTCAAAATCATAAGTCTTCTCAAAATAGGAATAATAGTAATCCTAATCAGAAGTCTAACATCGATATAAATTTATGCCCAATCCAACATCTAATTTTGTTAAAAAAATTAGAAGTTTAAATTCAAATTTAATGACACATGTAACAAGTGTGGAAAATTTGGTCATAAAGAGTCTGATTTTCATGTAAAAACTAATAAATCAAGTAAATTTGTTTAAAATACTAGAAATAGTAAATCTAATAGTTAGAAGAAATATCAGAAGCAAAATCATGTAAATATTGTTGAGCAGTCTATTGCCCTGTATATACTTCTCTCAGCTTCAAATGATAATGAATGGATCCTAGATAATGGTGCCTCTAGGCACATGACTGTATTTCTAGTATCCTCTCAGATGTTATTAAATGTGAGGAAAACATATATCTAGGAGATAATTCCATCATTAGATCTGTAAGTTGTGGAAATGTTAAACTGAAAAATGGAATAATTAGGAATGTCTTGTATGTTCCTTAGTTGAAAAATAATCTTTTATCTTTCTCTCAGTTAACTAAAGAAAATTGTAAAGTTGTATTTTTGTAAGATAAATGGTATGTAAAAGATGAACTTAGTAATGTTATTACTTCTAGTATAGAGAAGAATGGCTTATATATTTTTGATGGATTTGTGTCTGAATCTTTTTTTTATTCTTCTAGGAATGATATTCAACTTTGGCATGAAAGATTAGGTCATGTAAATTTCATAATTTTGTATGAAATGTCTCACCTAAATCTTGTAGTTGGTCTCCCTAAGATGAAATTTGATCATGAAACATGTGAAATTTTCTTACGTGGTAAGCAACATGTTGAACCATTTCACAAACATCATGATCCAAATTCCTCTCATCTATTAGAGTTGATTCACAGTGATGTGAGAGGTCCACTTGAAGTTCCTTCTCTCAGTGGTGCTTTGTATGTTGTTTTCTTCATTGATGATTTCTCTAGGATGACCTGGTCTTATTTTATTAAGAAGTTTGATGTCTTGTCTAAATTTCAATAATTTAAAGCCTTAGTTGAAAATGCTTCTAATCTGAAAATTATAATAATTAGGAATAATAAAGGAGGTGAATATGTTAGAAAAACGTTTGATGAGTTATTTGTGTCATGTGGGATTCAGAGAGAGTTGACTACTCCTATTTCCCACAACAAAATGACATTGCAGAAAGGAAAAATAGGACTATCTTAGAAATGGATAGGACTATGATTCATGCATAAATGTGCCTAAATTTCTATGGGAAGAAGTTATGAATACTGTAGTCTATATCCTTAATAGAGTTCCTACAAAATATCTTCATCAAACTACTCCTCATGAAGTATGGACAAATAAAAAACCATATATCTCTCACTTAAGAATATTTAGTAGTCTGATTCTATCTTCATTCCAAAAGTTAAAAGGAAGAAGCTTGATCCAACCTCCTATTCTTTTATTTTTGTTGGTTATGGTTGTCAAACAAAAGGTTTAAGAGTTTATGACCCTTTCAAGCATGACATAGTTGAAAACAGGAATGTTCATGTTTAAAAATACATTTTGTGATGCTTCTTATGAACCCTCCTTTGTTTCTCCTGAAATAGAGCCTGATAATCCTTCTCCTAACAATATGGAAATAAAAGTTCAAGAGGATGATTATCTTGATCTATATATGATGGATATTGAGGGGGTTCATCTCAAAATGTGTTGAATCCCAAGATTCCTAAATGGGCTCAAAATATTGTTAAGGAATTCTCATCATGCTAGTCTGAGAAAGGTAACTCATAGTCAACATACTTATCATACCTTGATGACCCTATATGAGGTTGAACCACAATATTTCAAATAATATTATCAAGATGATAGATGGATCAAGGCTATGAAAGATGAATACAATTCTTTAATTAAAAATAACACTTGGTAACTAGTCCCTCTCCCCTAAAGCAAAGCATTGTAGGATCAGGAGGTTATATAAAATTAAGTATAACTCTGTAGGAGAAATTTATAAATTCAAGGCAAGGTTAGTAGCTTGTGGTTTCACTTAGAAACCGGTCTTTACTATGTTGAGACTTTTTCTTTGTAGCTAAGATGAGCACTTTGTCGAATTCTTCTTGTTCCTGGCTAGCCCAATATGGATGGGAGATTCACCAAATGGATGTTAAAAATTCATTTATGAATGGTGACCTAAAAGAATAAATCTACATGTGTCAACCTAAAGGTTTTGAAGAACTTGGTAAGGAACTATATGTTTGTAAGCTGAAAAAGTCTTTGTATGGTCTTAAGCAAGCTCTTAGAGCTTGGTATGCTAAAATTAATAGTTTCTTTCAAGATCTTGGTTTCAATAATTGTTGTTTTGATAATTATTTATTTGTTAAATTTTAAAATAATCATATTATCATTATTGTTCTATATGTTGATGATATTTTAATTACTAGCAGTGATAAAAATTTAATTTTTAGAATCAAAGAAAGATTAAAACAACGTTTTGAAATGACTGATTTAGGTCTGCTAAATCATTTTTTAGGCATGGTTATATTTCAAGATCATAAATCTATTGTTGCATCTCAATATTAGTATGCTACTAATTTACTTAGAAGATTTAACATGATTGATTGTAAACTTGTTGCCATTCCTATTGAAGTTGGTGTTAAATTAGATCCTAAACTGTATGTGCTAAATTTGATCCTACTATGTATAGACAACTAGTTGGTAGTCTAATTTATTTGACTATTAATAGGCATGATATTTCATATGCAATAGGAGTTGTTTATAGATTCATGCAGGATCCTTATGAGGATCATTGGAAAATGGCAAAAATAATTTGAAATATGTTAAAGGAATAATTAATTATGGTTTTATTATTCTTGTGATGATGCAAAGTTATTTGGATATTGTGATTCTGACCATGTTGGTGATGCTATAGATAGAAAATATACTTCTAGATATGTTTTCAAGTTGGGTGCAAGTGCCATCACTTGGAGTAATAATAAGTAACCAATAATGTATATCTCTTTTACTGAAGCAGGATATAAAAGTGTTATGGAAGCTGCAAAGGAAGCTATGTGGCTGAAAATATTATTGGATGAACTGCATATGGGTATAAAAGGAGAACTACTCTTCTATGTGACAGCCAAAGTTGTATTTATCTTGTAAAAATCTAGTTCAACATCAAAGGACCAAGCATATTGAAGTTCATATGCACTTTATTCGAGAGAAAGTCCTAAATGGTGATATTGATCTCAAGTTTTGTTCCACTGAAGATCAAGTTATATATATCTTCACGAATCCATTGTGTGTTGTGAATTTTTTCAAGTTTCATGCCTTTTCGGGCATATAGAAGTTTCCATTGAGGGGAAGTGTACATGACAATGCCACCTCTTAATGTCTATTGTAAACTTCCAATAATTCCTCCATTTTGTTAAAGTAAATAATCACAATATGTGAGTTTACTTGTAAATCCCAATGAAACATTAGTTATGGGTATGTCTTGTTTTATAAAAGGCTCCATAATCTGATATAAGTCTTCATATATAAAGCACTTGTCCTAAGAATTTCTATATGGGAATATCTGTATGATTTCCCTTGTTTACATGCTAGCTTGAATCATTGTTGATGATTTATGGATCTGTAAATCCTTTTGTAGAAAAAGGTAATTTGGCATGTTTTGTTTTTTCTTCCCACTTAACATTAAGGGGGAGTTTTGGGGTGATAATGTCAAGTGGGGATACCGTTTAGGTGGACCACCACTTCCCACCCCATGTTATTTTAAAGTTTATTTAATAAAATCTATTATGTCAGTCTTCCACAACTTTAAGAGTAAAATGGTAAGACCACCTCACCCATCCTATATATATAGGATGATCTCTCATGGGATTGTTCTAAGAAATATAGAATAGCCTAAGTTATTTATTTTTATGACAGTTATGATCATTATGATCTTTGTATAAGCAAATTGTAAATTGCAAGAAATTGCTCTACAATTATCTTTGTGAGACAGAGCAAACAAGTGGAAGTGTTGGGCTAAAGTATTTTAGAAATTTTTAATATAGGTAGTGATTTATTTCAAAGTGATGTTTTTCCTTGATTTTTCCCACTATAAAGATGGTGTTCCCGTCTCTTTACTTTACTATTATTTATTTCATCTCTTGTTATTACATTCGTAATATACGCAATATATAATCAACTAAATCTATGGTTAATTTAACTGCACATCATAATCTATAATCTTTGACAATGTATTGTGGATCTATAATTTGTTAATTATATCTTCCTGTCATTTCCCTAACAAAATGCAAACACAATCACTTAGCACCTACCAGAGAAAATGATGGTCATGTGAGGGACCAAGAGCTACAACTAGGGGGTCGGGCACATTTTTATGTCCCTATTATCCCCACTTTCCTCACTTTCCTTGGGAGAATTGGGACGGTTGGGACAATTGGGATAAAAAAATGTTTCACCCACCCAACTGTGAAAATGACTAACTCCCAGTAACTTGTAACCACTTTTCCCCGAGTTCCAGTGACTCTTTTTAGGCAAAATTGTATATAAATTTGAATCCCAAGATCATTTTAAGATCAATGGGATGGTTTTAAAGACTTGATTCTTTTTTATTATCCAAAAAATGATTCTTTTTCATCTAGGACCATCGGGTGAATCTACTGAAATGAGTTTGCCTTGAGAATCGCGTGTATCTTGTGAAGAATATGAAAACTTCATCATGTAGAGGATTATGTAAGATTTTCTAAAATATATCTTTTTCTTCTTGAATAATCCTGAAACTCCCAAAATCCTTCATTGATTTTCGGGTATTGTTTTCCACTTAATAGTTATTTAAGCTTCAAAAACCCACTTTCATTGTTCTTGTTCCAAAACATGTGAAAATTTCCCAAATATTCCTAAACTTGTTCCATTGCATTCCAAACTCCTTAATATCATCTCCAGATGTTTTTGTCCCCTTTATCAGTCCCAAAGGATGCACACCTATCTCAAAAAGACTAAAAAACTTGACCTTTATAGGCCTCTCTCAAGAATCCATCTTTAGAAACCACTGCACTTTGAAAGAAAGCGATGAGCTTATTATCATTTTTAAACACTTGGGAAGGGTTTTACACCACATTGTGAACAATTTCAAGGACGTAGGAGTCATGACATAAAAGGTAGAATGATCTCGGTGGTTTCTTCAAGAGGGGCTTTAAAAAAAAAAAATTGACACTAGGGTAAAGTTGTCATGTTTTCATTTTAAATTTTGACCTTAAAAAAACATGTTGCACATCCCATTTTGACTAAGTAAAAGCCATGTTTGAAGATGTTGGGAACACACAAGGCATGTGTGTTGATTAGTTAAAGTATGGCGCTTAGAAAATAACACACAAAAGGTTCATGCAGAAGAGTGGAGCACATTCAAAAGTGCGGGAGGATCGGAAAGGAATTACGCGCCGAGGATAGAGATAGATTCGTGACTTAGATGTTTTCACAATGAGGATCTATTTTTGGAAGATGGCATGCAAAGAACACAAACCAGTTAAAAACTTATGTGACACGCATTGGCTATTTTTGGAGGATCGTCTATGAAGCACTTTGCATGGATACATGCTGAGAATAGATCTACTACTGGCAGTTAACTAAAATCAGTCTATTGTTAGCACACTTGCATGTGTGGATATATTCCAATGACATGTGGCTAATAATAGCATGTGGCCTATTTTTGGATTAGATAAGTGGTGAAGGGAAAGTCCCCACCCTTATAAATATGTAGTGAATTGTGTGGCATAGGAGGGAATGTAAGAACCGAGTTATTGTGAGGTTATCTTTGCCAGATCGATGTGCACATAGTCCATGGTATTATCTATTATAAGAAGTTTCTGTGTATTACTACATTTAATATAATGGAGGTTATTGATTGAATCAAGGTGTTAATCATGGTTATAGTTTATTACTACATGAATGTTCTCATTATGATTATTGTTTGATTCATGATACTTTAAGACCTAGATCTGAATATGTATTGTAAAATGATATATTAGTCATAGATCTAAATGCTCTAAGTCTTCATTGTGATAACATCTTGCAAGAGCAACCCTAAAGAGGGCACTGGTACCTTTACACACTTCGGGTGAGTGCTCGGTTTAGGGTGAGTGATGTGCCGATGCACCTGGGATTTTATTGGTGAATTCTAGGCTACATCATTGGTTATGTTGCGAGACCTATTTTTCATTGTTTTGAGAATGGTTCATGATGAAGACATACCATTGACCCTAGAAAGTGTTGGGGAGTAGATACATAATTTGGAAGAAGAATACGCATGGAAGTGCACTATTTTGGTCATGTTATAAGTAAAGATGGAATATTTGTAGATCCCTCTAAAATTGTAGCTATAATCGAGTGGTCTACACCAAAGAATGTACATGAAGTTAGAAGTTTCATGGGTTTTGCTGGTTACTTATAGGAAATTTGTACATAAATTTGAATCCCAAAATCATTTTAAGATCAATGAGATGGTTTTAAATACCGAATCTTTGTTATTATCCAAAAATATTTATTTTCATCTAGAACCACCAAGTGAATCTCTTGAAATTGGTTTGCCTTGAGAATCACTTGTATCTTGTGAAGAATATGAAAACTCCATCATGTAGAGGAATATTTAAGATTTTCTAAAATATATCTTTTTCCTCTTGAATCATCCTGAAACTCTCAAAATCCTTCATTGATTTTCAGGTATTGTTTTCACCGATAGTTCTTTAAGCTTCAAAACCCACTTTCACTATTCTTGTTCCAAAACCTCTGAAAATTTCCCAAATCTTCCTAAAATTGTTCCATTGCATTCCAAACTCCTTAATATCATCTCCAAATGTTTTTGTCCTCTTTATCAGTCCCAAAGGATGCACACCTATCTCAAAAAGACTAAAAATAGCCTTTATAGGCCTATTGAAGAATCCATCTTTAGAAGCACTGCACTGAAAGAAACCGATGAGCTTATTATCATTTTTAAACACTTGGGAAGGGTTTTACACCACATTAAGAACAATTTCAAAGATTTAGGAGTCATGACATAGAAGGTAGAATGATCCAGTGGTTTCTTCAAGAGGGGCTTTAAACAAAAAAATTGACACTAGGGTAAAGTTGTCATGTTTTCATTTTAAAGTTTGACCTTAAAAAAACATGTTACACATCCCATTTTGACTAAGTAAAAGCCATGTGTGAAGATGTTGAGCACACACAAGGCAAGCGTGTAGATTAGTTAAATTATGGCACTTAGCAAAGAACACACAGAAGGTTCATGCGGAAGAGCGGAGTGCATTCAAAAGTGCGGGAGGATCGGAAAGGAATCACGCACTGAGGATAGAGATAGATTCATGACTTAGTTATTTTCACGATGAGGATCTATTTTTGAAAGATGGCATATAAATAACACAAACCGGTTAAAAAACTTGTGCGACACGCATTGGATATTTTTTGGAGGATCGTCTACGAAGCTCTTTGCATGAATACAGGATGAGAATAGATCTACTACTGACAGTTAACTAAAATCAGTCTATTGTTAACACACTTACATGTGTGGCTATATTGTAATGACATGTGGCTAATAATAACATGTGACCTATTTTGGGATTAGATAAGTGGTGAGGGGAAAGTCCCACCCTTATAAATTTGTAGTGAATTGTGTGGCGTAGGAGGGCATGTGAGAACCGAGTTATTGGGAGGTTATCTTTGCCAAATCTGATGTGCGCATAGTCCATGGTATTATCTATTGTAAGAAGATTCTCGTGTATTATTGCATTTAATATAATGGAGGTTATTGGTGAATCAAGGTGTTAATCATGGTTATAGTTTATTACCGCATGAATGTTCTAACTATGATTATTGTTTAATTCATGATACTTTAAGACCTAGATCCGAATATGTATTATAAAATGATATATTAGTCATAGATCTAAACGCTCTAAGTCTTCGTTGTGATAACATCCTACAAGAGCAACCCTAAAGAGGGGCATGTACCTTTGCGCACTTGGTGAGCGCTCGGTTTAAGTGAGTGATGTGCAGTGCATATGGGATTTTATCGGTGAATTCTAGGCTATATCATTGGTTAGTTGCCGAGACCTATTTTTCAATTATTTTTAGGATGGTTCATGATGAAGACATATCGGTTGACCCTAGAAAGTGTTGAGGAGTGGATACACAATCTAGAAAAAGAATATGCATAGAAGTGCACTATTTAGGTCATGTTATAAGTAAAGATGGAACAAGCTGTAGATCCCTCTAAAATTGTAGCTATAATCGAGTGGTCTGCACTAAAGAATGTAAATGAACTTATAAGCTTCACGGGTCTTCTTCAAGTTACTATAGGAAATTTGTTAAAGATTTCTCCAAATTTTTGCACCAATAACTTCAAATGCAGGAAAAGGATAAGAAATTTGTGTGCAATGAGATATGTGAATCTATATTTAAAACTTTAAAGGATCGAGTTAACATTAACACCTATTTTGGTTTTACTCCGACCCTAATGGAGACTTTACTATTATAACGATGCATCCAGGAAGGTCTTAGAGGTATTTTCTTACAAAATGATCATGTCATAGCTTACGAAAGTAGAAAACTCAAGTTACATGCGCTGAATTATGCTCCACATGATCTAGAGCTTCACTACATTGTTCATGTACTTCAAGTTTGAGGCACTATCTTCTTGGTAAACATTTTGAACTAAAAACTAATCATCTTAGATCAAGTATATTTTTACTCACCAAATCTAAATGCAAGACAATGAATATGGTTAGAGTTTTGACATAAGTTACATTAAAGATAAGGAAAATAGGGTACTGATGCTCTAAGTTATAGGAAGCATGTTTATGCTCTTATAACATTAAGGACACAGATTTAAGGATGAGGTAAAAATTGTTATGGAATCTAATTCTTATTTTCAGCAAGAAAAACAACATTTGTTGTAGATCCAAATGATTTGAGATATAAGGGTTTTCACTTTGATAATGAAGAAATCAAATGATTTGAAAACATTGTATACGTACCTTTACTAAATGCTTTAAGAAAGAAATTATTAGTTGAATTTCACAATTCACCTTTTCTAAACACCCTAGTATTACAAAGATGTTTCTTTGGTATAAAACAACAATATTTTTGGAAAGGGATGAAAAAGGACATGATTGAATTTGTGACACAGTGCTTAGAATGTCAACAAGTTAAAGCTAAGCATAGACATCCAACTGGTTTAATGTATCCTCACAACATACCAAAGTACAAATGGCAAGTGATAAGCATGGATTTTGTATAAGGGTTACCTATGCCAAGAAATAAACATGATGTTATTTTAGTTATTGTTGATAAACTAACAAAAGTAGCACATTTCATTGTTGGTAATCTTAAGGATGATTCACCTATTTTAGCAAAAAGGTTTGAACACGATATTTTCAGATTACATGGAGTACCCGAATTAATCATATCTAATAAAGATCATAGAATGACTTGAGATTTTGGTAAACACTTAATTTAGCCCTAGAACTAAGCTGAATTTCAGTTCTGCGTATCATCAGAAAGCAGATGGATGGACTGAAAGAGTTAATCAAGTTTTAGAGCATATGTTACGAATGTATTGCATGGATCAACAATATAAATGGGAAGAGTACCTTCCATTAGTTGAGTTTGCATACAATAACACATCTCACACCTCTCTAAAGATGGAACCTTTTGAAGCATCATACGGAAGGAAATGCATAACCCTTGTTAGTTGGGACAACATTGAAGATAGAGAGGTGGTTGGACCTGAAATCCTTATGGAAATGGAACAAAAATTTAAAATGATTCATGAACACTTGAAAGAAGCAGCGGATAGGCAAAAGATTTATGCTAACTTGAAGTGGGTTGATAGGAAATTTCAACTTGGTGAGAAGGTCTTTCTTCAGGTTAAACCGAAAAAGAGTTCTATAACTTTTGGAAAGGCTACCAAGTTATCACCTCGTTATGTGGGACCCTTTGAAATTGTTGAAGTAATAAACACCGTAGCTTATCATTTAACATGACCTCCTGCTTTGTCATGAATGCATGATGTTTTCCATATTTCTTTGCTTAAGAAATACATTTCAGATTTATCACATGTGTTAAATTGGAATTCCTTGTAGGTCCAAGACCCATGAATAATCATGGTTAAACCTATACGAGTGCTGGAAACTCGCCAGTTGCACTTAAGGAATTGTGAAATAAGACAATGTAAGGTCCAGTGGGATCAATTTAATGAAGAAAGTGCAACCTGGGAAAATCTGGAAGATATGAAAACTGCTTTTCCATATTTGTTTGAACAAGATTGATTCTGTTGACTGATAAGTTTAAGTTTTTATTCTTTTTATGTCAATAAATCCGCAGTTTTGGGTAGACATTTCATATTTAAAATAAACAGCTACGTAAATGTTGATTTTGGAATTTTAAAATCCAGTTTTGTTTGGAACATATGAAAGGTAATATAATAATTTGATTTGTCCTTGATGTAAATTGTGTAACTAAGTAAATCATCGGGACGATGATTCTTTTAGGAGGGAAGTATGTAACATCTTTGACAAATTGTTAACTTTTCCTCTTTGCATTGCAAATGTTGACATGTGATTTGTCCTAAGAAGGTGTATTCTTTGGACTATTGGAAATCATGCTTGCAATGGATAAATTATTTTGTTCTTGGATTCATTTTGCTGAAATGTTGTTGCTTGTAAGGAATCCATTCTTCTTGAGATAGGTAAGGTTGTAAACTGGTAATGTTGTTTGCAAATTTATCTCTTAATAATAGCAAAACCTTGGATCAATTCCATTGATATTGATCCAAGGTATGATTTAATTCTTCTTGTCGATCTGTATTTACTAACCGAAATTTAGAAATTAAAGTAAGAGAGTCGAGTCCTTAAATGTACACAATTTTATTGATCTTTCTTGGAGGTCCTTTCTCTGCATTCTATTGTAAATAGTGTGCTTAGATCTTCTTGTTAATATCTTAGGATGCTGAATGGCGTAATAAGGATAGAGGTCTACTTTAGGACTATAAAAGGTAAAACCTAAGTCCTAGATCTTTAAGATCTATCCTAACGGGATTCTAATCTAAGTTAAGCTAGACCTACCTTAGATCTATTCCTAACTATGCATGTTGCACCCTAATCTAAGTTGTATACTCTATGGGTGTGGGGTGTGAAGATCGCCTAAGGTAAAGAGGGGTCTATCTCTAACCTATTACCTAATATTGAACTATTATGGGATATGGTTTAATCTAAGTGGGAATGTTTATCTAAGGCAATATAAAAGACCTAAGGTAAATGCTCTTTATCTAACCTAAGGTCGGATCCTAAACTAATGTTATCTAGCCTAAACTAATGTTAATTGAAAGGGGACCTAAGGGGTCACATGGAAAGTGTAAGGTGGTGGCGATGGTTTCTAAGTCATTTATGTGATTTGATTTGAATTTAAAAATGCAAAGTACTACTAGTTTTGGCAGAGGCATGGAAATTAGAGGGAATCCTAGTTGGCATCATCACTAGAGTTAAGTGATGCATACTATCATTGAAATTGGACTTGCCAACTTTAGATGGCGATGGCATGGAGATATTAGGCGGGAAAGTGGAATTCAATGGCATTAATGATCATTGGTTTTGGCGAGAAAACCGCCTTGGAAACCATGCAAGTGGATTTTTGGGAGGTTGTTTGGTCTTTCATGCATTTCAATTTTTCTCTACATGGAGATATCTAGTTCTTTGAACTAGTAGTTCTGTTTTCAATTTGTTTCTATTTTTAGCTCCTTTGGACTATTTTCGATCCAATGGAGGTATAAGAGGCATATGAGAAAGAAGTTTTGGTTGTTGAATTCATTTGGAGAAGAAGGAATTGTGGAGGCTCATTGGAAATCTTCTTCGAATCAACAGAAGCACTATCAGGCATGATAGGCTCTATCCATTAAGTTTTTCTTCTTTTCTCTAAACGTCTTCATTAAAACAACTCTGCTCTTGTGAAATAAATGGGTTTTTATTTTTGTTATGGTTACCATGCAATCTTTCTTGAAAATTCTTTGTATTTTTGTTGAAGAATCTCTACTTGATAATATAGGAAGTGGGTTTTTTTCTTGTTTATTTAATGGTGAATCACACCTTAAATCTGGTTGTGACTTGAGTAATGTTGAACTTGTGTGAACCATGCTTGTATGGTCGAAAGGGGGTTTATGGAAATATAATGTTGCTTTAAGTTTTGAACTGGGTTTGATTATTTTGGTTGTTAGAAGGTAAAAGAATATCCTTCTCTATCACATCTTTGATTTGTTGAAGTTTTGTTACTCCTGTTGGAACTGTATTAATATGGATACTTTGATTCAGAGTTGTGTGAACTCAAATTTGTATAGAAAATAGTAAATGAGTGACTTCTTCTTGAACTTATTGTATAAACTCTCATTTCTTCGAATCCGGTATTCAATGGAAGCTGGGTTGATAATGGGTGTTTGGATTTTTGTATTTGTGGATTCAACTTGTATGGAAACAAGAATGAATTTTTTATTAATCCTCTTATCCTTTTTAGTTAAAACTGGGTTGTTCGGATCTAGTTATTTTATGGAAACTACTTGGAAATGGTTTTGGGATACTTGGATTTTGGAATTATTTGTTGAATATAACAGTGTGTGAAGTCTTCTCTTTCGAAATTATATGTATTGGGTCTTTCTTTAAGTCTTTGGAAGACTGAACTAAAGGTTGATAGATGAAGTCCTATTTGGTTTAGGATATTTTGAGATTTGGCTTTTTCTGAGTCAATATTTGGGTTATTCACGTAGCTCTAATTGAACTTGCTTGAGGTCAATCTTGTTGTCTACTTCACTTTTGAGTTAGATGTTAGTGATTAAACATACATTCCTGATCTGGGTTAACCTCTTAAGTAACTTGCTAGAGTAAACTTGTTAAATCCTTCCTGTCATGGTATCGTGAAGCTTTAAGGAATGTATATTCGTATTTTTGGTTGATGTTTCGTGATCTGGAACTAACCAAATCGGTTCAGAATAAAGGTTTTCTAGACTCTTCAATTTCTTTGATCTCTGAGTAAGTTGGAAGGAATAAAATACCTTGTCGACTTAGTAGAGGTGTGTAGTTGAACCTATCCATAGAAATGTAATGAAAATAATTTTTATCATCTCTGTTGATAGCTTGTGCACCTGTAGCTAAGCCATGTCGATCTTGTGTTGCACCTTCTTTGAAATTGAATCACGATGGATCTTTCTCTGTCCATTCATAAGATGTTTTTCCCTCACCTCTGTGAGGATTCGAATGTGAGTCTTTCTCACTGATTGTTGCACTATCGTCTTGAAGGAATGGAAATACTATGGTTCCTTTGACTGAAACTTTGACGATTTAGAATGACTGTTGAAGGTTGTTAATTCCCTGTAAGTTGTTTAGCAATTCTTGTTATTACATCTCTTTCTTGATGAGGATAGTAATATTGTTACTACTTTTTCTTCGTGTTGGGTGAACCTTATTTAGAAACCCGACTTGCATTTTGTCGCATGATTTAGTTTAATAGCTTTCGGTGCATGATTTCTGCGTTTAAAAGAGTTAAAGGATGTTATGATTGGATCTGTACCAATCCTTTTATGACCTTATTTACTTAGGAAGGAATTTTGGAATCCTCCTCTAATCATGTCGATTGACTCCTTTCTCTTTTATTCTCTGAGGTAGAGTTTCATCGTTGCCTCCTTTGGAAACTGTAAGAGATTATGTGTTGTATTCTCTTTTCGAATTGTGAAATGATATTCAGATTAACCGAATTAGAAGGGAAGTTCTAATTTTTTTATCTCAGTTCATCCTTCCCTCTTTTGTGTAACTTGTATATAGATTGGATCGGTCAGTTGCATTACTTCCTAGAATGCATCAAGTAGTTGTTGATACTTCTCTCTTATTCACTTGATTTGTATTGAATGAATTAACGTTGTTTTGGATCATTAATGTTATATGCCTTTTATTGAGGGAATACTTTCCTAATTCTAATGTGTGGCCTAACTTGAGAGCTTAGGTTATATCATGGACTATGAATTTGGGTATAGCATCTGAAATGGGAATCTCTTATTTTTATGTTGTAGATGATTCACCCTAAAACCTTTCAAGAAGCTGGAATTTGCTTGGCTATAGATGTCTTTTTATGGAATTTTGTAATGTTGAGTTTGTTGTTCTACTTCTTAAAGTAACTCTATGTTTGGAAAATAGTGGAGTTAGTTATGTATTTCTAATTCAGATTGAATTATGTAAGAAATAAGTAGTAAGTACTTTTATTGGATGTAGATAAGTAATTTGGTTGAAATATTACTTATCTAATATAATGTTGTAAAGTGCTGATTATACCATGATCTTTTCTTAATGTTATTTTAGGTTGATCAACTGTTCTTCTTTTATGGTTGTTAGTACTTATGATTTACCTATTTGCTTGGCTTTCTTTGTTTCATAAAAGCAAATTCTATTTTATGAAATAGTTAGTTGAAAGCACATCGTTTTAATGCTTAGTGCTTATCATGCTCGGATTCAATGAACTAGCTTGTAAAGTGTCCTTGAATTGGTATAGATCTTGTCCTTTCACTTCGCATGACATGATGGTGGAACATAATTGGCCTATGATTGTTAAACCTCGGGATGGTGCCTTAAAATCTTCCTTTCCTTCTTCGTTGGCTTAGAAGAATGCTAAATGGACCCCCTTCCCTTGGATTTTTAAGCTTAATTTTGATGGGGCTATCGGGGTAATTTCGATGCTTACGGAGTAGGATGCCCGGTTCGTAATACAATGGGTAAGGTGGTTGGTGCTGCTTCATTTAAACTCAAGGACGACACTTGCAATGTTGTTGAATTGCAAGCCCTTAGTAAAGGTCTAAATCTATTGCCTCTCTTAATATTGAGAACCTGGAGATCAAGGGTGATTCTTTGGTCATTATTAATGCCATTATTAAAAAAAGGGCCCTATCTTGGAAGCTAGATTTGGGCATTCAAAAAGTGTTATGGAAATTATCAAAATTCACTTCCTGGAGTATAATGCATATGTATAGAGAAGGCAATCAGTGTGTCGACTGGTTGGCAAATAAAGGGATTGATCAGGATCAATTAGATAAAGTGGCTTTTAATTACTTTGTGTGGGAAGGCCTTGAAATGATGGTCTTGAGGGATACACCTTGTCATGGCCGCAATGGTGGTTCTCTCTCGCGTGCGGAGGATGGGGTGTCTTTATAAGGAGGGTGGAGGTGGGGTTTTGTTGCTATGTTTTCGTTCTACTTCTATCTCGATGGATCCTCCTAGGGCCCCCATTTAGCTTTGCTCAGCGATATGAGGGAAATGGCACTCCGGAATATGTCTCTAATAATTGGTTGAAAAGGATTTTTAATATATCTTGTGTAGAAGATTTAGTGGCTATTAAGATGGTCCTGGGGAGGGTTTTTGAAAGTGGAAGGATGGTTGTGAGTGAACATCGATGTTGCTACTATTTTCATTGAGAATTTGCTTATCCTTCATCCTCGAAAGTGGATGTGGTTAATATTGCTACGCATTGGGTTAGGCCCTCCTTATGCGGGAATCGGCCGAGGTTACGAATTGTAATATACTATTCGGGTTGTGAATGATGGGGATCAAGGTCCTTTTGTTGTCAATGCGGGTGCTTTCAAGGAACTTGAGAAGCATTTCAGGATTCTGTTGGAATTCACAAAGAATTTGGTGGCCTTCATGAGGATAGAAACTCAGTCGTGCTTGCATCAAGCTCCTAAATGTGAAAGCCCTCGGTTTTCCAATGGGAACCTGGTGTCGGGATAGTAGAAGGAGGCTGCGGGACTCTGCGGGTGACGCCTACGAATATCTCTCGGAGGGCTAGATGAAATTTAATTATTTTACATTAGATTCGAGATCTTTGAGTGTGAGGAAGATAATGGTTTCTTTACAGAAAGTCTCTATGTCTCCGAATTTGACAAGTACACTTTCTGTGTCATGTTAGTAGTTTATAGAATAAAGTGTTGATTTTTGTTAGTATGTGGTTTTATTTTGTAAAGTTTTTATGAACATCTGAGGTTTGGCCTCCACTTATGTAAATAGGGAATAAGTCCCTTCAACCCACCTTATCAATCAAAAAATAATAATTTGGAGCAAAAATAACATTTATTATTTTGGTAAGAACAATTTCAACCATGGAATATGTGTGGGACATGTAGGTATTTAATTCCCACCTTATTTCTAACTTTCCATTCATGTCTTTGTCTTATCTAACAAATTGAACACTTTGCCCAATCATAATCCTTTATGTTTATGGTCGTTGATGGATGACGGTGCATCAAGTTTGTTGATGAGGAAATCTTAATCATTACCCTGATAGCTAGAGAGAAACCCTAATCTCAAATGTGTATGGAATCGTTATCCTATGATGTTAGGTCTAGTCAACATTTCTCTATCTCTAAACTATCCCATGAGACACACAGAAAAATTCCCCTTATATTTACGTGTCTTCTAACTACCCAAAAACACAAGGCTTGCAATGCGAAAAACTATTCTCTTTGGCATTATTGATCAACCACTCTTTACGTTATGAGAAATCTCCACAATACATTCCATTAATGATTGCAAAACAAACCCTTTCCCTTCAAATAATTGGCAAAAATGTCATGTGATTGTAGGAGATAAGAGTGTGGAATTGGTTCCCCATACCCCTTTCTTGAAGGCAAGTGAATTCATATAGATCTAGAAGGGAGCATACTATAGAGACTCTCCCTCGTATGTCATTTTTCATCTATCTTTAAATCCCGTTATAAATATGTTTTGGTCAATTTCCAAATCATAGGGATTTTTGCTCCTACCCCCATCAAATTTGATTCTTTACAAAATATACTTTTCTACATGTGTTGTCATGCATTTTTACAAGCCCAAATATTTAAATTTTCAAGCATGACAACAAATCCCATAGTGCAAAATATGCTCCGTGTCTTCCCAAATCCCTCTTCTGGTCATTCTACCTTCTAAATTATGTCCATCCTATACTTTAAATTTCTCCAATTGTGTTGAATAAGCTTGTGTAGGTGTTTTAAGTAAGATGTGAAGGTCATTCATCTCATTCGGTGAAGTGCTTCGAAGACTAATTCTTTAGTAGACTCGAGAAAGGCCATTTTTGGCCATTTCGAGGCAGGAGTGCATCCTACAGGGAGAGTTTCAAGAGATCATAATAATCCAGATGTGGTATTGGAAAGTACTTAAGGTGTTGAAAATTATTTAGGGAAGTTTTGGAGGTTTGGGGACAATTTTTGTAATAACGGGTTTTAAGGTGTATGGAGTATGCAATCAAATTTGGAACCGAGCTTCGTCGGATGATTCTAGGAGCTCTGTAAAGATTTAAGAGGAAATCAAATAGGAATTGGAAATATGGAAGAATTATGTACATGTTTGAACATTCAATTTTTTCTCAAGACATGTTTGTTTCTTAAGGCATCTCATTCTTGGCAGACACACCCTGTTGTCCTGAAGAAAAAGGAGTCAGTTTTTGGAGTTTTAGGAAGAATTGAAATATTAAAACCATCTCATTTTTATTGAATTTTCCTTGGGAGTAAAAATCATATAAAATTTCATGAGAAAATACCGTCTAGAGCTTTGGGAATCATTTCGTCAAGTTCTCTCTAATGAAGCAGGCTTCTTGTACTTGGGCAATTTTTGAGTGACACATATCACCTTCTAGTGAGAGTGCAATTTTATATCCATCTTGTCAATTTCATAAGGGGATAAAGGGGACACAAAATTTTTCCCCAACTTAGTCACTAACTCACGGTCCTCCATGCAATCAACTTCCGGCCTTGAGTGCTTAAAACTTGCCTTCTTCCATCTCCCTCTCAACGCGTCATAGTTTGCCACTTAGCACCATCTAGTGAGGGAGAATTTTTGTGTCCCTCTTATCCCCATTCCTAAGGGGATAAAGGGGACATAAAAAATTTCCCCTCTCCAACCCCTCTTCAGGTCCATCATGCGACCAGGATGACAACTCCTAGGAGCTAGGGTACATTTTCCTCCATCTCTCCATCATTGCACCACAAAGAGCCACTTATCCTCATCTGGTGAGGGAAAATTTTTCTATCCCCCTTGTCCCCATTCCCATGGGGACACAAAAATTTTCCCCATACTTATCCATCCAAAAAACCTAACTTGAAATCATTTATTGTTACCTCATCCATGAAGAAAAGTAACTACCGGGTAGTTAAACCATTAAAAAACTATTTGCTAAGCTCATTTCTCCTCATAGTTCAAACTTGTTGCCATTATTGAAGCCATGAAACCTGAAAATTCATCATAACACAACAACCATGCTTCCTAAATCATTTCAGACCAGCCATGACTGCTAAAACAAATCTTTTCCATGACTCTTCATTGAAAAGTCGATTGCACTAAGTTTCAAACCGATTTCTCTCCTCCCAAGATCCCTATGATCATTGAAACTCCAATCCTCCATTAATTAATCCATCACAACATCATATCTGAAACACTTTCCCTATAAAATTTCCTTTTTATTTGCAAGAATTCTAGCAGGCGGAACACGACGAAAATTGGAGCATGAGATCGCAACGCAGAGCCGAATCCAATGACGATGTTTTCATTGAAAACATACACTAATAAGTGCACATTATAAAAATATAAGGTGTTTAACTTTTCCACTTACTAAAAATATAAACCATCCAAAAATTTCAAGCTTTGATCACTCAGGATATCCGAAACAACGAGGAGCAACGAGCAAGGCAAAACAAGAAATTTTCCCAAAATAATAGGTTCTAAAAAAACAACTCACTAAAAATAGAAACTTATGAAAAAGGGTAAAAAATCTTAAATGGAGTTGAATTGAGTGTTCCAGGGATTCATAAGATCAAATCGAGGTAAAATATCCCAAAATAACAGGTCTTGGTCCCACCTACGAAAAATAGAAAGTTTTAGTTTTCAGTGTAGAAAGTTGCAGTTGGATCCATTTTCACTCATCTCACTACTTTTTCTACCCTCACATGTTTGTAGGGTTGTATCATAGTTCAAACAAGATAATTCATCCTTCACAAGGATCTTGAAGCATCGTTATGATCACGGTGTGGGGGAGAGAGGCAAAACATATCAAGGCGTAACGGGTGAAAGTCGGGAACATTGTGCAATGACGAAAAGGATTTGAAAAGTGTCAAGAGCCCCATTGAAATCCAAGATCATCATATGAGGTCATCATAATCATAATTGAATGAGGAACTCATCAGAAGCATCTAAGCATGAAGGTATGCAAGCATCCCAGTCTGAGCTCATTTAAGTACTCTGAAGTAACAAAGGCTAAAAAGGTGATCTTCATGTGTGGCATCATGAATGCAAGAACAAGGAATCATCCCAATTTCATTTGATGTCATAGTGTTCTTAAACACTCAATCAAACACCTGGTAGCATGGTCAATCCATCAAAGGAGGTCATTGTGACTCATCAAGAAAGTTGGAAACATTGTGTCTCAAATCCATCATACTCTCTTTGAAAATCAAGTTAAGTGAGCATTGTGAGTCAAACAAAGGTAATTCATTGCAACCTCCTTCTCCTTAAGAGACCATCATCCTCTTCAAGATTATCCAATTATGTAATCTCCAATGGAAGAAATTTCCCATAATGAACAATAAGTAATTCTACATCAAGTTCTTGAAAGTGCTCCAACGACCAACATTGTGTCAACTCCTAAAGAGCCATTCCCATGGATTTAAGGATTGATTGAAAGTGATCCAAGGACAACACAATAAGCTACAATGCCCAAATTTGAAGTTATCACTAAAACATTGAAATTCAGGTGGAGGAAGAAGGCCAGACAACTTCCCACTTCTTCATGGTGTCTCAGAAAACCAGTATGTAGAAGTTGTTAGGCCTAATAATGCAAAGCCTATTGAGGAGATGACTCCATTAGATTATGAGCTGATCCACATCTCATTGGGTCAAGCTACACATGAGGGAGACTCTCATTTGTTCAAGGAATCCTCTTCCCACATTCTCAATTTAAACAAAGAATACAAGTAAATAATTGAGAAATTGAAGGAACGGTGAAAAATCTCATTGTTTACATTCAACCTTTCTTGGAGCCCAATTCAACATCTTCTCTTCTTGTAGAAGACATTCCTTTGATCAACAAATTTGACCCGAGATGATCAAGAAGGCACACGATTACATGATGCAAGGAAAGGCTATATAGAATGGATAGTTTGAGAGGATCATCGAGAAAGGTAAGACATTGTTCCCAGAAGTTCTCTATCTACTCAAGTATGTTATTACCACTTTGTCGCAGAGGTGAAGAAAGCAAGGGAGGAGATTGTAAAATAAAATATCCATTGGGATGAGGTGTTCCTACTTGTGTCGAGAGATGAGCTCCCTCGACTCTTACACCCTCGCAAGCAAAAATGTGTTTCACATTAGTGCTTTGAGAACATGTCTCTAGTTCGGGTCTACATCATAGATAAAATATATAGTATGATAGAAGATGCCATCTCTCGAACTTGACTTTGGTGGACAAGAGGCTTGTGATATTTTGAATGAAGTCTGCAATTGTGTTTAGAGACTTGGATTCCCTCCACTCACCGAGAATTCATCATTAGAAGAATTGATTGTCTCCTTTCAGAATTGGTCAAGAAAGAGGCATGTGACTCTCTCTCCTTCAATGAAGATACCTTAGAGTCCATTGCCAACATCAGAGACTCCATTTTGAAATTGTAAAAGATATCAAAATATGGCTCAGTCAATGCAAGAAGATCAATGATGTTCCCTAATTATGGATCAAAGTATTTGAGCTACCTTTGCATTCCAGAAGCGGATAAGGTGACACATGCAGTTGCTCAATTCAATAAATAATTCAAAGGACAAGAGATCATTATGGAGACTTTCCTCAAAGATCATGAATCAACATGTTCTTAGCCAACAAAAGATCATTCAATCCCTTCCCTTTCTCTCTTATCTCTCTCTCCATATTCTAATTTTCAATTGAGAATGTACTTTTTCTATTTCATCCTATTCACTTAAGTTACCATTAGCTAAAAATTGTAAGAGTCATTTTTCCAATAATAAGAAAAAGACTCACTTCCTAGGAATCTTAATGGGCACAAGTGATATGGATAGGTGAAGAGTCATGCAGGGGGTAGATGAAATGACATATTGTAATGTTATAAATTGGAATGGCTTCTCCATTCCAAAGGGTTGACAATTGTTGATTAAATGTATGTTGTTGTGACTTCCACTTCTACATCAAACAATTAAAGTTGCAATTCTTCTATTTCTTGTTCTATGTTCCTCAATCTCTCTTTCCAACTTTACATATATGATAATCTTGTAAAACCAAGAAAGGTGTCTGCGCCTTTGATGAATGAATCCATGGAAGTCTCTGCCTATGATTTGTTGTGTCATATCATGGTTTTCATTGTTGTGTTCTTCTAATTGAATGTGGACTTACTCTGGTTATTGTGTGTGAACTTTTCTAGTGCTTAATCACAACAATAACCCCCTCTCCCGATTTCTCTCCTTTATCTCTCATCACTACAATTTCATCTCTTGTACTTCATACAAGTATTTTGCCACAAGATTAATGAAGTGTTCTGTGTGATCCCCAACCTATTTAGCCACCCCACATAATTAGGTAGTTTACATATCAACTCACTTTTTCTCCTTCTCTTCACCAATATTTCAAGTACTCTCCTTTAAACAAGTACTAACAATGGTTACTCCTCTTTAACATTACCACACATTACACCACCACCCACGATACTAATTTTTATTTCCGTTCCACTCTCATTTTTTCCAAATAAGCGACAAATCAAATACTTTAACCAACACAATTCCGTTTCTTAGAACTATTAATTTTATCATTCACATTACTCTATTCATCTATGATTACTAGAGATATAACTATTTTTAGAAAAGCAAAATAAAAATTAAGAGATAACCCAAATTAATTAGAACACTAGTTAGATTAACCTTTTGGTAGAAAGCTAATTTATTACGCTAAAGGTGTTCCCCCTATGGGAAAGGCCTTTGTGGTTGTTTCGGCATTATCCTAATTTTGACGACCGTTTAGATGTTTTTCCCATGTAATTAAATTTGAGAGGCGTTTAGCTATTTTTGATGGCTGTTTCGATGTTTTTTTTGGGCCCTTTCTTAAATTTGTGGCAGTTGCATCCCGGTTAGGGTTTCGAGGCTTAAAAATTATTTATCGGTAGCTGAGTCGCTATCTCCTCTTTCAGCTTTTAATTGTAGACGAAGAGCAGGCGTTAGGGCTTTTTTGCTTGTTGTTTTATGTTTAGACTTGGGGATTATTGATTTTTGATATCGAATGTCTCATTGGCTATTAGACTGGCATTGTGTATGCAGTTGAATTTTCACACAGAAGTGGATGGGATTTAGTGAACATGGCAAAAAAGTGAACAAATATCATACCCATAATTGAAGATGCCCGACTTCCTGCTCGATATAGGATGCTTGTTGGTATGGTTGATGTTATTTTTGCTGATGTTGCCCAGCCTGACCAGGTATTATTTTTATTTTTATTTTTGATTTCATGTTTATAATTTTTTCAACAATGATGTTTATGTACTAAGATGCCATTTGAGTTTTGGATAATTGTGATATAACAGCTGTTCGTAAGAAAATCTTGCTGTGTTGAGCTTAGATGGACATATCTCAATTATATTTTTACCCAAGTTTTCTCCCAGCTATATCTCTGTTATTCTTAGCAAGAGATTTTTTGCGCTCCTGTATGAATGCGCAACACTATCATTACCCTTGCACGGTGCGAGTACTAGCATTTTTGTTACCATTTTCGCTTGTAGTATTTGTATTGACTCGGTGTTATTTCTTTATCTGTTTTTGATAGGTGGGTTTTTAAACTATTAGCTTGATTCTTAGTACTCAAGTGAAGGATGATATACTCATATTCCCCTTCAAGACATTGTAGATGATGTCAACCGAGTTTTCTAACACTTGAGATAATTGTAATGGTAGTCCCTATTTTGTATATTCTTTTATTCTCTCTTCTGCATGATATAATTCTTTGGGTTTGTAAATTGTTGTAATTATAAGCTGGGATTGGTGCTCCTTGGATGCTTGAGCTTATTATTTTGCTCTCATATATATCCTAATCTTATATGGGTAGATTTTTGAATGTCGATAGATGGGGTCTCTTCTCAAACTCTGCCATGCCATTCTTTGGAGTACACATGATCCAAAGCACACATAATAACAAACATCCTTGAATCAGAAGGCTACTTTTTGTTTAGTTAATTTTGTTTTCCTTCAAACCTTGAGTTCTTTATGGGCTCTTAGAATCATTCGTTCCCATTCATAAACAGGAGAAGACATAGTATAGGCTTCAAAAAATAAAAATAAGGTCATATACATGTTTTCAAAAAATTAAAATAATGAATCTGAATATATTAGAGGTAAAATATTGCTAAATGACTTAACTTATTTTATTAATGTGTTGGATACTATCCTGACCCTACTTTTTGGATACTAAATATGATTATAGTGAGTTTCTTTTGATGGCTCGGAGATGTTGTTTGAAGGTATAAGTTGCCTCTTTTGAGGTGCTGGATACTACTCTAATACATTGGTTCTTGGATATTATATATGAATATGGTGATGGATTGAAGATGCAGCTTCAAGGTTCAAGCTGCCAGTTTTATGAAGGATCCCAATAACCACCTGCAAAAAATAAGACCTTGGTTCACAATGGTCTATTACATTAATTTGCTTGTTGAAAAGAATACTAACTTGCACGCTTTTAGGTAAATATTTGCCCAAAGGTATCCATTTTTAGGCATCATTTACCTTATTTAAGAGCTTTTATTATAAAAGATATTGAAACAATCACCTTCATTTTTGTGAAGCAACGTCATTTGTGTTCTTCAAGATCTTGAAATCCTTAGCATTGTGACTGCAATTTTTTTATGCTCAGTATTCTACTAATGTCCTGAGCTTGTAAGTGCTACATAAATGCATTCTTCTACATTTAGATTTATAGTAGCTTGTATGTTTTTTTGAAAAATAATATTATTGATCTATTTCCTAGGTGCACTGCCTTATGTCAAGGTATCACTCATCTACCACAATGCTATAATGATCTATTCTACTTATAGGTAATTGTTTTGTTTGTACAACATTTTGACTCTAGTACATGTTTTTATTTCTTCAGGGTGTATGTACAATATTACCAGAGTAGATCTATTGCACATTTTTATACTCACGCTACAATTATATGAATTGTGCATCTAACAGTCATTTTTTGAATTTTACATTAAAGATGTTATCACTGAGAAATTGAGCTATTGAGGTATTTGGCACTGGAATGAAGTTGGACCTTCTGAACTGAATTATAATGATCTTTTTGGAATCACAAGCTTTGATGATTCAATGATATTGGATATATCACCAATAATTGTTTTTGACAAATAGGTAAGACTTCTATTAATTAAAAGGCCAAACTAATTGGTGGTTACATAAGTGCCCATAGTGAACAAAAAAATGGTATGAAAAAGAAACCACAGTGAACAGATAGACATGAACTCCTTTACATTCTCAAAAGATGGCGTGGCTATTTGTCTTATTCACCCACCTGTATGATTGAGTACATTTCTTCCCGTGTTTGTAAGCTAATTGCTTTTCTCTTCATATGATATGCGCTCAGGATTTCACATTGTAATGGATGTGTTATATCTAAAATTCTTAATGATTTCATAAAGGTTTACATGCAATTTTTGTTCCTATAACATTCCAACCTCTGCATCTAGGAATCATATTTTAGTATGGTAATCCTTAAGTTATAGCATGTGAATGAAATATTAATATGATAAAGATGTATATTTATTGTTTGAGAAAAATTGCTATTAAGTCTATAATAAACAATGCTGAGATTTTTTATTGAATGATCTAGAATTTCTAATTCCTTTTTGTTGTGCCATTGCTACAGTTGACATAATGAAGGAGGGAGTAACATTGATTATCTGAAATGCAAAGATTGATATGTATAAGGGCACAATGTGTCTTGTCGTGGACAAGTGGGGGAGAGTTGAGGTCACTGAACCTGCAAACTTTACAGTGAATGGAGACAACAATCTTTCTGCTATTGAGTATGAGTATGAGATGGTAAGCACATAGATGTTACAAGGAGCACAAGAAGAACTTAAGATGGGCATTTGTTTGTGTGACTTGGTGAGGTGATTTCACAAAACACTGTTTGACTGGAATGAGACTGGGATGGTGTTGTGATTTAATTTTGGCACAATACATGATTGGGATTGAAAAGGATTTTAACTTCTTAAACATTCGATTTAAATGTTGATTCCTTATTCCTTATGATGCAGTTGTAGCCCTTTCCTTCTTTATAGAGCCATTGTTCCTTCTCTGACATCTCTGCAAATGAAAGATACATATGAGAATGCATATAATTTTCCATCTGAGGGGGATGAATGAGCCCCTGTTTAGGCCGTATAAATATCAAAATATGAAAAGAAATTTGAGAGAATATGAGTCATCATCTCCATCACCATCATCATTTGTACCACTCAAATATGTTGGTTCTATCTTGAGTGTCTTTTACCTCATCTTTTGAAGATGTAGTGCCTCTTACTGAATTTCAGAATTGCAGAGATAAAACCAAAATGACTGAAATAATTTGTAACATTTGAGCTGCAAATGCATATGTTTGTGTTCCCATGATAACAAAAATAAGAATTGGGTAATCCTCGGAATGAATGGCTCCTAACAGATATGTCAAATGACATATTGGGTCATATTCTCTCGAGGACTTATGTCAATGATGTTATAAGAAGTACTTATGTCTGTAGGCATTGGGAGTTGTACATCAGCTCCAAAGCTTTCATGGAAGTATGGAGACAATCATGTGGGTTTCAGGGGCCGCCCTAGTTATTTGCATTATCTCCATACAATTGCAGGGATTTTTGCTCTACTTACAATCTGGTTATGAACAAATGGTATTCCCTTTCTCTGGTTTTCCTACCTCGGTCATTGCGTATTCCGGTAGCAATAATTGGGGATCTCTTACCTCACCATCTTGGGTTTGTAATCCAATCTCAAAGTAGTGGAGAAGCCTTCCTCCATTGCACAAGCCCATATCAAACTCGTCATGTCTGTCATTGAAAGAGGATTTAATTCTAATTGCAAGGGGTTTCAAGTAATTGTAGTAGGAGGGAGATCTCATAATGGAAATGGGTATGAAGCATCAATTGAATTGTATGATTCATTCACAGATTCATGGGATGTGATTGGGGAGGTTCCATGTGAATATGTTGTGAGGTTGGCTTTGTGGACACCCAATGACACAATTTATTGCAATGGGATCATGTATTGCCTCACCTCTGCTAGGCCTTATAGCATTATCTCATTTTATTTTGTACATGGGGTTTGGAGTGAGGTGATGGTGCCAGGCCAGAGCATCTCTTGTGTTCCTTCCTTGTTTAGAGGAGGGATAGGCTTACACTTGTTGGAGGAGTAGGTTCTCCCAAGGACTGTAAAAGCTTGAATGTTTGGGAGCAACATAAGGAAGGGTGGTGGGATATTGAGTCAATGCCTAGTGAATTTTTCAATTCTTTTTTGAGGAATGATAGATTTTGATTACAAGTTTTCTGGCAGTGGGGATTTCTTGTATTTTTTCAAGGATTCTCATTCTCAGATGTTGGTGTGTGAGCTCTCCTCTCACAATCACAAAACATCTTGGAGATGGATTCTTGGTTTCTCTTCTGTTACATCACAGTTCTCTAAATGCTCCATTCGTGGCATGTTCATACAACCAAGGTTGGATGTTGTAGATATTTTCTAAGAATTAGAGATTCAATAGAAAAATCCTTACTATCATCGAGGAATAGGCATATAGCCCTCTGCTCCATGGTTTAATTGTTTAACAATGGAAAACAGGATTTATTTTCCTCGCTTAAACACACATATGGGCACCCAACCTTTGTCACACAAAATAGACTGAGCGGGGGCAATTTAGATTACTACAATTTAACACATTATCATTGCAAACATAATGTACATAGAAAGTTGTCCAACCATTGTATCCTATACATCAGTAGAGTGAAAATTCGGTTACATTATCTTCATGCAAAGGGGTAAAAAGAGAGACATTTATGTCAGATTGGAAACCAGGTATGTCAACTGGAATTGAATTATGTCAATTCTTTCCTGTAATTTGTAACTGAATTTTTAATCAGGTATAACACCTATAATAACACTTAATGGGGGAACAAGTATTATTGTCTACGATATTGCAACACTGAGAAAGGAGGTGTAGGTGTTTGTGCTTGTGTATTTTGGTAAACAATGACCAATTTTTCCTTTAACAACCCATATTTTTTTCATATTAATTCAGTGCACTAAGAACCCTTAAAACAAATAAAAGTGTGCCTGAATTTCTTATTGAAAGGGCAAAATTGGCCTTGGGCTTTTTGTTCCTCTTATACTTGCCCAGGTTTTTGTTGAGAATGGAATAATGGAATGTATGAATTTTTCATAGAATATTTACCTTTAGTAGATTTGATGTGAAAGTTTTGTCAGACCATTATGAAAAAGGTTAACAATCATATAGCTTTGGTCTACGTAGGATGAGAACAACCCTTTTTGAGCTATGCAGAATATTGCTATTGTAAAATTAGAGTGGGACAATGTTGTGTTGGAAAATAATGCTCCCCATGAGTCCTCTCTATCTCGGGGTTTGTTTTCTCAACGGATGATTTGATTTTTAAGTAAATAACAACTAGTTTTCCCTTTAACAACCCAATTTTTTTCATATTAATTCAGTCCACTAAGAACCTTTAAAACAGATAAAAGTGTGCCCAAATTTATTTTTGAAGGGGCAAAATTGGCTTTTGGGCATTGTGTTCCTTTTCCACTTGCCCAAGAAAAACTTAATTGTAGATATAATTACAGATAAATGACAAGAATAATATGCTTATTGGGTTTGTGTTCTCTTTAAATGTCATTCAAGGGGTATCAAATGTCTTCATGTTTAGTGCAAATAAAATTGGTCACACAAGGCTACCACTCATGATATAAAATATGCAAATGTACGGAATTCTTCATGTATTTATATTTAGTTCAAATAAAATAGTCCGCAAAAGGCTACCACTCATAATATAAAATTTGTAAATGTATATGTACGAATTTGTAACAAATTTGAAATGTAAAAATAGAACCTTTCAATGCATTGCTTCATTTATATTTCTTCACTTACACTATCAATCACACCCCTTATCAATATATATCGTTCGACATTCACATTGCATTGTACACATGCGATTGCTAGTCTTAATACTACGGTTGTATATCCGTGGCACGTCATCATTACAATAACGCCACGGGCCCGGGCGAACATATATAACAGCTGCGAACAGATAACGTTCTTCGGTATTATTTACTCCACTCTTCAGGGTAGGAGAACAAGAAGGAAAAGCTTCAAGTATCATTAATGGAAATAGCAAGCTCTTTATTCTGTGGTACTGTTCCATGCACTGCCCGAGCGCCTTGTGCCCGGTGCGTGTGCGGCTGTGTAAAATTTCAAGCCGCGCTGCCATGCTAATCTACTTCACAACTCTTCCTCAAATATTTGCTGGCAAAAACAAAGGATTCCAATATTTATAGAAAAGAAGAACAAGAATACATTTCAATGCATTTGCAGGGCAGGAGGAAAAATGATCTCACGAACAGATAATGGCTTCGCAGTGGATGTTGAAACCCCAGGTACTTCTATAATTTCGTTTTTTTTTCTTTCCCATTGTCTTGAAAACAATAATCTGGTTATATTATTTGGTTTCGTATCTGTGCTCAGTAAAGCTTGGATGATGTCAGGGCAGCCTGTTTAACCCTCTGGTATAAGGTTTGGTCGCGCTGATAAGGTTTGCAGACATGGGTTATTCTGGAATTCATAGCTAGACCACAACTCTGCAATATATTTGTTAAAAGTTACGGGTTGCGGTCTATTTTTGGAAAGGAAAGGAAAGGTTAGGTTTTTTTAGGTCTGTGATGCATTGCTACCTAGCCATTACTGGGTAGCATTTTCCACATGAGGCCAACTCGTACATTTGACAGGGGTTAGACTACGAGGCACATATACCCTATTCTCTTTCTATTCAAACCCGTACATACATCCACTAGTCAAGCACAAGTACAAGGTCTTAACGGAAGGGATTGAATTCGGGAGAGTCTTTTACGAATGTCTCCCAACTAGTCAGACCATAACTCTGTGATGTGCCCTTGTTATTCTAACCTGTACATTCACTACTCTAACTCAAGGTCATAACTTTAGGGATTGAATTTGGGTCAGTCTCTTAAGAATGCCTCCTGACTAGTCAGACCATAACTTTGTGACGTACCCTTGGAATTGAAGCTATACATCCCTTATTCAAGCCCGAGGTTTTAAACGGAGGGATTGAATTTGGGCCGAGCTCTTACAAATGTCCCTCTACTAGTTAGACCATAATTCGCCGGTAGGCGTCTACCTTTGAAGTTGCCTTTGTTGGAAAGTGTCAAAATCGGCAATGTTTTTCGATCATATTTTTTGCAGCAACATTATTTTCTCCTATGCCAAAATTAATATATAAATATTTAGATTTTCTCTGGTATAATTTACAACTCCTTGCAATTGATAGTATTATGCATAGTTACCTAAGTCTCGGAGACGGGGGGACGGGGGTAGGGAGGGATGGGGTTTCCGGGACGAAAAAAATCCTAAATTTTGGGGATGGCAAGGGGACAGCTATTAAAATAATACATAAAAATTAATATTTCAATAGTTTTAACTTTTTTCAATGACATTTAGGGATTTAAATTGTATTTAATGTATTTTAGGTACTTTTAAGATTATAATTGAATGCTCTTGGTAAAAATAACAACTTTTTAATAGTAAAAACATCAGAAAATTTTTGAAAGATTTTTAAAAATTGGGGACGTCCCCTTCAAGTCCCCAAGTCCCTGAAACATTTGGGACATCCGGGACGTCACCAAAATCTAGGGGACGCGTCCTCGCGTAACACTTGGTATTATGACATACTGCTAGAGTTATCGGCTTCCATATTCAAGGTCCTTTCGAGGTGTGCTATGCATTGTGCCCAGATATTACCTAAGTAGCCGAAACATTTTGGATACGGGAGCGGGAGTGGAGTATCCGATACGCGGACATGTAAATTTTTTTTTACCGGATACGGTACAAAAATTATATAAAAATTAAAAAATATATACATTTCAGCCTTCTAAATAGGAATTTAATTATTAACCACATATTATGCATATGAAAGACAAGATAAAAGACAAGTTATAAGCTAAATAAGTGAATAACCACAAGTACAACAAACAAGCTAGGATACCGATAAAACTTAGAAACTTAAAAGCTTAAAAGTTAAATTAAAATACTTAAATCGAACACAATGCGAACGTCACGAATCTCATGATATATTAAATTCAACCATAGATCAATATTCAAAGTTCAAACTATCTTTCATTGTCAATATTTATCATATTCCTCTTCATCAAGAGGATCAAGATCAACTACATCATCATCATTATGTGGTTCATTAAAACCACATGGGCTCAAACCACTCGCACTAGGGCCATTGCCAGTTGCACCCCCTTGTGCATGTAGGTCTCGTGGTGCCACAAAACTCCCCTCATCATCATATGCTCCATGGTGGGAAATGGAAGCATCCAAGTCAACTATCTCTGGATCAATGTCCCAATGTCTTGTTGACCCTTCCTTGTACTCCGGTTGCTTGTGGGATAAAAGACGCAAGTTGGAATGTATGTATACCAAATCTTCAGCCCTTTTAGCCCCCAACCTGTTGCATTTCTGTGAGTGGATGAAACTATATGTACTCCAGTTGCGCTCAGAGGAAGATGAACTTGCAACCTATTAAGGCAACCCAAACTTCAAAGTCAATGCAAAGTTCAACTTCAAACTTAAACACTCAAACTTAAATTTTAAAAACTAAAAGAAAAGAGAATAAAAAAATTAAAAACTTACCTGAGCCAAGACCTTGATTGCAAGAGACTGCAAGTAAACCGATGAAGTACCACCACATATGAGCATCCATCTTGTATTTGCTCCGAAGAGCGAGAAGGCTATGACCCGTTTTTGCTATGAAATTACCAAACTCTACCATAACCTGGTCTTGGGCCTCAGGATCAGGAAAGAGCCTAGCCAATGCCGCCATATATCCCTCACTGACTTCCGCATCCCTGTATGGTGCTACCCTCCCTGGCAAGGAAAGGATCTGTGCTATAAAATCTAGGAGTCAATGCAAAAGCCAATAGATGTAATGGGGTGGTCATTTTGTTCCACCGCTTAATGAGGATTGACTTCACTTGTTTGAAAAATATTTCCTTGGGATCTTGTTCTTTTGCATTTATGATGGCTTTTATCTTCTCAATCATTGAGTCGATGCCGTCATATATCTCTCCTAGACATGGCTGATCCGTGTCAGTAAACCGGATCATGCTCATAATGGGCTCCGTAAAACTCAACAAATAATCCACTCTATCCCACCAAGGGTCCTCTAAGATCAGGTTCTTCACTTTTTGAGCCCGTTGAGTGTTTGATTGCCTCCATACAGACCAAAGATTGGATGTTACCATCCTCATGAGTGCCTCTCGCACCTTCACTAGTCATCTCAAGACGATTGTGTGTGATGCAAACCGAGTCTCAACAACCTAATAAGAATGAGGAACAAAAATTAAAAATAAAATTGAAAGCTAAAAGAATACTAAAAAACTTATATTTAAATTTTAAATTAAAAAGAAAGAAAACTTTTCCTTACCTTCAGTAGCTCCAACTGCGAGAATGATCTAAAAATGCCCTGTGACATGTGGTGGTTGGTGACAAACATTTGGATCTCTTCAGCTTTTGCATACACTTGTTGGATCCACTCTATTTTGTTTGTCATCTTCTTTAGTATTAAATTCAATGAATGCACGGCACATGGTGTCCAAAAAATATGCCCATACCGTGCCTCAACTAGCATCCCCGCAGCTTTGCAATTTTTGGCGTTGTCCGTTATGACTTGGACAACATTTTTAGGCCCCACTGCCTCAATGGACTCAAAGAGAATGTTGGCTATGAATTGGGCATCCTTCACTTGCCCCTCACAATCAACCGCTTTCAAAAACATTGCCCCCTTAGGGCATACTGCAATCACATTGATTAAATGGTGGTTTCTTGCATTTTTCCATCCATCAGAAACAATGGACACGCTCGTTTTGGTCCATGAATCCCTAATTGGTTAAGGAGGTTTTCACATATTTCTTTTGTTTATCCAAAAGGATGGTGCGGATCTTCTCATATCCTAGTGATTTATACCCTTTTGGTGCCTCATTGATGGCTTTCACCATCTCATACCAATAAGGCGATCTCACAACATTAAAAGAAAACCCATTAGCATATACTTGCAATGTGTTCATTTGCAATTTCTCTGCTCTCATTCTGAAAGGCCTTTTCCAATGGCCCTTTTGTCGTACTTTTCTTTCGTGCAAGGAAGCATCCTCATCTCGTGGAGATAGGAGCCACAAATGGATGTGGCATGGCCACAATTGGGGATCCACTAGGTGATGGAGCAACTGGAGGCCTCGTTGAACGAGATGAACCTCCTCTTTTGGCCAATGGATGACCCGCTCTCATAGCCACATTTGCCTCTGCATCTTCCTGCTCTTTGATATATGCCAAAACTTTTGCTTTTGGCACCCCAACATTATTCCTCCCCTTGCATACTCTTACACCATTACCCGTTATGGCACACAAGTGGCTTTTCACCCTACTGTAAGAGCCTTTGAATACTCCATCACAATCATTGCATTTCTATTCAAAACAACCACCACCGCAATTTGTTGAAGTATTGTTACATGCCTCCATAACGGTGAATTTGGGTCAAAGTCCTTGGCCAAAGATTGCCTAGAAGAAGCATAACTTCTTGTTGCCATTGTAGAAATACCTACAAGGTTAAAAAAAAAAAAAAAAGCAAAAAAAACAATGGCATGCAATTGCATTGTGATTGAACAATGAAAATTAAAAAAATTAAATAGAAAGAGCAAAAAAAAGATGAACATAAGCAAAAAAATGTAATGTGTGAAAGATTAAATAACAAAAAAAAAAAAAAGAGAAACAAGGTTAGAAATTAAAAAAACTTACCTTCACTTAGTAAACCACAAATCCTTCACAAATCTTCCTCCTTTACAACTCCTCACACTCCTACAAGCTTAGCAATAGCTCCTCAAACCCTAGACAAACACAATGCAATTTTGGAGAGCCAAAGGTAAGTTTCTTTGCTTTATGTTTTGTTTTTGTGTTGTTCTTTTGTTTTATTGTTTAGAGTTAGCTTTTAGGGTTTAGATTAGAAGAATTTTTAATTTTTTAATGTTGTGGGGCTTTAAAAACATGAAAAAAATTAAAAATAAATTAAAAAAACGTTTTTGCAAGTGGGAGCGGGCAGAGGGCTGCGGAAACGGCCGGTTATGACACAGGCAGTACCCGGCCGCTCCTGCAGCCCTCTGCCTGCTCCCATGCCGCTCCCGCTCCCGCTGCCGAGGCCCCAGACCGCTGTATCGGTAACATAGGATATTACTATATAGTCTTTTCACATAGGAGGCCAATTTGTGCATCTGACTGTGCTTAGACTATGGGCTGCACATTTCCTGTCTCAGCAGCGTTTGAACCTGTATCTTCCCTACTCAAGCACAAGATCTTACTGGAGGAATTGAACTTGGGTTTTGCTCGCTTGAATGTGCCTCATAGTAGCTAAACACACTGCATCTTCACTGGAGGTATTGAATTTGGATTAGGATTTAACAAATGTGCCACATGACCATCATGCCACAACCCCTTGGACTTCCAATTGATTTTTTTTTCCAAAATATTGTACTTTTTAACATCCATGTTTTTACAATTTTTTAATAGGTAACGAGGAAAGAGTATCTGCAAAAGGTGCATTGGATCATGCATAATCCAATTTGGATTAGCTTTTGGCTAAGAACTGCGATATGTGATTTAAAAATAACTATCTCGGGACTGGTGAACCCTTTTCTTCGATAGAGTGGGTCAAACTTAAGGAAGTTGTGTTCCTTGGGGACTGTCAAGTAGAGCATAGAATCTAGAAATTTGCCGAAAATCAAACCGGGTCATGCTTGGTAGAAGTGAACAGAAGTAGAGAGCAGAACAAATGTACTGATGCATCCCTTTGAATCAGAGAACAATATTGTCGCGAGTCCTGCAAATCTATCGTTATCATTACAGGTCCATCTTTCACGTGCTATAGAACTGGAACAGATGATATTTTTGGTCATGGTTATCAGGGGGACTCTTGATTAATCTGTAAATAGGACTTAAAATAGTAGCCGCTCAGTGCTTCTTGATATAATCAGCAACATGAGCCCAGCTAGTTAAAATAATTTTTTTAAACTGTTATCTTTTTTTTATATTGAAAATGTTACAAAATTACAATAGTTGTCAAGACTCAAAACAACACAAGCGAGGATGCTGAAAACTGCTATCCTGTGGAGCAACACTGCACTAGGAGCATAAGGTAAACGTATGTATGTAACCAAAAGTCTTCACTGAGCTTTATGGTACGGGGTTGTAAAGGAGTATGTCTAAGGACCACCCAGATACCCAAAGCATTTTGATGTGTCCCTCCTTCAAAAAGGTAGAAAACAATTGCCTCTGTAGTAAGGTCTAAGGTGGACCCAAGATGTACTCAAATTTTGTTATGACAGATAATGAATTTACGAACTGTGAAAAATAATATTTGACAGTAGTTTCGGTTTAGCTGTAGCTTTGCATGTTGTTCAGTATGCCCCTGCTATCACACCGCTGATCCGTCATTCAATTTAGGCAGGATTTTGATTACTTTGCGTAGTTATTGTGCCAATTCATTCCTCCTTTCTGCCCTTTGGGTGGTGTAAAAGTCTATATTAATGGCCATTTCTTTGGCCCTTGCATCATTTGATGCAGGTATCGCTGGTAGAACTCTTAATAAAAATGGCACCGAAGAAGGCAAAGAAGTTTGTATTGAAGGTCTTCTACGAGGTATTGGTTCTGACCAAGAAATCCCTTTGCCTGATGTTCTTAATTTGCCAGAATTTGATAAAGCATGTCATTAGCTTGAACCTTTTACCCTTGTTGGTTATTTTGTTGGCGAATCCCTTGAAGAGCTTGCTTAAACTGTGGGTCCACAACCATTGGTATTACCATGGTGTCAAGCTTGAGGGAGTTCAAAATCTAACCAAGGGGTTTTTCTATTTTGGTTTAATAATGCCAAGCACTGTAAAGCCATTGTCAATCATGGTCCATGGTTTATCCATAACAGTTTGGTTATGTTCTCTCACTAGACCCGAGACTTTCATGTGCTTGAGCAAGCTAAGCTCAAAATCTTAGTTTGGGTTGAGTTTCTTGGTCTGCCTCTCTCCCTTTAGGGATTTGTTGAGTAACTCATCAAGCCCCTATGGCGTTTCATTTGCCTAGAGCAGCCCAAATTCTACACAACCTATCTTCAAAAATGCGTATGCGTTGAAATTGATTTGGCTAAAGACCTTAAGGAAACCATAGACATCCAAATTGGAAGCACTTAGTTCTCTTAGCGTGTGCTTTACATTAACCTCCCGAACACGTGTTGTCGGTGTCGGACCACACCATATGATTAGGGAATGCCCTTTAATAGTCGCCATGCACCACTTCATGCGGGAAAATAGCCGATGATGGAAACCAAACCCTTAGAGGCGCATTTGACGGATGGACCACGGTCACGAATAAAAATGCCATGTGGTAGTGCTGCTTGACCCCTATCGCCTTTTACCGCCATGTTGGTATGTTCGGTTAGCTCCTCTGCCATGCCACCGACAAACAAGCTACAATGCTCGTTGTTAAAGCGTCACCACCGCTCTCTCGGACCTTGCTGCCGTCTCTCTTTGTTATGCCCTTTGTTTCTAATTTGCATGCTTCACGACCCCATTTTGGGGTGAGTTATCAGAAGACTATGTTGTCTCGCTTGAATGCAAGTTTGTGTTTTGTTGTTCTCAAAGCCCTTCCCCATTAGAAGATGGAGAATTTGCCCAAGAAAAGCGCTGCTGTTCTCATCTTCTTGATTATGTGCCTCTCTCCCGGAGGAAATTTGGTAATAACAATATGTATGCTACCCTCAAAGATCTTGATGATGAGGGATCCATGCACCTTGATGTTTCTTTATGATTGTGTAGTCTTGGCATGTACGTGGCCTTAATGAACCAACCTGTCGATATGTGGTCCGCGACGATTATCTTCATTTTTGCAATATGAAAGTCCTATGCATGCAAAAAGTTAAAATATTTGGGTTTCTTCTTTATTTTGCCGTCCACACTATTTAGCAGGTCTTTATCCGCGGATGTCCAATCAAGAGCCAGGTCGTGGAGGGGTCATTACATTGTTTGTGTTAGAGCTTGCTCAAAATATCATCTCATGGGGCTCTCATTCCACCTACCGAGTGATTTGGACTCTCTTTGATTTTGACAGGCGTATCATTGGGTTAGCAAAACTTGTACACACCCAATGATGTGGTCGATTGGTCTCTTTTTGGCGTTGGCTAATTCTCTCTCGGATGCCTTTGGATTTTATGTGGGGATTTCAACATGGTGAATTCTAATGAAGACAAGGAAGGCGCCTAACTATGGAGTGGAATCTTTGGAGAATGAGAAGCTTGGTTTTACATGCGACACAAGCTTGGAATCTATGGCCCGAATCACCATCACGAGGCAAGATTCCAATGCCGCTTTGCTTGGTTCACTCGGTCCAATTTACAGCAAGGGCAAGACGGGGTGGTAAAGAGGATAGATCATGGTCTTTTTGTTGAGTAAGATCTCTTTTCCCTTTCCTCCAATAATAACAGATTGGTTTCGGTGGTCGAGACTACTTTACTCTCAGATCATCAACCCATCTATTTTTGCATTACATGGAATGCTCTTCGTCTCAAAAATAAAAAGTTCCAATTCTATATCAACGCTATCCATCTTCAACATAAAAGAACTTCAAGACATATCACAAGGAGTTGGAACTTGGTTCCCTGGACCCATAGGGGATACAAGATGGATTGGATGGTGGGATGATGTTATCTATAGAATTACCACCTTTCCTGTGCTATATGCGAAATAAGCGATCACTCGGATCATCAACCCATCTATTTTTGCATTACATGGAATGCTCTTCGTCTCAAAAATAAAAAGTCCCAATTCTATATCAACGCTTATCCATCTTTGACATAAAAGAACTTCAAGACATATCACAAGGATTTGGAACTTAGTTCCCAGACCCATAGGGGATACAAGATGGATTGGATGGTGGGATGATGTTATCTATAGAATTACCACCTTTCCTAGGCTATATGCGAAATAAGCAGTCACTTATAGACAGAGAGCTCATGAAGCATCATACCATGAATTCCAATGGATTTCATGGGAACTTAATAGATCTTTTTTTAACATCTCTCTGCAAAAGCAAGCTCCTCATTGGAGAAGAAAGTTAGAGGAGCCCAACTAAAAGCAGGGTTACATTGGCTAAAAATTGGAGACATAGCATCTAAAGAGTTCTTTGCTCTTCTTTGATCTAGACATATTGTGGACAAAATTAAAGCTATTCAAACAATGAATGTCATAATTACCAAATTCTTTGGACATCCTACTGACCTTTCATTTACCATTACCATCTTTTTTTGCTTCTCAACCTTCCTCCCTTGAAAGAGAGAGGATGCTCTAATGAAATGCCTACAAGTTGTCCCATGCAAGCTCCCCCAAGATCAAAGAGTTTCCTTTGACATACCCCTTTCCTCAATGATCTCAAAAAAACAACCATGCAAATGGCTTCGACAAATCCTTGGAATTGACGGTTTCGACAAAGCCCCTTGGAATTGATGGTTTCCCTTGTGAATTTTATTAACTCCTATTGGACTCTGTCGGCCTTGATCTTCATAAAGTCTACCTTGAAGCCATGGCCTAACTCCTTGGGTGAGCTTATCAATTAAGGCAACATTAAATTTATTCCTAAAATTGGTGACCCTGAATAGATCTGTAATTGGAGACCCATTACTCTTCTTAATGTCTTCTATAAGATCATAGCCAAGGCCTTGGCGAATAGACTCGAGCATCTCCTTCCTCACTCTGTCTGTAGTAAGTAGATTGGTTTCATTAAACTCAGATACATTTTTGACAACATTATAGCTGTTTGGAAAGGCATGGAATGGGCTAGGATCTTTGACCAAAAACTCTTTTTGTGAAAATCGATTTTGAGAAAGCGTATGACAAGGATATTAGGGCCTTTCATTATTGTCATGCTCCAAGCTCGAGGATTTAGGCCTCACTTTGTACTTTCACAATATGCTTTTTCAAGATGCAGGAGTGTGTATTTCCATCAATGGAGCCCAATCCTCTACATTTGGTCTTTTTAGGTTCATTAGACAAGGTTGTCCTCTCACTCCTTCGCTATATGTTTTGGCCGTAGAAGGATTCAACTATTTCTTGGCTAGCTATCTTGCCCAAGGCTTGGTTAGAGGCATCAAACTCCCTCAATTTGAACAACTCATCAACAACCACTTTGCAAATGATTCTTTCTTCACCTTAATTGAGGAAGGAGTGTTAGTCAAAATGTCATGGAATGCCGAATATGTATTACCTTGCTTCCAGTTTTTCCATTTAACGGAAGAAGACCCCTCACTCTCAAACCTTCACGGTTAGAAGGATATCAATAGCAATTGATTCAACCCGGTGTGTAATTTAAATTTCTTGGCATACCCTTTGCTTTCAAAGCCTCCCCATTTGAGTTGTGGTCCTATGTTATTTAGCAAGTGGAAAAAAAGATTGCTTATTGGATTACAAAACCCCTCTCTTGCAGGGAAATTCTAGATTTGTTCCAAAGCCTTGGCTGCCACCCATGTCTACTATTCTTCATGTTGGGCTTCTTCCAAAGCAACATATGCCAAAGTGTAAAAACTTCTCATAGACTTCTTATGGGCTAACTTTGAAGGTCCTAAAGGGTTTCACAAAGTTGCAAGGGACATTTGTTGTAGGCCCAAAGAAGCATGAGGTTTGGAGCTTTTGGACATCAAGCTCCTAGGAACCGCCCTCAACTTCAAATGGATAATTTGAATCCTTAAAGGATCTGAAGCATGGAAAATCCTTCTTAGACATTGTATTAATCAAGAGACCCCTTTGGGCCATCAAGCGTGGAGAGGACTGCGGTTCCAAAGTCTCCTTCTCCCACCTACCAGTGAAGATATGCGACACTTTTATGGCCAAAAGCATATGGAAAGGTTGGGAATTTCTCAAACCCAACCTCGTCTAGGTAGGGGATAATTTTAAATTTGGACTCTCAATTAACTCTCTCTCTCCCTTTGGTGGTCTCCCATTCTTAATTTCCATAATGTCCCATTTGTTATGATACTAGGATTAAAAGTCTCCGACTTTTTAAGAAGGGAATTAGAGTAATTGGTGACATATTTTGCAAGGCTTTAGGATTGGTTGCCATGGGATATGCTTAAAGCTAAATTTTAGCTCAAAGATGAGGATGCAAAGTCTATTTTAGAAGTTATGAATTCGTACTTGCTTACACACAATCGAGATATCTTTTGGTGTGCTTTGGTATAAAGATTGGCATTGGCCATCGGCTTCCCCTTCGTCGCTACAAACCCCATATCAACGATGACCTTCTCGCCCGAAGCATGTGTTGGGTGATTCTTTGAACCATTGTTGGAATCTCAAGTGCACCGATGGGATTCGGGCCGAAGGTTTGACAACATTTGGAAAGCTCGGATTGAGCTTAAAAAAGCCCACTTTTTATGGTGCCTTTTATATCAGGGCCTCCATGTTGGAGACAGACTCAAGCACATGGGAGTTGTACTTGCCTCACTTACGGACAACTAGAGTCGATTAAACACCTTGTGGTTTTGCCCTTATGCCCATTTGCTCGGAAGTGGATTTACACCCTTTTCCAACCCTTCATCCCTAGATTTTTACTTGGAAAATGGTTCTTCTGGGGGATTTAGCCATGCTTCTTATAAAATTCAACAATTATTGGAAAATGTTTAGAGCTGATATTCTATTTCATATTTGGAAAGATAGAAATTTTGCTTGCTTTAATAACATTGTTATGGATAGATTTCCATGTGACTAATAAAGTTACTATGATCCCTAATGTTATGCTCTACATCTAGGTCCAAGTGGAGAAAGTTCTCTTGGAGGCGCAACTCCTTCAATCCTGCTTTTGCATTGGAGTAATGCCCCATGCGCTATCGGTTGGGTTCCTTCGAACTTGCCGCGCCATTGTTCTCCCTCTCGGGGCCGTGGTTGGAGTTTTTCACAAGTGCCATTCTAGTAGTTGGCGAGCTCCTCTTCCTAGTGTTTCTGCTCTCCTCCCGTGCGACATCCTTTCTCGCCGCGGTGATATTGTTATTGACCGGCTCGGTGCCGGTGGTGGTGGTAGTAATGGCGGCGGTGGTGGAATTGGTCGGGGTACTTACGTTTAGGGCAAGTTCCCATGGTTGGCGCTTGCCATCTCTCCTCACAACCAATCACATCAAATTGAAGAAGAGGAACAACATTAGCAACAATATGATAGGTGAGATCCCATCCTTGGACACAACCTACCCCTATGCCACTAGTGGTTGGGGGGACAAGTTGGATAGTCTGTTGCCTCCGCCTCCTCTAACCTCCATGTTCGCTGCTGCGGTGTAATTTTTGTGTTCTTTAGGGCTGTTTGTTTATCGCACCTTCTTTTTGGGTAAGAAAACACATTTTAATTATGTATACATGTATTTTGATGCCCTCATGTGGTGAGTTGGCCATTTCTTGAGGCCTTCTTGGCTTGATGTGACTTGCATTTTAGAGTGAGACTTCATTCACTCATTTTTATATGATTAGTAATGTACTATATCTTTTTTTATTAACAAACATGTGCTTTTCAATCAATTTTTCTTTTTAACAAATTGTAGTGGTGTAACAAACCAAAACACATATTTCCTCTTGTGGTTATAATCAAGTGCACTTTCATAAAAATCATAACAATTTTTAACACTAAGCATTAGTAATAATAAGGTATCCCCAATTGTAGTGGAGAGGCCAAAATTGGGAGCTTTGCCACTTACTCGCCCCAATTTTGAACTCGGCTTATCTCATCTTTTTAAAGGAGTCTTCAAAACTCATGGTATTGAGCTTGTTGATGATTGAGGAGTTGGTTTTCCCTTCCGTCGTATACCCTTCGGGGCGCATATCACCACCGCGCATATCACCACTTGGGTCCAATGTAGATTATTTTCCTTTGTGATTGTTTATTGTGAAGTATTCATCCCCCTCAATGATGAACTTTTTTGAGGTCAGCAAAAGCCTCAATGAATGTAAGCTACTACGAGATGGGCATAAGAACAAACAAGCAAACAAGCGTGGTTTTCCGAGAGTGTATAGTGATTGAGGACCATTATGAAAAGGTGCACCACTATAAACAAAGAGATCTACGATCTTCTTGAAAATACAACAATAAAGGTAGATCTAGGGTTTTGCAGGTGTAGGTCAAACCGATCAACGATATATGCTCCATTCTATACTATGTGCAACAACAATTAGAAAGTGAAGCATGTGATAAAACAAGACAACAATCACAAGATCTAATGTTTTTGTACATTGAATACATGAAAAAATGTGAGTAGGGTTAGAGAATGTTCTATTCATGACTTTCCAATTCTTGCACGAACAATGTGAATGCAATATTGGAATGTAAAGCTCTAATGCAAATCTTACATGCCAATGACAATGTAATATTTGCAAACCCTCAATTGTAAAGATAACAATGTGCAATATAGAGAACCTTCTCCCTACTAATGTAGGGCTCCTTAGATTTGCTCCAAAAATGCATGTGCAGAGTCCAGTCATCGCTTTTAGGAATTCCTGGTTGTGTGAGTCGATGGATTAGGTGGTGGTCTACGATAGCATTGACCAAAGCATCTCGCCATGGTGTTATGAGACTAAGGGATATGGGAGACTTGAAAGGTATCGAGAAAGCAAACGATGAGCCTAATCAACTAGGCCGAGAGCACAATGCTTTGACACTATAGACCTCCTTGAGCTAGGACAAGTAATTAAGAGTTTTAAGTGTAATCGCACATTAGACACTCAAAGCTCAAAGGCATCCGATAAAGCACTAATAATAGCGCAACACTTCATCTTGTTAGTTTCGCTAGGTAGATAGTAACTAACTATTGTGATCTTGTAACCCTAAGAGTCCTCAATATTTTAATCTGCTATTGTGAGTCATGAATTGTCTCGGACTCTCAACTCCCTCCATTGGTGTGAATTATTTTTGATTGGTTTACAATTGATTGAATAAATATTGAATTAACATTGAATTAACATGGAGGTTTACAAGACAATTCGAGTGGGTAGGAGGAGCTATCTTAGTAGTGGGACAACTAGTCTCAACGAAAATGTCAAGTTGCATGACTAGGCAAAATATTACAATTGTTATCTAGATGAAAAAGGAATGGACCGAGGCTCAAACACAAAAGAGATGGTCACAAACACACATAAGCATCAAATAGTGTAACGATAGAACGAAAGTAGATGCGAGCATTGAGAACCTACTCGTGAGAACCTATGAGAACTAAGGTGTAGGAGATGGTTGTCAATTATGGATGGAGCATGAATATGCGGATTATCATTAGACATGGAAAACCCACACCCAATTGGTGGATATAGTCAATGAAACACGAAATCTTGAAAATTGCGATAGGTTTAGCTAAGTAATTGTCACCAAAGGGGATATCCTCAACACAAAGAATGGGTGAGGAACAACAAAAAAGGAAGCAAGGTGGAAAAGTTGGGAGATTTGAGAGAACCCACAAAAAGGGTACTAAGAAGGATAGGGGCCGATGAAGTTGGGAAATCTCTTGTAATTTTCAAGCGGGGTTTTAAGAGACACCGACCAATAGTAGGCTGGGAATTCTGATAGAATCTATAAATGAAGTTGGGAAATCTAGTGGGATCTTGAGCAGGGTTTCAAGAGTCACCGACCAATAACAGGCTGTGAATTCTGGTAGGATCTATAAAGTAGGGCCAAAAGACATTGGCCATGTCCAATGGGGGCAAGAAGCTTGTCACTAAAGGACCTTTCCTTAAACAATGTGAAAATCAAGTAATTCTGGCCCAAGTAATGGTCATGGGGTCCAAGAGGAGAGATGACATGCAAAATGATGCAAATCTGACCCCATTGCAATGGTGGTGCATGAGAAAGCCTCAAAAGTGGAAGTTTCGTGGCAATTGGAGCAATAATGGTGCGGGAAAAGAGTGAGACCCATTGTGAAGGAGAGAGAAAGTGAATGTATAAATAATATGAAAAGATTCGTTTCCGCATTTGGACACTGAAAATAACACACCAGAATTTGCAGCGAGATAAGAGAGATGCTAAAAAAATAACCAATAATGATATTCAATATTCTCCATATGTTCAACGTATAATAGATAGGCTATTATATAGCCAAGAGATATAGCAAAACAACCTCCTAGTAAATAGGAACGTATACCCCGGAATAGTCACGGGTAACATAATAACAAACTATATTGTTATAACTATATAACAATTACGTGAGCACTATAATAATTTCCTAACATCCCCCTTAGTGCGAACATGGGGAAAACCTATCTTTGTACTTGCACTTGCTTTCATGATTAGGTGATTTTTACTGCAGGATGATCACAAACCCGTTGTATGGTTTTCAAACAGTTAACCACTGAACTGAAAATGGTGGTTTTCAATTGGAGTACCACAAACCAAAAATGAAGGTTTTCAAGTGGTTTACCTATAACCACATCATGATGTGCCAAGTACTATTTTCAGCCCTCATCACATCTCACCGTAGGGAATAACATAGGAAATTCTACTGAAATCAGCTGCTCGTACACACAAAGAAAATGCTGACATAATGGAAATGGAACATTGGGATCATGCCCCCTCAATGTGAAATTTCCACTTATTTAAATAGGAACACTACAAACCTGGAACACACCACACACAACTGCAAGAACTGAAAGCAAAGCGCACACACACGTCACCAAAGTTGATATACGGCCTGTCATCGGCGACTGACGAGAGTTCGCTGATTGACCTCCAACCTCCGATGCCTCCGTCCTTCGGTGTCATGCTGCTAACTCAGCTGGATGTGATCATGGAGCTCAAATTTACATACCTCTGTTGGACGTCGGATACCACCGAAAATGCGTCCATTAGGCAATTTTTTTAATTTAATTTTTTTGGACTTTTTGACACTTACAAATCTTGACGACTTGACAATTTCGACTTTACAACTCAATTTTCAACTCTTGACGCAACATACACTTTGACAATTTTTAATATGACGACACAACTATAATGACAGAATGACTACTTTTTACTATATACTTTTGTTCTTAACTTCTCATGATAATAACACCATTTAATGACAACACTAACTAGTGACACAAATACTTCTAACTCTTAACTTTTTCTTTTTCTGATATAAAATGGCTCGACTTGAACACTACTAAACTTAAAATAGACACCCGATCTAATTTGAGAAAAATAACAAAAGACAACTCATATTGATCAAAATATACAACTAAACATTAAAAGAACCTAATAACTTTATATAGATGAACACACCTTTTTGAATAGGCTGTGGGCAAGTGCTATTGAAGAAATGGACTTGATACGTGGAAAATGGCTGTGTAGACTGAACGAAAAATACGTGCAGAGATAAAACAAAACAGAGTCTTTGACGGGCAGTTGGAACTTGGGAGCACGGTTGCGGTACGGTGTTACACAACAGTGCAAAGCGTTTTGCAACCATGGGCTGACTGGATCTGCTGAAGTGGAGGATGCTTGGATAGGCACGAGGCTCTATACAACGTCAACCAATGAAGCTATCTTGCAAAATACAAAACGTGAGCTTATATTTACATACTGACTTTTTTTTTTTCTCCTTCCTTCACGTGCCACTTCACAAAGGAACTCCAATATGTTTTGTTAACTCAAGAACTCGGTCTTCGCATGCAATACGTGTCCACTTCTCGGATGGAGAAATGTTGAGCAATGGAGACTGAGAAATCAGGATTTGTGTGGTGTTTGGATGAATATTTGGCAATGGAGACTGCGCTTGAGGTCATAGATGCCTGCACTATGTGATTGTAGTTGATACAATTGCTCCTCAAATCATGCACATGTAGGTAAATAAACAAAATGAATATAAATACAATATAGAACACAGGACAGGTCTGCAGAACAGATGAGGAGTGTGCAAAATGGACTCTCAAAATGCAATGTAATTAAACGCTGGGTAGAGATATCAAGTGCGCAAATATAGACAAGTGCAAATTTTACCTGGTAGGAGCAGACCCACGAACTCTGAAGGAAAATACTGAGTTTGATAGATTTTCCAGCTCATCAACAAAGTTCTTCATAGACTCTCATCTCAGACCCCCTCGTGCTCTGATACCAAATGAAAATAACACACCAGAATTTGCAGCGAGATCAGAGAGATGCTAAAAAAATAACCAAGAATGATATTCAATATTCTCCATATGTTCAACGTACAATAGATAGGCTATTATATAGCCAAGGATATAACAAAACAACCTCCTAGTAAATAGGAACGTATACCCCGGAATAGTCATGGGTAACATAATAACAAACTATATTGTTATAACTATATAACAATTATGTGAGCACTATAATAATTTCCTACCAGACACTACAATTTTTTTGAGTAGCAACCAAAGAGTAGTGAAACATGAAGATCAAAACCAAAGACCCTATTGCAAATAGCCATCACTAGGGATCATCCAGGTAAGCTCAACGTCTCTAAAACCCCAAATTTTTTAATTTTTAGTAACATGATTTTTCAAAACAATATTTTTTTGATTCCTCTGAATTCCAGTGGTGGAATTGGTTGAAATTGGAATCAAAGTGATTGTTTTGGGATGCCAATTGTTTTGGTTATAAATTTGCTATTATTGTGGCCTAAAAGGGTCATTTTCATGAAACTTAGGTTTCTTAGGTTGCTGTACTGAATTGTGCTACGACATCGTGGTTTTTGGGATATCTATGGTGGGAAACAAGGCACCGCTTTGAAAAAATAGGAAATAAGCGGCAACACCACGGGCTTTTGTAAAATCCAAAATAAACTTTTTCATGAAAATTTTGTTTTTGAGGCTCTTAACTGGTTATTATTGATGTATTTGATTGTGTTTCTTGTTGACATGATTATAGAGTGTGGTTTGGTGCAAAGCACTGAACAACTACCACCTATACCCCCATTACAGGCACATGCACCACAATGAGTCGTACGGGGCATTTGGGGACATGGAAAACCGAGAGAGCCACTGAGTGGATAGGCATAGAGGCAGATCAGGTATAACACACAGATGCTAGACTATAAGGTTGTGGAGGGTAGCCCATGTATTGACAAGAATTTGCAGACCACTTTAGTATAGACATGATATCAAGAAACCTGTACCCTCCATTTCGGTGCAAAAGTTTCATGACAATCACAGCAATCACCAAGTGGGAAAAGGTTGGGTCTCACCTAGAATAGCAAAAATGTAGTTGTAGAAGCCTAGACTCTAATATGATACAAGATGGGTTAAGGACAAGCAAGTTAACAACCAAGGGTTTCCACAATGTGTATCTTGATTGAGGATTTTTATGACGGAGTGCAAGAATTTGCAGACCACTGTGGTACAGACATGATATCAAGAAACCTGTACCCTCCATTTCAGTGCAAAAGTGTCATGACAATCACAGCAATCACGAAGTGGGAAAAGGTTGGGTCTCACCTAGAATAGCAAAAATGTAGTTGTAGAAGCCCAGACTCTTATATGCTACAAGATGGGTTATGGACAAGCAAGCTAACAACCAAGGGTTTCCACAATGTGTATCTTGATTGAGGATTTTTATGACGAAGTGCACTGTGATACAACAAAGAGATCTGAGATCTAAAGGTAGATTTGGGGATTTGGAAGGGTTTAGGTCCAACCAAATAACAATCTATGCCATTCTATTTTGTTTGCAACAGTAAACAAAAAGTGAAGCATGTAGTATAACAATACAGTAATACTAATAACCTTAATTCAATCACACAATGTGATGTTTTTGTATTTGTAAATATTCAGTAAGGAACAGGGTTAGAGAATGCTCTATTTACACCTTTTGATTCCTTTGTGAACAATACAATATGAATGCAATACAAAAATGTAAAGTCCTAATGCAAATCTAACATGCTAGAGCTGCCAGGTATACCAAAAATGTAGTCACAAAAACCTGGACTGTAAGTTGCTACAAGATGAGGTTAAGAACAAACAAGCAAACAACCGAGGGTTTCCACAGTGTGATTGAGGATTTTTGTGTCAGGGTACACCATTATACAACAAAGAGATCTATGGTCTGAAGGTAGATTTTGGGTTTTGGAAGGGTGTAGGTCTAACCAAACAAAAATATATGTGCCACTATATGTTTTTGCAACAATAAACAAAAAGTGAAGCATGCAATATAACAAAATAGCAATATCCTGTTAGAAAACCACACTCTTTGTAGCAATCAATAAGCAAAAAGTTGAATATCAAAACAACAGTTTACAGAGATAGAGATAAAACTAATCTATAGATTACCAAACATGCAAGAGATGAAACACCAATTTACGTGGTAAAACCCCAGCTGAGTGCTTAGGGAAACATCCACGGTGCAAGATATCAAGCTTTTATTAACTCAAGATGAACAGATTACATGCGAACTCGTTATGAGCTACTTTGGCTCTCCACAAAGATAAATACACCTAATTGGCAAAGTACAATTAGGATTCCTCCTAAAAATAGAGTGGAAAAATGCCATTAGGATTTTCCTTCCTAAAAATAAAATTCGGTGGAATTTGTCTCTCTAGAAAGTAGAAACAGAGGTTTAACTCCTTAATTTTTGCTTTAGGGGCTCCATAACATGTCGACCCCCTGGACCCCCTGCGATAGTAGTGGAGGGGCGTTGCCCCCTCACACCCCCCATGTCGGGAAGTGAGCTACAAACCACGCCGTAAAGAGATCCTACATTTATCTTTGTTGTCACATATCTAACATAGCCATATTTCAATCACAATGTATAATGTTTTTGTATTTGATATTTGTCAATATGCAGTGAGGAGTAGGGTTAGAGAATGCACTATTCATGGCTTCTCAATTCCTGCATGAACCAATACAATATGAATACGATACAGAAATTTAAAGTCCTAATGCAAATAGAACATGCTAGTGACAATTAATCATCCCAAACCCTCAAATGTGTAAAGATGGTATTTGAAGATAAAGATCCCTTACCCAACTAGTGCATGACTCTTCAGTTCCGCTCCGAAAAGGCACATGCAAAGATCAATCACCAATTTTCAATAATTCAGGATTGTATTATCGTGTAAAGGTAGGAAGGTGTCCTGATCTAAAGCAGATGACCAACGATCCTTTACTGAATCCTATTAACGAGTCGAGAGAGGAATGTTCGTGAAAATGTAATATAGTAGTGTAGGAGCAAGGCAAAAGTTTTACGAGTGATTGATGTAACAGATCAAACAACTCTGTTTTAATACTAATGGCTATATGTCAGCAATGAGAGTTAGTGGATGAAGCGATAATAAGAGTAAGTGATCAAGATTGTTTGGGTGTAAAAGAGGTTTTGGGATATGGGTATATGCGGAACCTACAAGTTAGGGTGGTACGTGTCATGACATCATGATCCTAAAAGTAATGATGAAATAGGTGAAATTTAAGGAAAATAGTCGTTAATCCTATACCTTGACCTAAAGAATGGTCAAGCGGCATTACCGAGGGTTTTAAAAAAGGTGTACCTTGCCTAAAGGTAATGCTGCAGATTTCCTAAAAACTTCATCGTGATAACACCAATGGCCTTTCTTATAAGGTAGTCCTATGACCAAGAAAGGGTGAATGCTTGGAAAGTGGTGGCATCTTTGCACAAAGAAAAATTTCTCACTAGGTTCGACATAATGATGTAATTACATTTTCAAAATCAAGGAGGGACATAGGGGGATTGGGAGTAGGATTATTTTCATACACGCCTTTGATCAAGAAGTGCGGTAAATCATGGGACCCAAAAATCCATTTTTTTATAAGTCCTCTAACTCGTATGAGAAAATCAGTGTAAATTGGCTTCCAACAAAAATAGTTTTAAATGCGTTATGTATTTGCCATTCTTTTATGTTTGCTGTTATGATGGGAACACTTAAGAGTTGGAGGGAGTGGGGGAAGGGGTTCGGGGGAAGGATTATTCATCCAAATGGTGGATATTGTGTTTAATTAGGTGACCAAGGCGGGGTCCAAGTTGATGTAGGTCCCCTTGCCTTTAGGTTCCCCAAGGTTAACAAGGTAGTCAACCAGATTGTTTCTTGCTCTATAAATATGATGAACCTCTATGATAACAAGTCCTTGATAAGCGACAATTGCGGGCTGGATAATTCTATTCATTACCGAATTTGGAGTAGTGTGCTTTGAGAGGGATTGTTTGATAAGCATGGATTTGCCTTCCACCACAAGGCATGACCATCCCCTACCCTTGGAACTTGTGATTCCTCAAGTTAAGGATTTTGAATCTGCCTTGGCCACATTGTTTGAATTAGTCCCATAGTCCTCGTGGTAGATGAAAATTGCACGTCCATTTTCATTTCTGAAGATGACACCACCCCCAGCCAGACTAGCATTCCCTTTGGTAGCCCTATCAAAGTTCATTTTTTTATATTGGGGGTTATGGGATTCCAAATGAGTTCCAACTTATAAGATATTCTACCTACCCTTTATCGGGGAAAGTTATTGCATGTTCGCTACATAACTCGTGAACATTATTATTAATGCATGAGTATCAATATTTTATCTCGCCCTACATATCATAAGGCGGTTGCATTAACAAAAGGCATTTGGTTCAATTGCAACCTCTTTTGAAAACCTTATTGAACCAAGTCAAATTTTGATCCTCTTAAACATCGTTCACAGTGCAGTGTATGTGTAATTGGTTCTGGTTTGTAGCTATCATTAATGCTTGTTGAGTTCATTGCGATCATGATTCGCTGTTTTCTACATTTCGAATATTTTTGCCCTCTTGGATTTGCTAATTTTTTTATCCTTCGATTCTTTTTATTTCGCGATCCTTAGAATTTGTAGATGAAGAATAGAGAAGCTAAGCTGAACTGTTTTAAGTGTAAGAGCTCTAAGGTAATGGGGCTTTAGGATCGTGGATGAAGAATAGATAAGATAAGATAATTATATTAATGTCCAACGAATGACCACAAAAGTAGGTCAATGGGACTGTACAATACAATGCAAAAGGTGCCAGAAGGGAGACCCGAAGGGGTCATCCAAACAATAAAAGGAGAAAGAAGAAGAAAGAGAGGAAAGAGGGAAGAGAAGCAGGAGCGACGTGGCCGGGAGAGTGCAAATGGATGGAGCTGAAGAGGACGAGAGAATCCCACCACTGACACTGTCACCTAGCATTCGAGGCCGACTGAAAGTAGCTAGCAATATCCCCGTGTCCTGTGAATCGAAACCATGGGAAGGCCCTGGGACACCGGTGTTCGAAAGAAGAAGAGAAGCTAATGTGATTTTTACTAAGTACAAAAATAACTAAGCTTATGAGGCTTTAGGGCTATAAGAGTTTAGTACTATATAAATTTATTAGGTTTTAGGTTGAAGGTGTTATTTGTGGTTAGCATATTATTTGTGCAGTTTTTGGTTATACTATTTATTTTAATGCAATAACTTCATTTAGAGTTTTCTTGCTGTTTGGAACTTGAGGATTGACTATGCCGGTGTGGACAACCTTTGTTAGGAGAAAAAGACAGACAAAAGAAATGAGAAGGAAAAACTGCCTGCAGACCGAGAATGCCCGTAATGGACGAAGAGGAAGTATTTATTATAAGAATCGTGTGGTTACATCATTTAGGTGGTTTGAGGGAGGTAAAAATGCATAACCGATAAAAACTATATATATTCAACACCCCATCTTAATGGCTAACTGGAAACAACACCAAGTTTGTCTCTTAACTTGACAAACAACAAAGGACCAAGAGGTTTAGTCATTGCATTAGCGAGTTGTTCCTTAGAAGGACAAAAATGAAGAGAGACATCACTTGAATCAACTAATTGTCGGATATAGTGATGATGAATCTCAATATGCTTAGTGCTTAAAAGGCATGATAGATGAGATTCTTCACCATCTCCAAAACACCATGATTATCACAAAAGAGTGAAAGAGGTGTAGCAGTAGCTTGAGGAAAATGAAAATCAATCAGAATCCAATAAAGCCATATTGCTTTGCGATTGGCACTAATAATGACCTTGTATTCGCTCGCTCGGTGGAAGAGATGGCTACAATGGGTTGAAGCTTACTCTACCAAGAAACAACTCTTGAACCAAGAGAGAAGATATACCCAGTGGTAAATCGTCGGGTATCTATTGATCCGTCCCAATCAGAGTCCGCAAAGCCAATTAGTTGGAAATCGGGGACTCTCTAGTACAAAATGCCAAAGTCAAGAGTACCTTTGACATATCTCAAAATTTGTTTTGCTGCACTCCAGTGAATGAGTCGTGGTTTAGCCAAAAACCGAGAAAGATAGCTAATTGCAAAACATAGATCCGGTCATGCAGTTGTGAGGTAGATCAAACTACCCACCAACTGTTTGTACAATGATTCATCGACGGTGGTGAATCATCATGAGTTGAAAGTTTCAGCCTGACCTCCATAGGTGTAGAAGAAGAGTTATAGTCATACATCTGAAATTTTTGTAAGAGGTTCGTGGCATACTTAACTTGAGAAATGAAAATCAAATGATCACGTTGCCAAAATTTTACACCAAGACAATAGTGAAGGAAGCCTAAATCAGTCATGTCAAAAGCAACACATAAATCTGATTTTACTTAATGAATCACAACATCTCCACTTGCTTGTGATGGCAAGGTTATCAACATAAACAATAAGAATCACAATGTCATCACCTTTGCTTTTGACATAGAGATTCAGATCAAATTACTCCGTTTGAAGTCCAAATCTTTGAGATGTTTATCTATCTTAATATACGCTGCTCGAGGAGCCCGCTTAAGTCCATACAAGGACTTAATCAACTTGCATACCAGATGCTCATGACCACATGCCCGAAAACCCCACATGCCCGAAAACCCTCAAGGCGTGTCATATACACCTTTTCCTCCAAATTGCCATTCAGGAAAGCACTTTTGACATCCATCTGATATACTTTCCAATCAAACTGAGCTTCAAAGGAAAGAAGTAACCAAAAGGTGACCATCTTCATAGTAGGAGCAAAAGTCTCCTCATAGTCTATCCCACTTTGTTGTAAAAATCCTTTTCTGCAACAAGTTGAGCCTTGTACTTATCCAAAGTACCATTTACTTTGCACTTGATTTTGTACACCCATTTACAACCAATGAAATGTTTCCCTGGAGGCAATGGTACCAACTTCCAGGTATTATTTTATATCAATGCATCATACTAGAGTTGCATGGCAGTTTCCCATTTTGTATGCCTTGTGGTTCGAGTATTTTACGTGGCTCATGATTATGAAGAAGATCAGAAGCAAGAGCAAACCGAGTTTGCTTGGACTAATCAATCTTCTTACCAGTTCGTCGAGACCGGCCATCTAAGAGAGGAGACAATTCTTCCTTCCGCAGATCTTGAGTAGTGGAGTAAAACTATCTAGGCCACCGCTGAATTGAGGATGTGGGATCTCGTTGTGGCGCTTTCGGAGGCGAATCCAATGCAAGTTGATTTCCTCTAGACTTAAAAGTCTCAGTGGGAGAGTGCATACACTGTACTGGAGTCCGTGGAGGAGTATGAGAAGGACCAGACTCATCATTGGGCATGGAAAGAGAACTAATCTGCTTTACTATCCCTTGTTGGTCCTCTTGCTGATTACATCAAAGAAAGACTCTGTTTCTTTTACATCAACATCCCAACTAACAATGATTTTATTAGTGGAAGTATCAATCAATCTATAGGCTTTAGAATGATCACTATAACCAACAAAGAAATATCTAGAACATTTGGAATCTAACTTACTCCTCTTACGATCAAGAACCAAAGTATATGCAGCTGAACCAAAAACATGAAATGCTGATACCTCAGGTTTGATTTTGGACCAAGCCTCTTGGTTTGATCTCTGCAAGGCTTTGCAAGGACTTCGATTGAGAATATATATTGCCGTGTTCACAACTTCTCCCTAGTACATATATGGCACTACTCAACTGTGCATCATGCACCTTACCATCTCCATGATGGTTTTGTTCTGCCTCTCAACCACCCCATTCTGTTGTGGGGTGTTTGGGGTTGTCAAATGTCCGGTTGAAAACTTGAATCCCTTCTTTACCGCATAAATCTGCAAATTGTTTAGAGGTGAATTCACCCCCATTACCGATCTCAAATTTTTGATCCACCAGCTGGTTTAGTTCTCCACCAAGGCCTTGACAAAAGAAACAAAGCAATCAAACTTATTCAAAAAATAGATCCACGGCTGCCGAGAATGGTCATCCGCCAAAGAAGAGAAAATAAGATGCACCAATGACCATGGGAGTCTTCCACGATGGCTAACACGAATCTACATGCACCAATCCAAGAGCCCCCTGCGCATGCCAAACACCTTCAAGTGGGAAAAGGCTTCCGCCTCTACTTTCTTGCAAAACAACCAACGCACACATCCAATTTTTCCTAGATAGAAGGCGAACGAGCAAGATATTGAAGGTTGAGATGTCCATATCTCTCATGCCACAAAACACTTGGGATTGCCTTCCACAACTAAGGCATGCAAGTTGACCATGGCAGGATCAACCAACCTATACTGAGACCACCATGCCCAATCCCCCAACAACCTTATTTTGCTTGATATCAAACACAATACATTGTTTGCGTAAAAGTTTACCAATACATTTGTTAGGTCGATGATAGATAACAAATTCTTATTCATGTTATGGACACATCTAACATTTTTCACAAGCAATTTGGTTTTTTTTGATTGATAAAGCGGGTTGAAGGGACCCGTTCCCTTTGCAAATTAAATGAGGCCAAATCCTCGGGAAAAACAAATGCCCTAAAGGCTAAAGAAACTGCAGAAAGCAACCCACTTACAAAAAACAAATTAAGACCCTATTTACTTCCCATCATGCGATGGAAAATAATCGTCAATGTTGCCCATTCGTCCCTTTTTGCTTTTCCGCTTCTTCACTTCTTGCCATTTTCCATAATCAGACACAATAACCAGCACCAGATCGTTGGGATTAACCAATGCTATCAAGTTTTCAGACACGGAATCCCGATCCGATTCCGAATTTTCAGATAAATGCCCCCTTTTTGTTCCACCTGCAATCTGACCATTTTCTTGTATTTCCATCTCATTATTGGTCTTTTCTGTATCTAAGTTACCCTCGGTGGGAGGATTTCACGGATCATCCTTGAATTTTGAAGCAGAAACCAATTCCGGATTCAAGGTACCCCACCCACTGGAAGAAGTCGATCCATTATGTTTTGTAGATTTCTGATTCTTGTTATGAGGACAAGAGGCTTGCAGATGACCCGAATTTCTGCATATTCTACATCTAAAGGCAGTATTCTCATAGTCTAAGATCTGGGAATACTGAAACTTCCCAAATTTCAGATTAATTCGATTTGGCAAACCCTTGCTAAAATCAATTTCAACACACATTCGCGCAAACGAACACAGACCCGAATCCGTTCTATCCAAGTCCTCTTTTAAAAACCTTCCCAAAACGTTTCCAATGTCCTCTAGGGCATACCACAGATGCAAAGGGAGGTTGGGAAGCCTGACCCAAACAGCGTTTTGGTAACCGAATAAGAATTTGGATCGAAATCTGGAAACCATGGTATTAAAAATAACCCAGCATGCCCCCAGAACCACGGGCCCTCTGAAAAGCAACGCTGATAATCCTCAGATTCCCTAAAATGGACAACGAAAAATCCCTTGGAACAAAGAGAGATTTCACATTTGTTAGTCCAGTTTTCGAAGATCCATTGATAAAGAGCAGAGGAGGAAGGCCAAAATCCATTGAATCTTCCAATCACAACATCCCAAGATAGATTTTTGTAGTATTCCTCCACTTCGGGGTTCTCTATGATTAAAGAAGGGATATCCTTAGCCAGATCGACCAAGTAGGTCTGCTTGGTCGGAGGATTCGAACCAGGAAGTCGACTGCCCGATTTTCCAGTATGTCTTTAAATGAAGTGGATTTATGTGAATGAGACAGGGCTTGTACTGCCTGTAGCTCCCCCATTAATCTTGTTAAAAATCTTGCCAGATCCAACACTCCCCGTCGTAGGCGAGTCAACAGATTTTGCCCTAGGGTTAGGGCACGGCTCCTCCGTAGACCTAGGCTCGTCGCCACTACCCTTTTCTCTGTTATCCGGCCGCATCCCCCCTTTTACTTGGCCATGCCCGATTTGTTCTCCCCAGGGCACATGGTCAAAACCCTTCCGTGACCAAGGCCGCTCACGCCCTTCACTAGCTTCGCTGCTTTTCCCTCCATCGCTCCCGCAAAACCTCGCCGAGATCTCAACTTTCTTTTTTCAATTTTCGTCCTATATAATAATTATTACAAGCAATTTGGTGTTATTATTCAACATAATACGAGACATCTCCAATCCCTTCTACAACATGGGATCTCCCATCCCCTAAAGTTCTTGAATCGAAGCACATAAATTAGCATGAAAATGGACATACCAATCTCTTCGACACGTGAAGTGCCGTGATGCTCTGTGATAAAAAACCAATGATGAGTAGAGTCGCTAACCTCTAAGCAAGATGCCATGAGAACATACTCATCTTCGACTCGTGTTCAATAGTTGCCACATGTGCTGCCCTTATCGCTTTTGAGGTCATTTTGTCGCTTTCGACAATCCTTTACGACATGACCAAGTTTGTGAAAATAGTAAGACATCACTTGAAAGTTAGGAGAATAAGTAGATGTATCGACTTGTTGTTTCCACTTTCCTTTGGACCGAGCAACAAAGCGCTCTTCGATTGTTTAGAATGGACTCTTGAGCATGTGTCTCTGTTTGTTCCTTTTGCAACAGGTAGGAACTCACCTTGTCAAATGTAAGAGTTTGACTCTCAGCCATTAAATGGAGAGCCTCCACAAAAGATTCATACGAGGAAGGTAAATTGTTTAGAACTAGAGCCACCATATCATCTTCATCAACCTTCTTGTTGATGGAAGCGAGCTGATCTCGAAGGTCTTTCATTTGAAGCGCAAAAGTGTGGCTGAAGTGACCCGCCTTCACGTAACTTGATAGAAAAGAGCATATTCTTCAGGTATAAGACTCGACCCTTCTCTGATGTTTGATATTTGTCTTTCAAACTTGTCCACAATGTGCTTGCCACATTGGCATTCCACACTTCTCGTTATGACGTTTGTCATATTCCGCAAAGTTCATGCGCAGTCTCTGCCTTCCCGCACTGTGATTATTTTATCACAATCTCTAAATTTTCAAGTATCGAATCTTGTGGCTCCATACATTGAAATTTGTGCCCGTCAATTTCTGCGTCTCCAGCATGATTCAGGTTTGAAATATTATCCATTCACAATGTTCGATTTTCGACTTTTCCTTTTTTTTTCTGCAACCCATGTTTTATATCATATCATCACAATGGCATTCCACACTTCCGGTATTATACCATCCGATATAGACAATGTTAAAAGTAAGAGAGCCTCCTTATGGCGTTTTTCATAATCCGAAAGTTCGTAGTAGAGTCGCCTTTGTTGCACTGTGATTAATTTATCACAATCTCTAAATTTTGCAAGTGTCGAATCTTATGGCTCCATAAATTGAAATTTGTGCCCGTCAATTCTGCATCCCCGACATAATTAAGTTTGAAATATTATCCATTCACAATGATCGATTTTCGACTTTTCCTTTTTCCTTTTGCAATTCATGTTTTTATGCTTTATCACTTTCTCGACAACTTCCTTGAAATGCTCTTGAATAGACTTTACAACCCTCTCGTGTGTGATTTTTATTTCGGTGGCGAATGTGCCCTCATCGTATCTAAATGTATATATTTGTGACAAGATTTGACTCTTTGACCTCGTTTTTGTTTCTTGTGCCCTCGTCCATGATACACGAGATAAGCAACTTGAAATTCATGATTGTAGAGGTGAATGTATCCATTGCCACTTTGTAGAAATCGTGACTTTCGCGACTTCAGAATAGATATAAACCTTTTGCGACTTTTGCAAATGGAGAAAATAGGGCTTCACCTTCGACAACTTTTGCAAATGGAGAAAAATAGGAGTTTAAATGCCTTAACGTGATGGTAATGGAGATTGCCAGCGTAAAAAATCTCCACGAGTGAATGCGACTATTGAAAACTTCCACAAATGCATGCGACTATTAAAAACTTCCACGAATGCATGCGATTATTGAAAACTTTCACGAATGCCCTGCATGCGATGGACTTTCCTCGAGACACTCTTGTACCGTTAAGGGCTTCCTCGGCAAATCACTTTGATACCAATATTAACACAAGAAAACAAAATAGAAATGAGAAGGGGAAAAGCGCACCGTTAGGAATGGACGCAACAAGAAGTATTTATTATGAAAATCCGGTGGTTACATCGTTAGCGAGGTAAAACTACATAATGGATCGAAGGTCTTTCGTTTGAAGCGAGTGCTCTGACAATGACCGACCTTCTTGTAACTTGATGAGAAAAGAGCATATTCTTGGGTATAAAACCCGACCCTTCTTTGATGTTTGATATTTGTCTTTCAAACTTGTCCACAATGTGCTTGCCACAATGGCATTCCGCACTTCCGGTATCATATCATCTGATAAAGTCAATTTTAAAAGTAAGAGAGCCTCCTTATGACGTTTGTCATAATCCATGAAAGTTCATAGCAGGTCTTCATTTGCTGTGATTATTTTATCACAATCTCGAAATTTTGCAAGTGTCAAAATCTTATGGCTCCATACATTGAAATTTGTGCCGTCGATTTCTCTGTCTCATGATGAATTAAGTTCGAAATATTCTCCATTCACAATGTTCAATTTTCTGACTTTTCCTTTTTCCTTTTGCAATTCATGTTTTTATGCCTTAGCACTTTTCTCTGACAACTTCCTTCGAAATTCTCTCGAATAGACTTTACAACCCTTTTTGTGATTTTTATTCCAGTGACGACTATGCCTGTTGTCACCAAGAAGTGCACCCTGATAGAGAATGGTGTGTGTACTCTCTTTTGTTGACAAAATTGGAACACCTCAAGGTTGTGGGTAACCTATGACTGAGGTGAACCTCCAGAGTGAGCTGGTTCCCTTGTGAATCTCCTAAAACTAACAAATTTGACAAGGAAAAGGGAAAAGGAATGCGGGAATGGAAAATTGAGGTGATACACCAATGATTTGACACACATACGTACTATTGCATACAAAAAATACAAAGATCCACACACCTGCACAACTCTAAGCTAATCTGCAAAATTAATTCAAAGGTTTGGGTTAAAGGATAGCAGTAGAGGGAAGAATTTCCACACCAAAGCAATACAATACCGTGCTAAACACGATGAAAACTCAGAAAACCAGCAATATGAGAAGGCAAAATGGAGCTTTTTATTCAGAGATGCAAGTACAAGCTAGGATTACAATAGCAAAACAGCTGGAAGTAGTGTCCCCTTAATTTTCATTATTAAAATCTGCATATATGGACAGCTGCGTCCTATTTTCAGCCCTCATCTGCATGCAAAATATTTTATTTTATTTTAATTCATCATCCTGTGGCCATGAGGAGCATGCATGAGGATTAAAATAATAAAAAATTGCCCTCTTAAGGCTGCTGCGCCAAAACTGAAGTCTGCTGTAATTTATTTATTAAAAAGACTTTCATCCTCCTTTGTTCTTAGCACCCAAACTGCTGCATGCTATTGTTTGCTAAATAAATTAATCCGTCACCCTTGCTTGGTGTAGACTTAGATTGGGGCAACAACTTTATTTTTTTGTCTTTATCTGCTTTTTAATTTTGTCTTATTTCTTCTTGGCCCTTTTTGCTGACTGTTGTTTCTTTTATTTATTTATTTATCTTTTCATCTGACATACTGGACTGCTGCACCACCCTCTGCTGCATGCATTTTTTTTTTTTTTCCCTTCATCCTCATGTTTGGCACCATCACTCTCCTTAGCAGCATGCAATTTATTTAATAAATAAATTGACCTTTCTCCCTCATGGCGCCAAATCTAGAAGTCAACAACATGCTAATTTAATAGACTCCATCCTTTATGCACCTATTTTTAGCACTGACCTCTTAAAATTATAACAGCAGCTTGCTCCTTTAATTTATCAAAAATTGCTAAAAATAAGACCTATTTTTACCACATGTATGCTAATTCCTCCTCTTCTCCCTTTGGTGCCACATGCTCTATTTTTAGCATTTTCACTCTCACCTTTGGTGCCAACACTAGCTCAATATGTTGCTGCTAATAATAAAAATAACTGCTGCTAATAACACCTTGTCATGCTCATCTTTGGCGCCAATCTCTAAAATTACCTTTGCACCTCTTTTTTTCAACCTTAGGCACAAATTTTGAGATGCATGAATTTGTGGTAACATTTTGGAGACATCACGAGATTGTTTGCCTGCCAAACAAAAGATTTCTGCATCCATTGGGCTATGGAGTCGCATACTACTGTCAATCACTTGCATTCAACAAAAGGAAACATGTGCATGCAAGCACATCTTGGAAATAAAACTAACTAAGAAAACTGGAAAAACAATGTGCATGCAAGCACTTATTGAATTAAAATTCTAAACTACCCTACTCTAACGAGACAAAAAAGGAAAGCTAAACAAAACCACATATTGGTTGAGAGAAATAACTCCCTTTTCTCAAAAATTGCGGCCATGAGATCAACCTTGCAACTAGATCACATGGTATAAGTGCAGACATGGCTTGCACCATTGATTTACTCAAAATGTTTGCCCATAAAAGAATGAACACCTCTATAGAATCGGCACTCTATCTTTGTAGATGTTGAGGCTGATTTTTGACAACTTGAAGCTCTTTCTTATGCTTTGAAATGAGCACAACTGATGACAACTCTGTTTGTGGCTCTAAACTAGCCAAATATCTGATTGGACATGGTCTTCTCATAACTAATAAACTGATTTTCCTGATCTGCCCCTCTTCTTTATGTGCAACTCCATCATTTGGAGTACTTGAGGCACTTCTCTTATCATATTGAATGCTTGGAGACTGATCTGCAACTTTCTCTACCTCATCCTTTGCAAACAAAATTTCTTTTTGCTCTTCCTCATCATTAGAATCTTCTAAGTCCGATAAAACCTCATCCTCTTTATCGTTGTTTCCATGCTGATCTAATCCTAAGAAACACTCACATGCTCCTTGAAACATTATCTTTACGTTGTATCTCAAGAGATTTGAGAAAACTTTGTCTAACCTTTACATGTTGGTCATATTCCTCCTGTTGCTTTGTAGTTTAAGCCACTTTCATGCACTTCTTTATGGTAGACTTAACCAACCGTGGAATCTCTATGCCCTCAAACTGTAAGCTCCATTTTGTCAGATTTGGTTCATTCCATAATGGACTTGGGAATATGAGGGAAGGGGGCTGGGTTGCTAATCTGATTTTGCAATGGTTAAGATGATTGGAGAGGGGTAAGATCCTGTGGAGGATCTTTAAGAAAGCTAGGAATTTGGGATTGAGATTGAGTGGGTTGGGAAATAGGAATGGGAGGGTTGCATGATGATAGTGAAGAATTACCCCATTGACAGGGTCTCTCAACACTAGATTGGTAAGCTTCCAATTCTTCATCCCACTTTGATATTTGTGGTATCAATTCAGACACAAAGGTCATCTTCTCTAGAGGGCTATGCCAGTATGGCATAGGACCAACCCATGGGTAGGGTACTCTAAATCCAAGCTTGGTTGCCTTGATGGAACTTGTTGCCCTCATTTGTATCATTTTTATCTCTAAGTATTGTACTTGCATATGAAAATCTGCATATTCCTGCTCTTAAAAAACACCATGATTATTAGGATAACCATACAAATTGTTTGGATCATGGGCATATTCATTATGATAGGGCTTATAATACTGATCTGGGGAGGATTTTGGGAAAAAGGAGGTGGAGGGGAGTAATAATTCTCTTGAAACTGGGAATTCCAATGAGGAATTGAAGTCATGATTGCACAACCTCATAAAAATATGGAAAGATGGAGGAAATGGTCTGCTGATTGAGAAAAAGGGATCTTTGGGCCAATGGAGTCGCCAGATGCTGAATATTTGTGTCTGAAACACTGATATTTGCAAAGAATAGCATCAAATTCTTTAGCAAATTTTGTACTCTCCCACCGGGCGTGCCAGAAACCGTTGTCACCCGTATGCACCCGATAGAGAATAGTGTTTGTACTCTCTTGTTGACACAATTGGAACACCTCAAGGTTGTGGGTAACCTATGACTGAGGTGAACCTACAGAGTGGGTTGGTTCCCTTGTGAATCACCTAAAACTAACAAATTTGACAAGGAAAAGGGAGAAGGAATGCGGGAAATGGAAAATTGAGGTGATACACCAATGATTTGACACACATATGTACTACTGCATATAGAAAATACAAAGATCCACACACCTGCACAACTCTAAGCTAATCTGCAAAATTAATTCAAAGGTTTGGGTTAAAGGACAACAGTAGAGGGAAGAATTTCCACACCAAAGCAATACAATACCCTGCTAAACACGATGAAAACTCAGAAAACCAGCAATATGAGAAGGCAAAATGGAGCTTTTTATTCAGAGATGCAAGTACAAGCTAGGATTACAATAGCAAAACAGCTGGAAGTAGTGTCACTGATTTTCATGATAAAAATCTGCATATATAGACTGCTGTGTCCTATTTTCAGCCCTCATCTGCATGCAAAATATTTTATTTTATTTTAATTCATCATCCCATGGCCACGAGGAGCATGCATGAGGATTAAAATAATTAAAAATTGCCCTCTTAAGGCTGCTGCGCCAAAACTGAAGTCTGCTGTAATTTATTTATTAAAAAAACTTTCATCCTCCTTTGTCCTTAGCACCCAAACTGCTACATGCTATTGTTTGCTAAATAAATTAATCCCTCACCCTTGCTTGGCGTAGACTTAGGCTGGGGCAGCAGCTTTATTTTTTTGTCTTTATCTGCTTTTTATTTTTGCCTTATTTCTTCTTGTCCCTTTTTGCTGACTGTTGTTTCTTTTATTTATTTATCTTTTCATCTGACATACTGGACTGCTGTGCCACCCTCTGCTGTATGCATGATTTTTTTAAAAATTTTCCCTTCATCCTCATGTTTGGCGCCAACACTCTCGTCAGCAGCATGCAATTTATTTAATAAATAAATTGACCTCTCTCCCTCATGGTGCCAAATCTAGAAGTCAACAACATGCTAATTTAATAGACTCCATCCTTTCATGCACCTATTTTTAGCACCGACCTCTTAAAATTAGAACAGCAGCATGCTCCTCTAATTTATCCAAAAAATTGCTAAAAATAAGACCACCTATTTTTACCACGTGCATGCTAATTCCTCCTCTTTTCCCTTTGGCGCCACGGGCTCTATTTTTAGCATTTTCACTCTTACCTTTGGCGCCAACACTAGCTCAATATGTTGCAGCTAATAATACCTTGTCATGCTCATCTTTGGCGCCAATCTCTAGAATTACCTTTGCCCCTTCTATTTTAGCATGCATGCACCTCTTTCTTTCAACCTTCGGCACAAATTCTGAGATGCATGAATTTGTGGTAACACTTGCCCTCATTAGTATCTAAATGTATATATTTGCAATAGGATTTGAGACTCTTTGACCTCGTTTTTATTTCTTGTGCCCTTGTCCACGATAGTCGAGACAAGCAACTTGAAATTCACGATTGTAGAGGTGAATCTATTCCTTGATTGTAGAAATCGCGACTTTCTTGATTTCAAGAATAGATATAAACCTTATGCGACTTACGCAAATGGAGAAAATAGGGCTTCACCTTCTACAACTTTTGCAAATGGAGAAAAATAAGACTTCAAATGCCCTAACGCAATGGTAATGGAGATTGCCACCTTTGTAAAAACCTCCACGAATGCATGTGACGGTTGAAAACTTTCACAAATGCCCTATGCGATTGGACTTTCCTTAGACTCTCCTGTATCCGTCAAGGGCTTCCTCGGGCAAATCACTTTGATACCAATGTTAGCGAAGAAAAAGAAAAGAAATGAGAAGGGCAAAACTGCACTTTTGTCAAGAATGGATGCAACAAGAAGTATTTATTGTGAGAATCGGGTGGTGTTAGCATATGGATTTGCACGCATGCAAATGACATGCAACAAGTGTGGGGAACGGAGTCCCTCAATGAAGGTGAGGCCGCCTTTATTGAAAACCAAAACTGTATTTACATCTGTACATTCAAAATTGTATGTGGGGGTTTTGGAACATCAATGGAAAGAAAAATGAATGAGGGTGATGGAATGGAATGAAGGAAAGGAGTGGAATGGAATGAATTGAAAGAACATGCAAGAGTTAGGTAAAAACAGAGCCTAATATTGACACAAAGAGGAAAGATGAATAACTAACACAAATAAAATGGAGTTTGAGTTAGCTAAACAAGAATGTGTAAAAGGGAACACACGTGAGCAAGTAGATAATTAGAGCTTGATCACTGTGAACTAGAACAACATATTAATAACGTTGACAATAAGATCAAAGATAATATTTGCATGCAAGATTCAAACACCTAACATCTAATGAACATAAGAACATCAAATGTTACAAGAGACAATGAATGAGACACAAAGTTTGTATTTCATTAACTCCAAAATATTTTCACAAAAGAACACAAAGTTTCTTCTTAAAACAAAGCTTGCACACAAAAGTATTTCTTCTCCTCTCTCAAAGTCACCTTTACAAATGAGCCCCTCACTTCCTTTTATAACCCAAAAGTTGGTTACAAAGTAGTTAGGGTTTTACATGATCATTAAATAAGGCACTTAAGTGACCTTTGACTTTTTCAACCAACTTTATTAAAAAGTGACTAAAAATAGAAACCACTTAAGTTAAAAAGTCATAAAAGAAATGGGCACACGTGGACCCCACTTAAATGACTTGGACGCACACATAGACATCCTAGTCAACAATGTGCCACCTAGATCAAGACACCTAGGATTAGTGCCTTATCCATTGGGCCAAGAGTCCGCCTATCCCGGTCGTACGGGAATGAACTCATTGACCATGCTCTGTAATCCTCCAAATGACAAGAGTGCCGAGCTTGAAACTTGAGCAATTCATCCACCCCTCCGTTTGAGCAATATCCTGGTGTGAGAAAGTTTGTCTTCATTCGTATTCACATTCACAATTACACACAATTCTCCACATGCTCCGAGTACCTTTCCATGGTGAATTATTCATTTGTCGCGAGACCGTAGTCGTTACGCCACCTTGGTTTGCCTTTCGCCATTGAGAAGATCTCCAAGAGCCAAAATTGCAATTCACCTCCTGGAGTTATGTCTTTTGTCTTTGTCACCATCCCGAAGTGTTGGCATTCTGATTCACTCATGATCGTCCAATTCGAGAACAGAACAACTTAAAGACTGGCCGATGAAGTATTGTGCACGCGGTGCTAACTGAGAGCTGACAGGGACACGCTTGAATGATGTGGCCTTGCTTGATGATCCGCACAATTGCACTTGTCGTTGGTCTTGGTTTGTCGATGAATAGATCCGCCACAATGATCAAGTGAAAAATTGATGTAGACAAGATTCTCCCATTATCGATCTTTGCCGATAACAATGACTTTTGACTCGAAGAGACCAATGCCAATAGCTACGACTTATACCGCATAATGAGGAAGTTAGGGGTTGCTTCCGTTTCGGAGCCGTTGGAGTTGAATCGCCACACTATGTAGGTTTCATGGTGCATCCATGCAAGTGATGACCAATTTAGAACAAGCGTTAGGAAAATTGTGACTCGCCTTCGGTTGATATGCGATCGCAGAATCGACCTATGTTGATGTGTCCCAAGTTGGTATCGACGATGTTCTCATACTTTGAATGGAGTGTCGAGGTGAGTAGAATGCCCTGGAACCTATACCGCAACATCATTTTGTTTGGGAATGACATGACTGTGACAGAAACGTGATTTCAGGCTATTACTTCCATCTTACAAAATTGCACAAATTGTAACATCCCCATTTTAAGATACTAGAACAAGGGAATTTTTTTTTTTTTTTATATAACGTTCTCTGTTATGAATTATATAATTCAAACACACGTTCAAGTTTTAATAATTGTTCTCTGCCCAAACAACACAGTTTGGAACACACAATTTCCTTTTAAAACTAATGTTCCCTGTTCACATATTTACAATATGGAACACACATTGATGCCATTGATCTTATAATGATTCTATATCTGCTTTGTAAATGACTTGAAGAAGCGCCGATCTCCCATTTTCATGGCTCGATTTCAATGATCTCTCATTTCATGACTCGGCAACTACCGATCCTTCATGTTCATTCATGCATAGTATATTATATATACAAGTTCTCTTAACCGTTTCCGGTTATCGAAGTGATCCATTTAAGAAGCCTATCGAATATCATTGCGATATTCATCGACATCTGCATCTTAAATTAAGTGATTAGGACAACGCATGACCAACACTTGCGATACTTTGGCCAAAGATTTTCACATGCTTTGCATGATCATATTCTGGATGTGATACACATCAATGGAATACGTCCTTCACCTCACTTCACCTGTTATCTAGAATGGTCTTTCCTGGTTCCTACCAGTCCTTTCAATTTAAGGTCAGATTCAAACTTCCAATTTCCAACTAGCAATATGAACGAATATAGGAAGGCACTCATGGTGACTAAAGATACGCAGACATACGGTGTCGTTCCCCACGACTCCGTGTGTCTAGTTATCTTTAGTCCTCGGAGTCACTCCGTATACGTGATCATACTCCTATCCCTGACCCAAGAACTTCACATTCGGCCTATGTATTCTTGACGATTTAATTCGGGAGGGCATTGTAATATGTCGGCTATAACATTGTGTCGTCATGAAGACCCCGTCTTCATGAAGACACCTTCTGTCAGAAGGCGGCGTATGTCAATGTCCTACGGAATCCTCCCATCGAGAATACACATCCCGCTTCAAGTGATTTGGATATGATCTTAATAATTAAGATTAGCTTTCAAAGAACCATGCGATCCTTTATCCTCGTTCCTCATTACCAGGTTGTATGTAGCTAAGAGAGACTAAATCCGTCTTCTAGCTTGTTATGCATCTTCTCCTTCGTACCGAAGGGCTGCATTTTCTCTACTTGGTTCTCTTCTTAATCATTGGATTAAGCAGCCCGTTACCGACGGACGTGATAAGTTTAACCTATTAAACTTAACCAAGTTTTTCACAACTGTAACTAAATTCAGAATTCCAGCTTATTAGATGTCATTTAAACGAGGTCTAATTCCCAATAAATGTATTCATTTATTCTCCTTAACCTTACATAGTTAAGGTCCATTAGCCCTGGATATATTTATCCCATATCCTTACTTTCTGAATTTAACATACGAGGCTATTAACGGAGTCCGAAAACGAAGTTCGGCTGCTCCTAAGTTAATTGATATTCCTTAGCTTCCAAGCTAATCCTGAATACCTATCAGTTATGGAATCATATTCTTCCTAATCCTTTTAATGTCAATTAAAAATTCATCTTAACCCCAAGTATGAACTAATTGCACATTTCAACTTAAAAGTTGCATTTAGGTAAGAATAGATATCAATTCCTTTTTAACATCCATCCAAGGACAATTAAATAAATCCAAATCAAGAAATAACATTATATTTCCAAATTAATCAACAATATCAAACTGATATAGTTATTAAAATATCACACTTGTATTTGTATTCATCAATCCATTTCATAATCCATACATCGCAATCCACTCGATTGGATTTTGTTTATATAAAACATCGTTCAACTCATAGATAGAAGAATGTACTTTCTTCTTTTCACAATTCCTCGTAGAGGAATAATAACTAACAAATACAATTCATCTTCAAACAATCAAAAGAAGCATCAGAAAACAGCCATGTCTTCGTTCTAATCAAATTCCATCTGCAAAATTACTTGCACGGGTCAGTTCAATGAACTGAGCATATTAAGCACTTGTCATTAAAATGAGGTGCTTCAAATTAACTGTCTCAATAAAAGAACCCTGCTTTTATGAAACGACAGTATGAACATCAATCAAAAATTAAGCATAAAAAGAATGGACAGCATAACAACTGAACCATCAAAATACCATCCCAATCAGCCAAAGAATTGTTGTCCTATTTCCCACATAACCATGCAAGACGCAATTTCCTTCAACAGTTCAGATTACAACATTTGTAAGAACTAGGAATATAAGTAAGCATACTGCTGTTATAACATAACTGTTATCCTTTCCATTCCTTTCATTAGTAATAAATGCAAAGGGTAAAAACTAACTGAAATGTAAACCAATTACTTTCCTTTCAGTTCATGCATCTCATTTGATTCCAAGCAATCAAGTACAGACGAGAAAGCAAACAACAATAAATATAGTTGCTCATACCCAAGCAATACAAAATTCGTTCCTAAACGATTACAGATTTCCAACTGTATGAGAGAAGAAAAGATCATTTTTCCAAGTTTTCCATTCACATTCCTATTTCTTTCCTCATGACTGTCCTAAAATTGAATCCAAACGAGACACAAATCAAGAGATGATTCGAGTGAAACTTACAAAATCCATTCGAATTCACTTTCTAAAGAAGAAGAATAATTTCATTCATAATCAGCTTTAAATGAAAACAAGGAAGAACTTATCGTCCTTATCAATACTTCATTTAATTCAGGCTCATACGAATGCCATAAATAGGTTAGTAAAACATCTTATTATCATAGAACAAGCAGTATCAAGATGCATACTATGTACTTGTTGTACTAGAAGATTCCATACTTCTTTCACTGTATTTTTAACCAAATAAACAGTTATACAGCCAAGTAATCACTTATTCACATGTCCTTCTATATCCATGAACGCATACAGTTCATAATAACAATTTGCACATTGCTGTTACCTACAGCAAGACCAATTTATAATGTACAGTAAAGTTCCAATGCTATTTCAGAATTCAAACAGCAAGAAGAGAAGAATTCATTCCTTTAACCATTTCCATAAGAAAACAACCATTTTCTTCAAACTCAACAAGAACTATTCAGGTCGATTTCATTTCTTAATAAATGACTGTGCAAAATCAGAATCATACGAAACATTTCAATATTCCGTTTGTACAGAAAAACACAGCACTCAGGAAACCATCTAAATGCCACTGTCATCTCTATCAAGCTGAACTTATAAAGTTCGTTAAACCCAATTACTGTTTCTATCAAATCGAAAAACAGCAGAAAGAAGAAGAATTCATTTCCCTATAATTTCAGTAAGAAACAATCTTCTTCTACCAAGGAAATAAAACACCCAATTCGTGTTTACCTTACTAGGACAGCTCAACTCATAATGACAACTGAACAATCGTTCACAATGAATAGCAAACTCACATAGTCTAAACTGTTTCAATTCAATATACCATAAGCAATGAATACTCAATTTGAATTCCTTGCCAACAAAGGTTTCTACCGAAATCCATTTTTCTATTCACAATGATGTACAGAACCCAAAATGCAATTTTCATACAACAATACCCTTATTAATGAAAACCGCATAGGATATCAGATGCACAACAAGGTACAGTCAAGACAGACCCAATCAGCCAGCTTATTTCCATAATTTTCCATTCATTATACAGAAATAAAAAGCCGAGTTCTTATTCACAACTACAGCCCGAACTGGAGATCAAACCGCATCAAATAAGACACAACAAAATCAACTTTCCACCAAGGCAAGAGAAAATACAGTTCATAAATATTCATTCATTGCACAGAAATACAAAGCCAAGCTCGTTTTCACGACTACAGCCCGAACTGGAAGATCAAATTGCTTCCATAAAACACAACAAAATCAACCTTCCATCACAGCAAGGAGAAACACAATTCATTAATAAGTTCAGAAGGAAAAACAGTTACCTTCTCCTACCCTCACGAATACCCAAAACGTATTCGTTCATTTCAAGATAAGAAAAAGGCAAAGACAATAAAAATATTACTATTACTTCATTCCAATCGAGTTCATATGCTCAAATAAAACTCAAATGCCAGTTCCTTTAAAATCTAAAACAGCAGAAGGAAAAGGATCTATTTCCTTAAAAATTTCAATAAGAAACAACTTCAAACAACTCGCACAACTAATACATTCCATCATTCCAGTTCATATTAGTAAAAGAACGATTGCTTCATTAATGAAAACAAACTCATTCAACATGTACAGTTTCATAACACACATGACGAATTCCTCATTCTTATCATCAAACAAACCAGCACAAACATGGAGGTATTTCCACACAATCAAAAATGTAAGGACAGTTCGAATCACAACAACAAGAAAGCGATTTTACCCCATTCATTTCAAACAATGACAAAGAAAATCGAATAAACCCAAAACCCAAGAGCAGGGGGTTGTTTTAATGAGACGCTTAAGTAAAGCAAGTGTTTTAAAGAGAAGGGCTTAACATGCCTGCAAATTCTTCCTCGAAACTCGAAGAAAACCGCGTCTACAGAAGGTGTTTCCTTCCATAGCGACAGCAACGAGCTTCCAAACAGTCCCTTCCTCTTCAGGCTCAGCAACAACCTTCAAATTTCCAAAGAACAGAGACAGAACCAAACACAACTGGTTCGAATGAACCAAACAAAACCAAATGCAGAGCAACTTCTCAAAAACCCGAGCAACACAAATGACCAACAAAATTTCCTCCAAACTCTTTCCAAGGCGGACTGGTCACGAAGACCAAAAAAATTAAATGCATTAAAGGCTCTGCCTTTTCCTATTTTCTCACGCCACCGCCGACTTGGGTTGGCGAACCACCAAATTTCAAATTTTGCATGCAAACAGAATTTAGTTCCATGACCAACTAGATACCTCCATCTTTTTCCCTGTTCCCACCAAACTGGCGCTGTCCACGTAAGGACTCACATTAATGCCATTAAATTCCTTTTCATCCTTATCCTTTCCCATGGGTCTGTGCGTCCCCTTCTAGGTTAGGATTAGTTTAGGATTCATATTAGTGTTCGACCTAGGTCATAGCCTAGTCTTTAGGTTAATAGAACTTAGGTCTATTTTCACCTTTTATACAATTTAAAAATCCACTTAGGATAGTAGTTTAGGATGTAAGGTAGGACTTAGGATTAGATTAGGATCTAATTTCCCCTTAACACCTAACATTTAATTAATCAACTTCCAGTCAAGTCTTCCCGACTGACTTCCAATTTCAACACTGTACAGGACATTCCGTCCCATGTTAACATGCCTGAGCCACCCGTATCCCGACATTTCTCGCCTTACGGGGTCTCACGTTACGACAGTGTATGGTTCGTGAATCGAACCCTTTTCCGTTGGCATCTACGTGCCAACTGTTCATACCTGTAATCAGGTGCTGCACATTTATATCAACCTTCAATTCAGTTCAAGAGTAAATCGACAAAGCGATTACAAGAAGGCCACAGCATAAAGAGTTCAGCAAGCATACGACAATTTGTCGTCACATCAGCAAACACACAAGTAACAATAACTGCTGTCCCATGTAAACAAATTACAGCATGCAAGAATCCAGATTAGCAACACATTCCCTTAAGATCAAAATATATATCTTAACATGTTTGCCTTCATTTCAGCAGTTACAACATCAAGAAAGTAATCACCATGATAACTTACAAAAATCAGTGCGTTACACAAATTGCCTGTAAAACTACCCTGGGAAAAATAGCAAATCTTGTCCTGAGAATTTCTCACTGCATGAGGAAGTATATTAAGGTACCACAAGTTTGCATGTCAGAAGGTTTTTCCCCAATCAAATTCTTCAGTCAAATATTAAAGGTCAAAGTTGACTCTTCTGAAACTGCTAGGAAAATGCAAGTGTAAAACTGCGAAAATCCCGTTTGGTTTTAGCCTGGGAAAAATACCAAATGTCACCTTGGGCATCTACAACTTGGCAAGGAAGCATATGAAGGTGGGAAGAAATGAACGAAATAATTATTTTCTCTTGACGATCATCTGAATTCAAAATATCAACTCTCGAAGTGAGCCACCTTGACAGGCTGAAAACTGTGCGCGCAACGAAATCATGCAAACTGCATTTTATTTGACTCGTGAAAATATCAAATGAAGTGCTGCATATTTGAATTTTTTGCAAATAAGTACATGAATGTGGGAAGAATTCAATGAAATAAACTGTTTCTCTTGACGATCATTTGGGCTCGAGATATGGATTCTCAAAATAGGCCTTTCGCCAAGTTGAAACTGCTGCACGGCCAAATCAAGCAAACTGAGTTTTTCTCGGGTTCGTGAAAAATATCAAATGAGGTGCTGCGCATTTGAAATTTGGCAAAGGAGTACATGAAGTTGGGGATAATTCAACGAACCAAACCTTTCTTCCCGACGATCACTCAGCTTCAAGATATTGAGTTCCAAAGTTGATTACTTCAACCGATGCAAACTGCGGCAAAAATAATAATTTTTTTAAAATATCTGGTCGAAATGGATATGTGCAGGATCAATCTTGAATTTTTTATTAATTTTCTACTTCTTTGCATTGCCAGTAGCTCGAGCTTAGGCGTGGGAACTACTCTGATCTTCTGACAAATACTTTGAACTTGTAATTTTTCTTTTCGCTGGCGTTTGAATGCGTTGGATAATTATTTTTCTTTCCCTAGCATGAATTACTCCTGCTTGCTGCACGTGTGAGAATGATTTTTTTTTTTAAATTTGTGTGGCCTACGATGCTTGGAGAACTCCTGGTGAAGACATGGATTCCTTCTCTTTGCTAGGCGTTGGATTTTTTTTTTTTTTTGCAAAGCGGTTGAATTTAAACTTGTTTCCTCTCAGGCATGCGTTGAAATACTTCTGCAATGTTGAATTTTCTCTTTGGCTGTTGCAACGTGACTCCTTTTATTGTTGCGTGGAGATTTGCTTGTAATGGATCACATGGACTGCCCTCTTCTTTTCTGCGTTGAAACTTTTTATTAACAGCTGTGTTGGAAATTGTTGTTTGGCTCATGTGAATAAGTGAAAACCTGTTTCTTTATTCAAACAACTTTGGATTTATCCTCTCCTCTCCCACGTGGGCTGTTGGCTGCAAAAAAAAACAAACAAAAACAAAATTGCATGGACTGTTTTGGCACTCCTGCCTAAAAAACTGCGTGGAATAAATTCTTTTCTTGTCTTCTTCCTTGGTCTAGGCGTTGGATTTGCTCATAAAACCAATGCATTAAAAACTTCAATTCTTCCAAAACAATGTCTTTGTAAATTCCTTCTATGGTTGCGTGGTATTTTTCTTTTAAAACCTGCAACTTGGATATTCTCTTTGTTTTTCTGCGTGGAACCTTCAGGCTGATTTTCCTTTGAAAATGCGTGGAGGAATTTATGAACTGTTTATTATTTTGGACTGTCCTCTTCAACCTCCATGCGTGGTGTTTTGCTCAGCTGTTTTTCTCCTTAAAACTTGCGCAACTTTTGTCTTTCTCTCACCTCTATTTTAAATTGTCCTCTGGCTGCGTGAGAACTTGTTAGGACTGTTCTCCTTCAACAAAAACGTGGTGATCTTTAAACTGCTCTTGCATGGTCTTTTGGACTGGGTGGAAGCTGTATTATTTTTCCTTCAGGTGGAGAGCCTCTTCAATATCTGGCTTTGTGAATGCGTGATGATTCGTTGAGGGATGTGATAAAATATTACTCTTTTCCTTCAGAAGAAATAAGAAGCAATCGGAAAGCTTCGCACGACTCTTTCCAACGAGTCCGACGGAGGAATTTATGAAGGCTAAACCGACTTCCCCTCTTCCCGGGTAGTGGAATTAATTGCCAGGGGAAATGGGGAAAGCAACGCCAATTGCCAACGGAATGGCAAGGTGGGCTGGCAATCTCCGTTCAATTTCCCCATGTGGGAAATCGGGAGATTTCTTGCCCGTTTGCCAATTCATTGATTTGGCAATTGGTGGAGAAAATCCCACAAGCGGAAATTAAAATAAATTTGCCAAGAAAGGGGAAATCCGGGTTCGGGAAGCCAATTTGGCATTCTGACAGTTGGAAGCACAAGCTTACTTCCTGGCAATAAAATAAAAAATTGTCGAATGACTTTTAATTGATATTTATTTAATTAAATACTCCCAAGTCATTAAAAATTAATTTTATCAAACAAAGAGTAATTAATTAATTAAATATTAATTAATTAATTTTAACGCAGTTTAAAGCCTGGCAGGAGGAGTTCTCGCCCGAAAAGGACGAAACGAAGACCGGAACGATCACAAAAATGAGACGGTTGTGATGAGAGTGATAAACCACGCAAAGTAACACTTTTGAAAAATTTCAAAATTTCCATTTTTTTTTTTAATTAATTTTGCGAAGTCAAAATTGGCTGATAACAGGTGGTTACATCAGATAGAGGTTAAAGGCAGGTAAAACTGCATAACCGATAAAAAAACTATATATATTCAATAGCTTTTGTGTATATCTTGTTAGATTCTCAAATTGAGCCCATCTTCTGTTTTGTGATGCTGATCTTGTATTACTGAAATTGACGCTCAGGTTATAGCACTCACAAGATTTTGACTTGTATTAGATTTTGAGTTCGTGATAAGGGTATAGCCAGTTTCTTTTTGAATGCTGCCACTGTCCCCTAGGGGTGGGCAAAAAAAAGAGTAAAGGTTATAGGAATTAGAAATTCTACTAAATTGTTTGGAATGTTAGATTATAAGTTGTGGGAAATATTTCTTAGTTAGATTTCTGCTAGTAAAAACCCATCGTTAGAATTTTATACAGTTTAAAACCTGATATAGAAGCATAGGGAGCTTGTTAGGGATGCACCTTATGCCTAGGAGAGCTAAAAGTAATATCTGTGGTATATATATATATATATATATATATATATATATATTTGGGAATAGGAATTAAAAAGGCTTACCCATCCTTTCTAAAATAGCAAGGAGATAACTACAAGTGCCATGATTGCATTTACAAAATAATTGACAACAAATAGCATTTAATGGACTAGAAATCATGGCTTTATACTAGCTTTTGATTATCCACCACGAATCCTTATCTTTCTAATGTCAACCCTTTTTATGCCTACAATGTGCTACTCCATTTTTCATACAGGTTAATATGGCAGTCACAACCACACCAGAAAAATCCTTTTTGAATTTTTTTGGATCTTAAAAACCTGCCCCAAGGCTTTGAGATTGGCACAATTTGGGGGTATCTAACCAAGATGGAAGAGACTGGCTTTACAACACTAGCTAATTGCATTTGCTTGAAAATTTCTACAACATCATCAACAAGCCCAATTTGGCAAATCCAACAAAGATTATAATGCATGAAACACCATTTCATTGAGTGTTTCGATGAATAGCTATCAACTTATCAAGAATACCAATTTGTTCACATCCTTCATCACCATTCAAAACACAAAGATGGTGCCCTTACTACTAACAACCATAAATTCATTTTCTTCTTCACCATGTTGAGTGGTTAAATATGGGAGGAACCTTGATCTGAAAATGGGAGTTTTTAAACCAACTTATTCTTTTTCTCCATTATCGAATGCATTATCAATTTTTCTCATTTCTTCATATTTTGTTGTAAATATGTAAAATTGGCTCATTTGATTAAAATCAATATTTACATGTGAAATAATGCCAAAATTGATTTGAGAAACATTCTAAGCGCTTCACTTGTTAGTTCAACTAATTTCGGATACTTCTAGTGATTTTGTTCAATATCCCATTAATAATAACAAAATTGGCTTACCAGACTGAAAACTGAATTTAGACGTGTAAATGATAAAAGCAGAGAGATAACACAAACCAAGTTGATAATGAAGTTCACTCCTGTTGGGCTACGTCTCTGGGTCTAGAAAGGCTCTCGGACTGCTCTATTAATGATGTAATGACGACCTTCCATGCAACTATTACATCAATAATGCTCTTTGGTGTGCAAAATAATCCTTGCACTACCTCTAGGAAGTCTCTGCAACGGATTTTTGCAACCAAGATTGCCCCTTCCTGCAATACAAAATAACTTTTTCTCCCTTACAAAGGGGCTTAAACATTAACAAAAATTACCTTCAAATACCACATTCGACCTTTTATAATGTTTTAATGGCCCTGGCCTGTTGGTAAAAGCCTTATCAATTTACCAAAAGACTAGGGGTTCAAATCCCCTTTCGAGTGCCTCCATATACATAATTTTTTAGCAAATAAATCTTGTAGTTTAAGGGATAAAATCAAGATTCTTGTTTGCTATCCCCAAACATAGGCTTGACACAATGACCAAGGGCTCTTTTGGGAGGTGTGAGGTAAGGATTTGAATCCCTTCCTCATGTTAAGCCTTTTAAAAAGGCTTCTTTGAATTTTTGTTGGGATTTAATCCACGTCCATTGCATAAGGGGCCAACAAAGGCTTTAAATAGCCTTTTGGTTGGGAGTGTAGTCGTGGCATGGGCCACATTTTGCATTGTTGGTTTGGCGAGGTCCGTCGTTGAATTGGACTCGTTGTTGAGCTCGCCGACAAGTATTGGCTGTTGTTTGCATTGAATGTGTGCAACTCGGTCCTCTGTGCATTGAGCTCAACATTGGCAAATGTTGGCTTAGTTGGCTGAATGCAATGTTTTAAAAATCAGAACCGGACTCGGAACCGGTCGAGGTTAGACCAGGCCGGAACCGGAATCGACTAGAACCGGACTAGTAAAAACTTTATGAACCGGTTTACTAAAAAACACATAAAAAATTATATTTTTAATGAAAACAATATATTTGAAAGATTAGAAACCATGATTCCATCTATAACACACAAAATATACAAAGTTAGCTGATGTATATACTATATAACCGTAAGAAAAGAGTTTATAGCAAAATTAGGGTTTAGGTCAGCTAAAAAGCTGAACTTTTAATTAATTTTTTTTTACAAAATTAGCACTCAGATTACAGTCCTTTTTCCAGCTTAGCCGGTTCAAAGCAAAACCGACCGGCTAGATGGTTTTGGCACCGAACCGGCCGGTTCTCGGTTCCATATGGGAATCGGTCGGTTCCTTATGGGAACCGGCCGGTTCGGTACCAAACTGGTCCCATCGGTCCGGTTTGTATACCGGTTTGAAAAAACATTGAACCGGTCGAACTGGCCGGTTTTGGTTCGACTGGTTTTAAAAACACTGGCAATGTTTTAAAAATCGGAACCGGACTCGGAATCGGTCGAGGGTTAGACCGGACCAGAACCGGACTGGTAAAAACTCTATGAACCGGTTTACTAAAAAACACAAAAAATTATATTTTTAATGAAAATAGTATATTTGAAAGATTAGAAACCATGATTCCATCTATAACACACAAAATATACAAAGTTTGCTCATGTATATACTATATAACATGTAAGAAAGGAGTTTATAGCAAAATTAGGGTTTAGGTCAGCTAAAAAGCTGAACTTTTAATTAAAAATTATTTTTTACAAAATTAGCACCGTATTACAGTCCTTTTTCTAGCTCGGCTGGTTCAGAGCAAAACCGGACCGGTTGGACCGGTTCGGTACCAAACCGGTCTGATTTGTATACCGGTTTGAAAAAAAAACATTGAACTGGTCGAACCGGCCGGTTTTGGTTCTGTTCGACCGGTTTTAAAAACACCGGCTGAATGTGATAGACTTGGTCCATTTGGCATACACGTGGAAGTTGAGTTGGCCTTGGTGCCAAGCTTTGAAACTTTGAGACATTTAGTTCCACATGCATTGTGGGAGGGCAATATGAAGATGAAGAGTGTATATACAAAAACACTTACAATGCAATGAGAGAATGGTGGTAGGGTCCCCCTCCATATAAAAAACGGACCTCATTGGTTGATGGGCCCCTAGACGGAAAATAATGTAGGCCCCACACTTGACCGTCAAAAACTAGAGGTGAAAAACCAAACCATCCCTTTTGTTGAATTGTAGTCTGCCACTTGTCAACATCCCATTGGTCCACATGTCAAGCTCTGATTGGACCACATCATCACTGTGCAACCTGCTTCATTATTTTTGCTTGTTGACGCAAAACTTCAGTGGGCGATAACTTCTACATACGATGTCCGTTTGACCCTGTTCAAAGTGTGTTGGAAAGCTCTCAACGAGCTTTGCGTTGTACGGGCAGTTTCATCTTGATTGCAGACAATGTGACCAGTTTGTTTGTGGGTATCCTCTGGATCAAACCTACCATGACGACTCTTGCTTTTCCCTTGCACATTGCAATTTATTAAAACCTATGTTCCTTGGGGATGTGTCCCCACCCTCAATTCCTCGCCCTGTCCCTGTACCTTGTCCCTATCCCCATGTTATTTTCCTATTCAAATAACATTCCTACGATTTTAGGGGTACTTCTAGGTGCCCCATTTTGCGTTCCTGCATTTCACCGTTCTCCTAAAATAGAGGATGGGCGTAAGATAACTTAAAGGTCTCAAGGCTTTATTAAAAATCCATTTTGTGCAAAATCAGCAAAAGTTACAGTCCTTGAAACAAAATCAAATTCCCAATCCAAGATGCTTAGCTGTAGCTCAACAAGTATTAAGGTGTAATAACATGTTAGCTAATCCATTCAAAGATGTGATTGAAAGACCCTCTGAAGAAAATCTGTAAGATATAGTTTGATATAGCGATGAACTATTGGTCCAAGTATGGTAAATGTTGATTCTTGTGGGAGGCCATTTAGGTACGTCTTGAACAAGTATTGTTCATGATTTCTTTTCCTTGCCATTTTGGGTGTTTCCTGTCAACTCTTTTTTGTTCTTCAATCTTTCAGATTAGCTTTTGAAGAGCATCCGTGTGATGAATTCTGAAGTCTGTATTGATCTCTGAAATGTTTTAGTTAGGGGTGAACCTGTTTTCTTCTATGCAGCAGTTTTTCCATTGTAGGCTTGTGCTGCATTTATTCCCTAGATCCACCTGACTGCTTAGTGCTTACAACTAAATGGCTGCATTTCAAATGTGATAAATACGAAAATAGGAATATATTTTTGTACGTTCATGTGTATATATACATGAATGTGTAGATATCTATGTATATGTATACACACACACATACACATATTCAAGAAAGTATGTACATATACATATATACAAACTCATAATGTTGGTTTGCAAGCACATACTAGTTCAATGCAAGTATTTATATAGTTTTCATTGAATTTTTGTTTGGTATATTTCATTGCTATTTCACATGTATTTACAAAACATGGTAATGGTAGCAGTGACAATAACCTAATCATCTTTAGAACACAGATTTAAGAGTGATGAATTGCCGTTTAAGTAGTTGTGAGTAGACTTGACAATTTTTTTATTTGTTTATTTACAGGAGGCAAGGCAACAGAAGGTTTGGTGAGTATCTTAAAATTTTATACAAGTTTTTGGTCAATTTTAATGTCGGCAGTGGGCCCAACAAAACTCTTATATTTTACGTGTTTTCATTATTTTGATGCGAAGTGAATGATTTGCGATATTCAATTGCAATTGACTATAAAGGTTTAGGATACACTGCACAATCTTGTTGGTTCTGGGTAGGATATAATTGGAGGATTATAAGAAACATATATGATAATCATCAGTTTTAAGAAGGATTATAAGAAACATGTATGCTAATCCTCAGGCTTACGAAGGATTATAAGAAACATATTATGATAATCATCAGTTTTAAGAAGTACTCCATATGTTTCAGGACAATTTGCCGACTCTTGTCGGTTCCTCATCAGAGTACATTGAATCATTGCCTCACAAAGTAAAAAAGCGAGTAGAAGCATTGCAAGAACTGGAGGTATTATTATTTCTAGATTTTTCAATTTCTGGGTAAAGAGGGCTTATTCGAAGGACTTTTTTGACATTTTTGTTGTTAATAAAGGCTTAACATAGGGAACTAGAGACCAAGTTTTTTGAAGAAAAAGCTGCCCTGGAGGCCAAATATGAGGAGTGTTATGCACCTATCTACAAGAAGGTACCCATATTTTGTATTTTTCATGTGGTGTATTAGCTCTCTTTTAAGTTTTCAAATAGGAATGTTTCAGATGATCCCTAATTTCTTCCTTTTCCAAGGAGTGCTAATTTTTCAGGCAATTGTTTTTGTAATCGTTGAACAAATTTTTAGTCTCCTGGATGTTTTACATAATTAGGAATTTTCGTATGAATTTATACTTTTAGTTGATCTTAGTCAATAAATACAGATGCACAGTGAAAGTCATGCTTTTCATTATATAAGACTATACTTGATGATACTATCTATTTCTAATTCATTTCTATTAATTGTGAATTGGAGTTCTGTTAAGAGCATGATTCATAAACACACGCATATGCATCTATTATTATAATTTAATATTTTTATTGTGGTTCTTTTTATTCTCAGCATATCAATCCAGACTCTGCTTGTCTCACACCTTTCATTGTTCTAGACATTTTATGTTGCCTAATCTGTTGTATTCCTCATTGTTAGGATCTTTCAATTTTACCACAACCTATATGGTTGTGTGATTCAATAAACCTTGTGAGATACTGTCCTCTCATTAGCATTGCAACTTATTATCACCTATAAAGTTTGGTGCACCAACTTGGCAATTTTGGTCATGTACCATTTGAAAAGAAGAGCAAAAAAGGGATGAATAGATAAGGTCTAATGTAATAAGTATAAACAGAATGGTATTAATTTTATTTTGTTCATCTATTACATGAGAAACTGCAAGAATAGTTGGAAGAGATTATTAGGAATTTTTAGGAGCCCCTTGATTTTACAGAGTAAAATGTAATTTAGTATTGGGACCTTTCTATCATACGTCAAATTGTTTCTTTTTGAAACATAACAACTATGTTTTTGATCCTATTGAATAATTTATATCATGGTTTCTAATTATGGTTGAATTGTAAGAGTTCAAAAAAGTATATCATGGTTTCTAATTATGATTGAATTGTATAGTATAAATTGGTTTTTCAGTTTAAAATTTTGAATAGGTTTATGTGAAGATGCTTTATCCTTTGGGGAAGAATCTCTAGGCTAATTACTTGCCATGAATTGATTTTGCTCAACCATTCCTCAATACTTTCTGTTCTTACAACAGACTTTTATTTATTGCAGCGCTATGACATTGTGAATGGAGTAGTGGATGTTGAAGATGCTAAAAGGAGAAATATGAAGAATCAAAGCAAGAGTCTTCTGACCTGGGTTCGTAATAACAGTTTCAGATTCAATTTGTGATTTGAAATTTGGCAGGCAAGTTCATATCATGATATCTTTGTGATCGTGGCAGATGAGGGTGTTCCTGAATTTTGGCTGACTGCCATGTTGAACAATGACATTTTGGCAATGCAGGTAGAATGATTCTCCTTTTCCTCATACCTAATACATAGTTTGGATATAATAAGCAATATAATCTATTTTTTGAGTGCAGAGAAAGTTAGTTGACTTGTTTTTATAAACAGATAACAGACCGCGATGAAGATGCCTTGAAATTCTTGAAGGATATACAATGTTCTCGTCTTGTCAGTGACAAGGCAGAGAAGGGCTTCAAGTTAGAATTCTTCTTCAGTGAGAACCATTATTTTAAAAACAGTGTGGTAAGCATCCTCATTTTAGTGTGTGTCCATCTCTATTTCATCATCAATTTCTTATTTGCGTGTCTTGGTTGATGGGTATGTTTATATTCAATGCATAACCAATCTGTTGCTCTTTTTTTAATAATTTCTTGTACACTTAATATCCTGCAGTTAACAAAGATATACTACGTGGTAGATGAAATTGAACCTTTCTTGGATCGTGCGACAGGGTGAGTCAAATGAGCATCTCCTTTTACAAAGTGCTTTTACCGCTGCATATAATCATGCTATTTCATTTGCAGGACTGAAATTGATTGGTTACCTGGGAAGAACCTAACACGAAAGGTCATGAAGAAGAAGTCAAAGAAGGGAGCCAAGGATACAAAGCCAGTGACCAAAGTTGTGCAGTGCAAGAGCTTTTTCAATTTCTTCGATCCACCCAAGTTTCCTGAAGACGCGCTGATGAAAAAGATGTGAGTATTAATGAGTGATACGTGTTTCTTGTTTTTTTATTCCCGTACATTCGGAAATGGTAAAATTTTGAGCTTCCTATACTAGTTCGACTAAATTTGTGGGGATGGTTCACAGGCTGAGGAATTTCAAAATGTGATGGAGCGAGACTACGAGATTGGGTTTGTTCTTGATTTTGTCAGTGTTAAATTTTACATTTCCTAATTTTGGAGTCAGTTTTCAATGCAGTTGTGTTTTTCGCAGATCTACAATTAGGGATGAACTTTTCCCCCATGCAGTGTCTTGGTTCACTGGGGAAGCAATTGATGGTAATGATGATGAATATAATTTTGACGATGATATTGAGAGTGACAAAGAGGATGAAGATCATGATGGTAAAGAAAACGCCACCGAAATGTTTGAGTAGTAGCTCTCATATGGTATAACCAGAAAGAACAACTTTCCTCGTATATGGCTACAGATTGAAGATTGGTGTTTTCTTGCCGGCAATGCAGCAGAGTGGATTCAAAATCCAGCCTAAATGTTGGGAAAGTATTTGTTCTCAAGATTTTGTCAGTTTAATCTATTGGGATTTCTAATTACAGCGTTTTTCGTTGAACAGATTATTATGATTAGGATTGATTGCCCAATAGGATTTGATTAGAGTTGCAAGAAATTTTTGTGGTTGGATTTAGAAACAGCCACCTAAGCACAATCAGCCATGAGGCATTAACAACAGGCACTTTTGGTGTACAATTATATTTTTTAGGTGTTTCAGCTGTGGAAGAGAGAATTTTACAAGGTATGTGCAGAGATAGTTCCTTCGTATTTTCGGATAGTCCCTCAGAGGCCCGTGCTATTGTCAAGAATGTTTTAAGGTCCTCCTTTATGTGGCATATAATTTGGTTATGTATTGGTTGATTTTGAATATTATGATCAAATTTAGCTTAAATGGACAGATTGCTTGGATTTTATTTTGCATTTTCCTATTATTGCAGGTTTGTCCGGTGATTTTGAAATATAGAAATATAGAATGTGTGTATATATAATCAAAGTTGTAGATTGCATTGAGCACTACTCCAGACATCTAAAATGGAATAATAAAAACCAAAGCACACTGGTGAAATCGACTGATGAAAACCAAAGCGTACATCTGAATTGACTGACAAAACCAAAGCATGCATATGAATTAGGCTGAGAAAACCAAAGTACACATCTAAAATGGATAGATAATAGATAAAAACCAGAGCTATCAACGGTATGGTCATCCTTTGCACTACGACCTCATTTTCAATGATACTTATATCAGAAAAGAACCAGAAAATCAAGGGAAAGACAAATTTCCGTGTCAAAATTTTATTCAGAATACTGAGGTATTCGTACACAAGAATAGGCCCTACCATTCAGGGATCCTATTCTATGGTAGTGGTCCGATGGAGGGAGGCTACCATAATTTTATCCGTGTATGCTGCAGAGAAAAATATGAATATGAAACTATGTGCAGGGAAATGGTCCCTTGAAACAATTTTTTTTTAGTTGGTTGCTGTTATTTCTTAAGGCTTCATAAAAGCAAACAATTTATTTTCATAAATCTCAACATGGACATTCTTCCATTTGGCTCAAAATTTTATATAATTTTTTTAGAGGGTGCTGCAAAGGTAGCCTCTGGCATAAACTCATCCTAAAAATCAGCCTTCGTCACTTTTTAGGGTGAAGATTCTTTTTATTCATGTAGTAAATTCAAAAATTTATCACGGGTTTATCTGCTACTAAAAATGGAAGCTGCAGCTCACTCTATCAGAGGGCTCTACTTTTTATGGTGAAGATCCTTTTCATTCATGTAGCAAATTCAAAAACTTATCCTGGGGTTGCAACTAAAAACAAGGGCCGCTGCTCACTCCATGAGAGCTCATCCATCTCATCCATCTCATCCTTGCATCTCTCATACTTTCTACCGTCCAGGGAGTTGTAACAACTCATGTATATGCACACATTAATATGTCAAAAATATGTACCAACCAAGACATCAAATATTTGCAACATTCACTCTGATTTTTTCAAGGTATAGTTGAACAATACTACATGAGAATTGGATACTACATGAGAATTAAGAGACTCAATTTGGAATGAAAATTGTTGGACATAAATATATTTGCTTGTATGAGAGAAAATATAGGTTTCCAAATGGGTTTTCAACGACTGTTCAAATCATAATTTTAGAGGATAGTGACCTTAACTTTTTTAGAGGATAGTGACCTTAACCTTAATATAGTTATAAATTTGCAGGATCTATATTTAAAACAAAGATAGGTATCTTGCTATGAGTTATAAAAGAGAAAGACATAGATAAAGTCAAGGGGCGTAATATTGTAAGACAATGTAATATATATATATATATATATATATATATATATATATATATATATATATATATATATATATATATCTAATTAACAACATATAAGTGCAAGATAAAAGATTAAAAGGGTTGGAAATGCTTACTTGTGTGTCTAATTAAGATTAAAAGGGTTGGAAATACTTACTTGTTATGTGTGTCTAATTGTGTATATATATAGTACAAGATAAAAGATTAAAAGGGTTGGAAATACTTACTTGTTATGTGTGTCTAATTGTAGATGTATAATCCTTCTTAGAGGCAACAATATTGAGAGAGAACCACTATGGAAGGAGAAGTGAAGGTTAAACAAGAACCCCTCTAGCATTAATTTACTATGTGACTCGAATGTAAAAGGGTAAGTTTCAAATCTTCAAGTCCAACAAGTAGGTGCAAAATAGCATGAAAATGTTGAGTAGTATCAAGTAATGCCTTTATGAATGCTTGAGTGATGGTGAATTGGTGATAAATGACAAAAAGTGGTGGGGTATTTATACTTGACGGATGATGGCATTGACTTTGAGAGAGCCTTAAAGTCAAAGGGGTGGAAAACATGTGAAGTGAGACCCAAGTGCTAGCTGAAGTGATGAAGGTCTAAGATACCTAAAAGTAGAGATCTTGACATGCAATGAACATAAACAAGTAGACATAATGGGACAAATAAGAATAATGGGTATCATGTGTGAACAAAGGGAGGAAATGAGGTGAAGGTAAGGGAACTATGATATAATAACAATATCGCTCAAATGTTGTGGTCGAGCAAATGTGACCAAGTTTGATCACACCCCAATTTCGACAAGCCCCTTGAGGCAGTGCTTAGGTAGAAAATGTATCAACCTTTGCACACGAGAAATGATTAACAAACATAAAAATGAGTTGTATACATATGCCCCGACCGAAGGTCAATGTGTGTCACCATAATGAAACATGAGACGACCTTGAGAATAAGATATATGCAATGTGTGAAATTGAAAGTAAATGCTAAAAGTAAAACAATAATGGAAGTGTGACAAAGAATTATATGAACTCTACCAAATGATATATACCTATCTCATATTACTTGTCGATGTCACTTGACTTGCATATGGTGGGCACAATAATTGTTTGAAACCTTGAAGAAGCAAATTTAAAAAGAAATATTAGAAGATAGTTAGTAATATTAGCCATAAATCACCTAGTTAGGAGGCCTTGGGGAGGATGATAGATGAGAGGTGGATACTAATCTTTGATGAGCACAACAAAATAATGGGTAGATGTTGTAGGGATAATAGAGTGATAAAAGGTGCTAAGCGGGATTTGATGCCATAGAGTTACCGGACCTTAGGTATAGCAAAATAAATTATGAAAGTATCTAAAATAGGAAGTAATGACCATATAAACCCAAGTTTGAAGGATAAAACCAAGGAGAAAAATAGAGGAAGATAACTAGTAGTAGTTTATTTGGAGAATGCTCTTAAAGAGGTGGTGTTATTCTTAGAAGATTTTTTGGAGTCAAACTTTTGATTTGAAGGGAGGGTAGGCACCATGAGATGCCCAAAATATGGCGTTGTGAAAGAAGTGGCATTATGAGAGGCCCTTAAAAGAAGTGTTAATCATGTTGGTATTGTGGTTAAAGGTATGCATTCTAGCCAATCTCTTTTGATAATGGAGTACATTGAGGTGTCTAGATTGTGCTTGTGACATGATGTAATCCTCATCATAGAAGGAAGAAATTTGCATGTAGGTATGTTAGTGTTATTAGGCGTAATAGTGTTGAAAGAAGTTACTTTGGTAGAGATGCCTAACTTATTGAAAGATCATGAAGAAAGAGGTGGAAATTGTAGAATAGTTTGGTAAGTATGAATTCATTACATTGAAAGAGATCTTGCTTAAGGTTGTAGAAGGTCTCAATTTCATTACAAGGATGCTCCTCATATTTTAATATAGGAGGAAAGCGGTCCTGTATACAAACCGAAGGAAGTTGATCAATGATGGATGGTGGCAATTGGCTTTTGCTAACCATGTTTTAAAGTTCATTAGCCTCATCATCATTTAAGTTGGCAAGAGTGACGTTAAGCGTAGGTCTATAGTCATAGAACTCGGGATATGAAACACTATGCACCATAAGAGTAGTAAGAGTGTGGAAGGGCTTATCGGAGAAGGTTATAAGCATGTCCCAAGGATTATGATCAAAATTATACTTAAACCGTTGGTCGTTATGAAAGAATTTAAGGCATTCGTACTCGGACGATGCGACTAGGTGCATGTGGTGTGCCTAAGGTCTTTCTAATAAAGATTGTAAGAAAGAGGTCAACCGAGAACCATGATCTTGGTGCGGATTGTCTTGGGTCCTACATTAATAGGGAGCCAAATGCAACCAAATAGTTTCTTATGGGTTTTTCATATCCACGACAAGTTACTTGGGTATGATTGAGGTCACCAGTGGAGAATAAGAGGTTTTTAATGAGAGAGAGAGGGAATCGACATTAATGCACAACCCTTCATCAATCAAGACCCATCTTACTTGGGTATCATAATAAGGAGCGGAGGATCATCAACATGGGATAATATTTCATCATTAATCATATCATCCTTGGGAAACTCTATGGCTATAGACTCGAAGCTTGGGAAGTTGAGGGAAACATGATTTTGTGACGAGTTTCAATTAAGTGAGTAGGCTCATTATTGGATTGTGCATGGGATGCATCAATAAGTTTTTGGTTAGTAGGTGAAAGCTTTTTGAGTTTGTAAACCAAGTCCGATGTGTAGGCTTATGTCGGTGATTAACCTAACCATATTGACATATTGTGAATTGAGGTAGTTATGATCATATGACCCTTCAATAGTACCTATACAAAGTGGTTTAAAGGTTATTTGTTATAGTTGGTCGCGATTGACGATTGTTGAGCTAGTAGAACAGACTAATATTTCTCATAATGTTTGTGGATAATGGCGTTAGTATCAAATTGAGGTCTGGGAAGTTGAGGGAAGAGTTATTTTGGAGTGAGGCTTACTTGAGGGAGTGGGTTCATCATTGGATTGTGCATGGGATGTATTAGTAAGTTTTAGTTAATATGTGAAGGATTTTTAGGTTTGTAGACCAAGTCCTTATGTGCGGGCTTATAGTGGCAATTGACTTTAACCATATTGAAGTATTGCTAATTGAGGTAGTTATGATCATAGGACCCTTTAGTAGTACTTGCAAAGTGGTTCATAGGTTCTTTGTTATGGTTGGTTTAGGATTGCCGATTGTGATGAGCTTATAGAAGGGACTGATATTTCTCATAACATTTGGGGATGATGACGTTAGTGTCAAAATGAGGTCCAAGGAAGAAATCAAGGGCAACCTTTTTAAGATCCCTACAATCCTCGTGGGAATGGTCGATAGTGGCGTGCCACCAACAAAAGAGGTCAGGATTGAAGGAAGTCGATGGTTTCTTGGTAGGAGGAAAAATGTGAGGCATGAGAACTTGTAATAGTTCACCATGTGACAAGGGTGAGTGATGTGGGTTATGAGAAATAACATTTTGAGTATCATTGTTTGAAGAGGAATGTGTGATAGATTTGCCTTTAGAAAGGGCTTGAGGGTTGATGGCATTAGACATTGATTTGAGGGTGTTTGATGGTGTTCGAATTCTTGTAAAAGGTAGTCTCGTCGCTTAGCTTGTTCAAGATCCTTTTCCAACATGGTGAGATAGAAGGACCAACCTTATATCAAAGATTAAGAAAGAGAGATTTAAGGAAGATTTGGGAAAGATTTTGATTATCAAGATGACGATTGACTTGATTAGATAAAACCTTCCATCACTTGAAATCATGCGCTAATTCATTAGAAGATTGTTTCAAGTTAATGAAAATCTGAAATGTATTTCAGGGATATCATGTTGTTGAAAATCCTTCACTAAAGCTTGGACTAAGGGATATAGATCGATGATAGAGTGTGAAGGGAGTTGGCTATACCATTTAAAACATCTCCTACGGTTTTTTTCGAGAAGCTTAGTTATAGCATAGGTATTGGTTTGAATTCACTTCTTGTTAATGTTTCCAAGTTCTAAGATAAATGGTTGGATCAATTGAACCATCACAAGAAATGGTAGGAGATATACCCCTATGTCCACAAAATTTATGTAAGGAGGTAGGGGTTCATTTTGAAATGTTTGGAGAACCTTATCATGCGGATTAGAGGAGGCAAGAGGATTCCCATTAGTATCCAACAATAAATGAGGTATTCAAGGTTGATTAGGACCTATAAGGAATTGTGTTGATTTAGAATCCATTTGTAAAATTTTATTTTTCATTTAAAACATATTAGAAGTGGTAGAAGATTACATAATGGCCATTTGATCCAACAACTTGATAATCATGAGATTAGGATTAGGTGGTGGATTATGGCCACTAGAGGAAGAAGCCTTGATATTGTTGTTCTATCAAGTTCACCAATGTATGAAACCGATGTGAAGATTAGTGCAAAAGAAAAGAAATGTGAAGAATTATTCGGAAGAATGAGTAAGATTCATGCTAGGTTCACCAAAGTGTATAATACATGAAAACAAGTTCCTAGTTGGGTTCTCAAATGTAGGGATCAAATCTAAGTCCGCACACATGATGTAGGTACCAAAGGCATTCAAAGATTGCCAATGTCGTAATTCTAGAGGATAATGATATTAATCCTAGGATACTTATAGGTTTCAAGGCCTATACCTAAGATAAAGATATGTATCCTACTAGGATTCAAAATAAAGATAGACACAAGAATAGATAAAGCCAATGTGCGTAATATAATAAGACAATGTAATAGATCAAATAAAATGTACACATACTCTAGTTTATAGAAATGAATGACTAATTAATACCATACAAGTGCAATATTAAAAAGTAAGAAAGGTTAGAAATACTTAACTATAGTGTGTGCGTGACCATTGATGCATAATTCTCATTAGAGACAATAACACCGAGAGAGAATTACCATGGTGGAAAAGGGGAAAGCCCAACAAGAAGACTTCTAGTCCTAACTCACTACGGCAACCCAAATGTAAAATGGTAAGCTCCAAATCCCCGAGTCCAATAAGTAGGTGTGAAAACGTGTGAGCAATATCATGATGCCTTTACGAATGCTTGATTAATGGTGAATTGATGATAAATGAGAAAAGGTGGTGCGGTATCTATATTTGACGCCATGGCTTATAGGTGATGGCATTGGACAGAGTAAAATTAAACCCGATGCCATCACTCATGGGTGATGATTTCCATTTAATGGAACCCTAAAGTCAAAAGGATGTAGAACATGTGAAGTGAGAGCTATGAGCTAAACGAAGGAAATGACAAAGGTTTGGGATGATTGAAAGAACGGATACCAATGTTCAATGGGCATAAACAAGTTGACATAATGGGACAAGTAGGAATAATGGGTACCATGTGTGAACAAAGGAAAAATGAGGCGAGGGTAAGGCAACTATGACATAATAATGAAATTTTTGTGGTCTAGCTCACATGACAAAGTCCGATCACATCCTAATCCTTGCATAAGAGAAACAATTAACAAGAATAAAAAATGAGGTGTACACATTGCCAAACCAACATGGGTAGTGAGAATGGTCTCACAAAAATTTTAATTAGGGTAAGGAGGCACTCTATTTAATATTTAGAATTGTGAATAATGACACAATTGTACACAACGAGATCAATTAGATTGAGTTTTACTATTTTTTTGAATCTTAAGTTAACAAGGACACTACTATCCACTTAAGCGTAGCATGGGCCTCCACTTTCCCTTTGTTCAAATCTTTTAGTTGGCTAGCCCTCACCGACTAGGGATTGATTAAGAAAATGGAACAATATCCTTACAATGTCTTGATGAGGTGATGTACACCTTTTTAACCAACATAAGTAGATGAAACAACTTATTTCCAACAATTGGTCGTGAACACAAGAATGGTCTCTATTGCCATTGGATTTTAGTTGATTTTGGTATTGGGTTTTATTAAATTATATATAGCCCCGATTATCTTTTAGGCACTTTGGTTTTGCCATTATAGTGAATTACAACTTCTCGGTTAGATTATTTGATTTCCTTCTTCCTCTACTTATTTTAGCTCTTCATGTGCAACTTATATCAATAGGCTAGCTTGAAGTGCATGTCATATTTGACAAGCAAATTCTCTCATTATTTAAAAGATTTGTCATAATTGGGTGGACGTTAGATTCTTATGGTAATGCATCCTCACAAACATATAATCATAATAAAGGATTATAGGGTGTTTGACTTTGTAGATTGACACACAATGACTTTTATATCCTCGAATGAGATATGTCCCATGTTGAAAATGACATTGGACACCAAGTATACGAGGCTATACTAGAATATAGAAATGACCACATGTTTACTTATGCTCTTATAGAACTAATGACATAAGAAAAAGTTAATAAAAAACTATTCATTTTTGTATCGACTATTACCCATAAAAGTATTAACAAATTATTAACCTAAAACTATTTAATTAACTCAAAACTATAGGATAACAAAAACCCAATGTCTAAAAAAACACAAAAATTAACATAGACTAAACAAACTTTATAGTAAGAATATACAATCTAATCCCTAATATCTATCTAGCTTAATCTATTATAGATTTATATCACACTACGTTGGGAGGATCTTAATACCAAAGCGACACTAGAATGGAATTGTTGTTGAAGTCAAATATAAATTGATTTTTATTTTTGCCAAAGTGTAAAATAACCACAATCAAGCCTAGAATTTCAAATTATCTCTCCCTGTCAAATCAAAATTTGTTGACGACCTTTCTCATTTATGTGATTGTAAATTCCAATTCTTTCTATATTTATTTTAATGATTTTTTCATATAGATTTATATTTTTCATATATTTATAGAAGACTATTTAAAAAATTATATGGTTTTGTAAATTTTCAGCCTGTTATTCTCTCTGACTAAAATCACAAAAAATGGCCCTGACCCGTCAATTTCCAGGTGCCCAGTCGCGGTAGGTCAGGTTTGGAAGGATCTACACAATGTATCCACATGCGTGAGTATCGATACATTGTGAAAGGTCTATCAAATCGAGTTATAAGAATTTCACATGGTGGCCATAACAAAATAATCTTTGATGTCAACATGATATAATGACATGAGTGTGACCACACAATAATACCTTAATGTTTGTGAAGTTACATTCAATTTTGCATAAACACTCAACAATATTTTATGTCACACTACTAATATAAATTATCACTAACACTCTAATTTTTTTGTTAGATTAGCAATCACATGCGGGTTGTGTAATGGAAACGTTGAAAGGGATGTATGGATGAATGTATCATATGGTAAATAAAGTTAGGGTAGAAGAACTAAGATGAAGTTAGAGAAGGGGGTGGAAAGATAAAATGATGGTTGCAGAGATAAACATGGGAAGAGTATATGATGTGGTAGTATGACAAAAGGGAAAGGAAAAAAACATGACTTCCATAAAGAGGAAACAATGAAAGGAAGGAAAAGAAAATGGTGTTGGATGGTGGGAACATGCAAATATATATGGAAAGGAAGAACAATCAAATTTATAATCCTTTTCTTAGTCTTGTGAAAGTAATAAAAACAATTATTGTTTAACACAAAGGGAAATATAAAGAAACACTTTTTATAGAAGTGGGAAACGAAGAAGTGTTGATAGAAGAGCCTCCTCATCTTCCTAATTTTTAAAAGAGGTCAAGAGACATCTTAGGGTAACATTCGAAATAAAAAGGATGCAAAATGAGAAGGTTTTTAAGGGAGGGGATCCTATACACTTTGAGGTGAATGTTAGGCCCTGTCTTTTAGTCTTTGTTGATATCAATAGTGGCCTTTTCCAAAGTAAGGTCATGGGAGGTCCGAATAGTCAAGGCCCAAGCCACTTTAAGAGGTATTTTCTACGACCACCTCTAGAGATAAGTGGGAGGGGAACATGAAAAGGGTAGTATCCCAAAAAGGCCTATATATTTATCAAATTTGATGACAAAAAAGAGTAGAAGAATTGGTAGTGAAGTGGAATTGTTGAAGACTATGTTACCAACAATGCCTATTGAACCGTTCACAAGGCTGTTTCAACCAAAAATTTGATCATCAACACCACCTTTTGATGTTTTTATAGAAGTATTTTTTGCTGAAATTGATCATCGTCGTGATATGTTGAGATGCCTCGCCCAATATTTTGTGCGATAGAATAGGTGACAAGAAGCTTCAAAGAATTTAACATGTTGAGGTTGTGGCGGTTTGTGATTTATTTTTAGCGAATAAATGTGGAGCATAGTGAAAAGGAGAAAGTTCTTGTTTAGTCAAGTGAGTTTGTGTGTAATATAAAAGTATTTCCCAATCTTTGATGAGGGATTTTTCATCCCAAATATTGAGTAAGAGGTGGCAAAAAGACATATGACTTGGATTGGAACCTTATTGACGAAATATTGTTTTTTAGTGTAAGCAGTCGTGGGAAATATCATACAAAGGTTTTCCCATATAAGAATGACATACATACAATGACACATCCTTGATAGGATCCAAATGAGCAAGTTAAGTCGATGATAATGTTGGATCTATTACCAAAAAAAGATGTTTTGAGGTGGGAAAAAGCTTCACGGAGGCAATAGTTGATCTTAGTAAGTAACTTGGGGCTAATGAGTCTCATCTCATCTATGAGAATATACTCAACATATATGAGGGAGTCTTGAAAAGATGCTAGTGAATTCCCTTGAAGAGGTTTGATATCATCAATTAGCAAGTGGATGCAAACATGTACAATAAATGTAGAAATATTGAAGGCAAAAAAATCCAATAGGTGAAAGCAATAATAGAGGTGTTTGTAACCATACAAAATTCTTAATTGCATCGATGGTAGGTTTCTAATAATTTCTATTCCTTGAAGCATATTTGTCAATGTATTTCAACACAACATCTTTGGGAAAGTATAGGCTAACAATCAACATTGGCTGTCCAAATGGACAATATGGTGTGGTTGTGGATGTTCAACTTATTATTACTTATAAGGTAGATCTCGAAACTTCCCATCATAATCAATGATAGTTTTTTAGGTGTGCATTTCTCATGGGGCATTGTATCTACATGAAAGGCCTTTTTGTGCAAGCGCATTTGTTCCGAGCATTTGGTGTGGTGTTGGAAATGATTGAGCAACTCTTCTAGGTATGAGAGAGGATTAACAACCAATATATGCAACGTGCTCAACAAGGAAGGGTCATCTTGAATGCATCGATGAAGATATTTTATTTGATGGGAATAAAGAATATGGTTCCATGCATAAATGAATTGTCAAAGTAGTTTTTTGCTTTATTTATAGTAGAGGGGTCTGTGCAGTTCAACGTTTCACATTAGGACATTTTGAAGCTAGAAGAATCCATGCACATGTGCATAACCTCAATGTTTCTACTTGTACCTAAAAAAGGAGGAAAAACCATGTGTTAAGGTGTTTTTTATTGAGATGAAAAAAAGGGAAAATAGTGTACTGTACCAATAGTTATACGTGCTAAGGTGGTTTTCCAAGACTCATTCATGAAATATTGTGAATCTTTGGTCAAAGTATGCATAAACATGATGAGGTTGGGAAAAATGTTGATGTTCCTCCACTGTTGAGCACCCCGAGGATCTCGTGGGGGTGTTTCCATGCATAACACTATGTACATCTAGCGGTTTAGTAATTGCCTTTTCGAGTAAAGAACAATGTATGGGGATCTAGTTGTTCAATCATCTCGAGAATCTTCACCTTTAGTATTTGACCAAAAATAGTGAATCCCTCGAAGGTTGTTTCTAAATCACATCAATATTTTTGGGAGGCCATCTTAAGGGGAATCAAGAATTCTTTGGCGGAGAGTTACTTATAGTTACAGGAAGGAAAATTGGATATCCTATATCATGAAATAACTGCTATAACTTGGATTCGGTGGTATAGGATGAGGTTAAGAAATAAATACCGAACCTTGGATGGCTACCGAAACAACCATTGTAGTTGTGTGTTAAATGCATATCATATTCATGAAACTCAACTTCCCTCAAGCGAGGTTGTTTCAACATGGATTTACTTTTAGGAAACAAAATTGGAAAATCCATGGAAAACAATCCTTCATTATTGTATTCATTTATAGGAGACAACCCAAGTTCTAGCCATAATAAAGAGAAGGGATACTCATGGAAACAATGCATCCAAGAAACATTGAATTTCGTCTTTATAAATTCTATAGTAGGAAGTGTTGACAAAAATGACGAAGGGTGACTAGTCATATTAGGTGAAGTGCACGTATCGAGCTAAGTAATTATTCTTTGTCTTCCTATGGCCCGAGGATATCCAACTGAACAAATTTAAACAAGGAAGAGACATTTTTGTATACATTTGAAAATGAAGATAGGGCATCATTGTCAATCAAAACATCTTTTTAATATGGATCACGAGCCATTTTAAATTGTAGGACTTGCCAAACATCGACTTTCTCGAGATAGAAATCATATTTTTCGAGTTTTGGTCCTTTCCTTTGTATAAGTGAAATGTCTAACTCATCTAGACGGACCTCAAAAAATATTAATGATGGATGAAATGTTATGGTGGAAGATGATAGTGTACCCATGTATTTTTATCGCCCATCACATGCCTGGATGACTTGTAAGATTGTAATGAATATTGTGATAAACATCAAACCTCAAATTGATTCAAGCATTGTAAAACATAAGGTTGATGATCGGGGTCCATGTTGTTCCAAAAGAGATATGGTTCCCATTTTTCTCAAATTTGCATCTATTTCAAGTGTACAAGCCTTCATACATTCTTACTAGCATCCGGGTAGTTCTATAAACACATAGGGCAAGTGTGGGCATCCAAAAAATTATCTATCCTTCTTGGAAACTTGTGTTGCTCTTCCAAAAAATATGAAATCCTTTGGGAAGATCTATGCCGTCTTGGGCTGTTGGTGTGACATTCGAAAGAATATTCTTGCTAAGAAGCTTGGGTGACAAAGGCTTGCAAGGAATGAAAGGCATTATCAAAACACTCATTTTATGAAAAGGCATTTGAAAATGGGATAACCCCTAGGAGCAACTAACATAGAGATTTGAGGCTTGAGGAAATGTTTGACAACTTGTTATGTTGTTGAAAGGTTTTAGAGGACATCAAAGGGTTTGAGGAAGATATCATCAAATTTGATGCGATTGTTTGTGAATGTACATGAATTGAAGGATGGTGCATGTAAGGTCTGATTGCTTCCTTTTGGGCATGATATTGACTACGTTGCTCCTTATTAATATGAGTTCTATTTTGTGCACATAACTCCCATCTTCGAGACATTGTTTGTGGAGTTTTCATACAAGCGTCCCAAGATATTTTGGCAATAGAACTGTAGGAAAATATGAAAGGAGGAGTGAGCAAGAGACATATGAGAAAACAAAATGGTCTTAGAAAGATTGTTTCCATGAAAAAATCTCTTTTCTTCTTGTAGACACAATAGTTATTCAGAATCGCACACATTCTTCAAGAGCATGAAACAAACAAACAAAGAAGCATGTGTGAAAAACATTTTTGTTACTTTTAATACTTGAGGAAGTCACAAAAAGAGGCCCTTTGTATTTGCCAAAAGGGGTCAATCCTTGAAACACAAAAGGAAGAAACATTCACTAGAGTTTCAACAATTACATTTTGGGAAATCTAGAAGTTTTTATGTGTATAAACAAAGTGAAAGAGCAGAATTAAATAAACTAAATATAACATATAGAAACATAAAAATATGATGTATTAGCTACGGAGGAAATAGACATCAAATTTAAGTTCAAACATAAAAGTGAACAACTCACATCATTACACTACTTGACTTCCACTATAGGCATATCTCTCAACATAATAATAAAAAAATACATTGTACTTTTCCATTTAAAGAAAAAATATTTTTTAATACTTATGATTAAATGAATAAATTAATAATTTACGTTTATTTTTGCTACCATTTTCAAGGGTTTGAAAGAATAAATAAATAAATTGTCTTTTATTCAGTGTTTATTTGCCATTTTTTCCACTACTTATTAATGGAGAGAGTATGGATTTGATATATAGCTTTATTATTGTCTTAATAGTCTCGTCCCTAACATGTACTATTGTGATTTGATAATCTAATGTTTTAATTAATTTCAAATGTTTCAATAGATGTTACCATGTAACTCATTTTGTTAAACTTGTTATTTATTTAGTTAAATATTTTCAAAAATGATGGAGTCATGGTTATCAAGCCGAATTAAAAATCACATTAGAAAATATAACATACATTCTTACACATAATGGATCTTTGCACAATAATGGACAACGAAAAATTCTATTTATTGATTTTAAAACCAAAATATTGAAATATTCTTTTTATTCAATTCTCCAAAGGAAGATAAAATTAATCTCAAAACAACGAAGATAAACATGAAACAAAATATCATGTAGCATGTAGATAACAATCAATACCCATAAATAAAATGTAGATAACAAGAGCATGTGAATTTCCATCATTCCTTAACCGAGGCTACAATGTTGTTCAAAGTCTCAAAGTTTCAATAGGGTAATCTTCAACTTTAACCAAAGTACTATAAGCGTAAAGTATCCGGAAATTGTTCCTAATGTAACAACTAATTGTAGATCATGCAAGACATGTATGTTGGGAAGTGGACGAAGTCGAACAAAAAATGATAGCAATATTTTGGCCGCTTAAGTTTTTGATTAAATAATTTAATCTAGTTTGGACTCGAGATCGCAATTTTTTAATTAAAGGGAATCAATGATGTCCATGTCCAGAGTTGGAGTAGTTGTATTATGGGATTAATAACATGAGAAGATATGCCGACAATCTATGTAATCTAGTGCCCAATTGTGTGCACTACATTTTTTTTTGAAATGATAAGACAAACAATGAAGTTGGTGTCCTCACCCCCAAAGTTTTGATTAAAGAATTTAATATTAAATATACAAGATTATGGCGTGGTGTGCATGCTTGATGGAATAGGAAATTAAATCCACACTCCTAGTCGCTCTTTATGTCAACACCCTCCCTCCACAAATCCTACCCCTCAATTCTCTACCGACTATCAGAGACACAACCTCCATCCAACTTGGACACACCTTTTGGCGTAATAAATAAATGCAGGACAATGAAAAATAATAGAGTCGCCCCTACAAACACATTGCTCTTCCATCACAAGAAATTGACCAGTTGCACTTGAAAACCCATTATTCTTCAATCATAGAATTTGACTAGGCATAACTTTGATGCCATATACAAAAATGTCACTATATCAATTTTATTTAGACTATCGAGAAATATACATAAGAAAAGGCCCTACTTTATAGGAATCCTATTCATCTCTTCCATTACCTCACCCACTTCTTAATATATTGTGAGTTATAACTCACAATACATAAACTCTAATAAGACTATGATTAATACATCAAAACTATGATGTACTAATTAGGACAAAGATATTTCCAACATCAACATTAACCATAAGATTGAAAACATGCAAACAACTATCTCCTAAAGAGGCTTCATGAAAATTTATAGACACATGTTTTCACATGCCATACATTTATAGACACATTTTGGCTTTCCTTTCAACTTTAAGAATTTCTAAGACATAAATTGGTAAGAATTAAGTATAACGATGAGGATGGATAATCAAAATATTTATGGAAAAAATGTCAATCAAACCATTAATAATCAAAGTTGCGAGGATTGCATATAGAAGGAATCATGAACAATGAAATATTTAATCGTAGAATTTATGCCAAACAAAAATAATGTTCACATGGAGCTTTGATATGGTTGTAAATTTATAGTTATTTACCTTGTGAAGTTAGTCAAGGCCATTCCATAAAAGTACTATTTTGGAGAATGTTCCTACCAAATTGAATGGTTTATGTGAGTGTTCAAAATTCTTATATTAAGATCTCCTTCAACAAATTTGTTACCATATAAATTAAGAAAATCCATAAGCACACACAACAATTAGATCCAAGTGTTATTATTGCCTCAATATTCACTAACCCAAAATATTTGTACAAAGGAGTATATGTATAAATGACATAACAAATTAGTTTCACAACAAATGGTTAGTGAAAACAAACTATTAGTTTGTGATGAATACTTTTCTCTCAAAAAATAATACGTGTTAATATTCTTAACAAAACAAGCTCCCAATAAAACTCCTTAATTTTAAGCTTACCTCTTTCCTAGTGTGAATAAAAACACAACCAAACTAGTTAGATAAGAACTATAATCTTGTGAAGTAAGTCGGGCCATTCCACAAAGGTATTATTTTATAGAAAGTTCCCACCAAATTGGATGTCTTATGGGAGTGTTCAAGAATATTATATTAGGATCTCCTTTAGAAAACCATTACCACACATTTTAAGAAAAACCATAAGCACACACAACAATTATATCCAAGTCTCGTTATTGCCTCGGGGTAATGCACAAAATTGGGGGTCAATTTTGTGGCCATTTTGGATAGTTTTCATAAAGGGTGTACACCCTTTGTAAATACCTTCCCGAACCTATTTTGAATAGCCTTGGGAAAAATTACAAACATTAAAAACGATTCAAATAGGACGTACACCATTTTTAATGTAAAGGATGCACACCCTTTGTATTGCTATAAAGAATAAAAAAATAGTATTTCAAAGGGTGTATGCCATTTTCAAAGGACATGTTCCATTTCCAAAGGTGTACGACCTTTCTTTATTGTCAATTATAAAATTGTTCTTCCCTCCTAAACAACCTTGGATTTTGGCTAGGGGATCTAATACTCGATTTTGATCTCCATGAAATCACCGCATAGGATTTTGAACACTTATTCACCTTCATAAGCATAAAATATTTGTCACCTTTATGTTTTTCTAATAAATAATTATATGGGTTTGTAGAGGGGAGAATCTAGTTTTAAAAAATATAATTATTTTAACAATTGAAATATTATTTTTAATTATTACTTAATTTCTACCTAACATAGCTCATTATGATTGATTCATTAGCATTACCAATAGTTAATAACTTTTTGAAAATCAATCAATGGATTACAAAACTTATATCTCAACAATCTACTCATTATTGGATACTATTTAGAAAAAGAAAAAGTTCAAATATATGAAGTTAAACTAAAACATTTATGTTCGTACACTTGCATTTTCATTTTTCCAATTTTCTTGACTTGTAAAATCATTTAAAATTTTGTTATATTAATTCAAAAATATAAAACCACGTTCTTTAAAATCTTCAACATTTTCTCGAATGCTTTTATGAATTTTCATTCAAAATTTCATTCGTTTGTTGTTGATTTAATAAAAATAGACTTAAATCTAATTGCAGAGTAACTAATGTAGTAAATGATGTACAAGTGCTAATATATAGTAAGACACAAGGAAACTAGCATGTTTTATATGAAACCCTAAGCAAGAGAGGCAGATAGGATGACCTAGCTGATTTCCGAATGAACTAGAAGTGATTTAGGCAGTGTGATCTGCTAAACATGGTCGCCATCCTTGGTCACTTTAAAATTTATAAATCATGAACAGTCGGACATGGGTGCCCACAGTAGGGAAAGGGTGCCTAGGCACTGAAGACTACTTCTAGGTGCCAATGCATGTGCACGATCTCGGGATCTAATTTCTTTCCGTATTGTAAGGGCTTTGTTGTTGATTCCGAGTTAGTCACCCGATATTCACTCCTTGATCATCAATGGTACATGTAACTGCAAGAAAGGGATTCACTTACACATAACCACAAACCCCATCAAACTTAAAAATAAAAATGTATAATGGGAATTGAGATCGACCTCGACGATCACCCGATAGAGTGAACTTATGACCGAGTGTTGCACTACATCTCAGACTCCATGTAGTTCTTGTGTGTGTGTGTAGAAATGGTGCCCTAAGATGCCCTTGTGCAAGTTGCACAAATAATAACGAGATGTAGATAAAATGTAGTAATGTAATAGTATGTGTAGATGGAATCGAATAGAATTACCCTTCTTATGCTATGTATGCATCCCTTGTCCCTTGAATGGATGTTAGATGAATGCCTTTGGAGTGCTTTAGTGCCTTTGATGTAAACTTAGGTGATGATAGTAATGCTTAGTGCTTGGTCCCTCATTTTGAACACATAAATATGTATTTATATGATTCCCTTATTTGAATTTTGTAATTGACAACTAAAAGGTGACCCATAAGTGAAAAAGATTCCCAAAAGATAAAATATACCCAAAAGGAGCGAGTAAGATAAGAAAGGGTGGGGGGTGCCGGAAGGGACATGAACACACGGGCATTGCTTTCTGGATGGGCGCTGGTGTCTAAAGCCATAGAAGATAAATAAGTAAAGTTTCGACTAGGTTGTAGGGTGTGTAAGACCAAAGAGAAATCAAGAGACAAAGAAAAGAGGCAAAAGATAGTTGCAACCACTAGTTTTCTTTCTTAGGAATCATGTAAATTCTAGCATGCTTTTTAGGACCTAGAAATGTACCCAAGTGCATGATTTTGTGTCTACATTTTCCCCCACTTTATGTTGTTGAGTGAATAATCGATAACATAAAGTAGTTAGAAGATACATACCTTATGATCATGTAGATAGTTTATCCGATAACGTCTTTGAGTGGAAAAGTGAAGCGTGGAATGATCACAAAGTGAGCTGTGGAGACTAGGAAATAAAAGTGACCCTAGGGGTGAAACATATGCATAGCTTATACCTGTTTTTGTGTTTGTATTTTCTGATGTAGGATGCTTATTGTTGTATATTAAGGATGTACCTGTAAAAGAAGAGCAAAAGAGTAGTCAAAGTCATGTATATGAAAAACCGAGTAAAGTATGCATAAGTATGTAAAAGTAGTGATAAAGGAAAGTGTGAACTGATGTATGAGAGTTTAAAAGATAGAATGATGTCCTACAATGATGTGGAGACTGATTTTTGGGTGATCTCACACAAAGAGAGAGTTTTTGGGAGATCTCACGCCAAGTGTGAGTTTTTAAGGCGATCTCAAGCCAAGTGCGGGGTTTTAGGCGATCTCACACCAAGAGAAAATTTTGGGGAGAGAAGTATAGTTTTACTATCCTTCCATGATTATACCCTCATAAGAACCACTACGAGATGGTACCTCCCAGTTTAGTTTCAATTGTCTGAATTAGTTATGAATTGTTTGATTGAATTGGTTGTTACGATTGAAGGAGATGGAATGCATTCTATGTTTGGAGGCCGAGTTCCTAATACTATAGAACTACTCTAAATACTTCGTAGATTACGCTCATCTAAGAAAATGATTTTATGTTCCCCTAGGACATTAGCAACGAGGAGAGGACATAGGCACCTCATTGTCTAATTCTAACCACTTGTGTATGCTCTATGATTATGACCCAAGTCGATTATGGGCTATTCTCGTGACCGTATGCCCGTGATGATTTTGCATCTTATCTTGATCATTACTGTAGCTACGAGATGTTATAGGGGTGATTTGTTCATCCAATATATGCCCCCTCATTTGGTTGCATGTGACGATAGAAGGAAAATGCAGCCCAAAAGAGAGTACACGATCTTGGTATGAAGGGGCAGGGATGTGCATGGTAGAAGCCAATGAAAATGAAAACAAAGTAGGTGAGTAACAAGTGTTAGTGTAAAATATAGCATGCAAGAGAAAACAATGTAATAAGCAAGTAATAAGACAAGATGGACTGCGAAAAGCAAGTTTCATACGTGGGACATCACTTACAATGTCACAAGACAATAAGGGATGAAGGGAACAAAAACATACAATGATCATAAAAATATATGGAATATCCATAAACAATAACATATAATAGAAAACCATAAAAATAAAAATGTAATAGATAGCCATGGTTGTAGATAGTCCGCAAGGAAAATACTACATAGGAAACACCCATTAATATGTTAGGAAGTTAAATAGTATGTCATATAATGTATATATCGATGAAAAAGAAAGTGATAGTAAAGAGTAGTAAATGATAAAACGATAAAACTTGTAATGTGTGAGAGTAGTAAAGGAAGATGCGCCCAAGATCCTTGGTGGGACCGGTAAAGGATACTGAGTGTCGAGCATCATTGCAACATGTGACAAGTCAGTAAGAGATCTACATTCACAACTAGAGACCAAGTAAACACACATGTGTATATGATAAAGATAATGACATACTGAGTATCTAATTAGCATAATAAGCAAAGTGTAACATGTAAGTAGTGTAAAAACCAAGTTTAAATGCAACCATGATATGCACATGTAGTGTATGAGTGTGATGGAATGGTATGCAAGGTGTTAAGATGATAGGAGCACCGTGCCCTCCAACCGACGTGTATGAGGTGAGGTTCATTTATACAGATCCCCCTCAACAGTCAAGAATGAACCATAGAACAAGAGTGTGTCATCGAAATGAGTTGTGTGAAAGCAAATGCTAGGAAGATGTAATCATAAAGCATAGAGTGTGAAGTGTGGATGATGTGAGGTTCATTTTAGACTTATACCCTCAACAATCGAGTATGAAGCTCTGTGGAACTAGAGTGCATCATAGAGTAATAAAAATACAATGTGTGTATCAAAAGATATGAAAATGATTATGAAGATTAGATATGAATTGCAGAGCGTGAAGCGTAGTAGAAAACAAAGATAATGATTGAGGGGGAGAAAATGCGATGTCCCCCTAAGTATGCAAGTGATGGAGATCTATATGATGACATGAGAGATACCATTTCATTGTGGATGAGTGTTATACGTGTCATGAGAGAGAGAGAGAGAGAGAGTCATCACAATGGTAGGTAGAAGCAAGAGTAGGACCAAGGTTGGATTTCGGGTTGATAGTAGGTAGTTTAAAGAGGTTATCTAGAGTTTGTTGGTCTTTCTTAGAGAGTGGTTTCTGATTTGGAATTGGTAATGTTGTAGAGGACCTGATAGGAGGAGAGGATGGAGGATGGATTTTGAGAGGTGGTTGCTTAGTTGGAATAGGTAACACCGTAGAAGACTTGATAGGAGGAGGGGACAAAGGATGGATTTTGAGAGGTGATTGATTAGAGGGAATAAATAACACCGTAAAAGACTTGATAGGAGGAGGGGATAAAGGAAAAATTTGAGATGTGGTCTTTGAGTTTGAATGGTTTGAATAGGAGAATATTGATTTGAATGAAGAAGGAGCATTAATGATTTTAGAATTATGCTCACTAGACATGGAGGGTTGGGCTTAACAATTGGAGATGAACATGAATGTTGTGCAACAAATGAAATAAAACCAAGATGCTTAAGGTTCTTAATTCATTGTAAGTAAACCATAGCAATCATTGTCATTATGTCCATTAAGTCTATGATAATTACAAAATGGGATACCTTGGTATTTGGTAAGCCGATAAAGAGGGTAGCAATGAATAGTTGACAAGTTGATTAGTTGGTGATTGAGGAGATCAAGAAGAATATCATATTGCTTAACATTTGAATCAAACTTGAGAGGTGCAGGTAGTGGTATGAATTGAGGTTCACTGACATGAGAACATGTAGAAGACATATGATTAGGGTGAATTGTAGAAAAATAACTAGCACGGGTTTGAGAAGCATCCTTGAGATGTTGGATTTAAGCTTTAAGAGATGTAATTGTTGTTTCCATAACTTGAATTTTATCTTGAAATAAACAATGTAAATATTGAATTGAATCTAATATGGGTTGATTAGATGGAGGATTAGGAGCGATAGAGTCATTAAATAGATGATTGAAAATGGCACTGACTTGAAAAGGTGGCATATTGTGAGGGAGATACATAGTGTCTAGGATTTTGGAGAACATATTTGTAAGGTGGGTGTATTTGAAGTAAGTCATGCAAGGATATTAGAGTATTTTTAGGAGCCATGAAAGAAGATCGGGTAGAATAGGAAAAATGAGGATCCAAGTGTTTGATCACGAGTGGGGTTCACCAAATGATTTAATAAAAATAGAATTAAATCTAATTCTGAGTAACTACTGTAATAAATGATGTACACATGCTAATATACAATAAGACACAAGTAAATTAGCTTGTATAATATGAAACCCTAAGCAAGAGAGGGAGATAGGATGACTTATCTGATTTTTGAATGAACAAGAAGTGATATTGATATAGAGCTAGATCAACTTCAATCAACACACAAGGTTAGTTAGATCAAAAAATTCCAAAATAGTACTCTTATTTACAAGAAACTCACTGTTCCTATGCTAAAATTCATCCTTTAAGAGTCAAATTTTTCCTTAAACAACTATTTGGACATAGATCCTTCTTTATCCCCATTACAAATCCTTATTCCAAGATAACTCCACCTTTTACTTGAAACAATGTGGAAAGAATAATCAATTTAACTCCATTTTTGTCAAAATTGTCTTAAGGAGCTTCTTAAGGCATTTCATTGGTGGTTTCATGGTGAGGAGTATCCATACATACCCAGAAATAATTGAAAATATTCTCAATCTCCTTTTACCTCTCTAATGGCGTGCTTCAAGTTTCAAGACTTCAAATCTAATAATTCTCTCCAAATCACTCTCTCCTTCCTTGGTGCTCTCTAGCTTCTTCTAGCCTTGCATTAGGAGGTTTTCATCCTTAAATATTGTTACAATAACTAAAATTTCTAACGAATGATCATTCAAGACACCAATTTTACCAATTCATTTGTGTGTGGAAATTCAAGATCCCTTCCTTTGGAACATATAGTTCAAAACTCACTATTCCAAATTGTAACTACTCTTGTGGATTCGGTGGCTCTAGTAGTAAACCTGTCAAGTATATAATATGTCTAAGACCCTCTCTTGAAATTATTCTTCTTAAATGTTATTTCTCTCTTCAATTATATGTCGTGTTTATAATATCAAGTCTCAACTCACTTTAATACTCACTCCTTCAATTTTCTTTCTTATCTCCTGTCACAAATTGACACCTATAGGGCCATGCTTCCTCTTGTCATGCATATCCATGAGTTTCAAGAACCTTAACTCTTACGCTTCCAAATTGTTTTCCTTTAGGCTATGTATATGGTTATAAAAAAATATCAGATCTTAAGCTACAGGTAGGGTCTTCAAAACACCATTCGGCAACTAACCCTGAGCCTCTAAACTTTCTACAGATTTGTTAAGATTGTCATCAAGAGAATCATTGAATCAAAACAAAATTTAGATCTCAAGGATTCAATATACGTGAGAGAGGGATTTCAACAATTTATCTTACAAGTTTTGTGCATCAATTTGATCTATCAGTCCTTCTAATCTTCCCTTTTGATTAAACCCTATGAAGGTTTCTTCTTTGAACCCAAGATCAAGTTATTTGATTATAACTTGATTTAGGATACCTTACACGACCTGAAACTCCTCCTAAAGCTTATTCTACCCTTACAAAGTATATTTCCTTAACAATAACATGTAAACAATCCACTATCTACAAACCCAATCTTTTCCTCTTCCTATGGTTCGAGACAAAACAAAGTATCAAGGGTTAAGAATTTTTGTTAAGAATATAAGCAATAAACATTATGTTCCTTTAATATTCAAAATATCTAAGGAATTGTTCGAGTCTAACTAATCATCTTGAAAATTTCAATGCCCTCACATCCTTGGTTTGCACTCCAAACTCAACCAAAGTGACTTTTCATCACACTTGTGTTCTCAAACCCTTGTCACATGATTATAATTGATTTCCTCAAACTCATAGTCATCAAATATTAATGAAACTAGACTTTCCAGATCACAAAATAGAGAAATAAATCTCTACAAATAAGGCTTAAACATTACCAAATAACGACTTCAAAACTATGGAATTCCAATCTCTCACACAATTTTAGATTAGCACAACTTGCATGTAAGTAAAGATTTTTACACAAAAATACTCTTCATAAATATTGGAATTCTCCTTCATTACAACACTTGACCATTTGAATGATAATCTCTAAACAATTACAAAAGGATATTTATAGTCTTACAAGACAAATTCCATTCAAATCGTGACCCTTCAAGTCCCTTAGTCTTATGAATAGCTCTTAAGACAACATCATGTCTTAACTATAACTCCAATACGTAGACTTATTTAAACACATACAATATGACTCTTACACCCCTCTAGGTATTATTCCATGATTAAAAAACCCTAAAAGACCTACAAGACACCTTAAAACTCCTAACCCATCCCAAAATAGCCTTTAAATTCAAATTTACAATTTTGGAGGGAAAGTGCTAAATTTGAATTTGTAAAGGACTTGACACACACACACACACCATAATAAATGACTCCCTATGATCTCCTAACCCTACCAACACAATTTCAAGACAAAATTTGATGTTTACAACTGTATTTACATACTAGGGAGGATGCTCTTGCATCAGATTTGGTAAGGTGCAACTATTGAACAAACCGTAAACAAGGTCGTCACCATCGCCATTATAAAATATGGAACTCACAAACAAATCTAGACATGGGTGCCCATAACAGGAAAGGGCGCATGGTCATTAGAGACCGCAGGTGCCAATGACTATACAAGAGCTTAGGATATGCTTTCTTACGTGTTGTAAGCGCTTTCTTTGTTGATTCCTATTGGTCGTATGATATTTTCTCTTTGATCACCTTGATGGTACCTGTAACTTTGTAAGAAAGGGATTCACTTGCACATATCCATAAACCACATCAAACCTAAAAAGGAAAATGTAGAATGGGGAATCGGACTAACCCGAAAGTTAAATGACATAGTAAACTTGTGGATCGAGCAACTTGCACTACATCTCAAAATCCATGTAGTTCTTGTGTGTGTAGAAATGGTTCCCTAGGATGTCCTTGTGCAAGTTGCATAAATGATAGCGAGATGTAGCTAGAATGTAGCAATGTAATAGTATGTGTGGATGAAATAAAACAGACTTCCCCTTCCTATGCTATGTATGTAGAGTATGCAATCCTTTTCCCTTAAATGGATACAAGATGAATGTTTTGGAGTGCTTTAGTGCCTTTTGGATGCAAGATTAGGTGATGTTCATAATTATTAGTGTTTGGTCCCTGATTTTGAACACATAAATATGTATTTATATGATTCCCTTGTTTTAATTTTGTAATTGACAATTGGAAAGATTACCCATAAGTGAAAAATATGCCCAAAATAAAAAAAATACCCAAAATGAGTGAGTAAGATAATAAAGGGACATGAACACCCAAAGGGACATAAGCGCTTGAGCGCTGGTATCTCAAGCCATATAATATGAATAAGTAAAGTTGTGGTCGAGTCTGTAGGGTGTGTAAGACCAAAGAGAAAGTAAGAGAAAAAGAAAAGATGCCAAAGATAGTTATCAACCACTAGTTTTCTTTCTTAGGAATCATGTAAATGATAGCATGCTTTTATGACCTAGAAATGTACCCAAGTGCATGATTTTGTGTCTATAGCTCCAAAAAGTGTGTTTGTACACATTCACTTTTCTTATATCTTCACAAAAAAATTACTATGTCACCGTAAGAAATGAATAAATTTCACATACTCCTCTCATCTAGGTCTTGCAAATAGTTACATGTTTAGAAACTAGATTCAAAGTGTCAAAATTTATCTTCTCACATCGTGACAAAATTATTATTAAGCACAAGATAATATTGAGAGGAGGGTAAATCAATATTATGATATTATTTTAAATTTAACACTTAATCTCATATTTGTAAGCACAATTAATCCGTTCACAAGTTGAATATATCAAAGCAATTAATGAATGCAAAGTAATCCAACACACCTGCAAATAGCCACAAATTTACGAGAAACCCTTTGGGAGAAGACCAGAGAAAATATTCTTTATTATATTTCTAAAATGTTTGTAGGCACCAACCTACGGGAGACACCAATCCCAAGTTACAATTTTTAGGCACCAACCTACAGAGCACCAACCCTTTTTGCTAGCAGTAACTCTCAAGAAGAGACACCGATCTCTTCAAATATGAAGGCACCAACCTTCCTTATGAAAAACAAACTCTTTCCTATATTTTATGTTGTTGTTGCTTCAACAGATGATAGAACAAAAATGCTGCTAAGAATATTCTTCTGATTTATTTCAGTCCCTTCACATATATAAATCGCTGCAACTCTTCATTAAAAATAAATCTGCCCTTCACTCCTTTTTATATTTCATATTCTGCTCTTCTTCTTCTCTCCCTTAAACTTGAATGAAGCACTCAAATTGCTTACCTAAACCAAATGATTCCATCTCCTTATATATCCTTCTCACATCCTTTCGAAAAGACACATCGTTCCAACCGACACAACCTTTCCATTAACACAACTTAATTAAGTGCATTAGTCGGCTAAAACCAAAAAATAATTAATGCAGCCCATAATTATTAAATGCACATTAAACAATGCAATTAACCACTTGATAGAGTGTTTGCCTCTCCTCGGAAAAATCATCACTGTTATCATTAAATCGCTGCCAGCCATCATTAAATCGCTGCCACCATCATTAAATCTTATTTTTCACCATAAAACATGGCATATGAACACCTTAAAATGTTGATATCTCTCTCTTATGTACATATGTGTATATCTTGCTTATACCATGATAATCCTTATGTAAAAATGCTTCTTTTCATGTATTTAAACTTTTTTTCTACCCTTCTATACTGCTGGTTATTTCCGTTACTTTCTACCATTTCCATCAAAATCCGTCAACAGTTCCGTCAACTTCGTTACACGATTCCGTTAACCAAATACATCAATGATTAAGCCTTTGACATCAATGACAATATTTCCAACAATCTCCCCCTTTTTCATTGATGGCAACCTTCAAAAAAAAAAAATCTTCTTTTCTGCAACTCCCCCTTGTTGTAACTCCCCCTTACTGTCATTCTCCCCCTTTGACATCAATGGCAAAGGGTCAATCTAGGAGCTGAATATTGCAATGTTTAGCTCCCCCTCAACCGATGCTTCTCTTGGTTTTTCAATGGGAAGAAGCAAAGGATATTACTCCCAACTTCTGCCGTAGATATTCAAATGTCTCCTTTGGAAGTGGCTTGGTGAAGATATCTGCTATCTATTCGGATGTAGCAACAAATTCCAACTTTACCTGCTTTTCTGCCACCTGCTCTCTTAAGAAGTGGTATCTTATGGGAATATGCTTTGTTCTTGAATGCATAACCAGATTCTTTGAAATACTTATCGCACTGGTATTATCACATAATATGGAGATTGGATGATCATACTCTACTTTGATATCTTTCAAGGTTTGCTTCATCCATAGAATTTGAGTACAACATAACACTGCTGCTATATACTCTACTTCTGTTGTTGATAAGGATACAAAGTTCTACTTTTTACTTAACCAAGATACCAGGTGTCTCCAAGGAAGAATGCTCCTCCACTTGTACTTTTTCTATCATCCACACATCCTGCCCAATCTGAATCTGTATAAGCTACCAATGTGAAGTCTTTACCCCTTGGGTACCATAACCCATAATCCATAGTTCCCTTTAGATATCTGAATATGCGTTTTACAGCTTGCACATGTGTTTCTTTCGGACCTGCTTGAAAACGTGCAACCATACCCACTGCTTGCATGATGTCTGGTTTGGATGTTTCACATATAGTAAACTCCCAATCATTGATCTATAGAGAGTTTGATCAACATTCAGAGATTCATCATCTTTGCTTAACTTTGTCCCGGTAGCCATAGGTGTGCTAATAGGTGCACACTCCTCCATGCCAAATTTCTTCAACATTTCCTTCACATACTTGGTTTGGGATATAAATATTCCTTTATCAGATTGAGAAATTTGCAATCCAAGGAAAAATGATAACTCTCCCAACATGGACATCTCAAACTCCTTTTGCATGTCTTCGGCAAATTTCTTAGACATTTCCTCATTGTCTCCTCCAAAAATTATGTCATCTACATACACAACAACAATCAGCTGGTGCTCACCTTCAATTTTAATGTAAAGATTGCTATCAACAAGTCCTCTCTTGAACCCTTGGTCTTGTAGATACTTATCAAGCCTAGAGTACCATGCTCTGGGGGCTTGTTTTAATCCGTACAAGGCCTTCTTCAACTTACACACATAATCTTCATTTTTGATAGGAGGAGCGTACGATGGAAAAGTGACAAGCGAGCGTGGGAATCGACAAGTAACTCTTCCCAACACCCGACCTCCCGAGGTCGTGCCGAGACAATGACGGTGGGGATGAAATATGTATGGGATGCAGAAAACTAGTTAGGTAATCTAATGTCTTCAATACACACTAGTGGAATTTGCGAATCTAAGGCAAAGAAGGCCCTTCTAACCTAAACTGGTGTGATAGATCGATCGGAAAGGATGACTGCTCAAAGGCTCTAATCAATATTGAGCTCTGGCATGATTCGATCTATGGGTTGTGGAATACGTGGAAAATGACTTGGGATAGTTTCATGTATGTCTCCGAGATAAGGTCATATGGTGGATGGTAAATATAGTTGACTTATGGATGATTCTCGGCCTAGTCCGAACTCTCTAGCTTTCTTAGTGTTTGTATCTAGTAAGGATAACTATTCGATGATGATAGGTGGAAGTGGAGTGGATCCGAATACTAGTGTGCGTAGGCCGGTGTCTATGTCCGATTGACTTATGGATTTGTTGGGTTGTGGGATTTGTGAATCACAAACCAGTAGACACTTGGTTGTTGCGGTCCTCGCTTATGGTCATGCGTAGAATTAGTTCCTAATCCCTAACACCCGAGAATCGTATACTTTCTCGGTCTCTATATTCAAAACTAATAGTTGTGCGATCTTCTCGGAGTGCCTCAAAGGCATTCTTGCAACCTAATTCTTAGGCTAGTATCTATATCCGTAAGAGTGTCTCCTGCATCAAGCTATGGGACCAAAGGATCGTAACTAAAGCTTTGTTCTCTTTCAACCCCTTCTACAATCATACTGGACATTACCTAGGGTAATTTGTAGGTTGGTTGATTCAACCAAAACGTGTGCACTTGGTCGCCTTCTATGTTTAATCCACTCAACCTGGAAATTGATTTGTTGCAAGCTTACCGTTGTTTGGAAGACTTGGATCCTAAGATTTTTATCAATATCGCTTATCTTTGTGATGAGATTGGGCTAGGGCACGATTGGCTCGAATACGTATTCTCTGGGCTCCCTAGGTCCCGTGATTGTCATACAAAAGTAACAATGTAAATTAACTACGGCAAAGTGAAATTTAACTACTTTGAATATATCTATAGCATATATGATTTCTCTATTTTTGTATTTTCTGATGAACTATTCGAATGAATTTAGCAACTAATTTAATACATCTAGAAATTGATAGCTAAGATAACAATTTAAAACAAACAAGATAACCGAGTATAGCTATTTCTTTGTGCAATTTGTAGATCTACTCTAAACAATGAAATAAATGATCTAATCTATTTGAAAGACTCTCGATCCTACCTCAGAAGTGAGGAATGAATCATAGTCTCTCAGAAACTATCAATCCCCACAACTTCACTGCAATATTGAAAGTAAAATTAATGAAATAAAGCAATTAACTACTCTATTTGATATGATTCTAATTTAGAACTTTGAAAGCTAGAACACGGATTCTGCGCAATGTGGCGAATACGATGGTGTGTGTGATCTTGTCCCCTCAGTGTGATCTCCTCGTTCCTTCGTGTTCACGTGGATCCAGAAAAGCATGTAATGCTAGCATCAACAGAAGTAGATATTGGGACAAAGGCAGCTCAAGATATAGACTGAATACAATGCGAGTAGGAGAGGGATAGTGCAAGAGTACAGAGCTTGGCTTATGCAATTCCTAGCGGGATTTATTGCGAGTCATGCAACATGAAACGTCCAGAACCTAAAACTATCCTGTTTGAAGAACAAAACCTGCAACTTTAATGGCTTCCTATTGATAAACAGACTATCCTATTCCAATGGATTGGATGAAATAACAACAGTACTTGCACAAGATGGATATGTGGCTTACTAACAGTAAAACAATGCTAACTAAGCATGCAATGAAAGAAACTAAGCATTCTAAGCAAAATGAAAACTAAATCTATTGCAAAGAGAAATCAGAGGCAAATTTGAGGGGCCATTTGCTTGAGCACAAGCCAACTATTTATAGCATTTGCATTTACCCAAGGTAAAAACCAAATAGAACTCTTAAACTATAAACAATGGCAAAACACTATTCCGTGGTACGGAATCATAAATGCAAGCTTATTAATGGTGAAAGAAAGCTGGTAAAAGCGTTGAAATTACATGAGTTGTGTTAAAAGAGCTTTCGGAAAACGCAGAAGGACCACCGCCTAAGCGGCGGCGGTTCATGAGGATCGCGCCTGCTCTGGTCGGGCGGGCAGTCATGAGACCGCCGCTAGTCGTGGCGGCGGTTTCACACCGAAGAGAAAAGGCCAGAAAAGAGGGGTAAAGGGAAAAACAAAGCACGCAGGGGCTAAGCGGGGCATGCGGGATGTTAACGCATACTTGGAGATCTTTTCGGATCCCGAACACCTTGCGAGGAGACCTGTATCATCATTGGGGCACTGTTACGTTATTTTGGCAGTACAATACCTTACAATTTTGGGTACGTACATATTGCCCCCTCGGAGAAGCGTTTTAGCCATGAAGAGGCGTAAAACGGTGGGTCCGAGTATGGTGGTCCCGAAATGGGAAGTTAAAAGTTATACCTGATATGTCCGTGTGTTGAAATGACGCCGTCCAAAATTCCCGCTACCTGCAAAATGAAAAGAGAACTCAAGTGTAAATAGACACAATAGTTTGGAAAATAAACGCTAAAACAATAGGAAATGAGAACGTACCATTTGTGCGGGGATAAGAACTTACCTCCGTCGGCACTCCAAACCTGTGAAAAAGGCATTTAAAACGAATCAGGGTGCTATATATATGAAAGTGGGCCCATTTTCCTATTCGTTTGCGCAAGTTGATTCGATTGATTTTGAGCTCTGGAACCCACGGTGACGGTTTCTTGCGTGAGTAGAGTCAAAACGTCCATGATGGGATAGTGATCATGCCTCCACGAGTGGAACATCAACCCGCGAGATCACAGGTTAGTTTTCTTCAATTTATCCCTTTTACCCCCTTAATTTTGAAATGATAAAATCTTTGTCCTGGGGGGGTAATTTTTGAAAATGTTAGTGTTAAAAGGTTCATCTAGGGGGCGCCACTGGGTAGGCCTTGTTAAAATGGACTTGTTTTGTCATTTTTGGGTTTTTTAGGTTTAAAAACCCGCGTGGGTTTTCGAGTCACAACTGCCGCCCTATTCGGGCGGTGGTTACATGACCACCCTCCGCTTAGGGTGGCGGTTTCACACAGAATGCCAAAAGAACATCTGTTTGAGATTGTTTTTGCATTTTTAGCATTTCTACGTGCTTTCATGATTTTTCCAGTATTATTTGGATGCTAACTTGCTCTGTTTTGCGTGTTTTTGGGTGTATGCAGGTGAGAGAGGAGTATATCCGGTGGAGCCGAGAGAGGGAGTGTGACTGGCTCCCAGGAGTATTGGATGCCCTTTCACAGGATGAGGAGGACACTCTTCAGAGGGCCGGATACTACGCATCTCACGCATGCCCCATGTTACACCATCCAGTCACATTCTTTGTGACCTATTCTCCTATTGGGATGCTGATCGGAACACCTTCCGATTACCAGGGGTCCACGGTGAGTGGACTATTACTTTGGAGGATGTCTATCGCATTCTGGGGGTCCCGATTATTGGGAGACGTCTCACCCTTGAGATAGTAGGTTCGCAGCCCAGATAGCACAGTGGGCCACATATATGGGAGATGCAGTCATCTCCACGGGGTCAAAGAAGGGGGTTAGAGTTCAATCCATTCCTAGTTTGCCCATCCCCTTACTTCGCCAGGCTATCATGGGGATCCTTGCCTCGAGACTGATCGGGGACAAGGGAGGAGATACATTGTTATATTGCTGGTCCCCCATTATTGCACAGATAGAGGGACATGACCGGATATATGCCTGGGGAGTAGACATACTTGGGACCACCTACCATGATCTATATAGGGTAGTCCGTTTACAGGGGCAGTCCTTGAGCCACCCGACCCTAGTCATGAGTTGGGTCTATGAGCACTTCATCCCCTATGGCAGAGGTGTAGAGGTGGCAGATCCTGGAGCTGTGAGGGCAGCCAGATGGATAGATATGTCGGTGCTCTGAGCACCTCATCAGCCAGTTGCTTCTTTGACTACTGCCGACATGGAGGCCACACCATATCAGACTATGACAGGTATATGGGGCGAGGAGGCTCTTACTTTGATCTCCTGCTCCACCACAGGGAAGCTTATTGATAGAGTGGGGCGAGTGGAGATACACCCCTTTGGCCGAGTTCCTTAGTAGTTTGGCCTACCCTATATGGGCATGCTTCCCTAGCAGCGCTAGTATATAGATCAGTCCGAGAGGCCAGAGGGGGGCCTAGAGGCCGGGGTTGGACAGTGGTTACTCCTGGCGTTCCTATTGCGGCCAGGAGGGTAGTACGTGCCAGAGGGAGAGCCGGTGCGCCTCAGGCACCCTTACTTCAGATTGCCGCGGGTCCTGCCCATAGCAGCGATGACCCCATTGAGGTAGACTCGAGTCCAAGGAGTTTACCGGGGAGAGACAGAGAGGACAAAGTGATCTGAGTGGCATGACACTCGTGATATCACGCAGCAGAGAGGGCCGAGCAGAGTGCAGAGAGAGAGTGACTCGGTTTCGAGAGGAGCCGTTCTCCTAGGGCCATGGCGGGAGAATGAGTCATTGTGGGGTGCTACGTTGCTCAGTCACAGGAGCAACCCCTCAGTTAGTGGCGGCATCCGTGGCAAGTGCTGATCCTATAGATCCATCCTGGAGGCCTGGTGATCCGAGTAAGTTACCTCTCTTTTTTTTTTTTTTTTAATGTTTGTTTTTAGTTAGGATCTCCTTAGTTGCTATCTCTCCTTTTGTTTTATCCTGTATTTCTAATCTCTTGTTTGGTTTCTAATTTGTTTTCTCCTTTGTTTGTAGAGACCGCCGACGAGTGGTGAGACTTGATTCGCAGGGTATGCACCGATACCCTAATGATCCCCATGGAGAGGACCCGTGCCGAGTTGTCTGTGGATGCTGGGGAGCCCTCGGCAGCTGGTAGACACACTGACGTCTTTTCCCCAGTTTGGCATGTGGCCAGGATGGTATCGACTCTTCGTACAGAGCTAGCGGGGTATAGGACAGCCGAGCGCTTGATGAGGAGCCACTCTCGTGGCGAGACCGCGGATGCCCCCTGGGATCCTCGGCCCTTCGTGCACTCGAGCGCCGTGGCGTAGGCCGGGAGTCCTAGGCGTGTGCCTTCAGAGGGGTCTCATAGGGATTGAGAAGCCATTGGCTCTCCTAGATTTTGTATGATACATTCTTTTGTATATCCCGGGCTCTTTGAGCGTTTTGACCATGCTTAGTGCATGATGGCATCTGACAAAACATTGATCATTTTATATATATATATATATATATATATATTATTTTTGGATCAAACATTTGGCATTTATGGCTCGCTTCTTTTCTAGTTTCCTCATGTAGATTATGATGTTTGCGTATGTACGCTCCTTAGGATGTATGCAAATGGAGAACAAATGCCTTTGTATTTCATGATGATATATGATAATGTAGATACAATGTGATTTTGAATCTCGGTCAGTAAGCAATTTTAGATACTTCATATTTGTTTTGGCAAAGTGGTGAAGATAAACCGGTATGATGAGCAGATAAACCTGCCCCTACCCCCAACGCCACGCAACTAGTAAGATGCGAGGGCTCATCACCGAGAGTTGGGAAGGGTGCAAGTTATGAGATGTGTTGAAATGATATTGATGAAAGATAGACAAAGCTTTGGCGGAACCAAATTAGGATACCACAAGCCCACTCCACTCGAGTGACTTCATAGTTTTGGATGCAACGTGTTGTGTGGTTTATCCAGACTTAGATCCTTAGATGGCCACATGGTAGACAAGATCTGGGTTTTTAGGATTTTGAATTCTCTTGGAATTTTGGACATCTGATTCATTTGTTTTTGACTCAAAGACTTCAAGATTTGAATTGTTTGCTTATGACCTTTTGCATTTGTTTGTCAAGAGGACCCCCTAAACTTTGCCCCATGCTACTAGTAAGAAGCGTGGGTTTATCACCATGGGAAAAGCATAGGCGAGTAAGGGCATTTCCATCCTTTCCCAACCCTACGTCACTAGTAAGAGACGCAAGCTTATCACCAAAGGTTGGTGGGGCAAGGAAATGTGTAAAATTAAATTTTTTGTTTGATCAATATTTGACTTGTTTTCTTGAGTAAAATGTCAGTATGTGCTTATTTCCAAAGAGATATACATATGGGATAGATGTGACACCATGAAGCTTCTAGAACAGACCATAGGCAAGACACCTATCCTAAGAAGAAACCAAAAGTGAGAATAAACTTGCAGATCTTGGCATCATTACGTTAAGACTTTGTCATATCTAGCTTTACTTGATGAAATGATTAGAGATAATTTGATGATATCATGAAAATGGAGAGGTATGATTAGAGTGTTTATGCCAACAACATCATGAGTTTGTAATGAATTTCTTTGAGAACAAAATTCCTTGATCACAATTTGTGTACGAAACAAGCGGACAAAATGATCTTAATCTATATGAAGATGCAATGTAAATGTAATTATAAATAGTGCTAGTTGCTTATGCGTAGAATCGCTTGAGGTGTAGGGAATTGACCGTTTCACCAAATTCCTCACCTTCCAGCGTACATAAGAGGTATGCACCATTTCCATAGTCCTTCATGACTCGGTATGGGCTGTCGACACTAAAATTTTCCTCCATAATTTATATTTCATTAATGTATGTATTAGGAATAGGATGTTGTTAAGTATAATTAGTAGTAGCATCTGATAGAAGATAACGGCGCCATCAGTACGGTGTCGCCAATAATGTGGAGTACGGTAACAGTCAAAGTACAATAGGAATGTTGTAAAAAGTAAATATTTTTCGTAAGTGGTCCGGTAATGTTAAAATGTCAAAGTTTGGGTAATTAGAGAAGTAGGGTCTACATGATTAGGAATTAGAAATATTATATTGGTAATAAGGACAAGGAGTGAGGTCATAAATATTTTGTGTATTTTATTTGTAAAAAGTCTAAAAATGTGGAACCCATGTAAAATGATAAGGTTTATCTTATCTTAAGAGATAAGCTTACATGTACAGATAAGAGTTAAGGTATGGAATATGATTCGCCGAGTGGATTTCTTATCCTATCTTAGAGATATGATGGATAAGCCTGGAAGTTATATAAATAGAGAGGCCACCCCCCTCATTTAGCATAGAAAGAAGTAGGGAGAAATATTGTAGGAAGTGTGCAAAGGAAGCCATCAGTTAAAGGTGTGTTGAAGAAGCCATCGAGAGGTGTAATTGTAAAGTTTCTCCCATAGTCTTGTTGAAGTACCTCATGGGTGAGATTGTAACAATTTCATGTTAATATTATAATTTACTTTGATATTTCAGATTTGTCATCATTCTGTCTTATCATAGTCAATGGTATTCTTGTGTTCGGTTGTTGTTTTGTTTCCAGATTACATCCACCAAACTAAAGGCTATGCATTAGTAAATAATCATAGCACGAGGAGTTCCCGGTGAAGAATTATCATAGTGTCGGATTGGTGATGACATTTTGGTTCCGTTGCTGGGACCATTCCTCGTTGGTGGATTTTCTGGAGAGATATTCCCACTTAGTCAAAAATCAATTGGAGGATAACCTTGTTTTTACTGTGCATAGTAGTTACCATGGTAAAGTCATTTTTACCGTGAATAGTAGTTACCATGATAAAGTCATTTTTGCTGTGAATAGTATTTATCACAGTAAAGTCACTTTTTACCGTGAATAGTATTTACCGCAGTAACTTCACTTTTTACCGTGAATAGTGTTTACCACAGTAAAATCAGTTTTTACCGCAGTAAGTCAAGTTTTACCATAGTTTACCGTGGTCATTTCTATAGTAATTCCAATTATTTGTGCACATAAGTCTTGTTGATTGTACTTGTGGGTTGGTATTTCACGGTGGTTACTTTTGAAAATGGGAAAGATTCCTGTTTTTTCAGCTCAATCTAATGAAGATGCTTCTTCTTTCATTCAAGAGTTTAAGTGATCTTGTATTTGTAATGGCCTTATAAGAAGGGAACAATGGACTGAATTTTTTCTACATTTTTGGATGGTTCAGCACTTAGGTGGTTTGAAACACTAGGTGATAATGTGAAAAATTCATGGGATTTATTAACTGAAAGTTTTCTTGAAGAATTTGGTGAACAACAGAAATATGCAGATCTCATGATCGAGATCACAAAGCTATCCCAAGGAGAGAAGGAGAAGATAAGGGATTATCATGTTCGTATTCTAGAGCTAAGGAGGAAGCTCGATGCTTAGATCCGGAAGGAAGGACTAGCGGATGGGTTGATGAATGGCGTGGATAATCTCCTCTGTAAGCACTTCATTCTTGGGATGAAGCCGGAGATCAGACAACGAGTGAAGTATGACCGCCCAACTACCATTGAACAAGCAAAGGAGATTGCAAGAAGGCAAGAAGAAAGCATGGAAGAGGAGCCCAAAGAAATTGTTGTTAAAGTAGAGCCTACACCAGCACCTTTGGTCCAGAATCCACAACCACTCCCGGTGAGCACAAATATTTCTCCTAGTACATCTACTGAGTATGAAGATCTGCTTAGGAAGATGGGCCAGTTAACTATTAATCTTCTTCAAGGAAAGGAATTTAGTTCTCAGGGAGGAGATAGAGGTCCAAAAAGAAATATTTCTGAAGTTGTTTGTTATGGTTGTTATAAAAAGGGTCATTATAAGTATAATTGTCCAGATAGAGCTTCTACATCTGGTACAAGAGATAATGATAAAGGAAAAGCACCTGTGAATTCTCTTGATGTAGTAGATAAGAGTAGAAATAATGAAGTAGATGTGTTTGTAACAAAAAGAAAGAAAGAAAAAGATAATCAAGATGGAACTGATCCTAAGAAGATGAAAGGAGAAACTAGTAAGAAACATAGGAGAAGAAAGTTGGGTGTGCAGGATTTTTTGATTTCACAGGGGCAAGGACCATACTCCATCTTGGAAGATCTGTCCAAAAGGCCTGCAAATATTACATATGGTCAACTCTTGGCTATGTCTTCTGAGAAGAGGCGGGAGTTGCGAGGTGGACTCAATGCTTGAAGAAGGAAGGAGGTTGAGGTCCCTGTTTTGGAGGCAGAGGCAGATCCCTATGCTCCACAAGCTGAGGTATTATGTAATGGTATTTCAATTCATGATGTCTTAGTTGATGGAGGAAGTGCTGCGATTAATGTAATGACCGAAGTCAGTAATGAATATGTTGGGTTTAAAATTGATCGCCCTTTAACACTTATGTTAAGGTCATTAATAAGGGAAAAACTAAACCGAGAAGGTGTAGTTTCAAATGTGGCAATATCTGTTATGGGTGTTGTATGTGTGGTAGACTTTGGTGATGATGGCTCGGCATCTTGTTGCATACCCAATGTCGCTGGGAAGACCATGGCTAAGGAGAGTTCATGCAAGAAACTACTAGAATGAAGGTTTCATGACACTTGGACGTGGTAGAGAGAGGGTGAAGATAAATGTGATCCTCGACATCATAAGGCGTAACCTCGTGGATTCAAGTGATGAAACTGATGATTGGACATCCTCTGATTACTCTAGTACCAGTGAAGTGGACACTGAAGATGAAGAAAGCAAGGTGGATGTTTCAGTCATGGATATCCTTCCAGTCACACCAACTCATGACCCCATAAAATTATCTGAAGAAGAAGTTGATGATCGTCTCCAACAAATAAAGATTGGTGATGCTGTGATGGAGAGTGAGAAGGAATCCTACCTCCAGCTCTTTCGAAGGTACATACACCTATTCACTTTTGATTACAAGGAACTCCATCAAGTAAGTTGGGTAGAACATTGTATTGAGCTGGTAGATGGTGCTAAGCCCATAAAGCAAATGCCATATAGAATGAATCCTAATTTTTCAAGACTGTAAAAGAAGAAATAGATAAGTTGCTTGATGCGGGATTCATATTTGCTATGGAGAATTCGAATGGGTTTCTCCCATTGTGATCTCAATAAAAGAATGGGAAGCTACGCATTTGTGTTGATTACGGGAAGCTCAATAAGGCAACAAAGAAGGATCATTACCCTCTTCCATTTTTAGATCAGATCTTAGACGAAGTAGCCGGCCAGAGTGCTATAGTTTTCATTGATGGATATAGCGGCTACAACCAAGTTCGTATAGCGAGAGAAAGATCGCTTGAAGACCACGTTCACCACTCCTTGGGAACGTTTGCCTATAGAGTTATGCCTTTTGGGTTGTGTAATGCTCCAAAGCAACATTCCAGCGTTTGATGAATAGGGTGTTCGAACCCTACATTGGGACCTTCATCGAGTATTCGGATGATTTTTGCATCTATGGGAGCAAGTTGGACCACTGCACTGAGATGGAGACAACATTTCAAAGGTTAGATGAAGCAAAAGCCTCACTAAACCCTACAAAGTGTGTCTTTGGATGTTCTAAAGGCGTTTTGTTAGGGCATGTTGTATCCAGAGATGGTATTGGTACTGATCCTGATAAAGTTTCAAAAATCAAAGATTTACCATTTCCTATGAATAGAAGTAAGTTGAGATCATTTTTAGGCCATGTGGGTTACTATAGAAGGTTCATCAAGAATTTCTCAAAGATTGCACCTAAGCCACTAACCCATTCTTGAAGAAGGATGTTACTTATGAACAAGGAAATAAGGCGCATGAAGCTTTTGGACAACTGAAGGAAGCCTTGGTGTCTTCACCTGTTTTGAAGAATCAAGATTGGAGCAAGCCATTCATTGTGTACACTGATGCCTCAGATGCAACACTAAGAAGTAATTTGAGCCAAAAGGATGAAAATGGGAATGAACATCCAATTTACTTTGGGAGCAGACAAATGAGCAAAGGCTTTGAGGTAAAGTTTACATCAGAATCGAAAAAGAGGCTCTGGCTATCATTTTTTGTAAAGAAGTTTAGAAATTACTTGCTAGGGTAGAAATTTATAGTTGTAATGTGCATCATCGTGCTCAAATATATTGTCAATAAGCCTAACCCATCGGGGAGGATAGTAAGATGGATAATTTTGCTACAAGAATTTGAATTTGATATTATAGATAGGCAGAAAGAAGCATGTCAATGCAGATGCACTCTCTCGAGCCTATGATGGTTTAGGATCATCTTGTGATGATGATGATTTTCCGATGCAGCATTGTTCTCCCTTGACACAATCCCTAGTGAATACATAGATATTTAGAATTATCTGAATGAATTCAAGTTTCCTGATGGTGCCAATGCAAAGACTAAGAGAAAGATTACTCAAGCCAGTCATCCATATTCTATTCTGCATGGAGCATTATTTCGAATAGGACCTGATGGACAGTACAAGAGGGCAGTTGGACGTGATCAAGGAAAGGAGCTGCTAGAAGAATTCCACAATGGTACATGTGGAGGGCACTTCTCTGGACAACTTACAGCAAGAAGGATCTTGGATGCAGGTTATCACTGGCCCACTCTTTTTAAAGATTGTTATAATTATTGTAAGACATGTGATATTTGTCAAACACATGGTAACCGTAAGACTTCATCAGCTCCATTATGTCCTATTCTTCCACTTGGTCCCTTTGAAAAGTGGGGAATAGACATTTTAGGTCCACTTCCAACTACATCACGCCAAAATAAGTATATTGTAGTTGCCACAGATTATTTAACCAAGTGGGTTGAAGCTAGGCCATTGAAAACACTTCCATGGATGAAGTGGCAAGGTTCATATATGAACGCATTGTCACCAGATTTGGTTGTCCATTAGAAATTGTAACAGATCAAGGAAGCCACTTCATTAATGAGGTGGTAGAAGCCCTAGTCAATAAGTTTTCTATTAAGCACAGGAAGGCAACAACATACAAGCCAAGCACAAATGGACAGGTGGAACGAACAAATTTTGTGTTGTGTCAAATTCTAGCAAAAGATGCGCACCTTGCAGTACATAAATGGGATAAAAGGATTCATGCAACATTGTGGGCATATAGGGCAACATCAAAGTCAGCAACAGGATACTCCCCATTTCAGTTGGCCTATGGCATTGATCCAGTTCTTCCTATTGAGTTTGATATTCCCACTATGAGAGTTATGAAAAATGAAAGGATGGATGAAAGTGATTCAGTAAAAGAAAGGTTGGTACATCTTCATTTGCTGGAGGAAATGAGAGAAATAGCAAAGGATACAAGCCATAAGAAGAAAATGAAGCGAAGGAATACTTTGATCAAAAGATCCGGTGGTCTCCATTTCATGTGAATGACTTGGTCCTAGTATATGATTCCAGATACAAAAAAAGACAGAAAATTTCTTCCAAAATGGATGGGGCTCTACAAAATAGCAGCTATGCATGAAAATGGTACCGACTGACCGGAGGAATTGGATGGCACTCCCATTACGAAATGGGTCAACCACGACAAGTTGAAGATTTTCCAAGCACCAGAATAGTCTACTCCGAGGACGGAGTAGAAGCTAGAAGGGGAAGATGTCGACACTAAAATTTTCCTCCATAATTTCTATTTCATTAATGTATGTATTAGGAATAGGATGTTGTTAAGTATAATTAGTAGTAGCGTCTGATAGAAGATAACGGGCGCGTCAAGATGCGGTGTCGCCAATAATGTAGAGAGTACTGAATATGATCAAAGTACAATATGAATGTTGTAAAAAGTAAATATTTGTCGTAAGTGGTCCGGTAATGTTAAAATGTCAAAGTTTGGGTAATTAGAGAAGTAGGGTCTACATGATTAGGAATTAGAAATATTATATTGGTAATAAGGACAAGGAGTGAGGTCATAAATATTTTGTGTATTTTATTTGTAAAAAGTCTAAAAATGTGGAACCCATGTAAAATGATAAGGTTTTTCTTATCTTAAGAGATAAGCTTACATGTACGAGATAAGAGTTAAGGTATGGAATATGATTCGTCGAGTAGATTTCTTATCCTATCTTAGAGATAGGATGGATAAGTTCTGGAAGTTCTATAAATAGAGAGGCCACCCCCTCATTTAGCATAGAAAGAAGTAGGGAGAAATATTGTAGGAAGTGTGCAAAGGAAGCCATCAGTTAAAGGTGTGTTGAAGAAGCCATCGAGAGGTGTAATTGTAAAGTTTCTCCCATAGTCTTGTTGAAGTACCTCATGGGTGAGATTGTAACAATTTCATGTTAATATTATAATTTACTTTGATATTTCAGATTTTTCATCATTCCGTCTTATCATAGTCAATGGTATTCTTGTGTTCGATTGTTGTTTTGTTTCCAGATTACATCCACCAAACTAAAGGCTGTGCATTAGTAAATAATCATAGCACGAGGAGTTCCCGGTGAAGAATTATCATAGTGCCGGATTGGTGATGACAGTCCCGTGTTGAGAGATGGGCGCGCAAGGCACAAAGTGGAAGAAGGGTACGTAGGATAAGGCATTTGACCGAGCCGGTGTTTTGGGACTTACCTATTTTTGGTGAAAGAGGCAGACCCACCACATGTGCGAAGCGAAAAGGTGTCATCTCGATAGCATGGGGCCCACAAGGAATATGCTTAGCGATGGAGGCGCACGTCGGAGACCATCATGACAGAACATACAGAGCCCATGCTGGAAAGCAGGAACACTTAGGAGACCACCATGGCAGAGCGTGGAAGAACCCATACTTGAAGGAACATGTTCCCATGGAGGGCCCATACAGATGCATGCCGGCAAAGGATCCGAGGCCATAGAAGGAGGCATTGGCAGTTCAGGATGCCTATATATACAACACCCTTATGCAAGTAAAGGGGGATGGAACTGGATTGAGTGATCAAAGAATTAAGAGAATAACATAGTCCGAGAATAGAAAGACTAGAGTTCTTGCAATATATCTACAGAGTTCTATGGGATCGGGTAGAGGCAATATGATTGTATTGATGTACTAAGGGGTGGGTTATGTATTTTTTTCCTTGTATGAATGAAAGACATGATCCCTGCTATGATGTATGACTTCGGTTTGATCAAGTTATGGTAGTCTAGATAGTCCATTGATTGTAATGAGAATGCATGTAGTGAGATTACAAACATAAATGAGTATGAGCATAGTTGTTTCATATCTATATCGTTTCATTTCTGTTATGGAAGCTATGAAATAGATGTAAGCTCTTATGCATTTTCCTTCCGCTTTAGTCATTTATTATCTACAAATACTGTCTAGAATGAATGCATTTGTCTAGAGACCGCTCTAAGTCTTATGATGAATGTATGTCTCATTGCCACCATTACTCATTAAGTTCTTGGTCTAGATGGTGCTTTCCCACTTAACTCACATAAAAGAGAAACTCAAGAAAGCGCGTGCCTCGGGTGAGAACCCAGTTCCCACTGGGTGATAGGTCGGTGTGCATGGGATTCCCTTGTTCTTCTAATGGGTGTAAAAATGACTACATGCACCAAAGGCTGTGTTAGGATAAATAGCATGACAATAAGCAAGGTAATGTCATTAGGTCAAACAACATGGGTAACACTTTTGCAAGGTATAGCTAGCACATGAGTTCACTGAGTCACTAAAAATGTTTCAGTCTAGGTAGCTAGGTCACGACATGGGTAGGGCCGAGGTACGGGTAAAATAACAAGTCTTTAAACTCAATGAAGGAGATGGAGAGGTAATGTAGGATTGGAGGTAGGTTGCGATAAGGGTGGGTAAGGTCAAATAGTGGCGGGGAATGGTAAATTTTGGTTGGAAATGGGGAAAGGGCATTGAAAAGAGTATGACAGGTAACCAATGTCGGTCATATCGAACCTGGTGACGGTCAGGTAAATCGACCACACGATTTGCTAGGTCACATGACCGATGTCGGTTTAGGTACAATGACCATGGTGTACTAGGGCACAGGACCAATGTCGATCTAGGTATAACCGACGTCCGTAAGGTTGATGTGGGTATATAAAAATGAAAAATCTGTAAAATATAGATTCATTTGTATGTTTTGGATTTTGTGAAAACGATGAGAGCACGAGACTTTTGTGCCTTGTTGAGAGGATCATTTCTACATGCTATCCCTTTGGCAATGAATATTTTTATTGTTACCTTCGGTTTGGAGGCATTTCCAATGTCCGGCTAAACCACTCTAAGCGCAGGTGAGGAAGCTAGGGTGGGGAAGATGGAAGATGTAGCAAGAGAGCAAAAGAAAGGGAGGAGAGACGACTCTGTATGGTGAAGCGCGTGAAAGGGAGATGCGAGATGACCCGAGGTTATAGGTGTGATGGATACATATAGGTAGAAATTACGAGAACGATTTAAGGTTCACACAGAGGACGTGGAACCTAAGTAGTCTATGCTATCCCATCTTGGTAAGCGCATGAGAGAGACCCCTTTGGATTCTGATGAGAGTTCATTGTGAGAAGAAAGAAGAGAAGTTGACACATATCTGAACCCACCTAGTGACCAGACCTTGGTTCTTGGCTTTCCAGATCAAGGGGAGAATATTGTTAGCCAAATTGGTATCGGTGGAAGTGACCGATCTGCACCTAGGAGGTATAATTTCTCATTTGGGACTTCTATGGCTACGCATATTCTAGTTTTGGAGGGATTTTTGGATAAGGAGCAAGTATACCAGCCTTTGGTCTCATGTCTAGGAGTGGCGCAGGGTACACTATTGGCAGTGGGACATCATCATAGACCATCTACGTATAATTCAGTGGGACTATGGGGACTCTTGGCAGACTAGTACAGGACCTAGTGGACCAGGAGGAATAGGACTTGGTGGGCCTAGTGGACCTAGTGGGTTTAGAGGAATAGGACCTGGTGGACTTGGTGGGCCAGGAGGTACAAGACCTAGTGGGCATGGTGGATCTGGCGGTGGAGGACATTCTAGAGGAAACCAAGGCTCTAGCTCAGAGGACAAGGACCCCAGCAACCCCCTCAAGTTTTCTTTGAGATATCATTACATCATCCAGATTACAGAGGCATTGAAGATGTTGCAGAGCATGTTCACAAGTGTGAGTTACTACAGCACGTGAAAGGGATCACTAGCTCAAAGCGGAAGGCAAGCCATTTTATAACAATGTTGCAAAGGCGCGCACATACTTGGTATAGAAAGTATGACCCTCATCAAAAGGTGGTGGAATGTACTACTTTAAGGAATGCCTTCCTAATAAAATTCCACATTCCCGAGTTTGAACAAAAGAGCATCAGCGCCTTGAAGGAGATTCAAAAAGGAATGTTAGAGAGTGTGCAGGAGTATGATGTGTGTAGTTTAAAACTCTCCTTTCAAAATTGTCATCCGACATTCACCCTTCACAAAGCATGCTCAATGGTCATTGGGGGTTGATAACACCTTTCAGAAGAGCCCTATCTCAAAAAACTTTCACAAACCCACATGAAGTGTTGGAGGATGCTATGCACACCGAAGTTTTTAGAAGTGTTGATACTAGAGTTAGCCCATTTTTGAACGCTCAAATCACTTCTATGGCTAAGCGATTGAAGAAGTTATTTACAAACTCAAAGTGCATGAGACGTGCGGTGGGCTATGGTGTATAGATTATGAAGTAGAGGGGCATATCAAGGATAATTTCCCCGGAGGACCGTGTGCACCATAATAGTAGATTGTGAGACTTTTCATGGGGACCATGATGCGAGTAGATGTCTTCTATTATAGCGCGTGACATGAAAGAATGTGTCTTGCTTCTTTGTAAAATCTGCACCTCTACAACCCATGATACTAAGGATTGTAGAATCATTGACTAGATCCATGAGCCATTGATCATGGGGTACGCTGCACCAACATTGCCAACATCTCTAGAGGTGATGATCACCGTTATGAGGGACATGTAGATGAGGGCACGCATGGAGGAGGATTCTGTGGTTGTGGTAACCACGGAGGAGGAAGAGGTGAGTTCCCATGTGGAACCTATTTTAATAGTGGGTCTACTGAGACCACTACAAGCGCGAAAGTGCCTAGATTTGTTGCAGTGCTAATGGTGCGAGAAGAAGCACAAGTATGAGGAGTGCCCAAAGTTGTTTGAGCATATGAGTCGGCAGCACTGAAGGATAAGGGCACCGCAACGGTAAACATTAAGAAGGTTGACACCCAATGGATGCCATGAGTAGTGCGCGATGCGGGCTTGGAACTGTTTGGTAACCACAAGAGCAGAGGCTGCATGTGCAAGGGAGATGCCAATGCGTAGAAGAACTTGGTTTCAAGAGAAGAGGTGGTACATGAAAGGTACCCAGACCCTGCGCATCAAAAAGAGGTATACCAAGATACCATGGACGTGATCTAGAGTCTACAAAGAAAGATCTAGTGCCTCGAAGGAGTAGTCCAGAGAGAGGAGAAAAGTAGGAGGGTCGAGGCACTGAATATAACCCGGATGAGGTTAAGGAGGTATGTAAGATGCTAAGGCAGAGAATATTATTCACTTGTTAGGAGCATGGTTGAGAGAGAAGGTACCTGTGCATGGGAGAAGAGCACGAGAGGCAAGTCTTACATGTAAACCTTCCTCCCCACAACCTTGACTATGATAAGGAGATCATGTTGAATGCGATCGTGGATGGATGGCTCCTTAGTAATATCCTCATTGACACAAAGTGCGGAGGTCGAGTGTTCTTACTTTAGACACTTGGCATCGATGGGAAGGCCTACATTATAACCATCTTCGAATGTCTTGTATATGGAAAACAAAACAAAGGCAATGCCCATAGGTGTCCTAAAAGATTCAACTATCACTATTTAGGGAGCCAAGTTTACCTGGGACTTGAAGTATTAGCGCTCACGAGGTAGATAATTTCCCAAAGATTGCTTGGGCACCCATGGTGTTATAAGAACAATGCATATCTTCGGTTCAACAAGGGGTACATCAGCTTTGAAAATAAGGAGGAACATGTCATCATACCCTTGGCTGATGGGAAGTCAACACCCTATATTGAACCTTTGGGAGAAGAGGTCCTAGATAGGATATACGTGCGCTCAATCAGGGATCCAGAGATAATCCATCCTACCAATGGGGTTATCCAGTTTGAGGATGCTCAGTCGATGAGTGACACCACCAGTATAACATGTGATAATTGGGTGCATGGGACCTATGAGTTGGTTGGTAGGCACTTGAGAGGATCGGTGACAAAGGTGACAAAGGCGCACACTGTCAGGTGCCTAGGAGGAAAGGAGCTACCTAAGTACTCAGGAGGAGCCTTCCCTAAGATCTTTTTGCAGAAGATGGAAGCTCAGTGGAAGGAGGAGAAGGAGTGAAGAGGATGCTAAGTTACATTCTCCTAGAGCTACCACGCGTTGGTGGGTGATGCATCAGATAACCTTCTAGAGTGGCGCGAGGTGAGAATCACCCTCTCTGTCTAGTTTTCTAGAAGCAACACACCCACCACCATCAAATACTACCATGGTAGTGAGCCTGCCTCTTCCCACATCCAAGCATGTGAGAGGGTCTCGGAGAGGAGGCGCGCGAAGCTTTGCCACCATCCCTCTAGATCCACAAACTATACTCTACACTACTGGGGTTGTTCGCGTGCATGGTACATCCACTCTGAAACATGCTGCCAAATAAGGAATTGGAAAGAACTAGTAGATGATTTCATCCAAGCATTTGAGTATCAGAGCACTAAACTATCGGTGGATAAGGAATTGTAGGAGGTCAAGTGCCTTATGATGGTGGATAGTGCCAAGGCAAGAGGATATACTTGTGGAACTCGCCGAGGAGCCATGTTTGGATGGACAATTTGGTGAAGATGAATTTGATGAGGTACGGTTGGAGTGCGTAGAAAAGGAAAAAAAAAAAGATGGCCTATGTCATAGATAGTGAAGAGATGGAAAATTTGGAGGTTAACCATTCTCTAGGCTTGCACAAAGTGATGGATAGTGTCTGATGAGAAAGCGTGCGCCTATCATGAGCCTTTAAAGACAAAGAAGGTTAATATTGGGTGGAGGCGTAACCCAAGGAAGCTATTATTGGAGATTATTGGTCAAAAAAATAAATCTCTAAGGTCATCAGACGATGGAAAAGTGACATGCGAGCATGGGAATCTACAAGTACCTCTTCCTCGTACCTGACCTCCTGAGGTCATGTCGAGACGGCCGGTGAATGTGGAATATAAATGGATATAGACAAACTAATCGGGTAATCTTATATCCTCAATACACAATAATGGAATCTGTGAATCTAAGGCAAAGAAGGCCCTCCTAACCTGAATTGGTGTGATGGTTCGTTCGGATATAATAGCTGTTCGGAGGCTCCAGTCAATGTTGAGCTCTATTAAGATCCTGTTTCTGGTTGTTGGATACATGGGAAGTGACCTATGGGAGCTTCGTATATATCTCCAGACAAGGTCATGAAAATGGTGATAGGAGGTTTAGTGGATTTGTAGTGAACTATGGGTGGTTTTCTGGTCTAGTCCAGAAAATATTAGATTGATTGGCTTCTATATTTAATACGGAGAACTATGTGATGATATCTAGCGGGAGTGGTGAGGATCTAAATACCAATGTTCATAAACCGGTATCAATACTTAATTGATTTGCAGGCCCGTTGGGTTGTGGGACTTGGGGATCACAACCATGAGTTCGTGGTTGTTGTGGACCTGTTATGGTCATGTGAAGAATCAATCCCTTCTTCCGACTATCCAGTAATCATACACCTTTTTAGCCTCTATGTTTAGAACTAGAAGTTGTATAATTTTCTCATAATACCTTACAGGTGTTCTGGAAACTTGAATGCGTAAGCTAGTATCTATGTCAATGAGGAGGTCTCTTGCGTCAAGTTATGGAACTAAAGGATCGCAACCAAATACTTGTTCTCTTTCGAATCCTTGTACAATCATTCGGATATTTTATCAAGGCAATCTATAGTTAGGATGATTTGACCAAAATGTGTATGCCTTGTTGTCTTCGATATTTAACCCTCTCAGTTGTTCACTAATTGCTTATAGGTTTGTTGTTGCTCGAAAGACCTGTATCCTAAGGTCTTGATCTATATCAGCTAATGTTGTGGGTAGATTTGGTTGAGGCACTATTGGTTCAAATATATATTCTCTAGGCTCTCTAGGTCCTGTGATTGTCATACAAAGTGATTCAACTTTTAACTAAAATTAATAAACTAATTATGAAAGATGTATTTACACTATGCAAGCATTCTTCTATTTTTGTATTTTCGATGACGTATTTTGATGAATTTAAAGAGCAGCTACTCTAATATATTTAGAAAATGGACAACTAATCTAGTAATGTAATTAAAAAAACAAAGTATCTGGTGTGGCTATTTTCCGTGAAGTTATGATTTTATCCTAAATATCTAAGCAACTAATTATTTTAATTTGAAAGACTCTTGATCCTACCTCAGAAGTGAGGAATGAATCACAATTTCTCAGAAACTATCAATCCCCATAGCTTCCCTAGTGATATTGAGAGTGAAATTTTGATTGAAATAAAATAATTCACTACTCTATTTGATACGTTTGTAACTAGAACTTTGATAGCTCAAACCTAGCGTTTACAAAATAGTGGTAAATCTAGTTGTGTGTGACTTTGTCCCCTCAGTGTGATCTCCTCATTCCTTTGTGTTCTCGTGAATCTAGAAAAGCATGTATATGATAACATCAACAGAAGAAGGAACTCGAACAATGACAACTTTTGGACATAGACCGAATACAATGCGAGTAGGAGAGGGATAACGCAAGTGAACAAAGCTTGACTATGCAATTCCTAGTGGGATTTATTATGGGAATACAACACAAATACACCAAGAGTTCTTGAAACTATCCTTTGTGATGAACAGAACCTGCAACTCTAATGGATTCCAATCTACAAATGAAACTACTTTACTCTAAACTCACTTGCATGGAACAACAATGAAGCAAGACTGAAACAAGAAGATCAAATGACCTCTAAACAACAAAGGAAAACTAACAATGGAAGCAAAACATGAAACTATGGGAATTCTAATTGAGAAATTCAAAAGACTGAATAATAGAATTGAGAAGGAGAGGGGCCATTTGTTTGAAAACAAGCTAGCTATTTATAGCAAATGCATTTACTAGAGGGTAACTCCCAATTGAACTCTTTTACTATAAACAAAGGAAAAACACTATTCATAGGGCGGCCAAAACATAAATGTAAAGCAAAGTAGCTAAAGAATGTGGGTAGAAATTGAAGATTTATGTTTGATGCGATCATCGAAAGAATCTAGAAAACGTGAACAGGACCGCCACCCATGCGCAGGGCAGTGGTTACGGGACCGCCACCCTATCCTGGGCGGTGATCATGAGACCGCCACCCAGGTAGGGTGGCGGTCTCGTCACTGAAGACAAAAATGCAAGAAAAAAGGGGAAAGGGCAAAACAAAGCATGCGGAGGCCAAGCGAGGCATGCGGGATACAAACATATACTTAGCGAGCTTTTTTGGATTCCGAACACCTTATAAGGAGACCTGTATCATCATTGGGGTATGTGTAACATCTTTCCGGTAGTGCAGTACCCTATAATTTTGGGTGTGTACATATTGCCCCCTCGAAGAAGCATCTTAGCCATGAAGAGGCGTAAGACGGTGGATTTGAGTATGGCAGTCCCAAAATGGGGAGTTAGGAGTTATACCTGACATGCCCATGTGTTGGAAAGTCGCCATCCAAAATCCCGCTATCTGTAAAATGAAAAAGGGGACTCAAGTGCAGCTAGATAAAACAATTTGAGAAATAAGAGTAAACTGATATGAAATGAGGACTTACCATCTACGCGGGGTTTAGAACTTACCTCCGTCGACGCTCCGACCCTACGAAAGACATTCAAAATCAATTTAAAAGGCTATATATATAAAATGAACTCATTTCACTATTCATTTGTGTAGATTGATTTGATAGTTTTTGAGCTCTGGGACCCATGGTGATGGTTTTCGACAAGAGTATAGTCAAAATGCTCGTGGTGAGATAGTGATCATGCCTCCGAGAGTGGAACATCGACCCGTGAAGTCTCAGGTTAGTTCTTCTCAATTTATTGTTTTTGAACCTAAAATGTGGAAATGATGAAATCTGTCTCTGGGGTCATTTTTGAAAATACTAGTTTTAAATGAATCTCTAGGGGGAACTCATAGGGTAGGTCTTTATTTTAGCTAAAATGGTGAATTTTGCTTGTTTTTAGGCATTTTTAGGGCATTCGAGACGTTTATGGGTTTGGGATAGGACCGCCACCCTACACAGGGTGGTGGTTATGGGACCGTTGCCTTAGAAGGTGGCGGTTATGGAACCGCTGCTCTGCACAAGGCGGTGGTTCGCGACAGAAAGCCAAAAAAAAGCTTTGCTTAACTTATTTTTGAATTTTTAGCATTTTTACATGTTTTTGATAGTTTTTCCAATTGGATCTTGATACTAACTCCTTTTTTGTGTTTTTGGGTGTATGCAGAAGAAGGAGGAATACATTAGATGGAGCCGAGAGAGGAAGTGTGATTGGCTCTCAGCAAGATTAGAGGCACTCACTCGGGTAGAGTGATATACTCTTGAGGGTGACATCTAGAGGATTACACAGGTCCCTCATGTTGCACTGCTAGTCACATACTATGTGACTTATTTTCATATTGGGATGCGGATCGGAACACCTTCTGATTGCCAGGAGTTAGGGGTGAGTGGACCATCACCCTGGAGGATGTTTACCGTATACTGGGGGTTCTGATCCTTGGGCGGCGGCTATCTCTTAAGACAACAGTATCGAGATCTCAGGTGGTTCAGTGGGCCACCTATATGGGGGATGTAGTTGTTTCGATGGGGTCAAAGAAGGGGGTGAGGATCCGCTCCATTGTTGAGATAGACATTCTTGTGCTCTACAAGGCCATCATGGGCATCCTTGCTTCGAGATTGATTGGGGACAAGGGAGGGGACACCCTCTTATATTGTTGGGCCCCCATTATTGCACAAATTGAGGGCCATGGACATGTCTATGCTTGGGGAGCAGACATCCTCGGGACCACCTACCATGATTTGTACAGAGTGGTCCGACTGCAGGCACAATCACTGAGCCACCCCACTCTTGTCATGAGTTGGGTGTATGAGCATATCACTCCGTATGGGAGAGGTGTAGAGGCGGAGGATCTCGGGGCCGTCAGGGTAGTGAGGTGGATAGGGATGACCGTTCTTAGAGTGCCTCACTAGCCAGTGGCCTCTTTGACCACTGCAGACATGGAGGCCACTCCTTATCAGGCCATGGTAGGGTTATGGGTAGAGGAGACTATCACATTGATTGCTTGTTAGACTACTAGTCAGCTGGTAGACAGGGTGGAAGTTGGAGATCCACCCCTTTGACAGAGTACCATAGCAGTTCGGCCTCCCCTATATTGACATGCTTCCTCTAGTAGGGATAGTGTATAGATCTATTTGTGAGGCTTGAGGAGGTCCTAGAGGCCGAGGTTGGACCATTGTTACCCCTGGTGTTCCTATCGCGACTAAGAGGGTGGTACGTGCTCAAGGGGGAGCCGGTGCTCCTCAGGCACCTTTACTTCAGATTGCCGCCGGTCCCGCCCATAACAGTGATGAGCCCATTGACGTGGACTCCGAGTCTAAGGAGTTCACTGGGGGAGAGACAGAGGAGGAGATAGAGGAGATGGAGATCGGTGGGATGGGTGGGGAGGATGATAGTGATTCCGAGTGGCATGACACTCAGGATATCTTATGGGCCGAGAGGGAAAAGCAGAGCACAGAGAGGGTGAATCTGGTCTCAGAGGAGTTACTCTCTTAGGACTTAGGGGAGATGGCGAGTCATTGCGGGCCGTCACATTTCCCCAGATGCGGGAGAGGGACACCACCAATGGCGGCATCAGCAAGGTGCACGGATCCTAGAGATCCTTCTTCTTAGAGGCTCTGAGATCCGAGTGAGTTGTCATTCTTCTCTATACTTTGTTATAGTTAGAATTGTCTTATTTTGTTATTTCTTTTCATTTCGTTAATCCTTAGTTTTATTTTTGATTGTTTTCTAACTTGTTTTCTCCTTTATTTACAGTGACTGTTGATGAGTGGCGAGACTTGATTCACCGAGTATACACTGATACCTTATTGCTCCCTAGGAGAATACTCGTGCTAAGATTTTTGTGGATGTGGGGGAGCCTTCAGCAGCTGGTAGGCATACCAATGTTTTCGCCTCTATCTAGTAGGTGGCGAAGATCATGACTTCTCTCCATGCTAAGGTAGCTGGATATAGGATGGCCGAGTGCTTGATGAGGAGGAGTCATTCTCATAGTGGGACAACAGCTATTGGCCATGACCGCGAGCCCTTAGTGCATTCAGAGCACCGGCATAGCTAGAGTCCTAGACGTGGTCGTGCACCCTCTGAGGGATCCCATAGGGATTGAGAGGCCATTTTTGTAGTGTTTTGTCAAATATTTATATGAGTGTTTTTGTACTTTTCGGGCTCATTGAGCGTTTTGACCATGCCTAGTGCATGATGGCATTGTATATGAAACTTGATTTATATATATATATATATATATATATATATATATATATATATATATATATATATATATATATATATATATATATATATATATATATCTTTTTGGATCTAGACTCTTGGTGCTTAGAATTTCATGAATTGTTTCCACATGTGTACTAGATGTTTTTAGAGTATTTGCTTTCATGCTTTTTAGTATGTATGCAATGGATGACAAATGATAACAAATGTTGAGCAAAATGTTTCTCTTTTTTATGCTTTTGTAATGTTGATATGAGATGATACAAACATATTGTAGTACTGAAATTTTGAATTATTTGGGCAATATCCGTGATTTCTTCTTATGTTGGAAAAACGTGATGAATGTATAGTGATAAAGAGATGAACTTGCCCCATTCCCAACTCCACGCAACCAGTAAGATGTGAGGGCTCAACACCAAGGGTGAGGAAGGGCACAAATTGTATGAGTTTGACTGAATGGAATGATGAGAGATAGACAAACCAAAGTGATGAAACCAAACTTAGACCTACACACTTACCCTACTCAAAACTACCACCAAGCTTAGAAGGCCACTTACTTTCTAGTTTATCTAGACTTAGATTTATAAATGGCAACCTGGTTGACAAAATCTGGTTTTGAGGATTTGATCTCTTTGGAATTTGGACATTTGTTTTCTCTTAATATAATTTGATTTGTGCTTCTAGCATACCAAGATTTGTTAATTTGTGTGAATGGACCCCCACATCCTGCCTCATGCCACTAGTAAGAAGCATGGGTTTGTCACCAAAGGCAGGGTATAGGCAAGTAAGGGCACTTATTTCCTTTCCCAACCTCACACCACCAGTAAGAGATGCGGGTTTATCACCGAAGGTTGATGGGGCAAAGAAGTGTGTAAAATAAAATATTTTGTTTGCTTGGTGCCTTTGATTCCATTTGATTTTGACTTTTTAACTGTGACTTTGGGATATCCTTTCTTTCAAAGATATTTAAGAGGGATAGATGTGACACGAAGAAGATTCTAGAATAGACCGTAGGTAAGGAAAACTTCACCTAGTAGAAAGAAAGAGCAAAACCGAGTATGCAGCCTTGGTATGGTTTTCACAATACTTGTCTCATCGAACTTTGATGAGAAGATTTGAAAATACTTGATGATGTTTGAAGAGATGTGTTTTGATTGATTTTGCTAATACTTTACAAAATTTGTAATAGATTGTTTAAGTGTAAGTTTCGGACTACAATTTTTATGAAATGAGTGGACAGAATGAAGCAGTTAAATGACTAATGCAATGTAGGTAACTATAATGTACAAGTGGTGATTCTGATGTCTCATGCGTAAAACCATTTAAGATGCAAGGAATTGACAGTTTCATTGAATTCCTCACCTTCTAGTGTGCACAAAATATACGCACCATTTCCGTAGTCCTTCATGACTCGGTATGGGCCCAACCACTTGGGCCAAAACTTCCTTCCTTCGCCAATTTTCTTATCGATCCGGCTGTCTAGTCTTAGAACTAGATCTCCCTCATATATTTCTCACTCATAGAATTTTTTGTTATACTACCAAAGACATCCGGTCAGCATAGGCTTTGTGCCATTGTTTGGCATTTAGCCTGGCCTCATCAAGGCTTTCTAGTTGAGAGAGGCGTGCCTCCTTGTAAGCTTCTTCATCCAAAATCCCTTGTAATGAGATGCAGAGACTAGGTATTTCAACCTCAAGTGGGAGAACTGCTTCTACCCCGAATACCAACAAGAAAGGGGTTGCTCCTATTGGTGTTCTTATTGAGGTTTGATGGGCCCATAAGGTCGAGATATAGTTTCAAATGCCAATATCGCTGCGTTCTCCTGACTATTTTGAGGAGAATAACTTTTAATGTTTTGTTTGTTGCTTCAACTTGCCCATTGGCTTGAGGGTAGTAAAGAGAGGTCGTGTGATGGTTTATCTTGAATTTGTTGCATAACTCATGACCTCGTCATTTTTAAAGGACATGCCATGATATGAGATAATGAATGTGGGACACCATACCCGCAAATGATTTGATTCGTAATGAATTTGGCAACTACCAAACCCTGGTATGGTGGTGAGAGGCATGGCCTCTTCCCATTTGGTAAAATATTCCGTGGCTGTAATTATAAAATTATGGCCATCGGTTGATGAGGGAGAGAATTTACCTATCAAGTCTAGACCCCACGTGAAGAAGGGCCACGGGGTTGCTATTGGTTACAAGGATTGTGCTAGCATGTGAATCTCGTGAGAGAATTCTTGGCATTTTGGCACTTACGTACGAATTCCACTTTGCATCATGTTCGAGAGTGGGCCAAAAATAACCCATCTCGATGTATTTTGTGAGCAAAGTGGCGTGACCACCTAAGTGGCCTCCACATATCCCATTGTGGGATTCATGAAGAATCTTCTTCGATTCTTCGTGTCGATGCATCTTCGAAGCATCTTTGTCAAAGGCTTTACGATAGAGTACCTATTCTAAAATAACATATTTATTGTGATAATGCATAACCGCCTTCTTTTTTGTGATGTGGCACCTTCCGGGTATGTGTGGTCTATGATAAAATTGATGATATCAGTGTACCAGGGACATGTAGAGATGGGGGCTTGGTTTCGACGAAGTATACACACTCATCAAGAAAGTCTAGATTTACTAGATCGCCTCCATCTAGTGGATTGTCAGCTAACCAATCTGCAATGATTTTTCCTTTAATGGATTTTTGGTTTACAAATGTCAACTCAAATTCACCCATTAAGGTTATGAAATGCCCAACCTTTTTAGATAAAGACCCTTGCGTGAGGAATGTTTGTAAATGATCTATCTTTACAATGACCCTTGTTTCTTGGTTTAACATGTAATGTCTTAAACATTTTGTTGCAAAGACTATGGCAAGGCATTCTCTCTCTACCTATGTATAACATGTTTCATAATCGAGCAACGTTCGGCTAATGAAATAGACTGCACATTCCCATTTATCATTGTCTTCTTGAGCCAGCATGCAAGCTAGCGAGACATGAGTGGCTCATGAGTATAGGATCAAAGGGCGGTCTGGTTTGGGAGGCATTAGCATGGGTGGAGACAACAAGAAGTGTTTAATTGCTTCAAAGGCCTCGTTGCATTCTTCAGTCCAATCAATGTTATAATCTTTTTTAATAAATTGTTGATTGGATGAATAGCAAAACTTAAATCTGGGATGAACCTTTGGATTGCACCGAGCTTCCCAAGAAATGACCTGATTCCATACTCATCTGATGGTGGGATCATTTCGAGAACAACCCGTATTTTGGCTGGATCAACATCAATCCCTCATGAAGATATAATATAGCCTAGAAGTTTGCCTCCTGTCACACCAAATATGCACTTCTCTGGGTTTAATGTGATGCCATATTCAATTAATCATGAGAGGATGATACAGAGCACTTCTGGATGATCACAACACTTCTTGGCCTTGGCCAATAAGTCATCCACATAGGATTCCATAATTTTATTTATAAGATCATGGAATATGTATGTCATTTCCGCCGATATGTAGCGTTGGTGTTCTTAAGACAAAATTGCATGACAACGTAGCAATAAGTTCCCTAGGGAGTTATGAATGTAGTTTTGGCTTGATCCTCGCTTTCGAGATATTTTAATCGATTATATCTAGAGAACCCATCCATTAGGGACAATATTTTAAATCCAGTTGTTGCATCAACAATAATGTCAATGGATGGTAACGGGAAGTCATCCTTGGGACAAGCTTTGTTAATGTCCCAAAAATCTATGCAAATGAGTATCTTCCCATTCTTTTGAGAACAGGGGACGATATTAGATACCCATTGTGAATAGTCAACGGGTTTAGTGAATCCCACTTGGAGAAGTTTTATTACTTCCTCTTTTACCATGAGAGCCACTTTTGGATTCATTGGTCTTGACTTTTGTTTAATTGGTTTTGCATTTGGTTTAGTGAAAATATTATGTACCGTGACATCAGTGCAATGCCTGTCATTTCTTTATAGTTAAATGTGAATGCCTTTTGATGTTCTTTGAGGATTTGGGTGTGTATTTCTATCTCCTCAGGAGTTAACGAGGATCCTAACTTCAAAATTTTTGGTTCTTCCTTTGTTCCTATGTTTATGTTAATGGTTTCTTCTATTAAAGAGGCATTACCTTCTTCAAATTTAGGTGGGGCTGGAGGTAGTTCCAAGATTTCTGTGTTTTCTATCTCATAGATATCGAGATCCTTCTATGGAGGAGACTCTACCATGGGATTTCCAAAATAGGAAGATGAATGTGGTATTAGGGAAAGATCAACTATACGGTGAGCAAGGTGTAGCTCCGCATAGGCGTTTAGATATTTGAGAGTGACTCTATCATTGTCTAAGTGATTCATGATAGAAAAATCATTCTCAGCTTCTCCATGAGTTAGGAGTGAGTTTGTTGGTATTTTACACACTAATGGTTTGGTATGAAGTGACACCGTGAAATTTGTATCTTCCAACTCACTGTTTGGAGTGAAACGGGAAGTTGAGGTTGCTATTGAGTCTGCGAGAAGGTTCTACTCTCGTGGGATTGCTTCAATTGATATGAAGTTAAATCCCTTACTTAGATCTAATACCACTATTTTGTAGAGTTGTAAATGTTCATCCCTAGTTTCATATACTTCAAAGACTTGGTTTACAACTAGTTGCGAGTCTCCTAACACTCTAACATTATCGACACCCATTATTTTGACTAGCATGAGGCCAAGGAGGAGAGCTTCGTACTCATCCCCGTTGTTTGTAAATTCAAAGTTTAATTTAAAGGTGAAAGGTAGGATCTTTCCCTTAGGTGAAGTAAAGATCACTCCCGCCCCAGCTCCAAAGTGACATCTAGCTCCATCAAAGTGGAGAGTCCAATACTTGCTTGGAAAAATGGATGTTGGGATATCTGTCGTATCTATTTCTTTTTCTTCGGTTACTTCTACCATAAAAATTTCATCGATGGAAGAGAAGAAAATCCCAGGGTGTGTCCCATGCCCATAGAATCAAATGATAGGATAATAGGTAAGTCTTTCTCTAACAACTCGACAATCTTTGCGGTAGTCCCTAGTGACACCGTTTCTATAACATTGGTCTCATTTTTGAGTGTTGGAATGTCCTCGACTAGATTTTTAATTTCCAACTCTGTGGTGGGTATCAACTTCTCTTTTGGTTTTGAATTAATTGGTTTGATAAGTTGATTTGTTGGGAGTTCAAACTCGGAGTGAACGCTCGGTCTTTTCTTCAAATCAGTTAGGTGTATATCGAAGGGTTTTGGGTCACCTTGTGCCACAAATATTTTCCCTAAGTGTAGAAATCTTATTTCTTGGAATAACATGAAAGGGATTTCCTTCATGTAGTGTATTCATGGCACTAAGGATCATATTATAGTTGGTTTCCTGATCTATAATATAAAACTCGGTGAGGACCGTTTAGCATCCTAAAGTGACTGGTAAAACTATGGTTCTAATCAAAGTGGCCTTGAGGCTATCATAACCTCTTAGCGTATTTCACGTTGTGGAATAGTTTGTCTCTCCATATCCTAACTTTTGAAGAAAAGTGAAGGGGACTATGTTAACTGCTACCCCATCGTCAATAATTGTGTGTTTAACATAATTATTGTAAACCCATACTTGTAAATGTAAAGCTGGGTCACCTCTTCGTGCAATCTCAGCATTTGTTGGCATTTTGCTTATATCGAATATAAACTCAGTATCCCTATCTGGCTGCCCTGGAGGATAAACGTCAAAGTCTACATGGTTTACTTGCGTTTCTAGAGGAGGAGTGATGTTGATTAAATGACCAAGGCCTAATGCTTCTAAGAGGGCAGCCCTATGGGTGGGAGAGTTCTTTAGCAAATCCAAAAAGGAGATGTGAGAGAAGGTTTTAGTTAAGTCATTAATTAAATCATAGGCGCCTATGGGTTTTACCAACGTTTGTTGAGTGTTGTCTGGCTCTAATGAATAACTTGGAGTTGGTTGAGAAGAATAATCCCATGTTCTTGTTATGGTTTCTATGGGTAGCTCGTGTCTAACTCCACCAAACCAACTATTTTAGTTTGGGGTTGAGTTCCCAGTTGGGGTGCGACTGGTGGATTTAATGAAGTTGAAGCTTCATGACCATTATTTTCTCACATTATAACACCCTTATTTGTTCCGTTAAGATCTAACCTGTTATTGTTAGAATGGTTTGGGAGTGGATCATTAAAGATCTTGAGGGGTGCATTTTGAGGGGAAACTACCCCTGTATAAGTGTTTGGCGTAGGTGTTACGAGAATTTGCTGAAAACATATCTATAAAGAGTTGTTTTTGATCTTCCGACAATGTTTGCATGAATTTAGTGTAGTCTCAACAAGTCCTAGTATCATGGCCTTGAATCTTGTTGAAGCTACAATACAAATTGAGATTATAATTTTGAGGCTGTTGATTTAAAACTTGTTGTAGCCCAAAATTTTGATAAGGTTGCTGGTTGTTAGAGTTAAAATTTTGAGGTTATTGCCTTTGGTTTTGACTTTGATATCTAGTTGGGTTTTGATTTGGACCTTGTGTTTGGATTTTTCGTTGTCATTGTTGTTGTTGTGGTCACGGTGGATGATTAAAATCCACTGTGTTGATTGTTGGAGTAAAATTGTTATTTCGCTGATTATTAATAGGTGGCGAAATGTTTACAACGTTTTCCCTTTTAACTTGGTCAGTTACTCCATCTGTTGTAACTCCACGGTTCTTGTTAAGGATCTTAGGTCCTTGATTAGCGTTCCGGTATTAGGATAGGCCATGGTGTTTTGATTGGGAGTGGTTAATTTCCCATTTGTTCCATATGTCTTACGACCACTATCTATCGCTGCTTGGTCGATTCGGAGAGCACTCTCGAGTACTTCATCGTAAGTTCTTAGTGGGAACTTCTGGACTTCTTCCTTTATCTCTCTATTGAGAGAATTAAGGAATAAATCACATAGTTCCATTTGATCCATGTTTGGAGCACTTATTGATGAGTAGAGAACTATATGCCATCTTTGGATAAAATGAGCAAGTGGATTCATTATGTTCTTGTTTAATATGCAAGAATTCCCTGATTCCTTTTCTTAACAATTTGTTCATGTCAAAAGCTTTGATGAACTCTGACATGAATTGTTTAAATGAGTGTATCAAGGCTTAAGATATTCTTTAATACCAATCAAGGGCAATACCCTCTAAGGTCTTAGGGAATATCTTAGCAACAACCCCGTCCCAAGGGAGTAATTCCCTTATGGATGTGGCGTAGGCCTTAATGTGTGTGTTTGGATCCCCTTCCCCTTTATATTTGGGTAAATTGGGGAGAGGTCTTGGAAGCATAACAATTCATATGGTGAATTATAGGGGCTCTTTTAAATATTCTGAATAAGTCCCTACTATGTAAGCCTTGACCATCAATGGTGCTTGTTGAGGGGGTGGGAGTGGCAAGGTTTGTTGATATGGCATAGCATATGCATTTGTAGGGGCATAAGGGAATCCTTATGGTTGAACGAACATCCCGGGAGAAGAGAACATGTCTCCTTGTGGTGACTTTGAATAAATGTTTAAGTAAGGAGGAGTAATGTTCTAGTATGGGTTGTTTGGTGCCAAGCCGGGAGGTGTTATGTTTTCAACTGGAGCGGCATTTGAAAACACGGTCCTAGTTGGTGTTTGCTATGGGTAATTATAAGGATTTTGAGGAGGCATGCCTAACGTGCTTGTTCTGTAAGGAGGTCAACCTGACTGGGGTGATGTGGAGGGTTGGGGATTCCTGCTTGCCCAAAATATGAATTTTGGTTTGCTTGAGCAAGTTCCAGCCCTCTAACCTTTTCAACTAAGGTTGAAATGACCTCTATTGGTGAAGACACAGTGCTTTGCCTTAATGGTGTTTGTTGTATACCTTGAGGTTGTAAAGGGGTGTGATACCCTGCTATGAATTGATCATTACCCTGCCAAGCTTCACCGAGGGTATTTCCCATAGGTGGAGGAATGGGGGTGTTTTCTTGGAATAGGGTATCAGATTGTGTTTGCAAACTCCCTATAGGTGGATACATGTTTTGGAAATGTTGTTCACTTTTAGCATAGCGTGCTAAGTACTCCTCATCCAAAAATGGGAGTGGATCTGACTGTCTACTGATCTGTGGTCTGAACAAGACCTGAGGAGATGAAGTGGATTCTCCAAGTAAATGTCATATTATTAGAGCCTGAGGGCTCTGGCTGTTGTGTTTGTGCAAGTTGATCAAACTCCTCAATTCGGAATGAAGAACTGGAACTAGTTCTGTGAGGGGGAGTTTGAGATGACAAGTAATTACTTGAATAGTTATCAGCCCATGTAGAAAGTGAGGGTGATGGTTGTCTATTTGTTTGACTATAGCTTGCTTCAAGACCTAAGAGAGGTCTACCATATGCATTGTATCTTGACATATTCGGGGTATATGAATACCCGTAGAATAATGGGAAAGAGCGAAGGTGGATGAAAGAAATGAAAATAAAAGGGGAATATTTTTTTGTTTCACGTCGGGTTCACCAATTTTGTATGATGGAAAAGTGACATGTGAGCATGGGAATCTACAAGTACCTCTTCCTCGTACATGACCTCCCGAGGTCGTGTTGAGACGGTTGGTGAATGTGGAATATAAATGGATATAGACAAACTCATCGAGTAATATTATATCCTCAATACGTAATAATGGAATCTGTGAATCTAAGGCAAAGAGGGCCCTCCTAACTTGAATTGGTGTGATGGTTCATTCAGATATAATCAATGTTTGGAGGTTCCATCAATGTCGAGCTCTGCCAAGATCCTGTTTCTTAGTTGTTGGATACATGGGAAGTGACACGTGGGAGATTCATATATATGTCGAGAAAAGGTCATGAAAATGGTGATTTTAATGGATTTGTAGTGAACTATGGGTGGTTTTCTCGGTCTAGTCTAGAAAATATTAGATTGATTGGCTTTTATATTTAATACGGATGAGAACTCGCGTGATGATATCTAGCGGGTGTGGTGAGGATCTAAATACCGGCGTTCAGAAACCAAAGATCAATACTTAACCGATTTCAGTAGGCCCATTAGGTTGTGGAACTTAGGATCACAACCGTGAGTTCGTGCTTGTTGTGGACTGTTATGGTCATGTGAAGAATCAATCCCTTCTTCCAACTATCCAAAGAATCATACACCTTTTCAGCCTCTATGTTTAGAACTAGAAGTTGTATAATTTTCTCGAATACCTTTCGGGTGTTCGGAAACTTGAATGCGTAAGCTAGTATCATGTCAATGAGGAGGTCTCTGTGTTAGGTTGTGGAACTAAAGGATCACAACCAAATACTTGTTCTGCATTTCGAATTCTTATACATGATCATTCAAATATTTTATCAAAAATTCTATAGTTAGGATGATTTGACTAAAATGTATATGCCTTATCGTCTTCGATATTTAACCCTCTCGATTGTTCACTAATTACTTGTAGGTTTTCTCGTTGCTTGGAAAATCAGATCATAAGGTCTTGATCTATATCAGCTAATGTTGTGGGTAGATTTGGTTGAGGCACTATTGGTTCAAATATATATTCTCTAGGCTCTCTAGGTCTTGTGATTGTCATACAAAGTGATTCAACTTTTAACTAAAATTAATAAACTAATTACGAAAGATGTATTTACACTATGCAAGCATTCTTCTATTTTTGTATTTTCGATGACGTATTTTGATGAATTTAAAGAGCAACTACTCTAATATATTTAGAAAATGGACAACTAATCTAGTAACAAAATTAAAACAAACAAAGTAGCCTGGTGTGGCTATTTGCCTGTGTAGTTGTGATTTTATCCTAAATATCTAAGCAACTAATTATTTTAAATTGAAAGACTCTTGATCCTACCTCAGAAGTGAGGAATGAATCATAGTTTCTCAGAAACTATCAATCCCCATAGCTTCCCTAGTGATATCGAGAGTGAACTTTTGACTGAAATAAAATAATTCACTACTCTATTTGATACATTTGTAACTAGAACTTTGATAGCTCAAACCTGGCGTTTACAGAACAATGTAGTAAATCCAGTTGTGTGTGACTTTGTCCCCTTAGTGTGATCTCCTCATTCCTTCATGTTCTCTTGAATCCAGAAAATCATGTATATGATAGCATCAGCAGAATAAGGAAATCGAACAATGACAACTTTTGGATGTAGACCGAATATAGTGCAAGTAGGAGAGGGATAACGCAAGTGAACAAAGCTTGACTATGCAATTCCTAGTGGGATTTATTGTGGGAATACAACACAAATACACCGAGAGTTCTTGAAACTATCCTTTGTGATGAACAGAACCTGCAACTCTAATGGATTCCAATCTACAAATGAAACTACTTTACTCTAAACTCACTTGCATGGAACAAAAATGAAGTAAGACTAAAACAAGAAGATCAAATGACCTCTAAACAACAAAGGAAAACTAATAATGGAAGCAAAACATGAAACTATGGGAATTCTAATTGAGAAATTCAAAAGACTGAATAATAGAATTGAGAAGGAGAGGGGCCATTTGTTTGAAAACAAGTCTGGCTATTTATAGAAAATGCATTTACCAGAGGGTAACTCCCAATTGAACTCTTTTACTATAAACAAAGGGAAAACACTATTCACAGGGTGGCCAAAACATAAATGCAAAGAAAAGTAGCTAAAGAATGCGGGTAGAAATTGAAGATTTACATTTGACACGATCGTCGAAGAATCTGGAAAACACAAATAGGACCGCCACCGGTAGGTAGGCGACGGTCTCATCACTGAAGACCAAAATGCAAGAAAAAGGGGGTAAAGGGCAAAACAAAGTATGTGGAGGCCGAGCGGGGCATGCGGGATATAAATGTATACTTGGCGAGATTTTTGGATTCCCAACACCTTGCAAGGAGACCTGTATCATCATTGGGGTATGTGTAACATCTTTTGGCGGTGCAGTACCATATAATTTTGGGTACGTATAGTCATTGACCTCTTACATGAGTTTGAGGATTTATTCCTACGCGGGTATCATGAGCTCAAAGGCGTTCACCACTCCTTGGGGGAAATAAGAATTAAGTTGAAGGAAGGTGTGTGCTCGGTCATGAAGAGACCATATCGAATGAATCCTAATTTGTGCATGAAGGTCAAGGAGGAAATAGATTAGATGATAGCGTCAGGAATCATAGAAGCTGTGGAGGAGTTAGAATGGATAAGTCCGATGGTGATTAGTATCAAGAAGGATGGGAGAATAAGGATATGTGTTGACTATAGGGAGTTGAATGCAGTGTGTATCATTAATCCTTTCCCAACCCCATTTATTGAAGAGATCCTAGAAGGAGTGGCAGGGCGTGAAGTCTACTCTTTCACTAGGTGAGGATTGTAAAGGAAGACCATAGAAAGACAACTTTCACCACTAAGTGGGGAAGTTTTTCTTATACAGTCATGCATTTTGGATTGAATAATGCACCTACTGTGTTTTCGCGCATTATAGTATAGGCTTTCTAAGACTTTATCCACAAATTTCTCTAAGTATACCTTGATGATTGGACTGTGTATGGACTGGTTAAGGACCATTGTGACAACTTACGACTGATCTTTGAGAGGTGTAGGCAGTTAAGGATATCCATCAACATAAAGAAGTGTGTATTTGTTACACCAATTAGGACCCTATTGGGGCACATTATATGTAAGGAAGGCTTGTTGGTAGACCCTGCCAAAATTGTAGTAATTATGGGATTAGGGGAGCTAACTAGTCAAAGCGCAGTTCGTGGATTCCTTGGACACACGGGCTACTACCGAAAGTTCATCAAGGGTTATGCAAGGATTGTCGCGCCTTTAGAAGAATTTCTCAGGCATAAGAGTGCCTTTCATTGGGGAGAGGCGCAACAAAAGGTGTTTGACACATTGAAGGATAGGCTTTTCACCACGCCTATCTTACGTTTTCCCTTTTGGGACAAGCCCTTCCATGTTCATGTGGATTAAATGGAACGACCATTGGGGAAATAATTACATAGCTTGGTGAGGGAATTGTTGATCACCCCCTATGCTTTATAAGTAGGAAGTTGACACCAGTAGAACAAAATTATACTACGACCGAGTGCGAGGCATTGTCTATGATCTACACGCTTCATAAGTTCATGCAGTATTTATTGGTAACTCCCTTTATCTTCTAAACTAACCACATGGCATTAAAATATTTGGTGAACAATCCCGTCCTTCAAGGGCACATATGCCAGTGAGTGCTGTTATTCCAAGAGTTCAAGTTCACCGTGGTGGTCGAACCTGTAAGAGCAATTCCGGACGACCATTTGTCTAGGATTGACTCAGGAGAGGATGCGTAGAGTATAGAAGATACCATGCTAGATGCACAATTGTTTAGGTTGTGGCGTGTACCTCGACTTGGAAGATATTGTTGTGTTCCTTAAGATGGGTAAGGCATGGGAAGGGATGAAGAAACTAGAGAGGAAGCAACTAGCCATATGCGTTGCACCCTACATGTTGATCGCTGGGGACCTATACAAACTAGGGCGTAATGAAGTTTTTTGCAGTGTGTGTGCTAGAGTATGAGCGCCTTGCCATCATAACGGAAGCACATGGAGGAAATGTAGGTGGGCATTATGCAATCGAAGCCACCGCGCATAAGATATTGATGGTAGGATTATGGTGGGAGACCTTGTATCAGGATTACAAGGATATTGCAAAGCGTGTTACCATTGTCAGCGCATTAGGAAGCCAGGATGGAGGGATGAAATGCCTTTGTGCCCTATCCCTAGCACTGAACCCTTTGAAAAATGAGCAATAGAGTTTGTAGGCCCTATTGCACCAGCAACACATAGGACTGGATCATGTTATGTGATCACCTACATAGACTATTTGACAAGGTGGGTAGAAGCAACCCCAACTAAGGACTGTACAACAACTACAGTAGCAAGATTTTGTGGGAAAATATTATCACAAGGTATGGATTCCCTTTGAGTCTAACCAGTGATAGGGGTACACATTTCTTGAATGAGACTATGAGGATCTTGTTGGCAGAGTTCATGGTGGCTCATCACAAAACTACTCCCTATCAGCCTCAAGAAAATGGAACTATTGAGGCATTTAACAAAATACTTAGTCACACATTGACTAAGATCTATGATGTTGGAAGGCAGGATTGGGATGACAAGGTATCAGCTGTATTATGGGTGTATAGGACAACTTATAAGAGGCTAAACAAGGCCACACCATTTCAATTGTTATTTAGCATGGAAGCCATCCTACCAGTTGAATTCATGTTACCTTCTCTCGCTTATAAAGACGCGTAGGATGGTTGGGTGATGAGCAAGCACCGGAGGAAATAATTGATGAACCGATGAAGTTGTATGAAATATGATCACTTTTCGGTGGAGCCAAACCATAGAGAAAGTAAAGTAGAAAGCATGACATGATTGCCATATCAAGAAAAAGAATTTTGAGGTTGGGAAGATGGTCTTACCTTGTATGATTCTAAGTTTCTCGCGCCATCTGGGAAGTTGAAAGTGCATTGGTTGGGTCCCTACACCATCTCGTACATCCTTGATTCAGAACGTGCCAACTACAAGTCTTTGGATGGGACGAGGTTACTAGGACACTTCAATGGCGTAGGTCAAGCCCTACTATAAATAAGTCTTCGTGGTGTTTTTCAATAAGCGATTGCCAATTAGCATAGGATGTTCTCTTGAGCAGTTTTCCTTTTGTTTATCATTGTTGGTTTGTGTTGCACCTTAGCAATCTTTGGTGATTTCATTACTTTCTAACAAAGGTGTCTCAGACAGAGGACCACACATAAGTTTAAGTGTGGGGTGGAGTAAGGTGGAAGAAATAGAAGTGGGAAGTGCTAGGAAGGATTGGATTACAGAGCATGGTTGAATGGCCTAGTGAAGAAATTACATGGAGAAAAGGTGAAAAATAATGGTGGGTGCAGGAAAAGGCTACATTGGGGAACCACGTACAAAGGAAGAAGAAGTGCATGAACAACACAAGGTAGGTGAAAGAAAAAATCATGACAGAAGAAGTTCCTTCAGCGCGGGGTATACGCGTGTAAGAGTCTCCTGTCTAGATGATTCAGTTGTGTGCCAGAAGGTTGGAAAATGGTCCGTGCAAGGTTGGGTGCGTGAGTGAAAGTGTGAAAGGTGGGTTACGCGCTAGAAGGTTGGAAAATGGTCTGCACAAGGTTGGGCGCATAAGTCAAGGTGTGAAGGTTGGGCGCATGAGTCAAGGCGAGAATGTTGGGCTGTTTGAAAAATCTACATTAAGTGTTAGTGTATGGTGGTAGGTAAGGTAGTATTTAATGTTACAAATCATAAAAATCTATAATTAAAGGGTCGAGGCACTTTAATTTTCACTTTACAAATAGAGAGAAGTGATTTTGCATTTGTTACAAACTAGGGCTTCTAAAATTTGATCCGTGTGAAGAAAGATCTGAGAGGTTGAAGTGTGAGCAACTAGTTGGATTTGTGAACCAAGAAGAAGGGATTTCATGGGCATGAGAAAGTGAGAAGAAGGTGCCATCTTATGAAAGGAGTATCCCAATCAGGGTTTTGTGAAACTAGGGCACGAGCTTAAGATATTTTCTTCATAGACTTGAGATCTGAGGTTGGAAGAAGTGGAAGAGCAGAGTAATAAGGAAAAATTGAAGTACCTAGACAATGACACCTAGGAAACCAACCATATCACCCAAAAATCCAAAGGGAAAGGAAAGGGCAAGGGTAGAGATCCAAAGAGTGAGTTCAACAAGCATGAATGAAGAATGATATGCAAAAATGCGAAGACCGAATGGAGTTTTGCTTGGGATGGAGTGGGAATCCCATTTGAGGAAGATGTCGGTGAGTGATTATAACCATCGAAAAATCATGATAGAGAAGGAAATGGTGTCGGAGCTAGTACGACCAACGAACAAGAGGACACTGGAGGGTTTTCCCATCTACAATGATGAGGTAAAGGTGAAGTTGGATAAGGCAAGGTCATTTCAACTCTATGAGTTGCCCTATTTTTGAAAGCTAGAGAACCTCTATCAGTTGCTGATGTCACGCATCTATGAGAATCACTTTTTCTTCATGGGGTGCAAGATGCACTACCCCTAAACTGATTTCAAAATTTACAGGCCTCATCTGCAAGGGAGATAGCAAAGATGATGACCTAAGTGATAAGGAGGCCATCAAAGAAACCATTGATGCATATGAGTACAAGAAGGGATCTAAATACTTTGATGTTGCAGATATCCTAGATCCCATCATGAGGATGGCCATGCACCTAGTCACAAAGCTAAATGATCAAGAGAGGTGGACGTAGGTGAATAAGCCTTGGTTACATATATGCAGAAAAATATCAGAGGGCATGATCTACAATCTATCGGCCTTCAATGCAAATGAAATAATAAATAGCACCCAGCGGGAGATAAGATACTCTTTGGGAATGTCCTCCTAAAAATCATGTTTTCAGAGATAGGAGTGCCTGACGTGGTAGACAAGTTTGTTTGGGAGTATCTAGCTAATGATCCCTTTCCCACAAAGAGATTTGCAAAGTACATGTGTGATACAATGACAGCCCCCACAAAGCGTGCCTGGACAAATGGTATAATCTCTTAAGGGATGTGTTTGGGGCAGAGTGGAGAATCCCACAACAAGCGTCAAGCACGTACAATAGGTGAAGCTGAGTTTGCAGTGTATCAGCACTACTGCATAGGCAGATTCATGATGATAGATGAAACCACGAGCCCTTGGTGTAAACTCCCATTTTCTTTCACTACCCAATACTTCCAAGCGGGAGTTAATAGGTTCAAGGAAGCAAAGAAGATAAGGTTAGAACTTGGTGAAATTGATCGGGACCATAGGGAGTTTCACAGAACGTTGGTCTATCCCAATAAGCACGCATACATGGAGAAGTATGTGGCACATGAAGTTAGGATGATGAAGCCCATGACCATACCAATTGTAGGAAAATCTACAGCGCAAGTATATCTCTGCATTAGGCCAAAGTTTGAAAAGGGCACGTACCTGGAGAATGATGTCTCCATACTTGAAGATCTCAAGGGTAGAAAGAATCCCGTGCTCAAGAAGAGGGGAAGAGAAGAAGAAGAATAATCACCAAGTATGCAAACTTCTCAGATAGTAAGCGTGCAACGACAAGTGATAAACCTAGCACCTACGCATGCAGGAAGAAATCCCTAGTAAAAGAGAAGACACTGAAGAAGTGGCACTAGAGAAACCCCTCACCAAGGAGAAGTTCCAGAGGATGAAGAAAAGGATGAATCCCCTGTTAAGGAGTCACCTCTCAGGAAAAAGTAGAGGATAGAAGAAGAAGCTAACTTGGAGGAGACCGACAGCTTGGAGAAATACATGGGTGGAAAAGAGGATGAAAGTGAAGAAGATGACAGTGAGGAGGATTATCTTGAAAGAGATCAGGAGCCACTTTTATTTAGCATGTACAACTCAGAAGAAGAGAGTGAAGAAGAGAAACAAGAGTTTGTGTTAGCATGGCCCAAGAGCACCTAGGGTGAGGAATGCGCCGGGACATGGGAAGGAGTGAGGAGGTTGGTGCAGAGAAGCGGGAACCCATAAGATTTATAAAGGATTAGATTACCGAGGTGGAGGAAGGTAAAGAGGAAAATATCAAAAAGGAGCAAGACAAAGATGGGAGAAGGTCCCGCCTAATGCAGTGAGTTTTCCCAAAGGTGTGCGCTCGGGTAAAAGGGTCCTTGATGTAGGACGAGGACAAGTAATGGGCTATGTTGATGACCCAAAGAAGGTGCTATACGCACGCTTCCAAAGCACTGTACCCACCGAAATGCTTTTAGCCATGGGGTCATTTGACAAGAAGGGCACATACCCCAGGACAAGGAAGATGCTCTCTTGGGAGTTTGAGTCCCATATTGACGAGCCAAACTTTGAGGTCTACAAAGGGGCGTAATAATAGTACCGAGTCTAAGGGATCCAATCCATTTGTAAATTCCCAGGAACTCTCGGATGAGCAACTCGTAATGTGCTAAAAACGTAACAATCGATACCGAGGTAAGGATCTTTACAAGGAATGACAGAATAAAGGTCCTAGAGGAAAAGCTAGAAAAGAAAGAAGAGGATTTGGATGAGAATTCCAAGAGCTTGAAGTAAGAGGATTTGATTAGTGCATGCCTGAATCACGAGCTAAAGGATGAGAAGGCAAAGGTGAAAGAAGTATACAAGAAAGTGGAGTCAATCAAGAGCACCATCATATTGAAGCACCTAGACCTAGCACCACCCGCGCAAAAGTACACATCAACTCTAGAATGCTTAGAAGATCTAACACGCGTCCTCACCATGGAGAGACAACCTTTGGCCCCGGAGTCTATAGAGGAAGTGGTAGCACTCTTGGAGAGAGAAGACAAGTTTAAGGTGGTAGCGCTCATTATAGATATAGAAAGGTGCTTACAAATGTTAAGATTGCTACCCAATTTGCTTAGGCCACATATGACAATTGCGCGAGATAGGGATAAGGTAGCAAGAACCTTGGTTGCTACGTATGAAGCAGAGCTAAAAGAGTTCCAGGAGAAGAATAAAGGAAACATGGTAGAGAGGGACAAGGTTCTTACCGAAGTTGAAAGAAAATCTGAGGCAATTGTAACATTAAGGGGTTCAATCAAGGCCCAGCTGAAGGAACTATACCCTCAAATCACAGGAGGATGGACATACTTAAAGACCAGGTAAGGAATGGAGAATATTGTTGACAATTTGGGTGCCCAAGGAATTCGACTAAGCTTTGATGAGGTGAGCACTTTAGTCGATGACCTCTGTCAGAAAGCATAGATCAAGGTCGATGCATGGAACAAGCTGGAGGCCGACTTACAAAGGGATTTTCCTAGCTTGTTGAGCTAATGCCCTCCCCATTCTTTCTTCTCTCTTTAATCTCTCATTCCCATATTCTTTTTGCAAAATGTAAAGTCTACATCTTGGTTCCTTTATTAAGTGGAGTGTTCCCATGGACGAAGAATAGGCATAATGTGGGGTCATGTTGAGCCCCTAGAATATTGACTAAGTACACTAAGTCGCATAGGCATGCAAGTCTTAGGTTGAGAGACGAGCGTGCAATAAGAAGACACACAAGGCATAGTGGAAGAAGGGCGTGCGAGATAAGGTGCACAGATCGAGCCAGCCCGAGGTTTCGGGACTTAGCCATTTTTGGTGAAAGAGGTAGGACCCGACCATGCATGCAAAATGAGATAAGGTGTCGGTTCGAAAGCATGGGGCCCTTGCAAGGAATATGTTTAGTGATGGAGGCGCACATGGGAGATCATCATGACAGAACGTGCATAGCCCATGCTGGAAAGTAGGCGCACTTAGGATACCATCATGGTAGAGTGTGGAAGAACCCATACTTAAAGGAACATGTTCCCATGGAGGGCCCATACTGAGATGCTTGGTAGTGGATCTCGAGGCCATAAAAGGAGGCATTGGGAGTTCGGGATGCCTATATATACAACACCCTTAGGTGAGTGAAGGGGGATGGGCTGGATCAAGTGATAAGATAATTAAGAGAATAACATAGTCTAAGAATAGAAAGAGCAGAGTCCTTGTAATATATCTACACATTTTTATGGGATTGGGTAGAGGCAATATGATTGTTTTGATGTACTAAGGGGCTTGGCTATGTATTTTTCCTTGTATAAATGAAAGACATGATCCCTATTTGTGATGTATGACTTCATTCTGATCAAGCTGTGGTAGTCTAGATGGTCCATTGATTGTAATGAGAATGCATGTAGTGAGGTTACAAACATAAATGAGCATGAGCATAGTTGTTTCATATCTATATTGTTTCATTTCTGTTATGGAAGCTATGAAATAGATGTAAGCTCTTATGTATTTTCCTTCTGCTTTAGTTATCTGTTATCTGCAAATACTGTCTGGAATGAACGCATTTGTCTAGAGACCACTCTGAGTCCTATGATGAATGTATGTCTCATTGCCACCATTACTCATTAAGTTCTTGATCTAGATGGTGCTTTCCCACTTAACTCACATAAAAGAGAGACTCGGTACATGCATGCACCTTGGGTGAGCACCCATTTCCCACTGGGTGATAGGCCGATGTGCATGGGATTCCCTTGTTCTTCTGGTAGGTGTAAAAATGACTACATACACCAAAGGTTGGGTCAAGATAAATATCACGACAATAAGCAAGGTAATGTCATTAGGTCAAACAACACTGTCACAAGGTATAGTGAGCACATGAGTTCACAGGTCACTAAAAATGTTCTAGGTCGAAGTAGCTAGGTCATGACATGGGTAGGGCTGAGGTACGGGTAAAATAACAAGTCTGTAAACACAATGAAGGATAGGGAGAGGTAATGTAGGATTAGAGGTAGGTTGCGATAAGGGTGGGTAAGGTCAAACAATGGTGAGGAAGGGTAAATTTTGGTTGGAAATGGGGAAAGGGTATTGACAGGAGTATGACAAGTAACCAATGCCAATCATATTGAACCGGTGATGGTCTAGATAAACCGACCATGGTTTGCTAGGGCACACAACCGATGTTGGTTTAGGTACAACTAACCATGGTGTGCTAGGGCACAGGACCAATGTCGGTCTAGGTATAACCGACATCGGTAATGTTGACATGGGTATATAAAAAGGAAAAATCCGTATAATACGGATTCATTTATACATTTTGGCTTTTGTGAAAATGACAAGAGCATGAGAATTTTGTGCCTTGTCGAGAGGAAAGTACGTGGGGGTCAGACTCGAGCTAAGGTGGAGAGATCCCGATGCAACCTAGAATTCACCGAGATAATACCCTAGATGCGCGGCACATCACTCGACTAGACTAAGTACTCACCAAAAGTGCACAAAGGTACCAAGTCCCTCTTTTGGGTTACTGAGAAGAATGCTAACATGATGAAGACTTACATCATATAGATCCATAACTAATACATCATTATACAGTGCATGACAGATCTAGATCTAGGAAAGAATAGGTTTAAACAATAATCATGATAAAAATAAGAACATGCACTAACCAATTACACACAGGAACAACACTTAGGTTCATTCAATATCTTCCATCTCTTAATTATCAAAATAACACAGAAGCTTCTAATAATAATGGCAATCTATGCCAATGCGCGCATGGATCTGATACGGTAATCTAGAAACATATACACTATGTTATCTATCTTTCCATATACATCATCTATCATCTATCATATCTTTCTAACAGGTAATTCACTACATATATATAGGGTGGGGACTTTCCCTTCACCACTTATCTATTCAAAAAAATAGGCCGCATGCTATTAATAGCCATGCGCTATTTTCATGCATAGCCACACATGCAAGTGTGCTATCTATAGACTACTAATAGTTAACTAAGGTGACAATCCTATTCTTAGATTGTCTCCATGTAAAATCTCTCTGAATCTGATCCTCCAGAAATAGACAATGCGTGGCGCACACATATCTACATCATTGGTGTGTTCTGCACGCTATCTTCTAAAAATAGATCTTCATGCCCAAAAATGGCTAAGTCCTAAATTCGAACTTCTACTCCATGCATGTGTTCTTCCTATCCATTCGCGCCTTTGCGTATGACTTGCTTTCCCACGCGGAATTCTTGTGTACTTTCTCTATCAAGTGTTCTTTGATCAACATTACCCCGCACTAATCTCATTGTCACCCCGATAATGGGTATCTCCAAAAATTGAAGTAAAGAATAGAAGAATGGAAAGAATGAATAAATGTATGGAAGAATGTTTTATCCTATAGTCTCTTCCTCAACTTGAATAACTAATTCATGATATTCCTGTTTTATTTTAGCCTCCAAGGTCTGTCATTCAAATGAGTGCTTCTAATTTTTGGAATTTCCACAAGTAATGGACTCCAATACATCCTTGTAATCTCCCCTTTTTCATTTTGCAAGACTAAAACAAGTCTTTGGACATTGAGGTCATTCTTCCCTCTAGCAAATCCATCTTTTGTGTAATGAGCTTCCCAAGCTTTTCTAGCCAAGTCTTGTGTGGCTCTTGTGGTGCTACTAGGGAATCACACATCTGCTAACCACCGACAATCTTTCTCCACGGCCCAATGTTTCATCCTTCATTTCTCTCTGGACCTCATCATTTTCTTCGAGGGTCTTTATGTTGATAAGCACCTCTGGAGCTGTGTAGATGTTTAAAGCCTAGTCTTCTTTCTTCAATTCTTCTTGTAGCACTTACAGCAGCCCCTCATAGGATGCAATCTTTCACATCACTGAAGATTTATCTCTTTCTGTATCTTGTTCTGGATCCCTTGGCACTGGCATGTGTAGAGGTCCATCTTCAAGTACCACGTCCACCAACTTTCCTACATAATGTATCACTGAGGGAAATGTCTATGGTACCTTTATATCCAAGTGTGGCCTAGCTCTTATGAAATTATTGCTAATCTCCTCTGTGATGTTGATAAATACAACATTCTTCTTTTGTGCTAAGTCCCTCTCTTGCAGTAGGCGTGCTAATTCCCCATTGTTAGTTTTAATCTCCTCTATGAATGACCTAATTATGGTAGCCTTGTCCATATTTTGCCTTGCAAATTTAGTAGAAACCTTCACTAATGTGTTGACAGTGAGGCTTTACTGTCATATGTCTAGCTTAGGGTGCCTTCTTCAACCATCTCGACACACATGACTCCTTTCATACATCAAAGTCAGGCTCATACATGTGGGTGTGCATTGACCATGATAGTTTCTTTCGAGTGTGCACAATCACCATATCCTCATCCATTAGCTCCCATTTGAATAAATCCTTTTGTGCTATCATGCTCTAGAAGCGGGCATGGAAAATTTTACCTGTGTCCTCTGCATAGCCCATAGCTGGTGGAATGTGCTCTCCACTCATTCTTCTAGACCGTTACTGCTTAGGAACTTTAGCTTCCAAATTTGGTACTTACGTCTCCATGTCCCGGGAAGTATCTCGTAGCTATCTCCTCTACTTGCTTTTCTTCCTCTCCTCTTTCCTTTGATTCCTCATCCTTTTGTTCTTCTATATTCTTTGGAAGTGTAGGAGAATTAGGTGCACTTTCCTCTGACTCTTCCACCTCCTCATTTAACTTCAGTTTCCTCCTTCCTTACATGATTACCTCCTTCGTGGAGAGAGTCTAGGTGATTTGTGTACTATCATTGGAGTATCACCTTGGGTCCTTATTCTCCGAACACCCTCTTAAATATGTGCTCCCCTTAGACCGCATTCAAGTCCTCATCATCCCCCTCTTATGGCCTGAGGTGGTGTAGTGGCACGCCAACTTCATCCTTATTTGTAGGATGTATTCTACCTCTATACTCTATACCACCGCTATCTTCACACTCATCCTCCTCATCCTCCACTTCAATTGGCTTTGTGGGTTAGGCGCTAGGATGTTCTCCATTATATGCGTTCCATTTGGTGGTGCTAGAACTGCGAACTCACCTTCCACATACTTGTTATTCTCCATCTTTGGCTTTAGTTGAAGATACACAGTGCTGCTCCAATATATCCCACCACTAAACTTATTGGTTTAATTCTCAACACATCCGAGATGAGTCTTTCAACATATTCACCCCGCCCTAGATACACATATTTCTTACTTAGTGTGTGGTAGTTGCAATCTACCTTATCCACGTTGAATTTAGTCATCGCATGTCTCAGAACCTATGTACTTATGCCTAGAAGTACCTTGCTATGAATGCGTATGGCAACTTACACCAAGGACTCCATGCTCCATCTTGTATGGAAAACCACACTATACAAAAATGCTGGTATACAATGAGCTGAACTACCTTTCCAACCACTGAAGGCAAGTCCTTGGGGATACACCATTCTTCCTCAAAAGTCAAGAATCTTATCATACCACTTCTCGGTCCTTTGCTTAACCTACTCTATCATGGATCCTCACACAAGTACTTCTTGAAGCATTCTACATTGGTGACTTTTGTTCATGGATACTCACATACCTTCTCTTTAAGTCCATCAGGTACTCGATCTCCATGAACACCATTGATAATAGAACAACTCCAAAGCTAATCTTTCCTCCTGTGCGTGCTTCCTCAATTATTGTCTCTACAATATACCACGAAATGTTGTAAACTACTCCTTCAGACATCTTTTTAGCAATGTGCAGCCACATGGTGTTCACTTGTGACCACCTTTCTAGTCATTTAGATTTGTAACAAGATGCGTGACCACTTGCACAACCGGAGAATTCTTAGTTTATCGATGTCCATACCACACATGAACCCTTTGTATACCCCAACTCCTTTTTGGTCTCCAAGATTGAGGTTTTATTTGTCATATCATCTTTAAATCATCTCCTGTTCCTTTCAACCCCATTTTTGTGGAGATGAGCGCAACTAAATTCTTGGCTCTATGTCCTACAAAGTAGAAAAAAATCCTCATGCACTCGCTCATGAGCCATTAGTACAAGGGTTCATATTTCCCTTAGTAAGGGAGCTCATATAGTTGGTAAACTCCTATCCTCTGCAAGAGCTTCTCACCAACATCGTCATACACTTGCATGTCTTTCATCGTGCATTTATTTGTCTTTATGTTCAACAATGCGTTGAGCTCCTTCTTAATCTCTATGGTATGGTGATTTTACTCACTCACTTTGCTTTTCCTTATGAGAGAATCCCACTCCTGGCAAACAATAACCTCCTCTAGATATTGCATCTCAGAAAATTGCTTTCTAGAGCCATCTCTTCTTCTTCTACCACCTTCTTCTTTCCCTTCACTCTTCCGCAACTACTTTCTTGGGTTCCATTTCTACCTTGCAATCCTTTGTAGATCCTTTCCGCTCAAATTCTATAAGGTGCGAAGCAAAACCTAGTTCAACTCAGCATGCCCTAGGTGAAATTATGTGCCCTAGCTCCTCTCTTCTACCTCACTTCACTTAAACCCTTCACCACCTGGGAAACAAACTTATTCTACGCATAGATCTCTTCATCAACCCTCATGGCTGGTTACACACCTCTCACACCTTAAAACAACCACTGGCTCTTCATACTTGGCTTCTTTTCAAATACTCTTAATCACAATGGTAAAAATGAATTCACATCGCATCCTTATATAGATTTTCAAATTTTTGATACACTTCATTTCTCCTTCACCTACCAAATATCCTCTCATTAATTGACCAATTCCATCCTTTCCGTGTGTTACATCCTCACGTCCCAGCCTATAACCTTCTAGTGTGCCTTCCTAACCTCTAGTCACGAGACTTCTCTTGAACGCGCATCCTTACACCCGAGTACCTCATCACCGCACCTTATCCGGTAGTTATCATGGCCTCTACTTACCTCATGTTATATGTTCCTTCTTTCATCTTCATCTTGGTCACTTTTTATGAGAAGCAATGTTTTTATGTTGACAAACACTTGTAGCATTTTATTCCTTTCATCTTTCAATTCCCACAATCTTGTACCTAAATGTCAACAACCACCCCACACTAAAAGATGTGCAATCCCTATGCATAAACATGCTTCACATAGTAATTAGCTTCATGCACGCAAGTGCACTTATGTACACAACAAAAACTAAGTGAAAAAGCATAACAACAATGAAGGAAATAAATTAAGGAAATATATAATGGAAACCTAATCTAAATGAAATACTACCTTATTAAAAACACCAAGAAGACTTATTTATAGTAGGGCTTTAGTCTACTCCTATTAAAGTAACTAGGTAGTTGTGTTCCATCTAGTGCTTCTAACTAGAAAGCGCTTGTTTTAAGGATGTAAGTAATAACATATAACCCCGTAAATAATGTACCTTAAGTTTTCCTAGATGGTGCAAGAACTTAGAGTCATAGAGAAGTACCATTTGTCCAATCTCAAACTTTTATCCGATGTGTTTATCATGTCATGCTTTTTCTACGTGGCCTTTTCCTTCTTCGACTCCATCATGCTATGGCTCATCACTCATCTAGTTGAATCATCTTCTCAATACACTCTTCTAAAGCTTTCTCATCAACTAGACCTCTAGCATGTGCAATACGCAAAGAAGGTAACATAAATTCTATAGGAGAACAACTTCGTACGCTAAACACCAACCGAAATGGTGTGGACTTTTTTCAATCTCTTATAAGTTGTTTATATGCCCAAAGAATAGGTGACACTTTATCATCCCAATCCTTTCTTGCAACATCAAATTTTTTTGTCAAATGTCTAGCTCAAAATCTTGTTTAAAGCCTCAATAGTTCCATTTTCCCGAGGATGATAGGGTGTAGTCTTATGGTGTGTAACCATAAACTCATCTAATAGGATATGATTGTCTCATTAAGAAAAGTGTGTACCCATATCACTTGTAAAAATTAAAGGACATCCATATCTCATAATAACATTCTCCCATAAAAACCTAGCTATGTAGCCACTGTAAAGTCCTTCGTAGGTTTTGCTTCTGCCCACCTTGTGACATAATCTATACAAGTAATGATATAGTGTGACCCAGTCCTACGCGCGGCTAGTGAAATAGGTCCTATAAAGTCAATGGCCCATTTCTCAAATGGTTCGGCACTAGTAATTGGTCTCAAAGGCATCTCATCTCTTTGCCTTGGTTTACCTAGACACTAACAATGGTCACATGCCTTACAAAATACACTTGTGATCTTTATACAATGTCTCCACCATAATCCAGCAAGTAGGATCTTTAGGGAAGTTGCATCACCTACATAGTAGCCTCCTACAATACCACCATGGGATTCTTCCATAATATCCTTGCGCTCATGCTCTAATACACAACGACGTAATACTTCATCTCTTCGCAAAATTTGTATAAGTCACCACCGATTAACATAAATGGTGTTGCATGTATACAAATTGTTTCTTTTCTAATGCCTTCATTCCTTCTAGTGCCACACCTATCCATAGAAAGATAGCAATGTCCTCTAACTTTGATGTCATGCATTGTAACCTATATAACTATGCATCTAGCATGGTTTATTCAATTGTCTCGTGCTTCTTCTCCCGAGTTAATTCTAAACTCAAATGAAATCGATACCTGATAGTTAAGATGGGATCCGAAGCCGTAGATGGGAGGAAAGCCAATGTAGACAAGATGGGCACACACGAGCAATCCTGCAAAGTAGATCGAGAAACCTGTGATGCACAAATCCTTGGCGAAAAAGACAACGTTAAAAGATATTTGGGTGGACTACCCGAAAAGTGGGTCTGGGAAGCGATGAGCTTCCTCGGTGGATGTCAGTCCATGTTTTCAATTAAGGAAAGAAGCATACATGATAAAAGATGTAGGTAAATGTTTAGATTTTCTGATTAAAAATAAAAGATAGAATGTAAACAATCAGACAAAATATAAACAACAAACAAGAAACTGTGAAAACAATGCTAGACTTATGTTACTGTACTTGGCACCTATCTGCAGGTTGATCGGCATCGACCAGATTGTGATCGGTGTTGATTTCTTTAAGTGGCGCCGATTAGGGTAAATTGGCATCGACTGGAATGGGTCGGCGTCGACCGGAGGCAAGTTGTAGAAAGCTTGATGGATGATTGATGAGGACTGGATCGTGAACACCTGCAGGAGCTGCAGAGATGCGGACAGAGTTTCACCTTAGCTAGATGTAGGAACAGAGTCACCAAGAGGTCGATGAATCCTCACGATGTCGATGTTGTGAGGGAAGAGTAATGGTACACCTCTCAGGGATTGATTTGGAAAGAATTCTCTCTTCTTCCGATTGATGATTCGAAGGCTCAAGGCTTAAGATTTTTGTCTCTCTTTTATCTAACTAGAACTAAATTTTGGCCCTGTATTTATAATCGGCCGCCTAGAGGTACAATCGGTGCCATTCCAAAAAATCAGCGTCGACCGAGTACCAGTCGGCGCCGATCAGGGAACAGATTCCCAAAATGGCCAAAAAGGATGAATTGGAAAGATAAGAGTATTATCCTTCCGACTCAAATATGGGAAATATCCCATTTGCATGGTTTGGGGAGAGGAGAAATAGGGGGATAGATGGATAGAATTGATATGGGAGGTTAGGAATTGATATGGGGTAGATAAGTGGTTAAGATACATGTAAAAAGTATAATTAAATAGTTAATATTTAATTATCCATGGGTAAAATACAATGGGGTATAATAAACTTAGGATAGATGTTTAATTAGATATTTAATTAATACCCTAAAGGAAAAGTGGTGATATAAAGGTGCCCCAGGTTACCCGAGAAGGTAAATGAACATGGGGGACACTAAATTGGGTAACCAATTTTAGGTGTCTACATTTTGCCCCTTTTTGTCGAGTAACTTGCGATAAGCAAAGTTGCAAGACAAAAACAAGGAGTTGGAAGAAAGGAAGAAAAGTGATGATGTGATCCCCCTCAAACTAGGGATGGGATGAATCTCAAAAGACCAACCGATCCCGAGTTTGAAAAAGGTAGATGAGAATGAAGGATGCCCCAGCTAGATATCTGGAGTAGATCTGATCATTGATGATGCATGAAAACAATAAAAAAGGACAGCAACCTAAGGAACTCACATTGATAGGGCAGACTAGATGGTCTTCGTATGAGATGACGTTAGTGGCTACAGACCCGTGAGTGGAAGGAGGACTACAAAATAGTAGCAACCAAAGAGTGACACATTGGTAGGGACAACTAGATGGTCTGCGAATGAGACGACGTTAGTGCCTACAGACCCGTTATCTTTAGGCTGCCACAAATGCGAGTGACCCATGTAGGGAAAAGACTCGAAATGGGTGATAACATCAAAAATATGTGCCAAAAGGCAACACTAAGGTCATAATAATGATCAGATAAACAAGCCAAGCATCAACGCTTTGGCAAAAAAGATGAAGAGACATTCTCGTTGGAAGAATATGATGTGAAAAGACAAGAATGTAACCAATGATGATTGGCCTCAATCGGCATCGATCAGACAAAATCGATGTCGACTAAACCAATCGGCACCGACCAAAAAAATCGGTGCCAACCATCCCGAAACCCTATAAATATGGGAAAGGGAAATGTTAACGATTTATTTACATTGTGACGATTGATTTAGAAAAAGTCAAAAATTGAATTTGAGCAACATGGAAGCCTCTGGGAGTAGTCAGAAGTGGAAGAGGACACGACCTAGGGTAAGTGGATCTACTTTAGCTTTGTGTATGTGTTTATCATTCAATAGCATACTAGGATGCTAGATTTTAGGAAAAGTGGGGATAAGTGGGAGGCTAGAGTGTCTTGGACACTCGGCCTCTCAATCGGCGTCGATTGACAAAATCGGTGCCGATTAGGTTCAATCGGCGCGATTGGGTTTCGATCGACGTCGACTAGATTAGATCGACGTCGATTGGAACTCAATCGATGCCGATTGGATAGATGAGACTTAGAAAGTAGAGAAATGTGCTTTTGATGTTTTGATTTGAATAAATGAGAAGCTAACACCATTTTTGACGTCGTGGATGCAGGCACGAGAGGCTTTACACATGTGGGATGCTATTCCGAGCTTCTAGAGACTATTCTTCCTGATGTGACAGATGATGATTGGCATCACCTAGAGCTAGCCGGGCTCGGGGGCTTCCATTACTACCGATGGGTGCCCCGAGATGTGGAGTTGATGTGAGCCTTGATATGATGATGGGACAACAGGACGTGCACGTTCTGGTTTAGGATGGGTGAGATGACCATCACCCACGAGGATATCTATAGGATCCTCAGGCTACCGATTACAGGGGACCCGATAGAGACCACTCCATGAGAGCAGCAAGAGGGCCCTAGGATGATTATATGGAGACAGGGTAGATGATTCAGAGATAGTGTCTGGGGTGGTGAGGATAGCCTCACATTATAGACAGGATGATGCCAGGAGTAGATGGATAGCATTGATTTAGATGGCGATCTCCTACTTTTCTCTACCAGATTCAGGAGGTGGGAGATTTCCACTACTTTTACTGGACTGTGTCTGTGACATCCTGGAGTTTAGGTAGGTGTTCATGTTTGCAGATGCCTTATTAGCACAGATATATCATGAGCTATGGATGTACACCACAGGTAGATGGATAGGTATTGATGTCAGCTTTGTGCTCCATTGCTGGGCATATGAGCATATAGTAGTGATCAGGCCATCAGGGCTTCCATGGATGCAGGAGCAGAGGGGGCCCTCGAGTATGGATTCGATGATGATGGGTAGACATGGCCCTAGGAGATATAGGGAGATCTACAGAGTGGTATATAGAGTGATTCAGGACTCTGACACTAGAGCAGGTTATATGGAGACCATACCGGGTCTACCGACATGGGCCGGTCAGGATGCTCACCTGGTGGAGCTGAGATGGAGCAGGGTGGTCAGGGGCCCATAGGCCAGAGATTTTAGAGTGAGTCCCATTTATACGGGTGATGAGGTAGTTTGGTTTGGTACAGATGGTCCCGACCACATATGTGCCATATAGGCGGGACAACAGAGAGACCGACCTGCCGATTTTGATCCTGGTAGATCCACTGAGGGAGGCCCCACCTCCCATAGATAGTGATGATGATGTAGGAGTGGATGATGGCTATGGGGCATGGTACCACACAGAGCTACCACGACACCTCCCAACATCCGTAGATGTAGATGAGGATGACATAGCTGCAGAGTTAGAGAGATTGGAGGGAGAGCATGCATGCCTTGACACATACACACCAGGCATCCCTCGAGGAGATTAGGGCTTTGATGGAGGAGAGGGATGCATTGATATTGGAGAGAGAGATACCACTCGTCAGGAGTGGGGGATACGATATACAAGAGAGAGAGATCTCTATCATAGACATAGAGAGGCCCTCAGGGCCAAATACGGTGATACATGCACCACCTCAGAGTCAGGGGCACAGGGTGTAGTAGCAGGAGGGCCACCACCTGTAGCAGTGCCATTACGAGCACCCGGCATGGTGAGTCTGAGCACTTATCAGGCTCTCCTTGCTGAGGTGAGATACTATGAGGATGCCCTGACACAAGCATGCCCCCGATGTGCCTCGTTATGGGGTGAGGAGGAGATCAGCGACATAGCTAGTGGCTAGTGGTGCATCGGAGGGTGTGAGCACCAGGAGAGATCGAGATGGTGGCAGGGCCATGGCAGCAGGTGTCTCTAGCTCTGTAGGAGATGGCAGGAGAGACAACCTGGACCAGAGGAGGGTGGAGGAGACAGTGTTTTCCACCTATCTGACTTCACGATTTAGATGTGTTATTTTTGTATCGATATACTGATGTAGCCTCGATTTGAAGGCATTTTTGATGTATGATGTATATGGCTTGATTGGAAGCCATTCACTCTTTTGTACAGACATATATGTATATATATATTTTCATCCTTTTGTGTTATGTGATTGGACTCTTGTATTTGGATTTTGATAGATAGATGTTATGGATAGAGATAGATGTTATAGATGTGATTTATCATGGATAAATGGTTGATTTTAAACTAACATGTTTTTTTTAGATGTTAATTTAAAATGATATAAATATATGGATGCACATGTGTTTTTAATACATGCTTTTTGATGATATTTAGATGAGATTGATGAGATGAGCATAGATGATAGACTTTGACTGAGTAAATTAACATGTTAAATGTCAATTTAACTAGATGAACAACAAATAAACATGGGAAATGTCTATTTAGAATAAAGAAAGAGATGTAATGTTCTTAAAAAGGCACTACACCTAGATAGAAAAAGAATGATAAGTTAGACTCCTCACTGACCATAAATAGAGACCTTGATGGAAAATCAAAAAAATGATGCACACAAGGCCATAGATGAGGATAAAATAAACTTGACACTAGTTAGTCACAAACCAGATCTAGGAGGTAGATAAGGACGAGAGATAAGTATACATCTCGTCAGAACACATGAAGGATTAAATACGTGCCCATATGGGGAAAACAGGATCTCCATATGATTGAAAAGGTCTTATATCACAGCTTCATGATTTTTTTCTTTTGATAAAGAGCAAACTGATCGATGTGGGAAGTTTGCTAGATATAGAAAGACTGATCGATATGGGAAGTCTTTCAGAGATGCTAAAAAGTGAACAAACTGGCCAAAAAGGAATTTTGTTACTACAAAAGGCTGATCGATGTGAGAAGCCTAAAAATGCCATGAAATAAACAACCATCCTTCAAGGGAGAGGTCTGTATTTTGATTTTGATGGTAGCCATCCTTCGAGGGAATGGTCTACACTTTTTGATTTATTTGATAAGGCATGGATAGTTGTCCTTTGAGGGATCAACCTATCTTTTTAGGAATTAGGATAGCATCTCTCTCTCTCTTTTTTTTTTTTTTTTTGGAAGAAGCTGAGTTTAGACCAGATAGATCAGATGGGGGGAAAAGAAAACATATATAAGCACGTATTCATGTCCCGAGTGGATTTGATTAGGATAGATGAAGTAGTGATTAAGGTATTCCTACCATGAGAAGGAACAAATCCGTAAAAAAAATGCTATGAGTAGAGCAATGTTCATATTTAAGGTATAGAAAGAAATAATGTGGAGTACCACATAGTTCTGAATCACTACAAAATGTGTGACTGGTTGTAGATGGATGAAAGATCTATTTTGTGACTAAGATCATGTAAGATAAAGTTTAACAGTAGAAGGGCCTCAGATGCAGCATTAAGAGGTTCCATTTCAGGTACACCATCCATGGAAGATAGGTGATAAGCCCCAGACCCATACTTATGAGTGACAACGTACGGACCCATCCAGTTAGGAGAAAACTTACCACACTGACTCCATTCTAGTGTAGTGACATTTTGGTTTTCTTTAAGAACAAGATCACCAACTTTGAAGTCATGGTGCTGAAAAGTGCTTGTTATAAGCACATTTGACATGCTCAAGATAGACTTGATGATGCTCAAGAGCATTGAGACATCACTCATCTAGCAACTCAAGCTGTGCTAGATGGTTTTGATGATAGTCCTCATCAGAGACAAATTCTCTGAGAGAGACACGAAGAGATGGAATCTGGACTTCCAAAGGAAGGACAACCTCAGACCCATAGATGAGAGAGAAGGGAGTAGCACCAGTAGGAGTATGAATGCTAGTCGATAAGCCCAGAGAGAAAAAGGGATATGTAAATGCCAATCCCTACCAGCTCGACTAGTTACCTTTGTGAGGATATTACGCAAAGTTTTATTGGAAGCCTCAGCTTGGCCATTAGCTTGGGGATAGTATGGAGAAGAAAAGTTGAGTTTGATATTGAAAGCATCATAGAGGTTCTATAAATTGATGTTTTTGAAAGACTTACCATTATCTGTGATGAGTTTGTGTGGAACACCAAAGTGACAAATGATGTGTTGATAGACAAAATCAACAATGGGTTTAGCTTTGGTTGATGAAAGAGGAATAGCTTCCACCCACTTAGTGAAGTATTCTGTGGTAGTAATGATAGAGTGATGATGTTGTGAAGAGTGGGGATTGATGAGACCGATGAGATCAAGACCCCATTGTGAAAAAGGCCACAAATCCATTGCAGGTTGCAAAGCCTGACTAGGGATATGTGTAAGATTGGAATGTTGTTGACACTTGACACATTTCTTAGCGTATTCGCAACAGTCTTGATTAAGAGAAGGCCAATAGTAACCTAAATGTAAGATGCATTTAGCTATGGCCAAGCCACTAAAATGTCCACCACAGATACCATCATGGACTTCTGAATGGCTTTAGATGATTCAGGGGTTTTGAGGCACCGAAGAAAAATACCATCAAAACCACGTTTGTAGAGGATTCCACCCTAGAATAGTATAGCGATTAGCGCGTAGGATAAAAGATCTTCTACCATTGGAAGTCAGATCTGGAGGAAGCACTGAATGGGATAGATAATAAAAAATGTGTTGATACCACTCATCTTGAGTGTTGGTTGTGATGGCGTTGATTGAAGTCAACTGCCTGAGATGAGATGGTTGGTCTAAATCGTTGAACAACCACATAAAGTCATGAGTCTTGGTAAAAGGTGGAATAAGTGAGGCTAAAGAAGCCATTGTATCTATGAATCGGTTTGTAGTGTGAGGAATAGCTTGGATAGTAAATTTATCGAAAGATTGAAAGCTAAAAGAGAATATATGATATTTTTGAAGGATATCATTTTTGCATTGATAGACACTAGTGACTTGATTAACGATGAGTTAGAGTCACCGAAGATGTCGATATGGTGAGCACCAAGATTAATGGCATTTTGAAGACCTAAAACGAGAGCTTCATATTGGCCATATTATTGGTACATTCAAAGTTAAGCTTGTGTGTGACAGGGATAGGTGCACCCCAAGGAGGAATCATGACAAAACCTACACCTCCCCCTTGTTGACATTTGGACCCATCAAAGAAGAGTTTTACTTTAAATGGAGATAGACCAAAATGATTTGTTGGATGTACTCATCTAGGAATTGAGCAAGGGGGATTTGAGTGTCTAGAAGAGGAGTATCAGCTAATTGATCCATGCAATGACCTGACCCTTGATAGATTTTTGTGAGATGAACTCGAGGTCAAACTCTATCATGAGCATGAGCCAACGAGTGATACGATCATTGTGATAAGGTTTTGCATGCATTGTCTTGAGTGGATTGACACTTGTAACAATGTAAGTTTTGTGATTAAGGAGGTAATGATGAAGTTTAGAAGTTGTGAAGAAGAGAGCACAACATAGTTTTTCAAGCTTGGAATAGCGTGTTTCATACTCATGAAGAGTGTGACTGATATAATAGACAACATGTTCTTTACCATTAGCATCTCGATGTGAGATCATGGCTCCCAGAGCATGGTCAGTTATAGAAATATAAAGATAGAATGGCTCCCCCTCACGTGGAGGTGAGCACAAGTGGAGAAAGAAGATAAGCTTTGAGATCATCAAAGGATTTTTGGCAATGCTCATCCCATTCAAAATGAACATTTTTATGGAGGAGATGATGAAAAGGTTGACAACGGTCCAAAAGTTGTGAGATAAAATGATGCACTGATTGAAGGCATCCTTGAAGACCATGGAGCTGCTTTAAGTTGGAAGGGGGAGGCATCTCGAGGATAGCCTTTATTTTTGTGGGATCGACTTCAATGCCCCTAATAGAAATGATAAAGCCTAAGAGTTTACTAGTGAGAATGCCAAACACGCATTTAGATGGATTTAGGTGAAGACAAAAATGAATGAGTCTCTCAAAGAGAGGTGCAAGAATGAAAAGATGATCCTGACGGTGTTTGGACTTACCGAGGAGGTCATCGACGTAATCTTCCATAGTTTTGTGTAAGAGATCATGGAAGATGTAGGTCATTACACGTTGATAAGTTGCTCCTGCATTCTTAAGACCGAAGGGCATGACGCGATAACAAAAATTCCCCCAAGGAGTTATGAAGGAAGTCTTATGTTGGTCCTCTGGTGTGATGAGAATTTGATTATACCCAGAGAAACCATCCATAAGAGAAAGCATCTCATGACTACTGAGTTAAATCCATGAGTTGGTCGATATTAGGTAGAGGAAAATCATCTTTCGGACAAGTGAGATTAAGATCCCGGAAGTGGTGCAAATTCAAATTTTCCTAGTAGCTTTGGTTACTGGTACTACATTTGAAACCCATTGTGGATAGTCAATGGGTTGGATGAAGTTGGTAAAAAGCAGCTTGTAACTCTTCTTTAACGAGGAGGGCTACACGAGGATGCATCTTACGTAGTTTTTGTTTAACTGGTTTGATGTCTGGAAGAGTAACGATATTGTGGACCATGATATTAGGATCGAGGCCTGGCATATCTTCGTATGACCAAGAAAATGCTTGGTGATGGTGGGAAAGAAAGGTGGTGAAGTCTCCTAACTCCTATGGATTAAGAGATTGGCTGACCTTAATGATGTGAGGGTCTTTAGAAGTCCCTATATTAAGGTCGACAGTGGCTTCGTTGAGAAGCGTAGATGTGTCAGAAGGAATGGTTTTAGGAAGATAAGAATCCTCTGCCCCTAGATAGGTAAGGATAGAATCATCATCACACAATGGATAGTATTGATAGTGGGAGAGTCATCTCAACTATTTTGGGAAGACTAATGGTATGGAAGTGGATTTTCCATTAGTCTTATAGGTCAGTGGACCTAAGGAAATGGTATTGAAAAAAAAAAAGTTAGATGGGATGGAAATGGTGTCATCCACATTAAGTGATGCTTCTGACATGACGGGAGAAGATGGTTCCTCAATGGAAAGAGGCTCATCGAGAATGGTGATGGTGGCTTTTGAGAGAGGTTTAAACCCTAAACCAAATTTTTGATGTGGTTTAAGAGTTGGAATGGATGCGAGGTCATGCACACCTTGTTCATATTTTCCCAGGCCAAAGCCTTTCCACGCGCATCGATATAGATAAGTTTTTTGCGAACGTGGGATTTTGTAGACAATCAAACCTGTTGAATAGGGTTTGGCCCTAGGAGGAGAATCGGATGATAGTGAGGTGTATCAAGACCACCGTAGATGAAGTTAGTTTATTGATTGGGTAGACCAATGGTGATGATGCGACCAAGACCTGGTTGATATTCAGGTTGTTTGTCTGGCCTACCATACTCGTTAGGTTTGAGATGGGCATCAAAAGAGAGAAGAGGAAGCTCTCCTAATGAAAAATGCTGCAATGTTTCTTCTAGATTTTGTAAATTTGGTAATTTTTTTTGTAGGTATGGAAGAGGATGAAGCCTCGTCAAGAGAACAAGCATTCTCCTTTGGAGGGGTAGACCCTGTGGTCATGTCACATTGTGCGGAGGGAAAGGATCTCCTGGATGAGTATAGATTTTTCCCTCATACTGATATTTTATGCATCGATGGAGGGTTGATGGGACATGAGTGCATTGTATGAATCCAGGAGCATCGAGGATCATATTGTAGTGGAATTTCCCTTCAACAATGTAAAAAAGCTCATGAAGTAGTTTCTTGCCTACGAATGGGTAGGACCATAGTTCCTAAAGTAACCGCTGCCGCTGATCGTTAAATGATCAAAGGGTGAAAGGTGGTGGTGACACTACGTTCTTTGGTAACTTAAGTTGCTCAAATGTGTGGGAGGAAATGATGTTGAGTGCAGCACCACTGTCGATCATAGTGTGTTTTAACGTAGTGTTATTGATTTGAACTGTGATAAAGAGAGGAGCCTCTAAATCCTCAGAAGAAAGGGGAGGAATTTCAGAATCCTCAAAGGAAATGGTGGTTGATGGTCTATTCAATCCAACAACCATCTCGAAAGGCTGGGGCTCATCTGAATTCACTATGATATGGTGTAGATTATCGATCAGAGCAGCAGTGCTAGGGAGATGATTGAATGAGGTCAAAAAGAGACATTTTGACCGGAGCATGGGTGAGTTGTTTCATAACACTCTCCTCAACTGACACGGGAATCTGAGCCGAGGTGAAGCATGAATAGAGACCCGAGGTCTCGGGGCTGATGAGGAAGGAGGAACTCCTTCAGGGGCCGTAGAAATGATGACCCGTGGTCGAGAGGCTATAGAAGATGATGGATTATCATATTATTGTGCTCTAGTGGCGATATGAATTGTGTCGATTTGAGAAGGTGGAAGATCATCGGAGTGGAATTAATAGAATTAGAGGTCTGAGTAGACCGTTCAGGCTCAGATGTAGTTGGGATGATAGGAGACACTTGTTCCTCCTCCTCTTCCAGCAGAAGATCACTTTCTTCCAAGAGGCTATTAATGATAGATTGAAGGGCTTTACATCCCTCGGTGTCATGACCTGGAGTGCGATGGTAAGCACAAATCAAATCAGAGTTGAACCAGGAAGGTTTTACTCCTTTGGGATTATAGGGTTTGATCGGAGGAAGAGATATAGATGAAGATTGGATAAGTTGGTGAAGGATTTCAAGTATAGAATCCGGTAGACAAAGATGAGGACGAGATGATGAAGGCACCTCTTTAGCCTTAACAGACTGCCGAGGTAAAAGAATCTGCATATCTGGTTTGATAGTCTTTTTAGGGATTGTTTTGCTTTTCTGGACATTGGGAAAAGTAGCCTTAGGTGCTTGAGATGGAAGCAAGTGAGGCAAGATTGATTTTGGTGGAGGAGGAGCTCCTAAGATAGATTTTGAAGATGATGAAGATGTGACAAGTGTTTTGGTCTTTGAGAGATGAAGAAGGTTGCTTGGCCGAAACAGATGATGATTTAATAAGACTGATTTAGATGGGGGAGGAGCTCCCAAAATAGATCTGATAGGAGGCACAAAGGGTGCCTTGGCTTTTGGTGATGAAGATGATGGTTCTGATAAAAGAGGTGACCCTTTCTAGTAGGTAAATCCACTTTACGAGGCACCGGTGAAGATGGTGTTGTAGAAGAAGACACCTTTTCAAGTGGATAAATCCAATCTTTTATGAGGTGTAGAGAGGGATTTTTGAGGGAAAGCACCAAGAGTCTTGATGGTCCAAAATATTGGTTTTCCCTTTTAGGGATGGTGACAACTTCGACCGCATAAGGTGATTGTAACCATTTTGGAGGAAGTAAAGGAGATGATACTGATGATGTAACCTTAGGTTTAAACTCCAATTGTTTATGTCTGAGTCCAAGTGGAAGCATAGGTGTCGATGCTAACTCTTTAGATGTTTCCTTAATAGGAAAGGAAGCACTGATGGTGGAAGATATAGGTAATGAAGAGGTAGCCTCTTGTGAGGAAGGTACTTTAGATGTAGTAATTGTGGGTGTAATTACTGTAGAAAAAGTGATGGGAAGGGTTAAGATTGAGGATGCTTCCGAAGGTATAGAAGTTGGTACAACTATGGGCACATTAACCAAAGGCATGGTCATGGAAAAAATGGGAGTGACAGAAGTAGAAGTATCCATAGTGGAAATTTGAAGGGATGTAAATGACTCAAGCATCAAAAGAATATCTGATGCATCGAGACAGATGAAGATGACACTGTCTCAGGTATAGGTGGAAGATCAGATAAAGAGGTAGAGAGAGATGAATCTATCTCTAACAATGGAGGAATACTCAAAGATGGATCATCTGAAGATGGTGGAATCTCAGAGATTAACGGAGCGGGAAGAAGTTCCGATTTAGTCGACGTGTTTGTAGATGGCTCAGGTTTAGAAGAAGATCCTTTAGTAGAAATGAAGCTGATAGTATGAGTGTTTGATTTTTGAGATCCTGAAGTGTCATTGTTTGGAGAGTGATTAGGAAAAGGTTGTTTAAAGACATCAAGAGATTGATTTGGGGGAGCGTTGGGATTATCCAAGATGAGCTCACCTCTATCGATGAATTTTTGGATGAGATTTTTGAAAGTCTGACATCATTTGATGTCATGGCCTTTGCTTCTATGATAATGACAAAAGTCATTTTCACGATACCAGAATGGTCATTCTTTGTTTTCATCCAACTCTCTAATGGGAGGGAGTTCGATCATGCCAACTTCCAACATCTTGTTTAAGATGGAAGTGTATGATTCCCCCAATGAGTATAAGACCGAGATGGTGGGGTCCTCGAGAATCTCTCGAGGTGTTTGATTAGACGTGTTATCAGATCATGATGTTTTTAAGATGATAGCATTCGTGGATCCCTGATTCTTGTCTTTGTTAGAAGAAGAAGGATTTGATTTTGTGAATCGAGAAAAGTCTGGTTTAGACTTAGAGTGAAGTTTTAACTTCCCTTGTTCAATGGCACGAGATTCAAGTTTACGTGCCATTGTGAATGCTTCTTCAAATGTATGAAAGGATTGAATCCTTAAGGTGGAAGAAATATGGTTGGCGCAAGATCGAGTAAACAACTCGATTTGTTGAGGTTGAGGGAGGGAGAAAGACAATTGATTTATTATACCTCTCCAATGAGTGACAAAGTCTGCAATAGACTCATCATCGAATTGATGAATGTTATAAAGATCTATGTAATCGAGATCTTATGTGTGATGTTTATTGAGAAGTTTTCAACAAACATCTGAGCTAATTGAGAGAAAGAAAACAAAGAATGTTGGGGTATGTTATTATACCAGTCTAAAGCGGGCCCTGCTAAAGACATAGGAAAGGTATGGAGCATAAGCTCCTGATCTTGGACTATAAGGTAGCAAGCATGCTTGAATGCTCATAGGTGTTGTTGAGGATCCTCCCGGCTATGAAATTTTGAGAACTTAGGAAGTTCCCATTGGGGAGGATAAGGCTTAAAAGCCACTGATGGATGAATCGGTTCATTACATACTTCTTCAAAAGAGTATGATGGGTGAGCCCCTTTGGTGGAGGCTTCTAGGTCTATGATTTTCTTGAAAAGAAGTTGGATAATGTCAGATTGAGGAGGGGGCATGTTGGTATGTCCCGTATAAGAAGCAAATGGTATGTTTTGTTGAGGCGTTAATGGGGGATTCATCTGCTGATTAACAGGATGATAAGAGGAATAACCAGTGTTCTAGGTGACACCTAGTGAGGTATTTGTTGTGAAGGAGCCTGCGTATAAATAGGTTGTGAGATGACAAGTGGTTGAGAGAAAGGTGGTTGAATGAAAGATGGAGCCTGTGATTGGTGGGTTCCTACACTTGCCGATTGAATCGGAATGGATTGAGGAATGTGGGTGTTGATTTGATTTGATATGGTGGGGAACAAACTCTGAATGAGGCTTTTGACTGCCGGATTGGTTATTAGGGGTGCCGACGCCAAAGGATGGGTAAAGGTCACTGTCATTGGAGCATTAGAAGAAAGACCAAGCTGGAGGATGAGAAGGAGGAACCGACTAACTCGTAGGAGGGGGTTGGTTCATAGAGAGATACTGACCCTGAGACATAATAGATGACATAGAAGAATTAACAACAATTTGTGGGAGTGTGGATGCACTCATCATAGCTAAAGAAGAGGGCCTCTCAAAAGTAGGTTGTGGAGTAGCCGAGGTAGCGTGGCACTAGGGATAGGCAAGGTCATTTGAGAACCAGTCGACATGGTCGGTGGAAGAGAAAAAGGAGGCATAGATGCCACCCTCTTTCATGGTTCGAGGTGAGAAAAAGCATGCTAACTGCTCTATAAAATCCTAGGATGGTTCATGAGAATAATCGTAAACTTGCTGGATCGGTGGTCCCTGATCAGATATTTGAACAGACTTATGCACTAGGTAGTCCATAAGGGCTACGGGTTGTGGTCAAGGAGTGCCTAAAATTTAGGATCTCCATGAGGAACATACTCTATATCAGAAGTAGATGACACCTCTGAAGGACTGGGGGAAGCTGGTCATGATGGGATCACTTTAGGATGATAGAAAGGATTATATGACCAAGATGGGGAACCAACTAACAGCGGTCCGAAGAAGACCGAGGGGTGCCGAAACATCCACATTAGTGGTGATCTCGGATGAAGAAGAGGCTAGTTGAGCCATTTTTCTAGATTGTGACCGGGTGATGACCATCATAAACAAGCAAAAACATAGAAAAAAAGATTGACCTAACTAATGCACAGACAATTCAAGTAGCGTAGGTGATTATCTCTTTTAAATTTTCATGCTTTTAAGAAAGAAAATGTTTGGGAAGGCTTTTTAGAATGGGGACTACTCAATTGGCCAAACTAAGGATGGTTTGGGGAATGTTTTGGTGAGGAGTCCCGAAGGCACTTCAAGTAAAAAGACGGTACGTGGCTTGATATAGGGGCCTACCCCGCACTTCACACACTGCTGTGATAAGAGTGGGTGCTTTGCCAATATATACCAGAACTTCCGTGAATTTATAGCGCGGCCGAGTACCGCGTAGGCTCTTCCTCTTGGATGTCACTTCCAAGTAGGTGAGGCTAGGGAAGGAGTTTTTGTTTAAATGCTTTATACCTAGTGATTTTGGCTTTGTGTGCAAGGGTGAAAAATAAAAATCAAATAGTGTCACTACCGATTTTGATCAATTTTCCAACCTATTTAGAAAACTAGATGAAGAACATACAACAGAAATGACAAAGAAAAGTTCTTTTTAAGCACTAAAAATGAAGTGTTTGATTTTGATGAAGACAAGTCAAACAAGTTCTTTCCCAATGTAATTAATTCTTTTTAAGCACCGAAACCGAAGTGTTTGAGTGTGATAAAAACAAACAAACAAGTTCTTTTTAAGTTTTTAAAAAGGAGAAAACACCATAAAAGAGAAATACCTGTAGATTTAGCTCTCCAAGGTGTGTGGACTTCAAAAAAAGTGTTGTTGAGCTCTTCCCCTCGAACAATCCCATGAACAAGCAAAGTGCTCCACAAGACAAGGTTAAGAAAACACACAAACAAATCTAGAAAGATATATCCAGATAACTAGATACTAGTAGAAGAGAAATTTCTATTTAAGAAACTAGAAAACTTTCAAGAAAATGACAATTTTGCACAAAGAGATAAATCAAAAAGTGCAGCTTTGAAATCAAATGAAAGATTTACTAATTTTAGAAATAGAAATGGGAATCTAGATATGCAAGAAAGAAATAATTTTGATTTTGCAAATTATAAATGAAAGAAACAAGACCAAAATGAAGAAAGGAAATGCTTAAGGAAAACTGATGAAAATCAGTGAAGAAAAAGAACAAAAGCTCAAAACTGGAAAAGAAATGAACTTACCAATAGGGGACTTTGGTCGGGTCCCACCAGGTGTGCCAGAATGTAGATCAAGAATTTCCACGCTTGTTACCTGTCCAAGTTAATGCACCAAACTAAACACAAAAGTCCTGAAAAACTCAAATGAAATCGATACCTGATAGTTAAGATGGGATCCAAAGACGTAGATGGGAGGAAAGCCAATGTAGACAAGATGGGCACACACGAGAAATCCTGTAAAGTAGATCGAAAACTGCGATGCACAAATCCTTGGCAGAAAAAGACAACGTTAAAAGATATTTGGGTGGACTGCCGAAAAGTGGGTCGGGAAGCGATGAGCTTCCTCGGTGGATGTCAGTCCATGTTTTCAATTAAGGAAAGAAGCATACATGATAAAAGATGTAGGTAAATGTTTAGATTTTCCGATTAAAAATAAAAGATAGAATGTAAACAACAGATAGAATATAAACAACAAAATAGGAAACTGTGAAAACAATGCTAGACTTATGTTACCTGTACTTGGCACCTATCTGCAGGTTGATCGGCGTCGACCAGATTGTGATCGGTGTCGATTTCTTTAAGTGGCACCGATTAGGGTAAATCGGTGTCGACTGGAATGGGTGGCGTCGACCGGAGGCAAGTTATAGAAAGCTTGATGGATGATTGATGAGGACTGGATCGTGAACACCTGCAGGAGCTGCAAAGATGCGGATAGAGTTTCACCTTAGCTAGATGTAGGAACAAAGTCACCAAGAGGTCGATGAATCCTCACGATGTCGATGTTGAGGGTAGAGTAATGGTACACCTCTCAGGGATTGATTTGGACAAAATTCTCTCTTCTTCGATTGATGATTCGAAGGCTCAAGGCTTAAGCTTTCTGTCTCTCTTTTGTCTAACCAGAACTAAATTCTGGCCCTGTATTTATAATCGGCGCCGACCGAGGTACAATCGGTGCCATTATTCGAAAAATCGCGTCACCGAGTACCGGATCGGCCGATCGGGAACAAATTCCCAAAATGGCCAAAAAGGATGAATTGGAAAGATAAGAGTATTATCCTTCCGACTCAAATATGGGAAATATCCCGTTGCACGGTTTGGGGAGAGGAGAAATAGGGGGATAGATGGATAGAATTGATATGGGAGGTTAGGAATTGATATGGGGTAGATAAGTGGTTAAGATACATGTAAAAAGTATAATTAAATAGTTAATATTTAATTATCCATGGGTAAAACACAATGGGGTATAATAAACTTAGGATAGATGTTTAATTAGATATTTCACATATTCTAATTCGTCCATCCTTCTTTATATCGATCACCATTGGACTAACCCATTCTGACTCATTAAGGGGCTTGATAATTCCAGATTTCAACATGTTATCAATCTCTTCTTTGATCTTTTCATGCAAATTAGGGTTCATTCTATAAGGCCTCTTTCTAACTAGTCTCATGCACCCTCTTAAGGTTTATCTTCATTTCCCAAGTGATTTATGTATGCCTTTAAGTTCATGATACCCTCGAGGGAATAAGTCCCAATAATCCTTTGAGTAACTCAATGATCTTTGCCACTTCCGATTTTGACCAATAGTCTCCAATTATGACCTCCTTGAACTCATCCTCGAACCTATATTCATTTCTTTGTCTTCATGGGTTCATGATAGGCACGCGTATCTTATCCGCACTTGTCCAAGACCTCACGTGCCCCTTGTGAATGTTCAATATCTAGTTATTAGCTTTTTCATCATCCACTAAATAGAAACCATCTTTCCTTTCTCTTAAGGAAAGTACGTTCAAGTAGAATGGAGTCCATTTCTTCTTCCTTTTCAAAATGTGCTCCAGACTTTGTCTCACCAAGTAATTCCTTTTATGCTCTTATGCCTTTGCACTTTCTCCCATAGTTAAGCATTTTAATGCTTCTTCCTCTGAAGGTTTAGTAGAGAAGTAGTCAAATGTCGGAGCATTCTTGCAATTAAATTCTACCAATTTCTTATTCTCTCAATGTAGTTCTACATACATATACCAAACAGGCGCGTGCGCAAAATAGTAGAGTAGAGTATAATCTATGCACCCATAGTGAAGGTGGTAATGCTTCCTATCCCACTATCTAGAGTCTCTCACACTATTGAATGTGATGCTAAATAGGTTGATCACCATTATAAGTATAGATCTACGTAGGTGCATTTCTCCTTAAAAACCTAGTAGATAGGGCGATTCCAATCTCCTCCAGTCTATAAGATTATCTTTGTGGACTACCCACTACACAATGTTGTCCCGCCTCACGTAAAGGTATACACTAACATATCTCTTCTCTTAATTTAATCTATCCACTATGATTCCATGGATTTCAAAAATACAGGAAGATCTTCTACCCCGTGTATACAAGGTACCGAGCTTACCTATCCGATGATATAACAAAAATTCCATTCTTACACAACCACACTTTTACCTTGCACCCTACTAGTTCATATGTACCATTAGCCCAATTGTCACAAGTAATACTCATAGTATCACTAATAGAATGATAATCCTCCCACTTTAGAATGCCTTCTTTGATGGCTCATTTACCTGGGTTACGAATGGCACGTACATAGATTCCTTTAAGTCCTCCTCACTTAGAGGCTCAACATATGGTGTAGAATTCCCATCTGTCAAAGGTATCACAACCCTTTCCTCCTTGTTCTCAAAGCTGATATACCCCTTATTGAATCTCAAGTTAGCATTATTCGCATAACACCAAGGGCATCCAAGTAAGGCTAGAAAATTGTCTACTTTTGCAAGTGCTAATACCTCAAAATCCCTAGTGAACTTGGCCCCTTGTATGGTTATAGATGCATCCTTCAAAACTCCTATGGGAGTGGCCTTAGTTAGTCTGGTTTGCCATGAATAACACATTAGATGATGGCTGCAATGGAGGCCTCCCCATTTATACCCATGCATCTAATGTAAGCACATTTACTTCTACACATGTATCAATCAATATGTTGTTTAACATCCATCCATCCATAACAACATTCAAAGTAATTTCCTTTTCATAGTCAATGCTATCAGGGGAGAATATTTGCATACGGGATCTTCGTCCCAGTCTCAATACTTACGCATGGAGTGTTCCCTTTTAACCAACTTCCTAATAGTGGAATGATGTTCTCCTAGCGCAACATTTTGCACACTTCTCTCAGATCATCAATATCAGTTTAGACTATCTCTCGATGATTTTTTTGCTCCTTTAAGTATCGTATCTTATCCTAAAGATTCCTTAGCACTTCCATGGTATCTGATAAACCTCCTTTTAATAGGAAGGATTTGGGTACCGAGCATGAAAACGTCCTCCTTAGTGATGGTAGGTTTCTATTGTAATGCCTCTCTTATGCATGATGCTCAGACTCATGTAGTAATCTTCACTTTTAATGCCTTAGATCTTGATGCTATCTTGGGCATCCATGATCTTCTACCACATTGATTCTAACCATCCAGAGCCTTTTTTTTGTACTTATGTTACTTACTCGAGATGCTCATATAAGTCCAGGCACTCTTCATAGCTATGGTTATTTCCACGAAATAACTTGTAATATTTGAGGAAATTCATGCCTATAGTGGTCAAGAGATCCACACGTATAACATGTTCCACAAGGGAACTCACCTCTTCCTCCACCGCAGCCTCATCCTCCATATCCACCATGATATCCACATCCTCTTCCATGAACTCCTTCAAAATGCCCTCATTTTTGTCATAGCACATTTGATTATGATCCCGATCTGGTGCTCATTCTTACCCTTAGAATCATTTTCAAACTTTTTCTCGTTATACCCCAATGTCTATAGCATCCCATATCTAACCAATCAATCTAAAATAATCTTTAGTATCATATGGGTTATGGACTAGAAAATTTTATAGTAACAAGATACATTCTTCCTTATCACACACTGTGTAAGAAAAGGACAATGACTAACATCATGATTCAAATGATAGACAGATCTCACGGTCCAACATTAATGAGCGTATAGATCTACGTGAGGAAACTATCCTTGGTGTGTGTCCACTTTCCACATCACAATCTATACACAAAATTCCTAAGCACATTCTTTCTCTAAGCTGCTTTTCCATAGCTGCAATCTATGCCTCTAGGAATGGACTAATGCCAGTGTCAATGCTCCTAACTGCCTCAACATGCAAATATGCTTCAAGTGCTTCATGCGGATTAGTGTATGTCTTATGTGATAGTTCTCTTCTGAATGGTGTAATCAATCCACCAATGAACCATTGTGCATGTTGGCTTGCGTGAATATCATAAGAAATCTTAGATAGGAGTGTTTTAAAATGGGCATCATACTCACGTACACTCTCAGTAGTGCCTTGCTTAATATCCTTGAGTGCACTTATACTCTTCTACTCAAATTTGCAGGATATTTAACTCTTTCAAGAAAGCATCCTTCGGTGCTACATAATCCACACAAGTTTGATCAGGGTCAAACTTCCTATACCAGCTGTGTGCATGTCCCTGTAATGTAGTAGTAAATTGACTTGCCTTACGCTCAAAAGCTGTGATCTCTTTCACGCGCCACAATATTTCACACATTTGTACATGCTCAACAACATCCTCTATGCCTCTATAATCTAGAATATGAAGAGACATCTCCATATAAATATTCTAGGGTTGGTGCAGACCTTGACCACCTGATCTAGAACCTCTTGTGTTTCCCATGCCTCCAGATCCATCCGATCCACCGAAATAGAACCACTTAGTCCTCTTGATCCTCCACCTGTAGCTAGAATAGGACCTATAGATGTACTCCCTATGCTCCAAAAGTAGTACTATACTGAACCCCTACATTCTATGTGGTAGTTCCACTTCCAGAGGTGAATCCAACATTTGGCGCGCTTACATTCTATGTAGATGATGCACCTTAAAATGTTCCTCTAAATAACATTGAATCCATCTGTCTTGCCATTGATGTACTTGTTCTCTGACTTACTCGGTTCTCCTATTTCCCAAATCCACTTGCTTTGAATACTTGTCATACTAGATACTAGAAAACCAAGCGCAAGGGATAGGTCACCAGGTGGATTAAGATGTGCACTCGCGGTCCAGGTAGTCTCTGGCTGCACACATGTGTGAAGCCAAGGGGGGATCTCTGTAATGCTTTCCAAGATGGGGAGTTCTTGATGCTCTGGCTCCATGTCTTCTACGTGAGCTTCAAATCCTTCACAAGCCATCTCTCTCCTCAACGCCATACTTTCTACAATGGAATGTTGCTTCTCTAACACCCTCTCGCATACCTCATTATACTTAAGCTACCTTTCCTCTCTCTACCTTTCTACCGCTTGGTCTGCCATATTTCACCAAGCCTGTTCCTTCCCTCACACATGGTGAGGTTTAGTTAGCTGTTGGTTTACTCTCCAGGTTCAAAGTTACCATCAAGATCTTGATTGCGGTGGAATATCTTGCAGATATGCTCCTCAGGATACCAAAAAAACTAGAATTCAGCTACCACTGGATAAGAATACGTCAAAATTGAATATTCAAGAATATAACTATTTAAAACACCACGAAACCTCGTATCCACAATGCGAGTCTAGATCATATTAGAATCTTAAAGGGCCTAAAATTCTTCTTGTTTCTAGACAAGTGCGCGATACCTCCAATTCCACTTAGATGCATAAGCAATGAGCCACTCGTAAAATTCTACTAGAAAGATAGCGAAAAAGCTCGCGTATAAGCTATCATACAAATTTTGTTCTACCTAAGTGGGTGTGTTAAACTCATATCCAATGCTGAACCGACATGCATATTCTTCCTCCGGATCGTGTATCCACTCTTTAATACTTGCTAGTGTTAAGCGGTACATCTTCATCATGAACCATACCGAAAACAAGCTGAAAAAGAGGTCCTGACAATAGAACCAATGATGTAACCTAGAATTCACTAGATAATACCCTAGATGTGTTAGCACATCACTCACCTAGGCGAGCGCTCACCGAAGTGCACAAAGGTACGGGTCCCTCTTTTGGGTTCTTTGAGTAGAATGTTAACATGATGAAGACTTACAACATATAGATCCATAATTAATATATCATTATATAGTGTATGACATATCTATATCTAGGAAAGAATAGGTTTAAAAAATAATCATGATAGAAATAAGAACATGCACTAACCAATTACACGGGAACAAAACTTAGGTTCATTCAATATCTTCCATCTCTTAATTATCACAATAACATAGAAGCTTCTTACAATAATGGAAATCTATGGCGATGCACATATGGATCTGATATGGTAATCCGAAACATATACACTATGTTATCTATGTTTCTATATGCATCATCTATCATCTATCATCTCTATCTAATAGGTAATTCACTACATATATATAGGGCAGGGACTTTCCTTTCACCACTTATCTATTCCAAAAATAGGCCATATGTTATTAATAGCCACGCGGCATTTTCTTACATAGCCACACATGCAAGTGTGCTATCTATAGACTACTAATAGTTAAGCGAGGTGACAATCCTATTCTTAGACTATCTCCTTGTAAAATTTCTCGAATCGATCCTCCGAGAAATAGACAACACGTAGCACGCATGTCTCTACATAATTTGTGTGTTTTACACGTTATCTTCTAAAATAGATCTTCATACCTAAAAATGGCTAAGTCACGAATGCCAAACTTTTGATCCATGCATGCATTCTTCCTATCCATTCACGCCTCTGCGTATGACTTGCTTTCCTCCAAAAACTTCTTGTGTGCTTTCTCTGTCAAGTGTTCCTTGATCGAAAGATCTGGTTGGAGAGGAGAGCCAGGTAGACAGGTCCATGATATCAGGTGGAGGGTGGTGATTGGTAGAGAGGTTGGAGGTTGATTTGGTCATGGAAGAGGTAGGAGAGGGTGAGGGTGGACCACCAGCACAAAATCCAGATGTGTCACCATGGGGGTGACATTGAGACGAGGTAATATCTAATCTTGTCATTGTTATTGGAGATAGGAAGAAGGAAATGTAGAGGGGTAGAGGTAGGGAGGTGAAAATAATTAAAATTTGTGGTTAAATAAATGAAAGAGGGGGTGGGAAAGGTCAGAGGTAGGGGGAAGAGGGTTAGGGAAGGACTTAGGTGAGGTGTGGGTAGGTTCATAGGGAAAATGGGAAAGAAATTAGGTAAAGGAAATTGGGGTTTCAGGTTTGGGCATGGTAACTTGAGTGACCGACGCCGGTCAAGGTATGGCCGACATCAATATTTATACACTAACATTAGTTAGGTATGAGGGAACCGATCTTTGGTTAGAATGGACTGGTGACGGTCAAGAGTAACTTGAGTGTCGATTAGGGTGAAAGGGATAGAGGTCTAGGAAGGGTAAGGGGAAAGTGGTTAGGGTAAAGAGTGTAAAATAGATAGCGGGTGAGGGGCCAAGAAGAAGGGAGGGGTTGAAGGTCAATGTTGGGTAAAATCAAGTTTTAATAATGTGTGTGATTGGTTGAATACATGCCAGGGACCAGCTACGGATGTGGGATATGGTACCTCCCTTGCTCATGGAGGTACGAGGGAGTGTGAAAACCAATGATTGGCACCATGTTACGAGAGGTTGGCACGATTGGGGTCGATGCTCGGCATGTAGTGCGGGAGCTGAATTTGATGGTCACTCTCATCGATAGATGGGATTCAACGACCAATACCTTCCATCTACCGATGGGTGAGATCACAATCACCCTAGAGGGTGTGTATATGATCCTACAAATACCGATAGTGGGGACATAGGTGTATTCTATCTCCTTAGAGGCATCTGAGTAGTTGATGCTAACCGTGTTTGGCAAGGGGTTGGCAGAGTTGAGGTTCCATAGCGCTAGTATGAGCTATGGGGATATGTCAAGCCCATCAGAAGGAGATGAGTTAGTAGTGTTGTTGATGGAGGTAGTGCATTACTTTACACTACCGGATGTAGAGGGTGGGAGATTCCCATGATCTTTGATGGGGGTTTCGCATGACATGGTGGAGGACAAGACTCATTTTCATGGGCACCCGCATTCTTGGTACAATTATATAGAGAGTTATGGGCTTATGGGTGGCTACAGAGATTTAGCTTGTGTTGTACTTTCCTACTTCATTGTTGGGCATATGAGCACATTGTGTGTGTGTGTGTGTGTCTAGTTGGTATGCCCTAGGTTGATGCATTCGATCTAGGTTTTATTCGGGTGGGCTTCAGGTGATGGGTGCCTACGATTGGGGAGCACCGAGATGTTAGAGCTACACACGATGTAGCCTATTACAGTGATTGTTAGAGGGGTTTTCTAGCATGGACATCATTTAGAGGCCCTTTGTGGGTTTTTCATCATATGGACTGATGGCGGAGAGGAGCTACATGAGTTATAACTACTACGATGGATAGGGGGGCGACGTGCAGGAGAGCACGAGATGATACCCATAGAGAGGGTTAGACAAAATTTTGGGCTACTTTAGGATATACCTCCACCCTTCCCATAGTATAGGAGGGATGACATGGAGAGGCCTCTACCTCTACCACACGGTGATAGTGCTAATGTAAGGAGGAGCGGGTGATATACCGCGCAGATTGATGATGCCAAGGTGACTAATAGATACGATCGGTGGTGGGCCACACATTTACGAGGAGTACCATCGAGGCCGGGGCAGCCAGATTTAGCCACCATCAAAGTGCGAGAGGGACACCCACACGGGGGGGAGTGCTACCCCGATTACATAATTGGGGATAGTGTAGGGGCAGCTAACGAGGCTCGAGAGGTATAGGTTGTTATTTGGCGGAGCACATGTGACCACTCTACGAGGACCAAGTAGCGCGAGGATAGGTACCCACACAAGGTGGAGATGGGGATGAGGTACATGTGGCCACCTAAAAGCGTAGATTATAGGTCTAGAGGGCTAGTTGGCCACTACACGGGCGCGAGTTATGGCCCTTTAGGCCCAAATATAGGTAGGGGCGGGATAAGGTCTTGTCATCACTAATCCGACACTATGATAATTCTTCACCGGGAACTCCTCGTGCTATGATTATTTACTAATGCACAACCTTTAGTTTGGTGGATGTAATCTGGAAACAAAACAACAACATAACACAAGAATACCATCGACTATGATAAGACAGAATGATGACAAATCTGAAATATCAAAATAAATTATAATATTAACATGAAACTGTTACAATCTCACCCATGAGGTACTTCAAGTGTTATTGACTTCACTTGCCTTTCACCAAGACTATGGGAGAAACTTTACAATTACACCTCTTAATGGCTTCTTCAACACACCTTTAAACTGATGGCTTCCTTCGCACACTTCCTACAATATTTCTCACTACTTCCTTCTATGCTAAATGAGGGGGGTGGCCTCTCTATTTATAGAACTTCTAGGCTTATCCATCTTATCTCTAAGATAGGATAAGAAATCCACTCGATGAATCATATTCCATACCTTAACTCTTATCTGTACATGTAAGCTTATCTTCTAAGATAAGATAAACCTTATCATTTTACATGGGTTCCACATTTTTAGACTTTTTACAAATAAAATACACAAAATATTTATGACCTCACTCCTTGTCCTTATTACCAATATAATATTTCTAATTCATAATCACGTAGACCCTACTTCTCTAATTACCCAAACTTTGACATTTTAACATTACCGAACCACTTACGACAAATATTTACTTTTTACAACATTCATATTGTACTTTGACTATTATTGTACTCCACATTATTGGCGCCTTGCGTCTTGATGGTGCCGTTATCTTCTATCAGATGCTACTACTAATTATACTTAACAACATCATATTCCTAATACATACATTAATGAAATAGAAATTACGGAGGAAAATTTTAGTGTTGACATCTTCCCCCTTCCTAGCTTCTACTCCGTCCTCGGAGTAGACTATTATGGTGCTTGGAAAATCTTCAACTTGTCGTGGTTGACCCATTTCGTAATGGGAGTGCCATCCAATTCCTCCAGTCAGTACGTACCATTTTCATGCACAACTGTTATTTTGTAGGGCCCCATCCATTTTGGAAGAAATTTTCTCTGTCTTCTTTTTTTGTATCTGGAATCATATACTAGAACCAAGTCATTCACATGAAATGGAGACCACCGGATCTTTTGATCAAAGTATTCCTTCTACTTCATTTTCTTCTTATGGCTTGTATCCTTTGCTATTTCTCTCATTTCCTCCAGCAAATGAAGATGTACCAACCTTTCTTTTACTGAATCACTTTCATCCATCCTTTCATTTTTCATAACTCTCATAGTGGGAATATCAAACTCAATAGGAAGAACTGGATCAATGCCATAGGCCAACTGAAATGGGGAGTATCCCTTGCTGAATTTGATGTTGCCCTATATGCCCACAATCTTTGCATGAATCCTTTTATCCCATTTATGTACTGCAAGGCTATATCTTTTGCTAGAATTTGACACAACACAAAATTTGTTCATTCCACTGTCCATTTGTGCTTGGCTTGTATGTTGTTGCCTTCTTGTGCTTAATAAAAACTTATTGACTAGGATTATACCACCTCATTAATGAAGTGGCTTCCTTGATCTGTTATAATTTCTAATGGGCAACCAAATCTGGTGACAATGCGTTCATACATGAACCTTGCCACTTCATCCATGGAAGTGTTTTGAATGGCCTAGCTTGACCCACTTGGTTAAATAATCGTAGCAACTACAATATACTTATTTTGGTGTGATGTAGTTGGAAGTGGACCTACAATGTCTATTCCCCACTTTTCAAAGGGACCAAGGGAATAATAGGACATAATGGAGGTGATGAAGTCTTAGTTACCATGTGTTTGACAAATATCACATGTCTTACAATAATTATAACAATCTTTAAAAAGAGTGGGCGGTGATAACTGCATCAAGATCCTTCTTGCTTTGTAAGTTGTCGAGAGAAGTGCGCTCCACATGTACCATTGTAGAATTCTTCTAGCAGTTCCTTCCCTTGATCACGTCCAACTGCCCTCTTATACTGTCCATCAGGTCCTATTCGAAATAATACTCCATGCAAAATAGAATATGGACGACTGGCTTGAGTAATCTTTCTCTTAGTCTTTGCATTGGCACCATCAGGAAACTTGAATTCATTCAGATAATTCCAAATATCTATGTATTCACTAGGGATTGTGTCAAGGGATAACAAGGCTGCATCGGGGAAATCATCATCATCACAAGATGATCCTAAACCATCATAGGCTTGAGAGAGTGCATCTGCATTGACATGCTTCTTTCCTGGCCTATCTATAATATCAAATTCAAATTCTTGTAGCAAAATTATCCATCTTGCTATCCTCCCTGATGGGTTAGGCTTATTTACAATATATTTTAGAGCACGATGATCATTACAACTAGAAATTTTTGCCCTAGCAAGTAATTTCTAAACTTCTTCTGACAAAAATGATAGCAGAGCCTCTTTTTCGATTCTGATTGTATAATTTACCTCAATACTTTGCTCATTTGTCTACTCCCAAAGTAAATTGGATGTTCATTCCCATTTTCATCCTTTTGGCTCAAAGTACTTCCTAGTCTTTGTATCGAGGCATCGGTGTACACAATGAATGGCTTGCTCAATCTGGATTCTTCAAAAGCAGGTGAAGACACCGGGGCTTCCTTGATTGTCCAAAAGCTTCATGCGCCTTATTTCTGGTTCATAAGTAACATCCTTCTTCAAGAAGCTGGGTTAGTGGGTGTACAATCTTTGAGAAATTCTTGATGAACCTTCTATAGTAACCCACATGGCCTAAAAATGATCTCAAATTACTTCTATTAAGAGGAAATGGTAAATCTTTGATTTTTGAAACTTTATCAGGATCAGTACCAATACCATCTTTGGATACAACATGCCCTAACAAAACGCCTTTAGAACATCCAAAGACACACTTTGTAGGGTTTAGTGAGGCTTGTGCTTCATCTAACCTTTGAAATGCTATCTCCATTTAGTGCAGGTGGTCCAACTTGCTCCCATAGATGTAAAAATCATCCGAGAAATACTCGATGAAGGTCCCGATGTAGGGTTCGAACACCTATTCATCAAACTTTGGAATGTTGTTGGAGCATTACACAACCCAAAAGGCATAACTCTATAAGTAAAAATTCCCAAGGAGTGGTGAACGTAGTCTTGGTGATCTTTTTCTGCTATACGAACTTGGTTGTAGCCACTATATCCATCAAGCAAAACTATAGCACTCTTGGCCAGCTACTTCGTCCAAGATCGATCGAAAATGGAAGAGGGTAATGATCCTTCTTTGTTGCCTTATTGAGCTTCTGTAATCAACACAAATGCGTAACTTCCCATTCTTTTTATTGAGATCACAATGGGAGAAAACCATTCTGAATTCTCCCATGAGCAAATATGAATCTGCATCAAGCAACTTATCTATTTCTTCTTTTACGAGTCTTGGAAAAATTAGGATTCATTCTATATGGCATTTGCTTTATGGGCTTAGCACCATCTACTAGCTCAATAGAATGTTCTACCCAACTTACTTGTGAGTTCCTTGTAATCAAAAGTGAATAGGTATATGTACCTTGAAAGAGTGGAGGTAGGATTCCTTCTCACTCTCCATCACAAAGCATCACCAATCTTTATTTGTTGGAGACGATCATCAACTTCTTCTTGAGATAATTTTATGGGGTCATGAGTTGGTGTGGTGGAAGGATATCCATGACTGAAACATCAACCTCACTTTCTTCATCTTGAGTGTCCACTTCACTTTGGTACTAGAGTAATCGAGAGGATGTCCACTCATCAGTTTCATCACTTGAACCCACGAGGTTACGCCTTATGATGTCGAGGGATCACATTTATCTTCACCCTCTCTCTACTACGTCCAAGTGTCATGAAACCTTCATTCCAGTAGTTTCTTGCATGAACTCTCCTTAGCCATGGTCTTCCTAGCAGCATTGGGTACGCAAGCAGTACCATTTTCATCACTGAAAGTCTACCACACATACAACACCCATATGAGATATTGCCACATTTGAAACTACACCTTCGGTTTAGTTTTTCCCTTATTTAATAATCCTAACATAAGTGTTGAAGGGTGATCAATTTTTAAACCCAACATATTCATTACTGAGACTCGGTCATTACATTAAGCTGCAGCACCTCCATCAACTAAGACATCATGAATTGAAATACCATTACATAATACCTCGGCTTGTGGAGCATAGGGATCGCCTCTACCTCCAAAGCAGGGACCTCAACCTCCTTCCTTCGTCGAGCATTGAGTCACTTCGCAACTCCCGCCTCTTCTCAGAAGACATAGCCAAGAGTTGACCATATGTAATATTTGTAGGCCTTTTGGATAGATCTTCCAAGATGGAGTATGGTCCTTGACCACTGTGAAATCGAGAAAATCCTGCACACCCAACTTTCTTCTCCTATGTTTCGACTAGTTTCTTCTTTCATCTTCTTAGGATCATTTCCATCTTGATTATCTTTTTCTTTCTTTCTTTTTGTTACAAACACATCTACTTCATTATTTCTGCTCTTATCTACTACATCAAAAGAATTCATAGGTGATTTTCCTTTATCATTATCTCCTTTACCAAATGTAGAAGCTCTATCTGGACAATTATACTTATAATGACCCTTTTTATAACAACCATAACAAACAACTTCAGAAATATTTCTTTTTGGACCTCTATCTCCTACACGAGAACTAAATTCCTTTCCTTGAAGAAGATTAATAGTTAGCTGACCCATCTTTTGAGCGAGATCTTCATACTTAGTAGATGTACTAGGAGAAATATTTGTGCTCACGAAGAGTGGTTGTGGATTCTATACCAAAGATTTGGTGTAGGCTCTACTTTAGCAACAATTTCTTTGGGCTCCTCTTCCATGCTTTCTTCTTACCTTCTTGCAATCTCCTTTGCTTGTTCAATGGTAGCTGGGTGGTCATACTTCACTCGTTGTCTGATCTCTAGCTTCATCCCAAGAATGAAGTGCTTACCAGAGGAGATTATCCACGCCATTCATCAACCCATCCGCTAGTCCTTCCTTCGGATCGGGCATCGAGCTTCCTCCTTAGCTCTAGAACACGAGCATGATAATCTCTTATCTTCTCCTTCTCTCCTTGGGATATCTTTGTGATCTCGATCATGAGATCTGCATATTTTTGTTGTTCACCAAATTCTTCAAGAAAACTTTCAGTTAATAAATCCCATGAATTTTTCACATTATCACCTAGTGTTTCAAACCACCTAAGTGCTGAACCATCCAAAAAGGTAGGAAAAAATTCAGTCCATTGTTCCCTTCTTATAAGGCCATTACAAATACAAGATCGCTTAAACTCTTGAATGAAAGAAGAAGCATCTTCATTAGATTGAGCTGAAAAAATAGGAATCTTTCCCATTTTCAAAAGTAACCACCGTGAAATACCAACTCACAAGTACAATCAACAAGACTTATGTGTACAAATAATTGGAATCACTATACTAGAAAGTGACTTTACACCTTTCTACAGTAAAATAGAAATGACCACGGTAAACTATGGTAAAACTTGACTTATTGCGGTAAAAGCGACTTTCTTGTGGTAAACACTATTCACGAGTAAAAAGTGAAGTTACTGCGGTAAATACTATTCACGGTAAAAAGTGACTTTACTGTGGTAAATACTATTCCAGCAAAAATGACTTTACCATGGTAACTACTATTCATGGCAAAAATGACTTTACCATGGTAACTACTATGCACAGTAAAAACAAGGTTACCCTCTAATTGATTTTTGACTAAGTGGGAATATCTCTCCAGAAAATCCACCAACGAGGAATGGTCCGGCAACGGAACCAAAATGTCATCACCAATCCGGCACTATGATAATTCTTCACCAGGAACTCCTCGTGCTATGATTATTTACTAATGCATAACCTTTAGTTTGGTGGATGTAATCTGGAAACAAAACAACAACATAACACAAGAATACCATCGACTATGATAAAGCGAATGATGACAAATCTGAAATATCAAAATAAATTATAATATTAACATGAAACTATTACAATCTCACCCATGAGGTACTTCAAGTGTTATTGACTTCACTTGCCTTTCACCAAGACTATGGGAGAAACTTTACAATTACACCTCTTAATGGATTCTTCAACACACCTTTAAAGCGATGGCTTCCTTCGTACACTTTCTACAATATTTCTCACTACTTCCTTCTATGCTAAATGAGGGGGTGGCCTCTCTATTTATAGAACTTCCGAGCTTATCCATCTTATCTCTAAGATAGGATAAGAAATCCACTCGACTAATCATATTCCATACCTTAACTCTTATCTGTACATGTAAGCTTATCTTCTAAGATAAGATAAACCTTATCATTTTACATGGGTTCCACATTTTTAGACTTTTTACAAATAAAATACACAAAATATTTATGACCTCACTCCTTGTCCTTATTACCAATATAATATTTCTAATTCCTAATCACGTAGACCCTACTTCTCTAATTACCCAAACTTTGACATTTTAACATTATCGGACCACTTACGACAAATATTTACTTTTTACAACATTCATATTGTACTTTGGACCATTCTTGTACTCCACATTATTGGTGGCGTCGTCATTGACGGTGCCGTTATCTTCTATCAGACGCTACTACTAATTATACTTAACAACATCATATTCCTAATACATACATTAATGAAATAGAAATTACGGAGGAAAATTTTAGTGTCGGCAGTCCCTTAGGATAGGCACAAGCACAGGGACATGGTCCCTCTTTATAGGTACCAGTGGGACATGGTCCCAAGAGATAGGTATAGGGGTTAAGGTCGATGGCACCACCACAGACAATACCTATAGGCAGGTTGATGGATGCCTTAGGCAAGGTGAGGTATTATCAGGATTAGTTGATGGCTGCAAGGATAGATTTTCTATCTTATGGAGAGTATAGAGCACAACAAGCCTCGAGTGAGAGGACCAAGTAGGAAACCCACACTATGGAGAGAACATGAGGCCATCAAGCCCCAAGACAGGGTCAAGGAGAGGCCACTAGTTCACGAGAGGCTAGCCCTAGGTGAGGTACTAGCAGAGATCCGGCTAGGACCGATGGTGGGTGGTGAGATGTTAGTTGGATGCCATATGGGGGCAGAGGAGGAGGAGGAGATAGGTGAGACAGATATGGAGGATATCTAGCGGGGGATATCTGATAGCTGTACATACCTCCATTTTGGTGTAGTTGTGTATTTTTGATATATACCGGCTGTGTGCCAAAGAGAGTGAGGATGTATACGAGAGTTTTGTATTTTTGATCATATAACGGCATGTGTGTCAAAGATAGCGATGATGTACATGAGAGTTTTTGTTATTTTTGATCATATATTGGCCTGTGTGCCAAAGATGGTGAGGCTGTACATGAGAGTGTTTGTTATTTTGATCATATACCAGCCTGCGTGCCAAAGAGAGGTGAGGTTGTATATGAGAGGTTGTTTGAGATACTGGTATTTATTTATATCCATGTACACATGTATGTATACACAGAATTTCCAATTTATAGTTGATGGTATTTATAGCATGGATGGGGTTATTGATTTTAATTTCTGTTATTATTTGTGTATGTGATGGAAACTAGGTGGATTAAGAATGATGTGTTTCAAGGTCATGTATGCATAGTAGAGTCAAGTCTGTTTAGGCATGGTGGAGTTAGGTCGGTTTAGGCATGGTTGAGTTAGTTGGAGTTGGGCATGATGGAGTCGGGTTGATGTAGGCATGGTGGAGTTAGGTTATTTTAGGCACGATTGAGTCGAGTTGATTTAGGCATGGTTGAATCAGGTCGGTTTATGGTTGATTGAATTTCTAATTCATTAATGTGTGTAATTTGTGATGGTATGAATCGTGTTAAGTTGATTTGTAGTAAAATGTATGATGATGGTAAATAAATGGTAGATGTAATGAAATGAATGTGTAAACTATGATGGTAAATATGTTTAGCAATTGTTGTTTGTTTGGTTTAAGTTTTCGTTATTGATATAGAAAGGAAACTAACCAGGGTATAATGTGAATAGGAAAGTGAAAGGGGAATTGGTTAGGGTAAAGAGTGGCAAGCTAACCTCGAGGGCCCTATGCCCTCGAGTGCTACCTACATAGTCCCGGTGAAAAGGGACCTCGGGCCGATGTAGTTCTCCCATAAGCCGGGAAGATTATAATGAAGTAGAAGAATGGGTTGGTAAGTGTTAGGAATTGTTGAATATAGGTCATAGGCATGGTTGAGTGTAGGTCATAGGAATGGTTGAGTTTAGGTCATGGGAATTTTAGGTCACGAGGCATGGTTAGTGGTTTTTAAATATAAGTGTCACTAATCTGGTCTTGTATAGGATAATTAATAAGTAATGAGGAAGGCAAATGGTAAGAGGTGGTAAAAGAGCCACTTAATTGATAAGAACCATAAAGAGTCAACCATACCTAAGAGGGGATTATGAATGTAATACCTAAATGCGTTGCATAATGGACCATTCTAAGGGTAAAGAAAGTTGCATAATAACCAAATGTCATGTTTGCGGCAAGTCCCTTGAGTAATGAAGTAATTAGACTAAAAAGGCAAGGAGGTGAGAATAGGTAGTTTAGCGTAACTTAGTGTATGACAGCGTGTCTTTTGGAACAAGAAACCTGGGATCAAGAATAAGAAAGTCCAAGACAAAAATTTCATCTTTTTCTTCATTTGTTTGTTTTTAATAGAGTGATCGATGCTAGAAGTCTATATGGGATTAGTATATTATCTCCTTGAGGTCTTCGTGAAGTGATCGATGAGGGAAGCACGGATATTTTATTGAATTTGTGAAATAACTATGATATAGCTATCCTTGAGGAGTAGTCTATTTATAGCACAGAATTAACGTGAAGAGATGTCCCTTTTGAGGGAGTTGTCTTTTGCTAGAAGTTTGACTCAAGGAGTTGTATCCCCTTTTTTTTGGATGTTTAAGTCATGGATAAGGCTATAGAGGAAGGGTAGGATTTTGTTCGAGACGATAAAACCATAGTACACGGGAGTTAATTATGAAAGGGGTGGTTTTGAGTGATGAATGGCCATGGGATTCCATCCAGAGCGAAAAAAGTATCCATGAGAATCATGCTATGAGTAGAGCTGTGGTACTCATATTGAAGATAAGGCTAAAAAAGTGATGGGTAATCACATGATTCTTGTTTAGTCGTGGATCCTAAAAATGGGTAATATGGAAGGTGAAGCGAGTGCTTAAGGGATGAGTGATCGGTGATAGAAAATGATATAGGATTTGATATCAATAATAGAATGGTTGAAGATGCAAGGCATTAAGGGGCTCAGGTTTGGGTTTACCTTCGAGTGAAGACAAATGATAAGCACCTGATCCATAGGCATGGGTAACAATATAGGGTCCAAGACAATTAGGAGCAAATTTGCCCCATTTACTTTTCTCCTCTTTAGTTACATGTTGATTCTCTTTCAAGACAAGGTCACCGACCTGGAAGGTTCGTTCATGAATGTGTTTGTCATATGCACATTTGATACATTTTTGGTAGATTTGGAGATGGTCAAGAGCATTGAGATGACGTTCATCTAATAACTCAAGTTGCACCAAATGATCTTGGTGAAATTCATCGTCGTTGAGCATGTCTTGTAGTGAGATGCGGAGAGATGGAATCTAGACTTCGAGAGGTAAGACAACCTTGGTACCGTAGACTAGAGAAAAGGGTGTGGCAGCAATCGAAGTGTGAATACTAGTACAATAATCCCACAAGGAGAAAGGAATGCGTATGCCAATCTTTCCCAGTATTGTTGACTACCTTCATAAGAATTTTGTTCAAGATTTATTGGTTGATTCAGCTTGACCATTAGTTTGTGGGTAATAAGGTGATGAGAAATTGAGTTGGATGCCAAAAGCATCACATAGTTTACGTAGGGTTTTGTTTTTGAATTATTTTCCATTATCAGTGATGAGGTGGTGAGGAACACCAAAATGACAAATGATGTGATGGTTGATGAATTCACATATTTTCTCAGCTTTTGTAGAAATGAGGGGAATGGCCTCTACCCATTTAGTGTAATATTCGGTAGCGGTTATGATCCATTGGTGGCATTGTGAAGAATGGGGATTGATCTCATCGACAAGATCCAAACCCCATTAAGAGAAATTCCAAAGGTCTCGTGTGACCTGTAAGGCATGACTAGGTGTGTGGTGGAGATTAGCATGCTACTGGAATTTCATGTAACGTTTGACATAATCACAACAATCGCGGTTTAGGTTTGGCCAATAATAGCCTAGGCGAAGGATGTGTTTTGTGACGGCTAAACCACTAAAGTGACCTCCACAAATTCCATCGTGGACTTCCTTAATGGTGTAGGGAATTTTAGAACTCGTAAGGCATTGTAAGAGAATTTCGTTGAATTCATGCTTGTAAAGAAGACCACCCATGATAACATAATGGGAGACACTTTAAAAAAAGACTTGTTGTCCATTATGAGTGAGATCAGTGGGTAAAATGGAAAGGGAAAGATAGTCTACATATTGCTTAAACCAAAGGTCACGTGGGTCGGGGGAAAGGTTTCGATGGAGTAAACTTCATGAGGTAAATAAGAGGGTGATTGTAGCCTTTGTATGGTGACAAATATTTTAGAGTCAGCGGGTGAAGCAGGTATTTGAGAAGCCAAGCAAGCCATGGTATTTGCAAACTTATTGGTATAATGTGGGGTGGTTTGAAGTGTATAATAGTCAAAGGTGGTCAAAAGTATGTCTACGTGTTGTTTATACTTTTGAAGGATCTCATTACGACACTGGTATAGACCATTGACTTGGTTTATGACCAACTAAGAATCACCAAAGATATTAATTGTCTTAACATCTAAGGCATATGTAGCCTGGAGACCCAATACGAGTGCTTTGTATTCCACAATGTTGTTTGTACAATCAAAATCAAGTTTGAAAGACAAAGGCATAGGTTCACCCTCAAGGGGAATGAGGATAACACCATCCCCACCCCCACGCTGACACTTGGAGCCATCAAAGAAGAGTGTCATTTGGTAGGCAGGTTCATCCAGGGAAAGGGTAGTTATAGACTCGTCTAGGAAGTTGAAGTTAGATGGTTGATCCCTGGAAATAGGTGCATTGGCTAGTTGGTCAGTGATAGCCTAGCCCTTAATGGACTTTTGATGAATGAATTTGAGGTCAAGTTCGGCAAGAAGCATAAGCCAACATGCGACACATTGATGTTGATAGGGTTTGGCATACATATAGTGTAATGTGTCAGTATTAGTAATGACAAAGGTTTTTTGATTGATTAGGTAATGGTGGAGTTTAGTGGCAGTGAAAACTAAGGATAAGAAGAGTTTTCGGCATGGGTATATCTAGTTTTGTAATCCGAAGGCTACAACTTATGTAATAAACCGCTTTCTCTCTGTCTACTCGTCACGATGAGTGAGCATGACACCTAGAGAATGGTTAGTGGTGGAAATATACATATAAAAGGGCTGGTCATCCTTAGGAGTAATGAGCAATGGTGGTTGAAGGAGGTATTGTTTTAAGGCTTTATGACATTCATCATCCCATTTGAAGGACACATATTTCTTGAGCAGATGATGGAATGGTTGATCGTCGAAAGCTGCGAGATAAAATGACAAATGGATTGCAAATTTCCTTATAGGCTTCAAAGTTGATAGAGATTAGTGGGTGGAGGCATTTCTAGAATGGCCTTGACTTTAGTAGGATCAAATTCTATGCCATGTAAAGAAACAATGAAACCTAGGAGTTTTCTGGAAAGTACCGCAAAGACGCACTTCTTTGGTTGAAGACGCACACAATACTTGATGAGTCAATCAAAGATGAATTTAAGGATAGATAAGTGTTTGGTTCGATGTTTAGATTTGGCTAGAAGATCATCTACATAATCTTCTAGTATGCGATGCATGATGTCATGGAAGATGTAAGTCATGGCTTGCTGATATGTAGCACCAGTGTTTTTGAGGCAAAAAGGCATGACTCGATAGTAGAAGGTCCCCCAAGGGGTGATGAAGGAAATACTTTTTGATCCTCTGGAGCTAGTAATATTTGATTGTAGGCTAAGAAACTTTCCATGAGCGATAAAATTTCATGGCCAGTGGTGAGATCAACTAGTTGGTCAATGCCTGGTAGTGGGAAATCGTCTTTGGGACAGGTGAGGTTGAGGTCACGGAAGTCTATGCAAATGCGGAGTCCCCTTGTCACCTTTGTGATAGGAACGATGTTAGAAATCCATTAGGGATAATCAATGGGTAGAATGAAGGAAATCAGAGAGAAGGTGTTGAAGTTCTTCTTTGACCAGAAGAGAAATGCGAGGATGCATTTTCCGTAGCTTTTGTTTGATGGGTTTGGTATCAGGGATGGTTACAATATTGTGGACCACGATTTTAGGCCAATACCGAGGCATATCAGCATAGGACCAGGAGCTTACGCGTTGCTATGGTCCGAAGGAAAGAGGTAAAGGCTTACTGTTCAGTAGTGTCTAAGGATTGGTTGATCTTTAGAATGTGTGGGTCATCCTGAGTGTTAATGTTGATTTTGATGGTCAATTCATTCAACATGGTTTACGTCTCATAGGGTAACGATCGATGAATATAAGAATCTTCTGCACTAAGTTAGGTGAGGATGGACTCATCATCCTGACATTGAATGATGTTAATAGAAGGCGTATCATCATCGATCATGTCAGGATACAGGAATGGGAGAGAAGAGGGAGCTTCGCCATCGCATTGATAGGTCAGTGGTCCCAAGGAAATGGTGTTTATGAAAAAAAAGTTAGGAGGAATAGATTCGGGATCTATGGACTCCATGGGTGAAGATGGTAATGTGGGTGAATGAGATGGGGAAGATTTCCCATCCTGGATGAGGTTGACGTGAACCTTCTTGGAGGGTGGAGCGTCAAAACCAATGCCACTATGGTCATTTTGTTTACAAGAGGTACAATAAATGACAGTATGATGGCCTTGTTTGTAAAATCCAAAGCCAAATCCTTTCCACACGCACCGGTGGAGGAAAGTGTGAGTGAAGTGGTGGTTAGTGAGGGAGTGTAGGTCAAACAAAAATGGTTGGGCTTGGGATGGAGGTTCAGGTTTATAGGTGGCAATATCAAGTCCCCCATATGTTAGATTGGTGCGAAGGTGGGGAGGGCCATAAGGAAAAACATCACTGATGTAGATGTCGTAGCTGGGGTGTTGATGTAGATTCCCATACTCTTGTGGGGTGAGGAAGGTGTTGATATTGTATAGGCGGTATTCCCGCAGTGAGGTGTTGAAAAACACCTTCTAAGGGATCGAGTAGTCTTTATGTGGGTATTGGGGATAGACGACTCGCTAGATGATGGGGAAACCTATGGGTTAGTGGTAGAGGCTACAACATCGGTGGGGATAGAAAGGTTAGATGTAGAAGAGGTATGGGCAATTTTATTGGACACACTTGTAGGTGAAGGTGAAGTAGGGATAGTGGTAGATGCCTTGAATGGCACAAGAACATCATTAGGTGGTATAACATGTTATAGGTCTTGGAAGGTGATGGGTCGGAAGGGATGGTGTAATTATGTCCCTCGTGTTCTAATTTGATGTAGCAGTGTAAATTTAAAGGGACACAACCCATGACGTAGATCTAAGGTTGGCCAAGCAATAGATTATACTAGAACTCCCCTATATGACATAGAAAAGTTACGGGATAGTGTGGGGACCCACGTGGACATGGAGAACAATGGTACCCATGGTAGAGGTCATGGTGTCATTGAATGAGAGGCTACATGGTGAGGGTTAATGATGGAGGCTACGGGTGTGGGGTCATTTGGTAAGACTTCAATATATTGAAGGACCTCCATGAGGGCTTGACAAAGTGACTCGAGGTTTAGAAGAGGTCATATAAAGACATTTTGAGGGGGATTGGTGTATTTGTTTTAGCATTGTGTGATGTATGACCCCATTAGAAATATGATATGCGGGACCTCGAATGGTGTCTTTGGCTATGGGTGCAGATGCTATGTTGGGTACATGGTTGGTTGATGGGCTAGTTGCTTTTTCCTTGGCCTTTTCTTTCTGAGCATGGGTGGCAATGTTGATCATGTTAATTTGAGGGGAGGTGGATGAAGAGGGTGTGTCATGGAAGGTATAACAACATGAGGGACAAAAACCTAGTGGGGGATATGATCCTTGTGAAATGAGTAGGGTGCATTGGAATTTTGGTGGTGGTTTGGCCAACTCTCTTATACAAACCATGTTAATCTCGAATCTTGGGGGTGGATCAAAGAGTTGTGGGGTGGATATTTTGGTCACTGAGTAGGTAATGGGAGAAGATATGTGGAAATTGGTGAAGGTGAAATGGGGTCCTCATCAAGAAGATTATCGTCATCAAAATTTTCTTCGGGAGGACACAATTGGACAAGAGCGGTTTTTAAAGCCTTACAGTTCTCTACATCATGTCTTGGCACACGATGGTAGGCACAAATTTTGGTTTCATCAAACCCTTTTGGTTTGGGTTTGAGTGGGTTGTAAGGTCTAAGAGGTGGTAATGTGATGATAGAAGTTTCGAGGAGATTGGTTAAGATTTTGGTGTAGGATCCTACTAGTGGATCACAATGGGAGGTGAATGTGGGTTTGGGTGTAGGTACAGTTGATTGTGGAGGAAGAGGCTTTACAAGAGGGGGAGTGGGTTGGTTTACTAGTTTGGTGTGTGAAGTGGTCTTAGGTCTTGGTTGCATCTGTTTGGGTATGGGCATGGTAGAAGAGATAGTGGTGGAAGGTTTGGTTGGTTTAACTACCTTATTGGAGGGTAGCAGATTTTTAGCTTTAGGTTGCACTTTTTGGGCAACAATGACACAAGTGAATGAGATGTAGAGGGAAAATCATATGGTGGAAGAGGACAGGTTACCCATGGGGGTAACCGAGGTGTTGTGGAGGTGGGTGGTGTAGGTTGGGCAGGAGGTGTGAGTGAAAGAGAAGAAAGTGTCATGGGTAGTGAAGAAGTTATGGACAGTAGTGGAGGTATGGGTGGTAAGAAGGTTACGGGTCTTTGGTGGAAGTTGCGTTGGTAGCTTGGATATATTAGAGGTTCGTGATGAGGAGGTGGGTTCTTTGTGCTTTCGGTTTCTTCGGTGGACGGAGGTTGCTTGGCTAGGGTCGAGGGGTGAGGTCCTAGGATGGATGGAAGGGGTGAAGGTGATAATGACATAGTAGGCAAGGTTGGTGTATGAGGCCTAGGATGTTACATCTTCTTTTTAGGGGCTGGGGTAAGTTTAGTATTAGTTTTGGAAGATGTGGCTAAATCTAATTTGATGGGTGGGTAAGGCTAGCTTTCGTCATGACCCTTAAGGTAGTGATATGTTTAGGTAAGGGAGATGATGTAGGTGTGGGTAGGTGTTTGGGTGCAGATGCATGTTGGGTTATGGGAAGAGGTGTGATTTGGGTTTTGGGTGGTGATGTGGAAGGTGTTACAATAGTCGTGGTTGTGTTTGGTTTGGTCACACGAAACACTTTTGGATAGATAGTGGAGGTATCGGTGACCCATGACAACTATATTTGGTTGAAAATGGGAGTAGAAGGCATCCCAAAAGTAAGGCCTTATCAACATAGTCGAGGTGATCAACCAAGTGTAAAAATGGTACTGCTGTGAAGAGGCTAACATGGATTGAGTAACAATCCCTGTAAAATGTGTTTGAGATACAGGGAAATGGCTGGCCTCGGACTGTGGGTAAGAGAGCTGAAAGCAGATCCGCGGGATCTTGAAGGTCCGATGGCGAATGGTCATCGAAAGGAAATGGTATTTTGATAGGATCCTCCATACATAGAGAGGAGAGGAAGAGCTAGATAAGGTGGACTCTCCTTGTGATGATGTAGGTTGTGGGCATGTATCTCCTATGAGTAGGAGAGGTGCCACTGACAACTACTCAGAAATTTGAGGGGTCAAAGGTGGCATGCTAATTATAGGCTCTTCCACGGGTGAAAGAGAGAATGAAGGGGGTTCCTCTATGGGTGGAGTACATGAAATAGGTTCTGGTGTAGGTAGGGGAGTTTGGGCTAATATTTCATCTATGGAAGGAACATGAGGAAATTGGGAAGCAACTGGTATGTCATCGAAAATAGCATGGACCTCACAGACATTGCTATCATTATTTGAAGTGTCACCAACTTGGTTGGAAGAAGGGGCATGATTATGAAATGGATTCTTGAAGATATGTAGGTTTTGATTAGCAGGTGCATTTGGGATATCCAAGACTAGATCTCCATTTTCTAAAATTTCTTGGATGATATTCTTGAAGGTGATGTAGTTATTGTCATTATGACCTTTGACACTGATAATGATAGTTACAAAATTCATGTTCCTTATACCATGTGAGCATGGGTAGTTCGAGTCGAAACCCGGTATGTGGTTTTATAGGTTGAAGGGTAATGGCACCAGCCTTAACAAGATTTTCCAAAACAGAAGAATAAGATTCTCTATCAAATTGTACTTTCATTGTTCTCATCTGAACTGGAAATCTTGGATGGGAGAGAGATTAGAAGGAGGTTTGGATGGGTTTGATTGATGAGGGGGGCCAGTCTTGAGAACTACGGAATTGGCATATCCTTTGGGTTTTGAATAGTTGTTTTGGGGTTTTAAAGATGAAGAAGCATCATTTTATTTGAACGTGATGTTCTTGTTATGAAGTTGAATTTTCTTCTCTTTGATAGCACAAATTTCCAATTTTCGTGCCATGGTGAATGCCTCGTCAAAAGTGCAAAAGGTATACACCTGTAGGGTTGGTGAGATGTGTCTTGCATAAGCTCAAGTAAAAAAATCTATGAGTTTAGTTTGAGGTAATTAAAATGTGAGATGGTTAATTAAATTTGTGCCAAAGAAGCGAAAAAAGTCAGCAATAAACTTATCATAAATCTTGTTGTGTCGAATAAAGATCGAGTCATGGTAACATTCTTAACAATTTTGATGGAGAATTGATCTCGAGAAGGCTTGGGATAATTGATTAAACAAGTAGATGGAGTGTGTTGGTAGCCCACTGTACCAATCCAATGCAAGTCCTATCGGGGACATCAGGAAGGTTCGTAGGAGTAAAGCGGCATCATGGGAAATCAAGTAACACCCATGTTTGAAAAATCACAAATGCTGATGCGGGTATTCTTTACTATTGAAACAAAGCTTGGTTGAATTTTGGCATTTCCCAATGTACAAGGTATGGGTGAATAGGTATGGACGGATGAATGGGCTCATTACATATTTCATCGTAGGTGAGAGAATTGCATGAGCCCAAAACCGATGCTTCAAGATGTAGTGTGCATCTTTTCCATCATTAATTTGATGATGTCATTGGTAAGTTGTGATGGAAGGGATCCTCTTGTGGCGTAGGAGGGCTGGTGCGAACATATGATGTGGGTGGCATTCTAGTGTATGGTGATGCCAAATAGGAAGGTTGAGAATAGAAGACTTGACATAGAGGGCATATATACGAAATGGGAAGCAGATGAGATGGGGGTTGTTGATAGTATGTGTATGTAGGTGGGATGGTCGTAGTGACTCTAGTAGTGATTGGGGGAAGTGTTTGTGGGATGGAGAGGACAAGATTTTGGAATGGAGTAGGGGTTACCGACACCATGGGTGGTTGTGTTGCAATAGGTATTTGTGAGACAATGGGTGTGGACGGGGTTATAGTGCAGGTGTTTGATGAGGGGACAACATATACTACATGTGTGGTAATCTGTAGACGCATGCAGTCATAACATGTATGGGTCCTAGCTGTGAAACCACTGGGGGTGAAGCAGGTGAAGGTAATGCTGCATTATTAGGGGCTGATGCAGAAGTGGGAATAAGGGTAGGAGAGATGGATACATGCATGCCATATATCAACTGACCTGAGGAGTCCCAGGTGGAAGAGTGGGAAAGGTAGAACTATACGGCCATGGGATTGAGATCAAGTAGTCGTGCTTAATTCCTTGTCGTGTGTGGAAATGGTGGTAGGTAGGGTTGGATCCATGGGTGACAAGATAGAGGGTGGTGAAGGAATAAGTGGGAGTGGTTGACGACTTACGTGAAATGTAAGATCATTAGCTTGATTACGAGTCAACACCATGTGAATGAATGTATATTAGGTGATGTTGTATCCTGTAGATGACATAGGGAGCTGCGAGAATGAAGAAAACATGTGTCTATAGGTGGATTTAGGTAATATATCAGTTGATATTCCATACATGGTAACCGACACGGTTAAGGATGACCAATGCCGATTAAGGATGACCGATGTCGTTTGTGGTAGCTAGCGAAGTCGATTCTTGTGAGACAGAACCATTTTACCAAATGAGGTAAGGACTAGTGATGGCCGGATGAAAAAGTTTTATGATGACTGTTGACCAAAGCGAGAGATAGTACGAGAGACTCATAGGAACTTTGTCGTGAAAGAAAATGAAAAAAATATTCTTTGTGAAATTTAACCCAAAATAACGAGAAAAGTAATGCCGCTAAGCAAAACCGATGTTGGTTAGGGGTAACCGATGCGATTCTATTGTGAAAATTGAAAAAATGTAGAAAAATGGATTGTTGTGAATTTTAGTGAGATAAATAATCAACCCAAAGGTCTAGAGATGATGCAATGAAGTCCTGACACACTTAGAAGAAGTCAGAATACTCCAACTGTGATTGTGGAGTGTGCAAGGCAACAAAATGGAAAAATGGAGAAGTGTATCCTCACACCTCAAAACACACGTCAATCAAACACTAAAAACATGTACCTAACAAGTGATTTTTAATGTGTTGAGCTTATGCTATTTAGAAGACTAACTCATGAATTTAGAATAGAGTTTTTGGTGAGGAAGGCTTCCTACGAAGAAGGATATATAAAAGGAGAGGTTTCAGGTTATGTTATGGTGGGGGTGGGCCATCCTCTGAGATAATGACTTGACAGAGGTAACGAGATGGGGAGTACTTGCCAATCTGATCATGTGATCGTGGACAGGTGTTCCCAGGTAAGATGTTGTTTAAGAAAGATGTGTATATTTCAATTTTGTGTAGTTGAGAGAGAGAGAGAGAGAGAGAGAGAGAGAGAGAATGTGATTTCTACAATTCTTTGTGTTAACCATCAGTTGGGCATGAATTCCAACATATAGGTTTCCCTCATTTTAATGTGAGCTAAATGCAAAAAATTAGAATGTAATGCAACCAATTTTAATCCCAAATTGAAAAGTAAAAATGAAGAATGATTCATTTTAAATGCACCAAAAGAAATGTTTCTTTTAGAGAAATTAGAAAGAAGATAAGATTACCAGATAAAAAGATTAATGTGTAAGCCTTTTTAAGGGAAACAAACACACAACTTTCACCTAGGAATGAAGAAAATGCAATAGAACCCCTGATGGGTCCCACCGGTGTGCCAAAATGTTTCACCGTTTTCTTTACTTTATTGAATAAAGAAACAAATAGGGTTATGGGCTAGGAGGAATACCTGTTAAATGGGTTGGTCGAGAGGTTGATGTGTGCGTTATGACTTCTCGTCCAGTGCTGATTGTGAGAGCTTCCTTTTGGCTAGGAGGAACTACCTGTAATAGAAAACAAGACCACAAAAGAGAAGTTAAATGATATATGATAGTGGACTGCCTAGCGTATGCTAGTTCCGGGAAGTGTGATACTTCCTAGATGGCTGTTAATCCACTTTGTTTAAAATAAATTAATGTGAGAAATAAGTAAAGTCCTATTGTAGTTGATGTAACACCTGAAGCTGTTGTTACTTTCTCCACGAGCATACAAGTGTTGATATGTGATTTCTTGTAAAAGGATGTGTTCCTCGATTGAGAAATCATGCTTGATATGTACTATATTTCTTTACGAGATCTTTGGATGAGAGAATATGATTAGACTCTTTTATCTATTTCATTTTGTATCTGATTTTAATCTGATCTCGGAATAAATTATAGAGTTATCCATCTATAAGATCTAGTCTTGGATCAGTGGAATTGATCCAAGTAATGCTTTAAGTTTGTTCATGATGATTTAAAATCACAGACCTTGAACAGGTTGCAAGGTTTAGCAGCATTGAATAAGCTAGTCAGGAGTATGACTCAGGCTGATCAAGTGAAATGGATTGGTTCCCGATATCGAAGAATATCTGGAAGGTCTCGATCATGGACCAGGTAATAATTCGTTTACATACGATTCTGCAGCAGAACAGGAGCTAACCCTGTTCAAGAAGGTAAGAGGTAGGTCTTTTCTGAGTGTACAGAATGTAGACCTAACTGGAATTATTAAATGATTAGTAACCTAAGACTAAACCTAACCTAGGGGTTAGATTAGTGTTAATCTAACCTAGACCTAGGCTATGTGTTAATGTCCTAAGTTAGTATCTATGTGTAATATGGTTAGATTGAGTATTATCCTAAATTCTAACCTAAGATACTAACCTAACTTTGAGCAAGAGTATAAAGGGGCCTATGGAGGGGTGCGAACCATGGGCGGCGTTTTCTATGTTATTAAATGCATGGGATAAGGATGAGGACAGGTCTTGGCGGAGGTTTTGGGGCAGCTAATCTGTCCAGGCCGCGTGGCAGTCGCCAAATGGCGGAAATGAACTTGGGATTTTGTTTGACTATCGCCGGTCGGCGGTCGGTGGAAGTGGAGTTTTAGCGGGAAAGTTGGTTTAATTGCATTCAATATTCTCGGTAGTCGAGCTCGGAACTCGCGAGAAGGCATGCAAACGAGGAAGTTTGTTGGTTTGTTTGGCTTGTCGCGATTTTGAGTTTTCTCTGCTGTTCACTTTGGTTCTTTGCTTTTGATCTTCTCTCGTGTTGCATGGCAAGTATGAACTTATCTAGCTCTTTTCTCTGTCAAGGAGGATATATATGTGATGGAGATAGCAAAATTTTGTTGGTCGCTCTAACTTGGAAAAGGAAAAGAAAGTCTGAGCTCTTCCAGTGGTCTGCTTCGGAAATTTGAGCAAAAATCCAGGCATGTTAGGCCCTAACCTTTAAAAATCTTACTGTCTTTCAAGTGATTTCATTAGAACAACTCTGTTCAAATGTTTTGAGAAAATAGATGATTTTCTATGAAGGTCTTGTTTGATTTTGGTACTGTATCTCTTCTGGTTCGAAATTTTCATTTATCCTTTGATGGGTGTTTATTAAATTCGAACTGTAGCATTAATTACTTGTGTTTGCATTCTGGCTTAATTATGCAAAACATGTGAAATGTAAGATTGCTCGGCTTGTTCGGCGTGAGCCCATGAATCGTTCCTGTGATGGGTATAGGCCATTGATTGTCTGTCGATTTTTGGTCGTTGATTCTTGTTTTGAAGCTTGATCGGAAGAAATATTGATGGAACTGTTTGTTTGTTCAGTATTATGAAGTCATTGTAAGCTCTATCGTGGGTTTTAATGACAGTGGCTAATGATACTTTTTGGTTTCGTTCTGTCTTTTAAAATTGTTTAGGAATAGGTAACTATTGTGTATTCTGATTTTCCTTTCGACTCGGTGGTAGTTGTTTTTCCTTGTTATTTTGTAGTAACGGGTCTAACCCGTTGACAGATTGTCTGATATGGATATATGTATTTTATTCGGACGACTCTGTTGAGTCCATTGAATGATTCATATTGTGGACCCTTTGTTGAACTTCGTTTGAATATCTATTTGATCTTTGGTAATTCGATTTTTGTACTCGAAGAGTAACAGGTATACGACCTTTGTTATTTTACCTTTGTGTTGTAAGAATTTGTGGTTTAAACTCTTTGGATGAAATTCTACGTTTCTTTCCTGTGCCATCTTGTGCGAAATGTTGGTAAGGGTACCGTTGGATTCCTTGTTTTGGAATTTCAGTATTCTGGTTCGTTTTTGCCTGATTATAATGTTGCCATTGTTGGCACGGATGGATTTATCATCTTACATTATTTTGGTTACTGTTGTTAGGACTCAGTTGAATTCTTGACAGATGGACAGTGTAACTGTTTCAATTAGGACTGTTGGGTTTATTCTGCTGTTTGACCCTGTGGAGGGTATCTTGTTTCTTTTGGCTTCTGTATAAGCCTGAGATTGAACTCGTGATGTTTATTTGGCCTTGATGGATTTCTGTGAATAGTTTGACATCTTGTATATCGGCTTTATGATATAGGTCATGGATAATAACCCGTAACAGTATGCAATTGTTTGACTTGTTACCACTGTTGGAATCATTTGAATTCTTGGATGGTAACTTGTATTTCTGTCTCTTATTGAACCTAATACTTGGACACTGTCGTTTGTCACTGTTTGAATTCCTTGAGTATGGATAATTATTTCGTGTTCTGGCTCTGTTGAGGTGAGTCGCGAATACCATACTTTAGACTTGCATGCGCCAAGGTAAGAATAGATTGGTTGTATTCCTTTCCGTTTACTCTGTCTGAGTGAGGCCAGAGCATGTTTCGGTATTCTTGTGTGGTCGTCTTGGCATAGTCTTTAGGAAACCTCAAATTGCTTAATGCAATGAAGTCATTGTTCTGACTTTATGCTAAAAGTTCCTTGATTTCAACTTGTGTTGAAAAGCCATACTGTGTATAAAAGGAACCAGTGTTGGGCTTAAGGTTGATATATGGGATTGTTGATGTGTTAGCTGCTGTACAGGAGTTTTGTTGTGTTTTATTTCTTGATTTAAAACAGCGATCCTTCTTGTGGCTTGTCGGACTTGTTCATATACATACTGGGTGAATGTTTTTCATATGTGTAGACAGTACAGTAATGAACTTATGTGAAAGGAAGTATGAATGATTTGGTTCTTTCTCTTCTTTTATTTTAATATTTGTTGATATCTGTCTAACAGTGGGAATTGTTTTGTAACATATTGGTGGAATTACGAACTGTTATGATATTTTCCTTTTTGGATGAATGAAACGATCTGCCCAATGTTGTGATTTTGGATTCAATGATTGTTTGTATACATTCGTCCCTTGATTCTTAATATTCGATGAAATATTTGAGAAGTGTTTAGGACTATTCAATCAGAAATGGTGATAGAGTTACATAATCGTAGTCATTTTGGATTACAAAGGAATAGTCTGAATCATGTTTACTTGTTTGGATTATTGATATCATTTAAACAGGGTGTTTAATGAAAACAATTGATGGATTGCAATTGTTTTAAAAGTTAGTGCTTATCATGCTCAGTTCATTGAACTGACTCATGTTGACTATTTTGCAGATGGTTTCGTAAGTGGTAAAAGCAATGCAGATCGGCGGGATGATCGATTATTTAATTTGTTTCATAATGAATTACTGACTTGATTATATAAATGTCGCATGTGGAAAGATGATTCTTTTCCGTTAAGCATTGTATCAAGTATTCTTTGGCATAAAATGTAATTGTATAATTTTGAAAGGAATGGAAATAAGTGTTTGATACTTATGTATTGTATTCTATTTACGATAGTTGACCTTCTTCGGTTTATATACGAGAATGGAAATGATATCTTTGTAAAATTTTGGATGCTTTTGGGATTAACTATGAAAGCTTACAAGAAAATGTGGTTGAATTCATATGAGTGTTTAGCGAGATCTTATTGATCTAGCGAAAGCAATATTGAATTTAAATAATTGTCTTTCTAAAAGATAGGTTAAAAATGAACCTAAGCAGAACGCTAAACAAGTTGGATTAAATTACTAATCCCTAGTCATGAGTATGACAGGACAATATTAAATTGGATTCTTAATCATTTATATCCTTATACTAATAAGTATGATATAAATTCATTAAGAGAAGCTGATATAAATCAAATGAAGTTCGGATGGCAATCTCATGTGAAGGGTATGAGATATTGTCCAATTTACATTGTTTAGAAGCAGTGTATTCTAATGACTCCTTGATGAGAGTTTGACCTTAATACCTCTACCATGTAATGGGTTTTATAGAGGAGGGTCATCTTAAGACGAAGAATCCAGGGATCGGGAAAGGCTAACCTTAGGGAAAAGTCTTTAAAGTAATTTAAACTCAAGTGCGTAACGCATGTTGTTAAGTAGATCTTTTCGAGGCGGATTTAAAGGTTGACGACACAAGTCAACTGTAGGGTTGTACCTCCGAGAAGATTAGGATCTTCTCGAAGTTACAACAATGCAGGAGACTTATGGCGACACCCTTTGCATTGATCGCTAAGATTTACACTTTGTTCTTGCACGAGTTACTCAGGGTCCGATTATGAACGTGGTCATGTTATAAGGCTGCCTAGGAGATTCGGGGTATCATGACACACTGGTTGAACTGCAAGGTTGAACCAGTATGTCACCATATCCCTAATCCTCGTGGGCATCCATATAACATTATCACCTTGATAATCTGCCTCCGAGCGATTTGTTTGTGAAAGGAAGAATTTGTGATGTAGTCGGTGCAAGACATTCTATATAACATAAGAATGGGGTGAAGGATGTATTCTAGATTGCGAGTATGCCGTTACGGAATACGAGACATAAACAATATGTTTGAATCTTTGGCCAAAGTATCGCAAGTTCTTTGATTGCGTTGTCCTAATTCACCTAGTCTAAGGGATGAGATGCCGATGAATAATGGTAACAATTATTCAGTTAGGTTCCTTGGACAGAGCATTCTGAATCCCAGAATAGGGAAGAGAACCACAAGAGTGAAGGGTTAAGTAATAACGCCAACTCTTATTACTCATGAATAGATCGGTAGATTACCGAGTCATGGAATGAATAGATCGGAAGTAATCCGAGTCATTACAGCTGCATATGGTTGTCTGTTATATGAATGGTTATTTGATTTGTGAGTTCTAAATTATGTATTTAGAACCAGAATGCATTTATCAAAAAAAAAAAAAAAAAAAAAATCGACTTGTTCTATTGTCTAAAATGAGGATGTTACATCTTGGTATCAGAGCTGAAGGTTGCAGCTCTTGGACCTATTGAGTCCATAATCTGATAAAAACCTGAATTTTTCTTGTAACAGAAAATGGTTAGAACAAGGGGAGGCGTTACGGGTAATGCTCCACACGAAGGGAGGCAGCGGCAACCCGAAACTTGATGAGATCCTTGCTGCCCTGTTGGACACAAGAGATCGCTTAGCTGTATTGGAACAACAGGTGATGGGAAATGAGGAGGATGAAGAAGCTGATAATAATAATCAGCCACCTCCTGAGGACAACCCCAATATGGGTGTTGATGTTAATGCTATGAATGCACCTGTCCAACCAGAAAACAAAAAGGCCAGATTGGCAGCAGAACTCACTAATGATATAAAAAGGATAAGTCCACCTAAGTATGATGGCACCACATTAGGAGATGGAGCTGAGAACTGGCTCAGCGAAATGGAGAAGTACTTTGCAATAAGGAACTTCTCAGAGGAAACCAAAGCTATTTGGGGAGCCTATCAGCTTTCCCACGAAGCATCTTCGTGGTGGGATAGCCGTAAAGCTGAACTAAACATTGATGAGACCAATATTACTTGGGATCAATTTAAAGGCTATTTTAGGCAACGTTGGCTGCCACAACTTTTCTATGATCAGAAAATGACAGAATTTCAGAACTTAGCTCAAGGGAAGCTAACGGTAACTGAATACTGGGAGCGGTTTACAAAACTCCTTAAGTATGTACCATGATATCAAAGCCAGCGAAAAGTTCAGGATACGGAAATTCATCATGGGATTGAATCCTGTGATAGGGGGAGAGGTCGATGTTCACAGTCCAACCACTATGGAAGGAGTTGTTGAAAAGGCCATAAGGCAAGAACAGAAATTAAAGGCTATTTCTGCCCATAAGGAGGAAGTGCGGAAGAAGACTGCAAACCCTTCTTCAACCTCTCTTGCACCCAGAAAAGGACCGTGGAAAAAGTTTGGAAACAAGAGTAAGTTTCCAGGGGATAACAATAAGAAAGCAGCAGTAAATAAGCCTGCTGGAAATGTAAGGGATAATTTTGTTAAAAATTATAACAATGGGCAGAAGCCCTATGGAGGACAGCGTGACAATTACAAGGCTGGAGGTAATTCTGAGCCTAAGAAGGGACCTGTAGGAGGCTGCTACAATTGTGGCAAAGACCACTATGCTAATCAATGCCCTTTGAAGAAGGATGATCGTAATCAGCAGCATAAGATACATCTTTGCGAAAGAGACAAAGCAATTTGAAAAGTAAGTAACACCTATAGAAGTTCTGGGTAAGTTATTCGGCATACCTGTCACAATTCTTTTTGATACAGGAGCTACTGAATGTTTTATTTCTAATAAACTTGCTTCTAAACTTAAAAGAAAAGCTGGAAAAATGGATAAATCTTGGACTGTAGAGTATGGTAATAACTCTGTTCATACAGTGAGTGAGTGTCTTTTTGGGGCAGTCCTTGATTTACCTAACTTCTCCACGGAAGTTGATCTCTATGTTACACCTTTAGGATCATATGACATTATTATTGGTGTCAATTGGTTAGCTGACCATAAGGCAAAGGTAGATTGCTATGAAAAGAACATAAAATGTTTAGATGATCAGCTGGAATCAGCAGAGATTCAAGGTGTGAAACGGGAAATTTCAGTTAGAAAACTGTCAGCTATGCAGCTTAAAAAGGCTAAAAATAAAGGATGTACCCTTTATGCGGTAAAGATATCTGAATCTTCTGAAGAAGATGATGATTTCATGAAACGATTCCCTCTTTTACAAGGTTTTAGGATGTTTTCCGAGGAATTACAGGGTTACCACCCAAGAGAGAATTTGACTTTACCATTGAAATCAAGCACTGAACGGAACCTATTTCCAAAGCGCCTTATCGGATGACTACTACTGAGTTAGTCGAGCTTAAGGCACAGTTACAAGAGCTTTTGACAAAAGGTTTGATTAGACCAAGTGTTTCACCTTGGGGTGCGCCTGTGATATTTGTGAAAAAGAAGGATGGAACACTAAGGCTATGTATTGATTATCGGATGTTGAACAAAGCAACAATCAAGAACCGATATCCACTTCCAAGGATTGACGATCTGTTTGATCAGATGCGTGGAGCAGCAGTTTATTCTAAGATAGACCTTCGATCTGGTTATCATCAGTTAAGGATTAAAGAAGAAGACATTCATAAAACAGCTTTCCGAACAAGGTACGGACATTATGAATTCACAGTTCTACCCTTCGGGTTAACTAATGCACCTGCAGCCTTTATGAATTTAATGAACAATATTTTTCAAGAATACCTGGACAAGTTTGTACTTGTATTCTTGGACGATATTCTCATTTATTCTAAAAGCGTTGAGGAGCACAATGAGCATTTGAAGATAGTTTTGGGAATTTTGAGAAAGAGGAAGTTGTATGGTAAGTTATCCAAATGTTCTTTCTTTGATTCAGAAGTTCACTATTTGGGTCATGTCATAAGTAAAGAAGGAATTGCTGTAGATCCTTCAAAAATAGTGGCAATAACTGAATGGCCTTCAAGTCTGAGACACACTACTTACTTGGGAAACCTTTTGAGTTGAAAACTGATCACTTGGGACTGAAATATATTTTTCAGCCCAATCTGAATGCCAGACAAAGAAGGTGGTTAGAATTTTTATCACAATATGACTTTGATATTAGCTATATCAAAGGGAAGGAGAATAGAGTAGCTGATGCTCTAAGTCGTAGGAGGCACATTTCTGCTCTTATAACATTAAGAACTCAGTTTAAAGACGAGGTAAAAAGTGCTTCAGAATCAGATGCATACTTTCAGCAAGTAAAAGCAGCGCTTGCTGCAGAACCTAAGGATATAAGGTATAAAGGTTTTCATTTTGATAATGAAGGAATCTTGCGTTATGAAAACAGGGTATATGTACCTATGCTGAACGATTTGAGAAAGAAGTTGTTAGTTGAATTTCACAATTCACCTTTCTCTGGACACCCAGGTATCACAAAAATGCTTGCTGATTTGAAACAGCAATACTTACGGATAAAGTATATTTTTTTGGGGGTGGGGTCGGTTCGCCTTCATTTGAAAACATCTCCTATAAAAACCTATGTGATTCGTCGGTAGTATACCTCAAGTAGCTTACCAAATTACCAATACAGTGAAATTTGAACTCGCATACCCTTTGCACCAGAGATTCATATTATTGTTATCCCGTGATTGTGACGCGCGACAAATGCAAGAGATTGACGACGCACGACAAGAGATATACCGACGCACGACAAGAGTCAGATCGACGCGCGACAAGAGTCAGACGACGACGCGCGACAAGAGATATACTGACGCGCGACTTGGGCTAAGAAGTGACGCGCGACTGAGGAAGGCTTGACGCGCGAGAGGAAGGCTTCGACGCGCGGCAGAGGAAGTGTCGACGCGCGACTGGGGGTTGACGCGCGACATCCGATACCACGCGCGACAAGACCTCGTCGAGATCGTACAGAGTCGCTTCTTGGTTCTTTTTCGACGCAGACTCTTTTCGTAATAATGGAAGGTGCCACCAAAGAATACGAATAACCTAAAAGTAAGTAAGAAATCGTAAATCACTCTTCAAGTATTTTGGAAACTCATGATACAGATAATGTAAATACCAATCATATAGATGCCACCAAAAAGAATCGAATACGATCGTGTGGAAGGCATTATTGAGGTGGACATGCATTCGCATGCAGATTGATCACACCAAACAAATGAAACCTACGATAATATGCCGATCTTGAAGATATTGTTCCGTTGGGGTGCAACTGAAGTGCAGCTAGATATCACAGATACAAACACTCAAAGAAATGGAAGACAAAAATCAATATCAAACTCGTCCAAGAAAGAGGAAACCAGTGATGCGATATTGCTCAAAATTCTACTCAAAAAGTAAAGCATCAAAACAAACAAGAATATGTGGACCATTGGCGCGTGACATACAAGTTTGATTGGGCAGCTAAATTTCCATTTATTCAACTCCGTACAATCATCAAATTCTCAAGAAATCCCATGTGAATGTACATGTACAATATGTACGTGGAAATTGGGAAAGCAACAAAAATGCAATCAAGTCGACACAATAAAAAACATTGTGGAAAACAATATTTAATCAGAATAAAGGGCGGATGGCCAGAAAATCAAAACACATAGGTGGAAAACTGAAAAGGAGTGCATGCATGTCAGATACGCAGTGGAATATGAGGCAGAGCAGAAAAAACACAGACATCTGTTGGAAAAGGGAGGAACAATCACATCGCATATTGGTAAGATGAAAGAAACAAATCTACATGCAAAATTCATACAATTCTCTACTCTTTTTCAAATACTTAAAAAAGGAAGGGCGATGTCAGATTTCCTTGATTTCAAAGTTTTGTATCAATTTAACGGAATGCTGAATGTACCTCAGTCTCATTGGTCTGAGAGTAGTGGATGGGAAATGGCAAAATGCCTCTCGATGATAGAGAAGGAAGATTTGAAAGAGAATGTAAAAAAAGCAAACTTTATCTCTGTTTCAATTGATGAAGTGACAAAGAATGACAACACCGCATGGGTATGTATCCACATCTATACATTAGAAAATCATATAAGGACACCTCATCTCGTTGGGTGTTATGAAAATGGTTGAAAATCGCAATGCTGAAAACCTATACAAAATAGTTGTTTCTCATTTGAAAGATGTTGCTGGTATGACTGATTATGAAATTGCTACGGTTGGTATGCGTTGGAGCAGATGGTGCATCTCACATGCAGGTCACCGAACAGGCTCTGTGTTAGATTACAAACAACAAGTGGCCCCATATATGCTACCAATTCACCGCATGGCTCACGTAATGAATTTAGCGTATAAAATGGTAAGCAACCATGAAAATGTTGCTAAATTAGAAGACCTAATAAGAGAACTCCATGCCTATATGTCAAGCAGCCCAAAGCATTTTCGAGTTCCAAAATTTGCAATTGGAATTACAGACGGCAAAAACTTCAAGGATGTGGAGACTAGATGGATCTCTTTGTATGAACCAAAGATGCAGAGTTCGTGAGGAGTATCCTTCATTGGTTGGTTTCATGCACAAATACCCATGAAGTTGATAGGCAAGGGACCCGTTGTTCCGCTTTAACTCGATTTGGAGACTTTGCTTACATTGGTTGGTATTCTTCCATGTTAAAGGAGATCAATACATCGATGAAGCATGCACAGTGCATGATTGATCTATATTGTGGATTTTATATGATGAGGAAAATGGTATGTCAAAGTCTTGATATATTGTATTGTTCCCAGGATAGTTTTGATGCACCTGTTTTTGAAAATTGGAGAGATTTATTAGATCTTAAAAATCCTAACACCTATTTGAGATTTAATATCCACGATCACCTATGCATCTCTGTTAATGGGAAGGAAATACCTATGCACATTTTGCAAAGACGCCAAGATATTACAGGATCGGAACGAGAAGATGTTCCCGTGACACGTAATTTGTTTGAGTCTGTGATAGTTGAAACCAGAATAAAGCTTAAAAAAATTTTCAGAAACCTTGTCATCAGAAATTAGGGAACGTTTCTGTAAAGATAAAATTCGAAGCCATGGGTGTGATGAATCCAATTTTTGGAATACGTATAGGTGGCCGTGCAAGAGATTTGTCAAGAAGCATTTCCATAAATCAATGGGTGTACAATAATGGAACAATTTACTAAGACGCCGAGCTCAAGGGTACGGAAATCAAAGGTATACTGAATGCCGATTTATTAAAGTTTCAGCCAACCAATTTTGCAACAACAATGAGGAACCAATATAACAATTTAGATCAACCTTCTGAAAGTGGTGCTATTACAAGGTTGTGGAGAGGAATCTATCAAAGTTCTATCTTACAAGAAGATATCAGTGAGTATTTCAGACTATATGAATTATGCCAGACAATGATTTTGGGGTCTGTGGAGGATGAAAGAGTTTTCAGTGCATTGTCATTTATAAAATCAAAACTGAGAAACAGGTTGGATAAAAATCTGGAAAGTTGCATGAGGTGTTACGTTTCACGATACTCCCTCGAAACCTTTCCGTTTGACAGAGCAATCGCAAGACCGGAATTTCCTTTTCATGAAAGAAGAGGTGTAAATAATACAGCTACAAGTACAAATATTCCCAACCTTGAGAGTGTAATTGGCTCTTCGTCACATTCTACAGAAGACAACATCGACTTTGATGAAGCTATTGATAATGGATTGTTTCAACTTTAAGTAGGTATCTTCTTTATCTATCTTTTATCTTTATCATTAAAGATGTTACAGGTCTATATACTAAAAATATCAGGTGATTCACCCATCTATCTACTAATCCATTTCTCGTGTTGGATTTTTTTAAAACACAGATCTAGCTCATTACCAATGGCAGTGATGATTTCAACTTTAAGCAGGTATCTTTTTCCCCTTAATCTTATTGTTTGTTACTATTCATTTTTTGACAGAGCAATTGCTCACTGGAATTCCCTTTGCGAAAAAAGAGATGTAAATAATACAGCTACAACTACAAATATTCCCAACCTTGAGAGTGTAATTGGCTCTTCGTCACATTCTACAGAAGACAACATCGACTTTGATGAAGCTACTGATAATGGATTGTTTCAACTTTAAGTAGGTATCTTCTTTATCTATCTTTTATCTTTATCATTAAAGATGTTACAGGTCTATATACTAAAAATGTCAGGCAATTCACCCATCTATCTACTAATCCATTTCTCGTGTTGGATTTTTTTAAAACACAGATCTAGCTCATTACCAGTGGCAGTGATGATTTCAACTTTAAGCAGGTATCTTTTTCCCCTTAATCTTATTGTTTGTTACTATTCATTTTTCGACAGAGCAATTGCTCACTGGAATTCCCTTTGCGAAAAAAGAGATGTAAATAATACAGCTACAAGTACAAATATTCCCAACCTTGAGAGTGTAATTGGCTCTTCGTCACATTCTACAGAAGACATCATCGACTTTGATGAAGCTTATTGATAATGGATTGTTTCAACTTTAAGTAGGTATCTTCTTTATCTATCTTTTATCTTTATCATTAAAGATGTTACAGTCTATATACTAAAAATATCAAAATTCACCCATCTATCTACTAATCCATTTCTCGTGTTGGATTTTTTTAAAACAAGATCTAGCTCATTACCAAAAGTGATGATTTCAACTTTAAGCAGTATATTTTTCCCCTTAATCTTATTGTTTGTTACTATTCATTTTTTCAGCTCAAGTTATAATTAAAGATGTTACTGTGTATGTATTTACATTTAGTTAAATACAAAATTTTTATTTTTGAAAACGTGGGTTGACATCCGTCCGAGGAAGCTTTTACTTCTCTGGGATCGACAACGCCGTGCAACTCACCCATCTATCTACTAATCAATTTTTTGTGTTGAATTTTTTAAGACAAAGATCTAGCACATTACCGGTGATGATTTCAATTTTAAATAGGTATCTTCTTCAACATAATATTTATATTTACTTGACCTTTAAAGATATTGTTGGTCTATATATTTAAAGATGTTGCTGCACTTCTCAGATCGACAATGTCAAGCAACTCACCCTCCATCTACAATGTCATGTGAAACAAAGATCTAAAGACGTTACCCTTGATATTTTCACAAAGAATCTAATACGCAAGAGGTAAGCTAAACCCTAGCATATTTGCAATTATGTTTAATTTCTTACCGTTGATGATTCTTTCTTGATTTCTTAGAATTATATTAATTTATTTTTAATATATTTTATCTTCCTGTAGACCAAGGATTTTTTTTCTATTTACTATCTCTTTATTCTCCATTTGTTGGTGAGTGGTAGCTTCCCAAAAAATAGATATTCCTGCCACCTGATAGGATAAAGATAACTAAAATAACAAAAAATTAAATTGGAAAGTGATGTCGAAACATGTCACAATACTACCAAATTCAATATTCACATTTCCCTGATTCAAACCACAAGAGCCTCTGGGTGAGTCACCCTCCGTTAATATTAAAGTACATTGATCGTAATTCTTCCTCCCGCTTGATTTGCATCGAGTTTGGGAACATCAATTAATTTCCCTTCTTGGTTCCATCAGTTTTCTTAAGATCTTTTTTTTGTTTAAACTTTTCCACTGCACTCCTCAGGTCAAACAAAGTTACAAAGCTCATCTTAGATAACCTGACCATACACCATGAATCTTCTTGTACTGGAAGAGACTGTTTCCAATTACCTTACACATATCACATCATCTTTCACACTTTCATTAACTCACAACCTTTATAGGCAATAACCTTGTGATGCAAAGATAGATGAGCATTTGAATCAACGCATTCCTGGAGCCACTGTCAAACCTTGCATTGACCTCTAAGAATCCTTTAAGAAACAATGTGTTATACTCTTCCTTACTATGCACAAATCTTATGACAAGGTAACATCAATATGAGATTTCTCAACTTTATAACATTTGTAGATACTCATTTTTCCCTACTTTGAGCATGAATCAGAAGTATAACTCCTATTACACAATACATCTTCAGTAGTAGCAATACATTCTTGTCTCAACACCATGATAGACCACATAATGACATATAGAAACAATGTGTTATACTCTTCCTTACTATGCAGAAATCTTATGACAAGGTAACATCAATATGAGATTTCTCAACTTTAACATTTGTAGATACTCATTTTTCCTACTTTGAGCATGAATCGAAGTATAACTCCTATTACACAATACATCTTCTTGTAGTAGCAATACATTCTTGTCTCAACACCATGATAGACCACATAATGACATATAGAAACAATGTGTTATACTCTTCCTTACTATGCAGAAATCTTATGACAAGGTAACATCAATATGAGATTTCTCAACTTTATAACATTTGTAGATACTCATTTTTCCTAACTTTGAGCATGAATCGAAGTATAACCTCTATTACACAATACATCTTCAGTAGAGCAATACATTCTTGTCTCAAAGACCATGATAGACCACATAATGACATATAGCATGACATTTGGGTCTTGATGACTTGAGCTTTTCTCAAAGATGTGAAAACATTTCTTAAGGCATAAAACAAGGTCCTCTTAATATGTCACCTTTTAGAACTACAAGACATTGATGAATCAACACCTTGACATGGTCTTATACCACTTTTAGAGAATTATAAATCTCCTTGATGAAATTCTTTCACTTTGTACATCATGAAGCACCGATAATTTTCATCACCAACTAGACTCGAGTCACTTGAAGCACCGACAGAGTAACTTGCACTCGACACTCCAATATTCAATTCATGAATTCCTTAACAAGGATGAGCTTTACCAACTAGATAACAGATGATTGCTAGACCTTAGCATCATTGACTTGGATATCTTTATTTTAGACCGATAAAGGTCATTCATAAAATCCAAACACACTTTGAAGTCCTCAACACGTTGAAAAATCATAAGACAAACATGATTCTTAACCTATCAACCTTAAGTCTACTTTCATAGACAGTATAACCCCACAGATACAATTAAAGTCCCACGACATAATTTTCAAGATAATTAAAGTCCCACAAGATATTCAGGCAATAAATTTTACATTATACACATTAAATCGATCATCGTCTTTCATCATCATCTATCATTGATTATCAATTGTCATCATTCATCATCTACGTCCACATACTATTCATGACAATGCAAGTAAACAAGAAACATACATATAATTCATGATAATCACCATCTAATCACCATATAATTAAATTCAAATAGCATAGTACAAACTCAATAGTTGAAGTTTTCAAATTCAATATTAAAAGTTTAGTCAATAATAAAAGTTTCTAATTTTCACAACCATCTAATGCAATCAAAATTAAAGATTGTATATAATTAAATTCAAATACCATACTCAATATTAGAAGTTTTCAAACTCAATATTTATAGTTTCCCCAATAATAAAAGTTTCTAGTTTTCAACCCTCTTTTTCTTTATCCAATTGTACTCCTCTGCTCCCTTCCCCAACGGCTTCTTCCACTATGGTTGTAACCCTTTCCCCAACAGCAGAAATAACCCCTGAACTTATAAGATCTTCTGCAGCACTGTCCAGATTTTTTATAATTCTTTCTTCTTGATTTGTTGCATCTCCATGCGAAAGCAAATTTGGATCAGCAACTGCTTGGCTTTGAACAAGATGTCAGGGTCGAGACCATGCTCTTTAATGATCCGCTTTAGTGTATTGTTTTGTTTGTTAACCAAAACAATATTTTGCTTCAAATTTTTTGCTGCGGATAAGCTGTTCTTTGCTGTTTCCAAGTGAACTTGCAAAACCTTCGCCTGACTCTTCAAATTTTCATATTTCAACTGCACAAAAAGAGTAACGTCAATTCAAAGTATTAATGTAAATTCAAAATTTCAAATTAACAAAAATGATTGTTAGAATGTAATAGTACTTACAACCGCTCTATCTCTTTCGGCATTTGCGATTGATACCAAATCCTTGTCCTTTGACCATTTGTTAAAATATGCCCGGCCTCGCACTAATATTTTCCAATTTGTTTAGTGCCTTATCTAGAATGCCATCTTTATAGTCGTTATTAAACGTGACAGTCCCACATTTTACTTGGGTAAGTAAGGAATCCATCTTTGCAGGTTGATTCTGGACTGCAGCGTATAAACTATCCCTTTGCCAATAATTTTCATAACGACTAATAATCTCATTGATAAGAATTTTAGCCCTTTTCTCCCATTCTATAAGTCGTTGGATTTGAGGAATTATAAACTCACCGACATGGGATTGACAATCATTACCAATTAAGTTCTCCAAAGGAAAAGGTGGAAACTCTTCACTATCTCGAACTGAGGCGTAAGATCTTGCCGAGAAGTGTGGGGCTTTCACCATGACCAAGATCAACCGCTCCTTGTTTCGTCTTTGGGTGGGCTGATCCGTTGTTGAAAAAATAAATCAAGATTTAGATAAATAAATTTAAGATCAAGATTTAGATTTAGATAAATCAGAATGTAATTAAAAATTGTAAAGAATATTAAAATTGAAATTTGAAGACTGAAGTATACCTGCTGGCCTTGAATCATCTCGCGGGTATCGAAAAAACCAGTTGGGTCATTGCTATCAATGCCCAAATAATCTTCATCTAAATTTATATTGTTCAAAACAGATATGCCCGTTGCACTGGGCAAGCCACCAAGTGAGAGAGTTGGAATTCGAAACGAGGAGTCAAGGTTTAGTGTCCCGCTAGGGGCCGGAGCAAAAGGCATGCGTTTACCAATGGTCTTTTTCACTGTTCCTCTGGTTGGCATTTTAAAAATTAATGGTTGAGTGGGTGTCGGTGCCGTGGCTTGATCATGACTGACATGTGCTGAAAAGTACAAGAAAAAATTAAAAATATTAAAACAATTCATAAAGTCAAAACTACGAAATTAAACGTTCTATAGAAAAGTTGTACCTTGTTGTCGAGGGGTTGTTTTTTTCGGTGCTACGGGTGGCCTTGTAGGAGTTGTACTCTGGTCTGCTCAAGATATCAATGCATGCGACTGTATTGAGTGAGTTGGGGAAGAAGGTTCCATAGTCCCTGCTATTCATCAATATTAAATGTTGTCAATTCATTTTGATAAAATTTAAATTGAAAAATAAATCTGCAACTTTGGAATTTGTAATTAATATATGAGAATGTATTACTTCTCTGGCGTTTAACGAGTTCAAATTGTTGAGGGTCTGGAGAGGAGTGAGCTTCCATTTCAGAATGGGAGTCCCCCGAAGCCTCCGCGTGTAGTTGGCCTCTTCCTCTCGACATCTTTTTTTTTTTGGGAATGGCTTCAAGATATCTTCTCTGCAAAACATTAAAATTTAATATTTAATAACTTCGCACTGTAATGAAGAAAATTGTAATACAATTACAAACTAAATAGTTTATACCTGTTGTTCTGCAAATGGAATTGAGAATTTCTTCAAAGCCTCATCAGAGCAAGTAGGAATTTCTTTAGCTTTTAAATTTAAAAGTGCCTCATAGTAGAAGCCGAGGAGATAGTTTGTTGAATAAATGAAAGGTTTTTCTGACATTTTCGAATTTGATATGTCAGCTCTTATTTTTTTGGATAGAAATGTGCACCAATCGAATGTTTGTTTTGAGATAGTGGCACAAATGTATGCAATGGCCCAATTTGGTATATCTGTTTGGCGACCCTGCATAACAATTCTGGCTTGAAAAAATGCAATAAGTGCAGCAAGAAAGTGGTGTGCAATTGATTGTGTATCTACACCACGCCTGGATTTATTGACATGGGCTGCAAATGCGAAACAGTGAAAATTACTATCAATTTATAACAGCAAATTGTATCAGAATAAAAAACGGAATAAATTTTTTGAATTAAAACGAATTATACTTACAATCAACATGGAAACCGTATTTGATTCGAGAAATTTTTGTTTTCTTCCACGAGTGTTGCCTCGTGGTTGAATAAAGCTTGGTAAATTTCTGATAGAAGGCCGGTAAACCGATGTATGTCATTCGGTTCAATAGTGAATTGGAACATTTGGCCATCGCTCGAGTCACATAAAATATACCGTCCTCTCAATCAGTAGCATGATAAGGTAATTCAAAATATCCGGATCTGCTTTCAAATGGGGCATATTAACGAGCCCCGTAAATCCACACTCTTCAATTATACCTTGATATTCGGAGACATCCTTAAAGCCGTATGGATGTGAGGGCATAAGGGATTCCTGTAGGTTATCTTGGAAATCGATTGACTTGGATTCTCTTCATTTTCTTGCTGAACTTGCAATTGGGAGGCATGTGAAGTCGACATTGTAGCTGTAATTGCGTCTTTGTCAAAGATTTAGACCTGCAAAAATTCAAGAACGGGAAAACGTAAACGAGAAAATGAGCGGAATAAGGGTATTTATAACCTAAATATGGGCGTCACTGTCCCCTATTGACGTGCGTCATTTGCTTCAAATGACGCGCGTCAATAGGAAGCAGTGTCGTGCGTCAATAGAAGGTTGTGTCGCGCGTCATTTGTTTATAGTGTCGCGCGTCATTTGATTACAGTGTCGCGCGTCAATAGAAGGCTGTGTCGCGCGTCATTTGTCTATAGTGTCGCGCGTCATTTGTCTGTAGTGTCGCGCGTCATTTGATTACAGTGTCGCCCGTCATTTGTTTACAATGTCGCGCGTCAATAGAGGACAATGTCACGCGTCAATAGAGGACAATGTCGCGCGTCAATAGATGACAATGTCGCGCGTCAATTTAGGATAATGTCGCGCGTCAATGGAGGACAATGTCGCGCGTCAATAGAGGGCAATGTCGCGCCAATTGAGGACAATGTCGCGCGTCAATAGACTGTAATGTCGCGCGTCAATTAGTGACTGTGTCGCGCGTCAATAGAGAACAGTGTCGCGCGTCAATAGAATCAACTGACGCGCGTCATTACGATCTAGTGTCGTTCCAGTGTCGCACGTCATTAGGAGCTATTGTCGCGCCAGTGACGTGCGTCATTAAGGATTCCTGTTGTCGCACGTCACTGATTTAGCCTTGAAAAACCAGGCGAAAATTTTGTTTTTGAATATCACAAATTCGCCTTTCGCCGAAAGTGGTTACGGGATATTCGCTGTATTTTCCACCTTCAATTCGGGTTGATAGAAAGTTCGAGCTTGGTGATAAGGTTTTTCTTCGTGTTAAACCCGAGAGAAAGAGTTATATAACTTTTGGCAAGGCTGCCAAGTTGTCACCTCGATTTGTGGGACCTTTTGAAATTGTCGAAATAATCAATCCTCGTAGCTTATCGTTTAGCTTTGCCACCTGCTTTATCTCGCATGCATGATGTTTTCCATATTTTTTTGCTTAAGAAATACGTTTCAGATCTGTCACATGTTTTAAATTGGAATTCCTTGCAGGTCCAAGACCCAAGAATAATCATGGTTAAACCCACATGAGTGCTGGAAACTCGCCAATTGCATTTAAGAAATCATGATATACAGCAATGTAAGGTCCAGTGGGACCAGTTTAGCGAAGAAAGTGCAACTTGGGAAAATCTGGAAGAGATGAAAATTGCTTTTCCTTCTCTTTTTCAACAGAATGAAATCTGTTGACAAAACATACTTTTATGAACTGATTGTTTTTAAGTATTTATGAAAGCCAGATGAAGGCAGACTTTATTCAGGTTGAATAAAATGTGTTGTGACATTGATTTTTGGAACTATTTAATATGGAAGTAGTCACATTGTTTGTGTACTAATAAATTGATTGACCTGAAGGATAATTTAATATGTAATTCATCGGGACGATGAATCTTTTTAGGAGGGAAGCATGTAACACCCTGAACTGTTGTTACTTTCTCCTGAGCATACAAGTGTTGATATGTGATTTCTTGTAAAAGGATGTGTTCCTCGATTGAGAAATCATGCTTGATATGTACTGTATTTCTTTGCAGATCTTTGACTGAGTCAGAATATGATTAGACTCTTTTATCTATTTCATTTTGTATCTGAGTTTAATCTGATCTCGGAATAAATTATAGAGTTATCCATCTATAAGATCTAGTCTTGGATCAGTGGAATTGATCCAAGTAATGCTTTAAGTTTGTTCATGATGATTTAAAATCACAGACCTTGAACAGGTTGCAAGGTTTAGCAGCATTGAATAAGCTAGTCAGGAGTATGACTCAGGCTAATCAAGTGAAATGGATTGGTTCCCGATATCGAAGAATATCTGGAAGGTCTCGATCGTGGACCAGGTAATAATTCGTTTACATACGATTTCGCGCAGTAAGCAGAGCTAACCCTGTTCAAGAAGGTAAGAGGTAGGTCTTTTCTGAGTGTACGAATGTAGACCTAACTGGAATTATTAAATGATTAGTAACCTAAGACTAAACCTAACCTAGGGGTTAGATTAGTGTTAATCTAACCTAGACCTAGGCTATGTGTTAATGTCCTAAGTTAGTATCTATGTGTAATATGGTTAGATTGAGTATTATCCTAAATTCTAACCTAAGATACTAACCTAACTTTGAGCAAGAGTATAAAGGGGCCTATGGAGGGTGCGAACCATGGCGGCGTTTTCTATGTTATTAAATGCATGGGATAAGGATGAGGGACAGGTCTTGGCGGAGGTTTGGGGGACGGCTAATGCGGCCGACGTGGTGGTCGCCAAAGCGGAAATGAACTTGGGATTTTGTTTGACTATCGCCAATTCTGGCGGTCGGTGGAAGTGGAGTTTTAGCGGGAAAGTTGGTTTAATTGCATTCAATATTCTCGGTAGTCGAGCTCGGAACTCGCGAGAAGGCATGCAAACAGGAAGTTTGTTGGTTTGTTTGGCTTGTCGCGATTTTCGGGTTTCTCTCTGCCTGTTCACTGGTTCTTCGCACCAGTCTTCTCTGTGTTGCATGGCAAGTATGAACTTATCTAGCTCTTTTCTCTGTCAAGGAGGATATATATGTGATGGAGATAGAAAAATTTTGTTGGTCGCTCTAACTTGGAAAAGGAAAAGAAAGTCTGAGCTCTTCCAGTGGTCTGCTTCGGAAATTTGAGCAAAAATCCAGGCATGTTAGGCCCTAACCTTTAAAAATCTTACTGTCTTTCAAGTGATTTCATTAGAACAACTCTGTTCAAATGTTTTGAGAAAATAGATGATTTTCTATGAAGGTCTTGTTTGATTTTGGTACTGTATCTCTTCTGGTTCGAAATTTTCATTTATCCTTTGATGGGTGTTTATTAAATTTGAACTGTAGCATTAATTACTTGTGTTTGCATTCTGGCTTAATTATGCAAAACATGTGAAATGTAAGATTGCTCGGCCTGTTCGGCGTGAGCCCATGAATCGTTCCTGTGATGGGTATAGGCCATTGATTGTCTGTCGATTTTTGGTCGTTGATTCTTGTTTTGGAAACAGTCGGAAGAAATATTGATGGAACTGTTTGTTTGTTCAGTATTATGAAATCATTGTAAGCTCTGTCGTGGGTTTTAATGACAGTGGCTAATGATACTTTTTGGTTTCGTTCTGTCTTTTAAAATTGTTTAGGAACAGGTAACTATTGTGTTACAGTTTTCCTTTCGACTCGGTGGTAGTTGTTTTTCCTTGTTATTTTGGTAACGGGATCTAACCCGTTGACAGTGTACAGTATGGATATATGTATTTTATTCGGACGACTCTGTTGAGTCCATTGAATGATTCATATTGTGGACCACTGTTGAACTTCGTTTGAATATCTATTTGGATACTGGTAATTCGATTTTGTACTCGAAGAGTAACGGGTAGCACGACCTTTGTTATTTTACCTTTGTGTTGCAAGAATTTGTGGTTTAAACTCTTTGGATGAAATTCTACGTTTCTTTCCTGTGCCATCTTGTGCGAAATGTTGGTAAGGGTACCGTTGGATTCCTTGTTTTGGAATTTCAGTATTCTGGTTCGTTTTTGCCTGATTATAATGTTGCCATTGTTGGCACGGATGGATTTATCATCTTACATTATTTTGGTTACTGTTGTTAGGACTCAGTTGAATTCTTGACAGATGGACAGTGTAACTGTTTCAATTAGGACTGTTGGGTTTATTCTGCTGTTTGACCCTGTGGAGGGTATCTTGTTTCTTTTGGCTTCTGTATAAGCCTGAGATTGAACTCGTGATATTTATTTGGCCTTGATGGATTTCTGTGAATAGTTTGACATCTTGTATATCGGCTTTATGATATAGGTCATGGATAATAACCCGTAACAGTATGCAATTGTTTGACTTGTTACCACTGTTGGAATCATTTGAATTCTTGGATGGTAACTTGTATTTCTGTCTCTTATTGAACCTAATACTTGGACACTGTCGTTTGTCACTGTTTGAATTCCTTGAGTATGGATAATTATTTCGTGTTCTGGCTCTGTTGAGGTGAGTCGCGAATACCATACTTTAGACTTGCATGCGCCAAGGTAAGAATAGATTGGTTGTATTCCTTTCCGTTTACTCCTGTCTGAGTGAGACTGAGCATGTTTCGGTATTACTGTGTGGTCGTCTTGGCATAGTCTTTAGGAAACCTCAAATTGCTTAATGCAATGAAGTCTGTTGTTTACAGCTTTATGCTAAAAGTTCCTTGATTTCAACTTGTGTTGAAAAGCCATACTGTGTATAAAAGGAACCAGTGTTGGGCTTAAGGTTGATATATGGGATTGTTGATGTGTTAGCTGCTGTACAGGAGTTTTGTTGTGTTTTATTTCTTGATTTAAAACAGCGATCCTTCTTGTGGCTTGTCGGACTTGTTCATATACATACTGGGTGAATGTTTTTCATATGTGTAGACAGTACAGTAATGAACTTATGTGAAAGGAAGTATGAATGATTTGGTTCTTTCTCTTCTTTTATTTTAATATTTGTTGATATCTGTCTAACAGTGGGAATTGTTTTGTAACATATTGGTGGAATTACGAACTGTTATGATATTTTCCTTTTTGGATGAATGAAACGATCTGCCCAATGTTGTGATTTTGGATTCAATGATTGTTTGTATACATTCGTCCCTTGATTCTTAATATTCGATGAAATATTTGAGAAGTGTTTAGGACTATTCTGTAACGGTGATAGAGTTACATAATCGTAGTCATTTTGGATTACAAAGGAATAGTCTGAATCATGTTTACTTGTTTGGATTATTGATATCATTTAAACAGGGTGTTTAATGAAAACAATTGATGGATTGCAATTGTTTTAAAAGTTAGTGCTTATCATGCTCGGATTCATATGAATGACTCATGTTGACTATTTTACAGATGGTTGCCATAAGTGGTAAAAGCAATGCAGATCTGACAGGATGATCAGATTTTTTAATTTGTTTCATAATGAATTACAACTTGATTATATAAATGTACTGCATGTGGAAAGATGATTCTTTTCCGTTAAGCATTGTATCAAGTATGCTGCTGGCATAAAATGTAATTGTATAATTTTGAAAGGAATGGAAATAAGTGTTTGATACTTATGTATTGTATTCTATTTCTGATAGTTGACCTTCTTCGGTTTATATACCGGAATGGCAATGATATCTTTGTAAAATTTTGGATGCTTTTGGGATTAACTATGAAAGCTTACAAGAAAATGTGGTTGAATTCATATGAGTGTTTAGCAGATCTTATTGTTCTAGCGAAAGCAATATTGAATTTAAATAATTGTCTTTCTAAAAGATAGGTTAAAAATGAACCTAAGCAGAACGCTAAACAAGCTGGATTAAATTACTAATCCCTAGTCCTGAGTATGACAGGACAATATTAAATTGGATTCTTAATCATTTATATCCTTATACTAATAAGTATGATATAAATTCAGTTAAGAGAACTGATATAAATCAAATGAAGTTCGGATGGCAATCTCATGTGAAGGGTATGAGATATTGTCCAATTCTGTTGTTTAGAAACAGGTGTATTCTAATGACTCCTTGATGAGAGTTTGACCTTAATACCTCTACCATGTAATGGGTTTTATAGAGGAGGGTCGTCTTAAGACGAAGAATCCAGGGATCGGGAAAGGCTAACCTTAGGGAAAAGTCTTTAAAGTAATTTAAACTCAAGTGCGTAACGCATGTTGTTAAGTAGATCTTTTCGAGGCGGATTTAAAGGTTGACGACACAAGTCAACTGCAGGGTTGTACCTCCGAGAAGATTAGGATCTTCTCGAAGTTACAACAATGCAGGAGACTTCTGGCGACACCCTTTGCATTGATCGCTAAGATTTACACTTTGTTCTCGCACGAGTTACTCAGGGTCCGATTATGAACGTGGTCATGTTATAAGGCTGCCTAGGAGATTCGGGGTATCATGACACACTGGTTGAACTGCAAGGTTGAACCAGTATGTCACCATATCCCTAATCCTCGTGGGCATCCATATAACATTATCACCTTGATAATCTGCCTCCGAGTGATTCGTTTGTGAAAGGAAGGACTGACAGTAGTCAGTGTAAGACATTCTATATAACATAAGAATGGGGTGAAGGACGTATTCCAGATTGACGAGTATGCCGTTAAGGAATACGAGACATAAACAGTATGTTTCAAATCTTTGGCCAAAGTATCGCAAGCTGCTGATTGCGTTGTCCTAATTCACCTAGTCTAAGGGATGAGATGCCGATGAATAATGGTAACAATTATTCAGTTAGGTTCCTTGGACAGAGCATTCTGAATCCCAGAATAGGGAAGAGAACCACAAGAGTGAAGGGTTAAGTAATAACGCCAACTCTTATTACTCATGAATAGATCGGTAGATTACCGAGTCATGGAATGAATAGATCGGAAGTAATCCGAGTCATTACAGCTGCATATGGTTGTCTGTTATATGAATGGTTATTTGATTTGTGAGTTCTAAATTATGTATTTAGAACCAGAATGCATTTATCAAAAAAAAAAAAAAAAAATCGACTTGTTCTATTGTCTAAAATGAGGATGTTACAGTTGATATGATTTAGGTATCTCATTCAAGTAAAATAAGAAAATCCAATCACAACAGGCTAGGCTATAGTTGGATCTAAAGGATGAGGTAACTGTCAAGGTACTAGGACTAGTCAGGGTTTGATTCTAGGTTGTTTAGGTCAATTGGTAGGAGGTTGTTTGGCTCTGTTCTTGGGCAGGGTATAAAACACAGAGCCGACGTTGGTCTAATATGAGTGGTGATGGTTTATGCGAGGCACCGACGACGGTTATGGGTAACCGACATCGGTAAGGTTAGGGTGTATGAAACTCAAAGAGATCTGATTACAAGGTTTGATATGGGATTTGATAGAGATGGTAGGGTGGATAAGGAGGTTTATAGAAGTCTCAGGTGTATTCAGGGATGAACAGTAGGCAAGGATGGGTGATTTGGTGGTGTGGGTAAGGAAATGGTTGGGTTACATGTTGGTAAGGGATAGAAGAATGAGCATGCAAAGTGTAGATTAATAACAGGAGTAACAAAAGCTACTAACTGAAATAACAATGTTGGTTAGGGATACACTTATTGTGATGCAGACTAGATGGCTTCATGGTAATGGTAGTTGATTAGAATGATGGTGTTTAGTACCATAGTAGTGAATCTGGAATGCTTCGTGAGTGAAATGCTTCTAGATTTGTCAGAGCTGGTGTGAATGTCCGGATGCGTGAAAAGATCTGGTTCTACTTACATGCAGCTCGATCTCGTCCTCGGTCAAGAATGTGCCAACCTCCCAAAATAAGGTTGCTAAGGTGAATTAATGGTAATTGACGATGGTTCCGTCTCGACTTACATCAATTTAGGTCTGACCGACGTCAGTTAAGGTGAGATTCCCTAGGTTTACTAAAATGGGCATATATTTCTAATTTCTTGGGCTAAGTTGGTTTGTTCTCACAGATCAGAACAGAACTTTCCCTTCTACTGAGCGGGAATGTGGTTAGAGAAATCTTAGGCATTGATTTTAGGGTTAGACCAAATCTTAGCTCATTAAGGCAAGTAAGACTTAGTTATTGTTAGTTATGGAAACATGCCAAGAATAGGTCTAGGGTGAGGTGGCTAGATGAGGTGTCTAGGTGAGGTGGAAATTAGGTCAATTAAGGTAATAAAATAATGGATATTATGAGGATGGGTATTTAATCTAATTAAAATAATTAAATTAATTATTAATGTGGGGTGAAAGGGGGCCATGGTTAGGTTCCCATGTTTAAGTTGGTTATCCGATCAGGGGCTAAAGGGAATGTAACCAAATTTAGGTGTCTACAAATATACATCTCTCAAAACTCTCATATCTGACCTCACCATATTTGGCACACAAGCCGATATATGATCAAACATATCAAAAATCTCATGTATAGCCTCGCTCTCTTCGGATCGTAGGCCAATATATCTCAAAATACACAGAAAATATGGAGGTATATGGAATTATCGAGCATCTCCCCATCGGATATCCTCCATGCCTATCTCGCCGATCTCCTCCTCCTCCGCTGCTCCTGTGCAACATTCCGCTAACATATCCCCACCCACCATGGGACTCGGTCTAACCTCTGATGGCCCCTCACCTAAATCTAGCCTCTGTATACTAGTGGCCTCACCACCCGCCCCTATCTTTGGGCTTGCGGCCCCTATACTCTCCACACCTTTGTGAGTGCGGGACCTTGTCCTCTCGGCCAAAGCTTGATGTGATATATACTCGGCATAAGATGGGATGTCTATCCCTACAGCCATCAAGTGGTCCTGATAGTATCGTGCCTCACCAGGGCATCCTTGAACCTAGCCATCGGTATGGTCTACGGAGGCACCATCGATCTCGGCCCCCGTACTGTCTCTCGGGATCTGTCCCGCTATTATCTGTAATAAGGGACCATGTCCCTATGCCTATACCTGTACCAAGGGACCCTGTCCCACCCTTGTCTATAAAATGAGACCCTATCCCTAAGCCTATGTAGGTGCTCGTGCATGTGCACAGGCCTTTAGGGCCATAATCATGCTGTGTAATGGCAACCGGCCTGTAAACCTATAACTTGTACCTATAACATGTCTAGCTCTTCCCGTGACCTCGTCGGTTGCCCTCGTAAACCAGTAATTTGGGCCTATAATGCGGCCACCTGTCCCTATAATGTGCCTCTCTATCTTTGTGAGGGTAGCCACGTCTCGGCTGCCCTAGTCTTAGAGTCTTGCTTGCCAGTAGCTAAGCTACCCACCATTGTCTATATACATCTATATAGCTGAAAACATCTATCTCATACGGTCCATCGGCTGCTCCTCCTATCTTTTCAACATTGTAGGTTGGGGTGGAGACATAAGTCTCTCCACATCATCCCTCCTATACTGTGGAAATGGTGGTGGCACATCCTGGGGCAGCCCAAACTGCCACCAGACTCTATCTACTAGTATCATCTCGTGCTCCCTGAATGATGCCCCTATATCCACTCGAGCAGTTGTAGCTCATATAGCTCATTGGCCATGTGACTGTTTTATGGATATACCACATACAACCTCCAGATAATGTCTACTCTAGAAAACCCCTCCAACATCGCCTATAGTGAGCTACATCATGTGTAGCCCTAGCCCCCGATGCACACCACCAACTGGCACCCAACACCTATAACCAACCCAGACCATACATGGCTCAAATGCATCAGTCAGGGTAAACCAATCAGCCGCATGCACACAATGTGCTCATAGGCCCAACAATGAAGAAGGAAAGTGTAGCACACGCTGAACCTCCGTAGCCTCCCGTAGGCCCATAGCTCCCTATATAACTACACCAGGTAGGTTGGTGCCCATGAAAACTAGGTCCTATCCTCCATCATATCACGAAGAACTCCCATAAGTGCCTATGGGAATCTCCTACCCTCTGCATCTACGGAAGTGAAAAATAACACACCTCCTCCATAATTAAAATGACAACCGCATCTCCTCAAGATGGGTCATGTACATCTCTCCATAGCCTGAGGTTTGCATGGTGGAACTTCATCTTGGCCATCCTCTCTCCAAATACTATCAAAATCAACTCCTCAAAGGCCTCTGATGAAATGGAGTACACATGCACTCCCACTATCGGTAATCTCAAGATCCTATACACATCCTCTAAGGTGACTGTGATCTCACCTATCGGAAGATGGAACGTGTTGGTCACGGAATCCCATCTATCGATGAGAGTAACCATAAAACTATAATCACACACTATACGCCTATAGCATCAGATACTAATCAGACCCACGTCGGTCACATGCCTCCACTCCTCATTGTTCATGTCTCCCCACACCGCTAGCAATAGGGGATGTACCATATCCTACATTTGTAATCGGTCCTTTACTCGCATCTAATAAATGATAACATTATTAAAACTTGACCATACCCACATTCACCCTTGACCCCCCACCTATAACTATTACCCTACCTATTTTCATTCAACAATACCTTCCTATCTCACCCACCCACCCTTACTCATCTCCTGGCCCATTTTTCTCTCAATGCTGGCTGGCATTGGTTCTTCTTAGCCAACATTGGTCTCCTAAAACCGGCATTGGTCACCCCATTTGTGATCGATGTCGGCTACCTCCCACCGACGCCGCCCACCCTCGATTGACGTCGGTCATTATGCGATGATAATATACAAAACCCTTACCCATTTCTCTAAAAATTTACCATTTCTACCTAACTACCCCACCCATTCCTACCCCAATCTCACCTAAATTCATCCCCACCCCTCTTTAACCTACATACCACTTCCTACCCTTCCTCTTTCACCCATTTTCTTCCAAATTTAAATTTAATTCTCCCCCCAAACCCACTTCTACCCAAACCCACTTTTACCAACAAATTCACCTAACCAACAAAGAATGAGATCGAATCTTACCTTGTCTCGGCATCGTCTACTTGGTGTCATGATTGGTCAGCTGCACTAGTGGCCAACCCGACCCCCTCTCCTACATCTTCCATCACTAAATACTATCCTCACCTCCACCCAATCAAATTATCAACACCGATGTCGTGGACCCATCTCCCTAGCTCCTCTCACTAACGAACTCTCCACCTCAATCGGGAAAATCCCTCATACTTTCCTCTCGAAAAGCACCAAAATTCAAATGGCTCTGTCATTTTCTCCAATGGTATAACACAACAATGATTCCATAAAATAAAGATTTTTGTTGTATAAACCGACCCAACGACCAACGCTGGTCCTATTTTTTCCCTAGACAACCGATGTCGATCACCCTATAACCGACATCGGTTCACATTTATAATTATTTTTTCTTGCTAAACTTCCTTTTTCCTGCAACCATTCGTGCCCACGTCCCTTTTTATCATCCCAGACACCCCTTGAACCATACCTACAAACCCAACCTACCCCTACATTGCATTTGCTATGTCTTATGAGTTGTTATTTTACCTATACCTTGGCCTTACCTATGTCATTACCTATATCCCTTGACCTAAAGCCCTTTTTTTGGCCTTTGACCCTCCATGCTCACCTGTACCTTGCAATGTGGTTACTCGTGTTGTTCAGCCCTACCGACCTTACCTTGGCCTTACCCATGTCATTGTAACACCCTTGACAACTGATAAATTCCCTTTTTGCATTCAAGTGTTGACATGTGATTTTCTAGATAAAGATGTGTTCTTTTGACTATTGAAGATCATGCTTGATAAGGATAAATATTTTCTGTTCTTAAAAATCATTAGACTAAAATTATATGGTTATCAAGAATTCATTTTCACTTTGGAAAGATGAGCTGCAATCTGGCTTTAAGAGTTGCAGACTTATTTCTTCTTCTGACTCATCCTTGGATCAATTTCAGTGATCCAAGGAATGTTTCAAATCCTCTTCATAGACTGAATGATAAATTGACATTCAGTAGTTTAAGGGACATAGAAGACTAAAATTTGTATGATACTAATTCTTGGTCTTATTTGAACGTGTTTTCATTCAAGTTGTATGTTTGTGCTCGGGTCTTTGGTGATTGATCTTGGTAGGACTATAAGGACTTAAGAAAAATTCAATTCATAGAGGATGAATACGGAGTCCTAAAACCTAAGAATTATCCTAACAGTAACCTAAGCTAGGTAAGAACATCTATGTTCTAGCTATGTTTACTTATTTGAATTCTGTTCTAACCTTAGCCTCTTATTCTAGTTGTTGGGTTGGCGACCTAACCTAAGAATTTTACTAAATGAATAAGAGAAGGGGATTACTAAAGTTATACTAGGTTACTTTAACTAATACCTAATACTAAAGGGTTATGAATTGAGCCTAACCTAAGGTGGGGAATTCTAATGGAAAATGTTTTTAATACCTAAGTGGTTATTTCTAGACTAACCTAAGTTCTATTGGGATCTATCCTAAACTATTAAAGGAAACTAAGGGGTTCGCATGTCACAAGGGCGATGGTTCCAATGAAATTTAAATAAATTGATAGGGTTTAAATGATGGAAGTACTGCCAGATTTGGCAGGGGCTAGTAGACTTGGTGGGGGCTTACGTGGAAGCTCCACTAAAGGATGGAATTGTATTTTTGTATTAAATTGGCATTTTCCAAATTTAGGAGGTAGTGAAAAGGAAAGATAAGTGGGAATTTTGGATTGAATGGCATTTATGGCATTTATGAGCCTCGGTCTTTGTGTGTAAACCTGTCTTGGAAACTTAGAAGGCGGGTTTGTAGGAGGTCATTTGGTTTTGCATGCATGGCAGATTTTTCTCTGCATGGAGCTAACTAGTTCTTCAAACCAGCAGTTTGACCTTCACTTCAAAGATATTTTTGGTTTCCATAGTCTATTTTTATCAAAGGAAAGTATATGAGGTGTAAGAGGAAAAGATGTTTGATTTTTGATCTTTCGTGGAGGAGAAAAAGAGTTGGAAGCTCACTAGAAGTCTCCTTTGATTTGGTGGAAGCACTATCAGGCATGATAGGCTCTAACTATTAAAATTATTTGCGTTCTTCTAAATGATTCATTAGAAAAACTCTGCTCTCATGAGATTCATGTTTTCATGCTTGTCTGGTTATTTTGCTTGCTAGGTTTTATGAATCCTTGTGTGTTTGATATGAAACTATGGCTAAAATAGTGTTGTTTTGGAAACTGGCTTTCTGTGCAAGTTTTATGACCAACATGCAAGTGAAAATGGTATGCGAAACTTGTTTCGTATCTCTATTTTTGCACTCTTGATCTTGTATTCAAAGTTATGGAGCTTTGAACTGACTGTCATGAAAATATATGGATCTGAGCTTAGGGGAAACTTGAGTTCTATTTGATTTTGCTTTTGGGTTGCGAATTTGGATGTAGACTTGTGTTGGTACTTTGTGGTTTGATTAAATTTGTGTTGGAGCTTTGTTTTGATCGGAACCAGTGTTTGGAAAACTTATGCATTGCTGAACTATTGCTTGGAGTTCATATTTGGGCACTGTACTGCATTATTTTGCTAGGGAAGTTCTAAACGTTTGTGTGTGAAGCTCGGGTTCATCACTGTACTCCTATTTAACACTTGAGTGTTATGAGCTTGTATTTGGGTCAATTCATTCAATTCTATTCTAGTATTTTGTATTGGGTTATTCTTTTATTAAATGACTAAGCTTATAACTCTTTATTTGAGTGACTACTCACCAGGGAACTGTGTGAAAGTTTGTTTGAGTCGTTTAAAATCTCTTTGAGATTTGGAACTGGTAACATCATGCTTAAGAAACGTAGAACTTTAGTTCTATGACTGTATCAAGATGGTATTGGTGTGAGAATAGAATGGGATGTTCTTTCCCTCTATCTTGAGGAAACTGCATCTTTGGGTTGACTGTATTGTTTTGTACTAAGTCACCACTGTCGCAATTTCATGGTTGTGAAGTTTTGTTTTGATATTCCATTCCTGTTGCTTTGGAATTAAGACTGAGACATCTTTTGTATTAGGCGTTTTGGGTTCTTGCTCTCCCTCTCTTCTATCTCTTTAAATAAATTTGGGTCTTAGTGGAAGATTTGGGTTATTACCTTGGACACTGAAATAATTAGGAAGGATACCTTCTCCGTTCAGTTGTATTGAGTTTGATTCTTTTGAATTACAAACTACTTACCTTTTTGTATTTAGTGGTGAGGCAATTGTAAGTCTCAGTCTTGGGTTTGTAGGTAATTCTGAACTTTATAATTTACTATTTTGGGATGTTATTCTTGACTGATACAGTGATTGAGTCTTTGAATTCTTTTTAAGAAAGAAAATATATGTATATATACGTATTATTTTGAGACCAATATATGGTTCGGGTCTGTAGTATGCTTTCATCCTAAATTGGTTTGAAACTGGAACTTCTTTGTTCAGTTGAATGAAACGATTTATCATTGGTTCTTTCCTTATTTGAGTTACCATTCCTCTGTCCTTGGATAAGCTCATTGTTTGAACTTCTCTTGTACTCGATTCTCTTTCGAGATGGTGATTTCTTATGACCTGTTGGTCTACCTTGTTCGAATCATTGTTGAAATAATGTAGAGAGCTAGTAGCCAAGAGGGTTCTGTTGATAAGTAAATTGATACTTATGGGTTTGACTGTTGTTGACTAGTCTTGCCTAGTTTATATGGATAGGAGTAGGTTTGTCTCTTGTACTCTTTATATTTTGTGAAGAACTTGAGTAGAGATTAACTCCTCTTTGGGGATACTTTGTTTGTGAACATTGATTTCTGATCTTTGATTGATAACTTCTAGCATGAAGAGTTGGAATTGGAATTGCAGTTGGTCTATTCGATTTTCTATACCTTCTTGTATTATTATGGAATTATGTTTTGATGTATATTCTAATGTTGAATGTGCAAGATTGTTACCTAGAAAGGAACAGGTAATTCATGTAATGAACCTGGTCTATCTTTCAGATGTAATAAGTTGGGTATGGTACGCATTGGTTCTTTTTATTCCTTACTTATGATTTAGATGAATCATCCTAGAATGAACCATGTTGTATACATTTATTTTGTCTCTTAGAAAAGATAAATGTGGTATTCTATTAGGATAGAATTATGAGACAATGGGATGGAAAGATATATTGTTGTTTACAAGCCATTGATAGGATTAATAGAACTTTAAGTTCTTAGGCTAGATATTATTTATTATATTCGCTCTTCTCTTAAAAGTTGATCTAGATTTATTAATGTACTTCCTTTTTGTTTGTTATCACTTATGCTGATTGTATGATGTTTTAATTATCTCATTAAAGCAATGTTTCTTTAATGAAACAATTAGTGGAATGCACTTCATTTTAATGCTTAGTGCTTATCATGCTCAGTTCATTGAACTGACCCGTGCTAGCTATTTTTGCAGATGGACAATGTAAGTGGTAAAAGAAGGCAAAAACTTATATGAGTCATTGGATGATAAATTTCTGATTCTTAGTAAAGAATTATGATTCATTCTTTTGTTGTATTGTAAAATAAAAGTTGTATACTTTATAGATTGAAGGTTGTTGTTATGTAGTTTTCCTAAAGTGCATAGTCTTGTAAATTTTATAAGTTGTAATGATGAATTGTGAGTTGTGATTTATTTGCATTGGTTGTGTAAATTATCTCATACTTTTATAAAGAAGATGAAAGTTCCATCTTGTTGATATTCTTTATATTATGTTATGCTTATCTTGTTATCTTTGATAAGATGGATAATGGGAATTAGTTCAATTTCCCTTATAATGAAGCAACTTGTTGAGTTGCATAATACGATGTGTTTTATCTAAACAATTTAACATAGTAATGTGTTGCGTAATAAACATGAAGTAAGAACTATGGATATTGGGAATGATATACCCTAATACTTAATCATTTAGAGGAAGACTCTTTCTCTCTCTCAATTGAATATAAACCTAAAAGGTTTGGAGATATGATTACTAATTATTAGACTTCATTTTGTATGAAGTCTACTTTAATTGGATATATGCGGTTGTTAAACCTTCCTGAAAGTTAAAGTACATTTAAATGAAACTTATGATATCGTTGTCCTGTTTTGGTTAACTGTTGGTTAAACTGAGAAAATGAACATTAAAAGCAATCATAAAATAAGGAAGTTCTTCATGGACTAAATGAAACAAATTTAGGAAATAACTTATGGAGTGTTGGATTAGGGTTTAGCAGGGTTACTAAAACTAGTGTATTAATCCAAATTAACAATGTATTAACAAACTCCTTGGGGTATGTATATCTCGATGAGGCAGTTTCTGTAGGATGTTGGCACACGCCAACTACAGGGCTATACTTTCGAGAAGACTTGGGTCTTCTCGAGAATACAACGTTGTAGTTGACATGTGGCATCACCCTTCCACATTGATCATCCAGATCTACACACAATAAGAACTTGAACTTAGTTTCTCTCTAGGTCAGGTTAGTGGCATATTTAGGATAGGAAGTAGCTTCCAATGGCTCAGGGTACCTTGGCACACCTGGTTGACTTAAGGTCAACCAGAGTATGCCCATTTACCCTAAGTCATTGTGAGCATCTTCCTATAATAATTTATGTTTCTAACTAGGGCTAGGGTTAAACCTGGGACAAGTGGACTGACGGTAGTCAGTAAAGACCAATCATGATAATAGAGGAGTGAGGTGAAGGATGTATTCCAAAATGATGAGTATGCCATCTAGGAATAGAGACATACACAATATGTTGTAAAACTTTGGCCAAAGTATCGCAAGCTGCTAGTTACGTTGTCCTATGTCACCAAGTTTAAAACAACATGATATCAGATGAATATTGGTAACAAATATTCAAATATGTTCTTTAAATAGATCACTCAGTACCGGTGTAGGGTAGGAAAACCAAGTATACGAAGTATATAGTATGTATTCAATACATAAGATAACATAAATAGATTGGTAGATTACCGAGTTATGAAATGAATAGATCGGTGGATCATCAAGTCATTTATAGCTGCATATGGTTATCTATTTGAATTTGATTGGCATGGAATGTTTGTTCTAAATAATGCTTTATTTAGAACAGAGAACATTATATTATAAAAAATAAATTTTTTTCCCTTGTTTCTAAAGTCTTAAAATGGGAATGTTACATTACCTTACCGACCTTACCTTGGCCTTACCCATGCCGTTACCTATATACCTTGACTGAACCACTTATTATGAGTTTTGACCCTCCGTGCTCATTGTACTTTGCGATGTGGTTACCCGTGTTGTTCGGCCTACCAACCTTACCTTGCATATGGCCATGTTGTTTATCCCAAATTAACCTTTGGTGTACCAGAACATACCTAAACATTATTGCACCTGACCTTTATTGTGTTTCCTCACCATATCCTATACCTTGGATACTAGAATCACTTCAACCCTGTTTAGATAGACCTATCGCCCTTGGATGATGTAGAATTTGAAAGATTCTCAACATGGTACCATGTTACGATTTCCAACGTGTACATGCATTTAACTATCACTACCTTCGACCCTAGCCCACTTCCCTATTTACCCGATTTGACCTTTTACCTTTACCTAATACACCCAATGATATTCATTTTCCCACCTCCTCATTTTATCAAACCACTCACTGCTTCTATCTCTCACCTCATCGGTTCCTAGTTTGAGGGGAGTTACCTTCACCCACGCTTGGGGAAACACCACCCTCACTTACACTCGATACAACCATTTCCTATTTTTGTCAGCACCACTTACCAATACAAGCCACATGAAAAAAGGGGTAAAATATAGACACCAAAATTGGGTCACACTCCCCTTGGTCCCCTTTTGAATAACCAACTTAAACACATTCACCTAACCATGAACCTTATCCCCCACATTAATATTAATTTAATTATTTACAATTAAATTAATACCCATCCTCACCCCATTTATTAATTTAATTTAGTTACTTTAATTAAATGGATGCACACCTCACCTAGACACCTCACCTAGACACCTCACCATAGACCTATTCATAACATGTTTCCATAAATGAATAAGACTTGGTTCAACCCTAAAAATCAAGGCCTATTATTCCTCTAACCACCTTCCCACTCATAAAAACATAACATCCATTCTAATCTGTGAATAAATGGACAGACCTGGCCCAAATGATTGCAAGATATGTTATTTTTAGCAAACCTAGGGAATCCCACCTTAACCGATGCCGATCATCCCGAAACCGATGCCGGTCAACTAGGAACTATCATCGGTTACCATTTATTCACTTTAGTAACCTTGTTTGTGGGTTGTCACATTTGGGAATTGAGGAGAAGAGAAGAGTGTTGCATACAAATAGAACCAGAGTCTTTTCACACCTATAGACATCCATAGCCAACACCAGGACAGATCTAGAGGTATTACACTCACGGTAAAATTTTGGGAAGCATTATGCGGTACCAAAGATCATTCCTCTGATCAACCATCATCACCATCCAGCCATTTAAACCTGCACCATAGTAAGTACATTTATCACCTATGTTATTTTATCCTTGTCCTATTTTAAAGGTTTTTGTCACCTTTGTTGTCATTTCCTACTTGCATTCCCTTTTCCCCATTATTCCTCTTTTTGTAAACCCAACCATTCCTCCACCCACACCATAAAACCACCTATACCGACCTCTACATATTTTTGAGTGTTCCTAAGATCCCCATATACCTCGTTATGCCCTATGTCATCTCTACCTTACCTCATCTCAAATCCCACTAAGAAATCATATTGAGTCTTATCACCCGCCTCTATTGATGTTGGTTACCCATAAGCGTCGCGTCGAGTTCTACCTAACCGTGATTGGTCATACCTCGACCGATGTTGATCTATGTGTCTACCAACACTATCTAAAGCATCAACCACATACCTACTAAGACAACCCAAACACCTTACCTAACCCGCTAAGACCCCGTCTCGTGACTCCGCATACCACCGAACAACTCGTAACTTGACCTAAAGACCTTGACCCACATAGTTTTTAGTATTTAATTGGATTGACGTTGATAGTGATCTAAGGTACCCAAATTAGAATACTAGCACTAGATTCATTTATGTATGCATTTCAGTTACTTCATAATTTGTTTTATAAAACAATGGGTTGACAAACCTTCTAGGAAGTATCACACTTCCCGGATCTAGCATACACTAGGTAGTCCACTGTCATATATTATTTAACTCTTCTTTGGTGGTCTTGTTTTCTATTTTAGGTAGTTCCTCCTAGCAAAAAGGAAGCTATCACAGCTAACATCGGATCGAGAAGTTAGAACGTGCGCATCAACCTCCAAACCAACACAATAGGTATTCCTCCTCAACCCATAACATTATCTATTTCGTCACATTCAAAACGTAAAGAAAATGGTGAAACACCTACAAACATATGGTGTTCATATGTCTTCTTCTTTGTTTCATGTTGTTGTGAATCCTTAATACACATCTAATAAGATCATATGGTTAATAATTTTGAATGAATGAATGGAATGATGAATGTATGAGATGGTAAATGAATTGAGAAATTTTTAGGACTGATTCAACCCCCCCCAGTCCATTGCGCTTCCAACTATTGGTATTAGAGAAGATCATTTTTGGAGAAGTTTAAAAGCTTGAAGGAGGTCTTCTGGAGCACAAATGGGAGGTAAGAATAAGAATACTCTAAGAGGAAAGAACTCCAAATATGACTGTAGTTCTACTTCAGGTGAAGGTATGAATTTCTTAGAAAATTTTCCTAAAGTTCACTCTCCCTTAGGGGTTGTAACTTGTGAATTTGGAGAAGGATTCATTGATTCAGATTCAGATGGTGAAGATTCACCTTGGGAAGTAGTAAAAAGGGAACTTTCCTATGCTAGAGATGAGAACCAAAAGATCAAACAACAGATTGATGAAATAATGAGAAACCATGAAAAACAGATTAAGCTTCTTAAAGGCAATTTGAAGAATGAAACTAAAGAACATGATGAGATCACAAAGCATTTAGAGGAGTAGTTAGAGAGAGTAACATCCAGCCTTGAATCCAAGGAATATGCTCATGAGCATAGTCATGCTATTCAGGTTTTGGAGTCACAAATGGAGGAGTTGTCTAAAACCCTAAAAGTCAAAGAGGAAGAATGTAATCAGCTGAAAAAATTGGTTGCTCTACTCAATGATAGAATCAATACTAAGGAGGATGAGTGCATCAAATTTGAAATAGGCATGAAATATTTACATTCAACTTGATCTTGTTTCAAGGAAACTAAAAATATTTGATAAAAGTGTAACTGATCTAGATACTCTTCTTAGAAAACAAAGATCAATAGGTGATAGGGCTAGTTTAGGTTTTAATGAGGATCTCAAGGACAAGGAATTGAAGCAAGAAGACCTAATTTTAAGCAAGGAAGAAGGTGAACCAAACACCAAGGAATAAAAGAGGGTTATATACACTAAGGACAATGAGAAGACCAATCCTATTACGAAATCTAATACATCAAGGTATGAAATATCTTTCAATGGTTATTGTTTTGCATGTAATAGATTTATTCATACTGAGAAAAGGAGTGTAGAAAGCATGTTATAGAGGATCATCCATGGAGAGATAGTAGGAGTGAGCAATCTAAGAGTGTGGTATGCTATAATTTCCATGGGAGATTTCACGTTGATAGATATTTATTGAATGATCAACCTATACAAGTTGAGAGATACATGATGAAGAATTCAATGGTGTGTTACAATTACAATACAGTTTGTCATGTTGTAAGGGAGTGCTACCATTATTTCTAAAGACAAAATCAGTTATCTCAAGGTCCTATAATGCAAGGTGGTAGCTTTCAAAGGCCAATAATGCATGGTAATGGTCAAGGAAGAGTGTGGGAACCAAGAAGAGTTCATGAAGATTCATCAAGAGCAGTTGGTGATGGAAGACAAGTCATAACTTAGGGGTCAGATCAGAAACAAGAAGGAGATGGAGTTTTACAGGTATCTAAGAGGGCTTGGGACCTCTTCAAGACCTTATTTTAGGTCTTCATGGTGTTCATATATCTCCACTATGCTTCTTAGAGGTATATTAGTGCAAATGAAGCTTTGGAGTGAGGGGGAGATGTCTTGATCAGTGTATGTGTCTCCTCCTTGATGATAAGGTATGGATTTTCATGTTCTTATGTATGGTCTTATGAGTTCATATGGTTGTTCATGTGATATTTTGTCTTGGTCTCAGTCCTAGTGTCTCATATGGTGTATGATTGTGTTTACAAGATTGTAATTGCATTGTCATGATGTATTTTCATTCCGAGTTGAATTAGTATGTTCAAGATTCTTATTGTCATGTCATATGAAGCTTGTAAGAGTATTATTGAGCATATGGACTATGTGTAAAGTATGTATGAAAGAATTTTTACTATATTCAACATTGTCAAGGGTCTTTTCTCGTGTAATTATTCTCAATGGATTCAAAGACCTGTGTCAAGACCATAATGTTGAAGTTGGTTTCTCTTTCATGAAGTGTCCAAGAGATTGTCATATTAAAGGTGAAAAAAGTATTCAAGAATAGAGTGTAAGGTCTATGTTCAAGTTTTGAGTCAATCCCAAGTATTTTTTTCTTGATAAGAAAATTTTGTTTCTAGACTTGTAAAATTTCTAAAAGATCCATGTTTGTACTAGTAATCATGGCTTGAGAATTCTTTATGGTGTGTGTGTTTTTTATGGATACTACTCTGAAACATAGTATGTAGGACTGTATGAAGATAATTATATGTAGTACTATTGTGAGGAAGATTGCATAGGTATGTATTATGTCAAGATAGTCTTAGGGACTGGGACTAAAGTGAGTATCTCTAAGTTTCGAAGGTCGATTAAGCTCATCAAATTAAGTTATTGTTGTTATAATTGTATAAAGGTCTATAAATTCTCTTTGGGTTTGTTAGTTGGTATATTAACTCCAATACAATATTGGCTATTTCATGGTATAGGCTACCAATAGTGGCAAGGTTGACAGTGATAAGTATCATGAAGCCATTATTATAGTCAAGACTTGAAATTTTCAACATACAATGAGATTCAAAGGTGTATGCTCCTAATTAAGACATATTGAGTACTGGGGCTCATTTTCATGACTCATGAGTTATGTAGCTATACCAATGAAGCAAGTATCAAAGAGTATATATGCTTATTCAAGTTGATAAGAAGAGATTGTAGCCCTAATTGGTTTATAGATCCTAAGGACATGTTATTAGGTAAGTTTGGTCTATGTAAAGGACAATGTAAATGATTATGCAATTTCAAGAGTAGATTCAATCATAAATAAGGGTATTGTATCTATGTGATACATTACTAGATGTTTCAACAAAGTCTACTTGTGTCTTCAAGCTGAAATGCGAAGATAAGATAGTGAATGTTGCATGAAACCGATCATAGAATGTCTAAGTGTGATTTAGTTTCTTGAAGCAATATAAGTGTATGTCATGCTACATTTTGGGTCAAGTTAATGGTGATCAACTATAGGTGCAATTTAAAAGAGTAAAGGTCTAAGTTCAAGAAGGAAATGCACATATTTTTGAAGGTCTCTGTATTAAGAATATGTACTCTACAGGTAATGAAGGTGTTTGAGATATAAGTAAAGTAAAATTTCTAACAAAAATATGAAGGTCATAGCAATATATGATGATTAGCCCTTGAGATATCAAAAGGTATGAGACAAAGGTATAATCTTCTCACATTGTTTGAGCATTACAAAGTTGTTTATGCTATGTCAAGCTGTATAAATGTGATTTTACATCAAATCAAGGTTGTTTCAATAGTGAATTGAATAGAGTGATAAGTGTGTTCTAGTACAAGTGAGACAGAGGTTTCGAGGGATTGAAATGTTGAAGGATGGTCAAAGTCAAAATGGCAAGTGTGAGAGGTATCTACTAAGATTAATTGATCACTATACCATGGTAGAGTGATTCATATTACTACTCATAGGCTTCTTAAAATATATATGCAAGGTTAAATATTGTGACCAAGTAGAAAAGTGTTAAGCTATAGGCACGAGTGGATTTTGAGCGATTAATTTGTGGTGGACCTAATCTAGTGCTCCAAATAATGTCTAGGAACATGTTTACTTTGTGTATATGGTGCATAAGATCTATATGACATAATTTTAGTATCTAGCAAGGTTGAACAACCATAAATCCAAACTGTGTGCTATAGGTTGAAGATCTTGTTTGAATATTGCATTGATATTTTGCCTTTGAGTTTGTTTGAAGAGTTGTCAATGCTTGATTGGTGTAGATATCTCAGAATGGTATTACTATTGGTACTCTAAGTCAAAATTTACATGTCCAAGGTATTATTTTTCTTCAAATTCTATGTTAACATATCTATGATGTAAGTTATCAAGTGATCATAGGTGTTGGTAAGTTTCATGTTTGGAAATTAGGTCATTTCCTTCATTAAGATTGAAACAAGATGAATATGGTGTGTCTTAGGGTTACTGAGTTCTTTCTTATCATGGGAGACCTAAAATGTATACTACAGGTGTGCATATGAATACCTACAGTAGCCAAAGAGTGTAGACAAGTTGTGGATGGCATGTAGGGGTATAAGAAAGAAATACGAGCCATGAAATGAATCAAAATCAGTTTTATAAGGTGTGAGACAAGGTATAGTTGAATATTAGGTTCTTTGTCATCATAATGGTCCTCTTGACTCTTGATAGACTCTCAAGACTTGTTAAAATGTCTACAAGTGATTTGTGAAGGAGGTTTTGGGAGGTATTGACCAAATCATGTTGTGTAAAAGCCAAATATAACACTCAAGCTTCCAAAATGGTGTCCTAATTTGAGTCTCTGTAGCAAAATCATGATGGTTTTATGTTTCAAAGATGGTTTCAATATTCTAAGAAGGGTTTCAGGTTCCAAGTGATCAAGATAATACAATTTAGGTATGGAATTAATGGCATGTTCCATTTGAGGTCTGTGGTTCTATGTTATGACATGAGAAATGGATTGAAAAATTTTGTTCTTACTGTATTGATGCACTCTAAAAGGTCTAATAAAGCATTTAGTTAAGGGTAATTCTATTTTGACTCTCTAATAGAGAAGTATGGAGCTTGATCATTGTCTGAGAATGATGAAAGAGGCGGGGGAACATAGTTGGGCTCTTAATATGCTAAGAAGTGTCGAGTTATGAATGTCTAATGAGGTAAGTTGGATGTTAAGACAAAATATGAGGTTATTTGCATGTACAAGGTCATATGAAGTCAGTCAAGTACTTGAAGAAGATGAACTAAGGTAGAGTATATTGAAAATGGGATTCAAAGACATAGATGAAGTAGTGGAGCCATCCCCAAGGCAAGTGGATAAGGTAAGAATCAAATTGTTGTGATTTTTAGTTAGTTTTAGGTCGTATAAGCCCAAGGTGATCCATAAGGAGAAGCTTTATGTTGAGCTTGAGATTATATTCCATGCCAATTTTTTCACTTTTGCACTAAAGCTATCATTTAGGGAAAAGTAGTCCTAAATTAGTAATGATGAAGTTAGAAGCATAATTGGTGCTCTTGAGATGTACAAGATCTAGAGATTGATGTATGATAAGAATTAATATTAAGAGAAGGTGTATCATGCTCGGGGGATTTTTTTTTTTAGGTCCATTGGATCATTTTATGTTGTTGTAAAAGACAATACCATCCTAAGGGGAGTTATTTGGTCAAGTAAGTCATGTTTTGCATTGTTTATAATGTGTGTTGTCATTTTCCATGTAGTAGTGTCAGTATATCCTTTTTCATGGATGGAAAAGGGGAAGAGAAGCACCAGAAACATGAGAGTAAGGTTAGTTAGTGTGTTTTTATTGTTGGTTGCTATCAATGTTTCTGAATGATGGTTGTCATCAATGACAAAGGGGAGATTATCGTCCATTGTGTGGTTTTGTTTTCATTAATGTTAACCCCATTGATGGAAAAGGGTCTCATGTATTTATGTGAGTCCCCATATGATGTCGATCGAATGTCAAAGATGAAGGTTGACTGGTAGTGTCAAGATTTAGCGAGTTCAAGTGTTGTCCTGAAGATGGGTTGAGTAAGCTTAGTCATTTTTGAGCTCTCTAGATCTGGTTGGAGGTTTTAATGAGGTCATAAATGGTCTTAATGATGTTTCATGAGCATATATGAGTTTTCATTGTGTTATCAAGGTCATTTCATGGGTTATCGGTAGTGTGTTAGGTTTTTCCAGGCTTATTTCTAGCCCTAGAACATGTAGAATGATATGGAGATGTGATATTTGGACCATATATTTATTGTAAGAGCATGGAAAAAATGTTCTTACAATGTACCTAAGGTGTATTCTAAGTTTCATGTCATAATTAAGAGGTATGATGTTTTTATGAGGTCCTTGGGAAGGTACAAGTGAGAAACAAGTAGTTTAACACATGTAAATGAGACTGGATGGAGAGTTTCGAGATATTTGGGATATGTAGTGATTATTAAAAGTTAGAGTATGTTGTGGACTGTATGCTTTGTATGGGGACCCAATCTCTTTGTGATATCTTATAAGGTAAGTTATGAATCTTTCACAAAAATAATGAGGTGGTTTTATTGTCATGATTTTATGAATGATCATTAAGAAGGTAAAGTGGTTTGAAACCCTAGCTAAACCCTAGCTAGGAGAAGCTTGGAGAAAAGTGATTGTATCAGCCTAGTTTTGATTGGTTCCTCAAATATGATGATTTTATATTGTATATTACTCTTCAATATTACCAGAAAGGTCTGTTATAGCATGTGGTCATATGTGGCCCCCACCTAAAAATGTAAGTCTATGAAGAGTTGCAGTTTAAGGAGAAGTTTTCCAAATGAGGTGATGAATATATTTCCATTTATGATATATCAAGAGTTTTTTTATAAATTTACATGAAGGTTTCAGGTCATGGGGATGCATAAAAATGCAAAGTGTGCCCTATGAAGGTTGACTAGTCAAAGGGCAGTTTTGAGGCAGTAAAAAGCACTCTCCAGTGAAATAGACATAAAAAGAGATACAGGTGGATTTAGGTGGTGTTTAAATTTGTGTTGGAAATATAATTAAGAGAGATTTATATTTATATAAGGTTTTTTTCATGATGATGAGTTTTGATATGGTTTCAGGTCAGTTTTGGACAAGAATATTTTTGGCTATCCAAGAGAGAACTGCTTTTTCTAAAACATTGAGTTGGTTAGATCATCATATGTATTGGGTGATGATGTATATCACCTAGAATGTGAATAAGGATTAATTTTTCATCCAATAAATCATTTTTTATGTTGTTCAAGTGTCATGAAGGGTGTTAACCGGGATTGCGTTTTGAAAACTACTTTTGGGCAACATGATTTTGTGAATGGAAACATTGATGTAGTTTGAACTAGTGGTTGTTTCGCGACTTTTAAATTTCTTAGAATTGTTCTAAAGATTATTAAATTTACAGTGAGTGGTAATATTCCATATTTGATATTATTTTAAGTTATCTTGAGGCATAAAGGTGAAGCAGGATCGTAAAGGGTGCTTAAAACAAGTGTTCTTAGAAGTATAAGAAGCGGTGGCCCCATTTAATGAAATGTTTTGATTGGTTGATGATAAATACGACCATGTATTATGTTTACATTTAATTTTAAACATATATGATGAATTTTAATGCTTTAATACACATAGTTTTGGTATGGGTGGATTTTTCTCTTTCTACTTATGGGGATTGAGTATTTTTGGTGCATAACAAGTAGTTTTTGGCTAGGCCAAAATACTTGGGTCACTTATATATGTTGTGATAAAGTTATGGAATGTTTTTAATGATGAATTTTTTTGAAACAAAGGTGTATTACTAACCTCGTTTGAGTTTGATGAAAGAAAAGGGTATAAAAGTGATGTTTTGGGTTCATTTTTCAACTAGTGCTCTTAGAGGGAAAAGTGTGACCTAAAGGAGAGTGATTTGCAGTTATGTGTGAATTATTTGAAGGATTATGAAGAATTTTTTTTTAAAGAATTATTTAAGACATGAGAGAAAGGATTTAGAGCCAATAGAAGTTGAGAGAGAAGAAGATATAACAAGTTTGAAGACACGGGGTATGAGCTAGGGTTTGTGAGATGAATATGTTATCTCCATCAGTTGTGGAAGCAGAAAAATATGAGATAAAACAATTTTAGGAGGATAATTTTGTTCTTATTCATCCTAGGGGTTGTTTCCTCCTTTTGGAGTTGGTGCTTCACCAAATTTAGGGGTTGTGCTCCTTGTATGGTTGGTTATGTACAAAACTAGGGGTTGGTTCTCCTTGTGAAGTTGGTGCTTCACTAAATTAATTTATTGTGTGTAATATCAGAAAATTTTCAGTGGTTTTTCTTTCCCTTGAAGGTTTCCCACATACATATGGTGTTCATGTGTCTTCTTCTTTGTTTCATGTTGTTGTGAATGCTTAATACACATCTAATAAACACATATGGTTAATGATGTTGAATGAATGAATGGAATGATGAATGTATGAGATGGTAAATGAATTGAGAAATTTGTAGTACTTATTCACCCCCTCACAGTCCATTTTGCTTCCAAAAATATTGAGGAAAAAGTATACACAAGTGCTTTGTATACCGTAGGTGGTCACCCATTATCCTTCCAGAATACTTAGTTGGTGATGGCTTGTGTTCAACACTATGAGATAAACACAAGGATCATAAGGGCATATGACCATTCAATCTTGGTCATACTCACTCCTAAAGGAATATCACATTGTATGAAGATCCCCACATGGAGAAACATGGTAATCATCCCAAACAAATTTGCATTAGGAGAATGGTCTAAGACATATTAATATCTCTACGGCCTTGTAATGGGGTATTGGTTGAAGTAGGTGAGAAATACCTCTCTTTTACAAACGTCTTGTTCCAAGCATGAGTTTCATGAAGTATTTTTGGATGCTATCATCTTATTGAGCAGGGTGATGGGAAAGGAGATCACCAAATAATTTTAGGACTGGATGGCATTGTTCATCCTAACCATTATCAAGGGAAAGGAAATTATTGATTGGGCCCAAATCTTCAATGAAAACCTCCATTTTTAGTAGCTTTAGCTACCAATCACCATAAAATTTGCATTGATATCATATTTAGTGTATATTCTTGTAAGTATGACGTAATAGAGGGTTTTAAATCTCACATGAGAATATATCCCAAAAGTCCCCTACCTATGAGAGATATCCAAAATTGACCTTGAAGGAGAGTAAACACCACTTTTACAGGGTGAATGATGCATTCAACTTGTATGTTGTGAGATTTCTCGAAGGGAATCCTAAACTCAGAATTTCCTCATAAGTTACCAACTTGATTAAAAAATATGGACACTTCTTCACACATTTTACAACTTTCTCATACATTGGGGTATTTGGATTTGACCTCACTCCGTGAAAATTTCCATGGTACCTCGGTGAAAAAAATTTTCATGTTCGATATTTGAAGACAATGGCTCATATCAATGGAAGACTTAAGAGTAGGAGAAAGAAAAACATGTATTTCCTTATCTCCTTGAAAAATTTCTCATGTAAGTCTCTTGTTGATACATCAAATTTGGAAGCCTCTTTCTCACAGTTGAATCTCTTCTCCTACATTGCAAGAGCTAACTTTGATATTTGGAGCACTCCTTATATGTTCTATATCCCTAACTTGCATCATGTTTCATAAATTGAAGACTATTGGGTGAATTGTTTAGATGATTTCAAAGTTAGGAAACATGATCATATGAGGATGATAATTGGGAAAATGAAGAGATTTTTATTTGATTGGTTCGAATAAGGAATTGATGTGATGGTACGGAATTTTATTATCTGAAGTCCCCAACCTGTGAAAGCCTCCACAAGTTTCTTGGGAATCGGGAATCGGGAGACATCAATAAAAAGCGAGATAGTGATTTTAAGATCTAGAGATTGGTTCAAAAAGAAAATATTTGTGTTCATCAAGTCAAAATGCCTGTAATATCTCAATAAAAACACATCTCCCATCTCTGCTTCGAAGGCAACAAAGAAAGATTCAAGCTCCACCAACTTTGAAATACTCACAAAGAGAAAATAAATGGAATTTGATTTGACTCACTACAAGATGACACACAAGAAGGTAAGAGAAATTCAAGAGCATGTGGAAGGTACATAATAAGGTGAATTTTATCTACCTCAGCCACCAATTATTCAAAGAACTTAGAGCATTTATTCTTTCGTAGTTGCACCTATTCAAGTGATCTAGGAGACACCTTCTCAACCAAAGAAAGAAACTGCCATCATGCCCAATAGTGAGCCGAAGAAAATGAAAAATTCTCATGGGTAAAAGATATGATTGGAGGAGATACCTATACAATCCAACAAGTGGTGATCCTAGATTTCTAGGATATTTCTACAATGGTGAAATCAAATAAGGGGAAGAAATCTCATATTTCCTCTCACTTTTCAAGCGACACTTTAGGGAATCGATGCACGTAGAGGTGGCTTTGACAAAATTCATCAATCCTATAAGCAATATGGCCCCATATGATTTTGAGATTAGAACCATTCCTCTTAGATTGGAAACATATGAGGGAGATGCTCACCTATTCCAAGAATCTTCCACTCACCTTCTTACAAGAAACCAAGAGTACAAGGAGAGAATTGATCAATTAGAAGACCATATAAGGACCCTCACCTCATATGTGCAAAAATTCATGGATCTAAATGTTGTTGTATCTATCCGAGCTAAGGAAGTTACTCCCATTAGTAGCTTTGACCTAGAGTATATCCTAAAGTCACAAGGTTTCACCATGCATGGTAGAGAAAATGATAAATGGGTGAATAAGATTCTAGAAAAGGGTAAATTATTGCTTCCAAAAATCCTTTCATTGTTCAAGTACATGAGTAAAATAGCCATGAAAGTAAGCATGAATAGAGAGGAGATTGAAAAATAAAAGGAACATTGGGAATAGGTGTTTCCACTGGTCATTGAGACAGGCAAGGTCAACACTTCCATACTAGTAAGTAAAGGGGTATTCAATTCTACATCCAAGGACTTATCTCAACTCTATGCTAGGACTCTGGTTACTCATTATGAAATGATAAACCGTGTCCTTGGAGAATTGGATTTTATGCCAAACACATTTCAAAGATGCAAGAGGATGTCAATGTTGAGATACAAAAACTTGGAGTTCCAGTAGTGGATGAGAACACTTTGGTAGATGATCTATTGAATCCATTTGAAGATCTTGTCAAGAAGGATGTCGAAGATCCATTTTCCTTCAATGAAGACACATTAGAGTCCCTTTCTAAGATAAGCGACGTTATATAAAACACCGTAAAGGAGCATAATTTTTAGTTCATGGAATGCAAGAACATCAATGCTCTCTTTGAAAATTGGGTCAAGTCCTTGAGCTTTATCTATGTTCCACAAGTTGAGAAGTTTATGCTCACAACGGCTTATTACAATAAGAAATTCTAATGGATTGAGATCTCTCTAGAGGATCTTTCAAAGAACCCATCATTAGAATAATATTCATTAGAAAATGCAACACCATATTCATTTTAGTACTTATCTTCTCTCCTTTTCTCTCTCTTCCCTCCCCCTTCCTCTCTTCTTTCATGTTCTATTTCTTCATTAGGGGTTGCACTTTTCATTTTCATCTTATTCACTTTTGTCTTATTCATTAATGTGACTATAGTGAAAATTGTAATAAGTTTCCCTCAATTAATAAAAATGGGACTTAATTTATTTCCTAGGAATGTAAAGAGTCACAAGTTGTAAAAGATAAGTGAAAAGACATGTGGGGGTAAGTGAAGAGTCTCTTTTGAAAAATATATATTTTAGTGACTTCCTCACTTCAAGGGTTTTCAATTTTGTGAGTTCAAGAGTAGATAAATACAAAGAACAAAGCAAAGGATAACACTTCCTTAATTTTCCTTCATATATGTTCTCTCTCTCTCTCTCTCTCTCTCATTTTATAGCTTTGTAAACATGTCAATCAAGAAGGGTGTTTCAACTTTTTGGATGAATGAATGAATGAGATTTTATGTTCATAGTTTATTTTGTCTTGATATAATTAACAAATTTGTTATTATTTCCAATTGTGTGTTGATAATCTCTGATTAATAATTGTAAGAATATGATTTAGCCTACTTGTAATATTAATCCCCTCTCTTAATTTCCCACTCCCAACCTTTCACCTTCCTTGCAAATTCCTCCCTTCCCCAATATTACAATCATTTTTACAGGTGTAGTGAAGTGTTATTGTTGGATCTCCGACCTATTGGCCAATCATAGAGCTATTGTTTTATTCACATATAATAATGAAGCTTCCCTATTCAAGTAGAGGGACCTAGTCTCAGAGCATTGGTGAAAATCATCTAATTTGTCCTAGCAAATAAATATTTTGCCAACATTCTCTTAATGAACATAAATCCCCTAGGATGAAATAAAATTACTCATGAAGAAACCTTATAGGATCCACCTTAGATTAGGGTTCACTTTAATAAGCCTTTGGTAAATTGGAGGTGGAAAATCCCCAAGGAATATATCTTGAACCACTTTCACCGAAAAGGTGATTTTTTCTAGGTTTCAGAATGAAATTTTTGCCTGATATTTTTAAGGGAGAGACAAGGTTTTGGTGACATATAGTTGTCACATAAAAATAAGGGTTGTTGACACATGTCAACAACCCTTGATGTCATGTGATAGAAAGTCTTGTTGTTGTGCATCAACAACCCTTGTTGTCATGTGACAATGAGGTTTGTCAAGGTGCGTCGGCCATATTTTCTGTCATGTGACAACCAAAGGTTGTTGACACGCATCAAAAAATGTTAATGTCATGCAACATAATTTATTATTGACGCACGTCAATAACTCTCATTTTCACATGACAACAAGGGTTGTTGATGTGCATCAAAAATAATTTTTATCACACGACATCAATGTTTTGTTGATGTGCATCAACAACCCTTGTTGACTTGCATAAATAAGAATTATTGATGCACGTCAAAAAACGATTGTTGATGCACGAAAAGAAATCCATAGTGTCATGCATCCACCATCTGCAGCTCCAAAAACACTAATTTTTCCCTATAAATACCATGCCGACCCTCATTTTCATGTTCACATTTCCCAGATCCAAAAAAATTCATCCATTTCCCCAATGCTACCTACTACATGAACCGTGCATCAACACACTAGTGGTCCACCCAAACACAAGAAACTCCACGTCTTTAGACTCCAATCAAGCTCAAGTACTCATGGCTACTAGTGCTCAAGCTCAAGATCTAACACAAAATCAAACTAACTAGGCATTGACAACCCCCAAAGCCCTACCCAAGGGAAAGATTCAATATAGGAGCTTGATGTTCCCCCATATATATAGTTTTGCAAGAGATCTATCATGACATTCTTAACTACCTTCTCTCCTCATACAATACAGAAGACTGTCATTTTATTGTTACTTTAGAAGATGGTTGTACATTCAGGTTTAATGTTGATCTAGCTAATATCCATCGATTGAAAGGCCTTCTGTTTAAAAATTCACCCATAGTAACAACCAAAGCAACCCTCACTAAAGAGGATAAGATTTACCTCAAATCTTGTTTTGGTTTCCATGTTGATTGTACGTGTAACCTACTTTCATTTGAAATATTTTTATTTTGATATTAATTCAAATTGATATTAATTCCAATGAATTTTTGCAACTCATGTCAACAAATCAAGACAAGGTGTGGATACGCAAGGAATTGCACACCACTTTCTTACTACCATGATTTATTTTTTTCAAGCCATAATTGTTTTGTAGGGTCGGCAAACTGATATTCCAAATTGGGCTATTGCATACATTCTTGCAACGATCAGAAAGAAAAAATTTGATTGGTGCACATTTTTATCTAATAAGATAAAAGCTGACATTACAAATGCATCACTTTCTGAAAAACCAGTTATTCATTCCACAAACTATCTCCTTGGTCTTTATTACGAGGCATATTTTAATTTAAAAGACAAACCAACTCCCACTTGCACGAATGAGACAATGAAGAATTTTTCAATTCCATTTGAAGAACAACATGTTAATAGTTTATATTTGAAGTTAGTAAGGTTATTATCTTTATTATGTACTTCTGATTGAATCTTTATGCACTAACATTATGTACTTCTAATTGAATCTTTACCGTATGCAGAGAATATTTTTGGAGGCCCTTCCACAAAAAAGTAGCATCAAGAGGAAGAGGCCAACAACACACTGAGGTGTCGGAGATTCCCAATCTGAAATGGAAGTTCACTCATCACCTAACCCCAAGTGTTTTCATTAGTTAAACAAAGAGATGTAATACCCTTAAGATTCAATTTAAGGGTTTTTATGCTTACCATTTACTATTTTCCATATTGAATTGACATGTGGTTTCTACACTTATAGGGACTTTTGAATATACGTGTGCTTCTCAAAGGCATCAACAACTCGCTTAGTCCAATCGCATGTAATTGTCGATTCTCAATCAAAGCAATTAGAAAACCCCGATCCAATAAACCAACCACCCACAAATCCACAACAATAAATTCAAACTCTGAAATGGTCACCTTCGGTATAGCGATAACTTACCCTTCAATAACATATATTTTAATTGATTTTGTGTAAGTGTTTAATATTTTTTCATATAATTTAGTAGTTTGTGTAGTTTTTAATATTTTTCATATAAATTTGTAATTATTTTCTTGATTGTTCTTAGAATTTACAGTACATAACACTCCTTCACCATCTATTGAAAAAATGACACCTCTACGTCCTCCACCAACATAATTATGATTCAAAATTCCCACAAGAGGTTTAGGTAAAAGACCATTGGTAAACGGATGTCAATTCCGGCCCCTAGTGGGACACTAAACATTGCCTCTTCATTTCCAATTCCGACCCTCTCTCTCGGTGGTTGGCCCAATGCAACAGGCCAATCAGTGTTGAATCAAATAAATTTAGATGAATATTATTTGGGCATTGATAGTAATGACCCAACAAGTTTTTTCAACACACGTGATATGATTGAGCCAAGGTACCCCAATGTACCTTAATTAACTTTAATTAACTTTATTTTTAAATTTTTCACATTTTAATTTCAATTTCAATATTAATTAATTTTATCACAAATAGGATCAGGGTGCCCAAAGGTAAAAAGAGGCAACAAAAGTTGCTCAACCCAAAAGCCCCCATACCTCTCCATCGGCATCATCCTCTTCAGATATAGATAGTGAACAATTGCCATCATTTCCTTTGGAGAAATTGATTGGTTATGATTTTAAATCCCATGTCAAAGATTTTATTATACCTCATATCAATCAGCTCATAGAATGGGAGCGAAGGGAAAAAGTATTCATCAACGAGATAATAAGTCATTATGATAACCATTGGAAAAGGGACAGTTTATATGCGGCAGTCCAAAATCAACCTGCCAAGATGGATGCCTTACTCATCCAAGCAAGAGGTGGGATTGTAACATATGAAAAAAATTATAATGACAATATTTTAGATAAAGTATTAAACAAATTGGAAAATATTAGTGTTGAAGCCTAGGCCTATTTCAACAAATGGTCAAAGGACAAGGATTTGGTGGCAATTGCAAATGTCGAAAGAGATAGAGTTGTTGTAAGTATTATCAATTTGAAACAATATTTTTTATTAATTTGAAATTTTCTTATTTTAGTAATATGTTTAATTGAGCTCACTTGTTTTTGTTGCAGTTGAAATATGAAAATTTAAAGAGTCAAGAAAAGGTGTTCCAAGTTCACTTGGAAACCACAAAGAATAGTTTAAACACAACAATAAAGATGAAGGAAAATATTGTTTTGGTTAACAAACAAAACAATACACTTAAGTGGATAATCAAAGAGAGTGGCTTCGACCCTGAGATTTTGTTCAAAGAAAAGGCAGTTGTAAATCCTTCTTTGGCATCCCATGGAGATGCTACAAAGGAAGAAGAAGAAATCGTAAGGAATCTAGAAATTGTTTCAGAGGATTTGATTAGTTATGGTATTATTCAAACAAAGAATACATGAGGGAAAGCCATTGGAGAGAGCAACACAAAAGATGTTATAGAAACTCAAAAGGAAAGTGCCAGTGGGTCTGGGGAAAAAGTTAATGATTGAGGCTTGAGAAAATAGTGACTAGTTCAGTGGGTGTGGGGAACTTGAAAAATTGAAACTTGAAATATTTTATATATTGAAGAATGAAACTTGAATATTTATTTAATTTGAAGTTGCAATCTGGATTTTTATATGTTGTTATATTTATATATAGAAATTCTAGATTGTATATGGTGTTTATGTTTGATATGGATGTGATGGTTACAAATATAATAGTGATAGATGATAATGATGATACAGATAATCATGATTCATGGATGATGATAATGGATTTAAACATTAGGCATTATTATCTCTACTTGCAATGATGATGACATTAGATGTGGATGATGACATTAAATGTGGATGATGACATTAGAATAGATATGGATGATGATGAATTGTATGGATGATGATTTATGAATTATATGGATGATGATAATGGATAATTTTTTTAAGAAAATTTAGAATGTGGTATGATAGAGTTCTTGATAGAGTAAAATATTCTTCTCTCTACTTGTAATGATGATGATATTAGATGTGGATGATGACATTAGAATAGATATGGATGATGATGAATTTTATGTGACTGGACATTGATGTAGCTTCAAGCATGATCATGTGTTGGACCTTGAAATATTGGCTAAGTACCAAGAGGCATGTGCACAAGACCAAAGTAAGAAGAAGGGTGCTTAGTGGAAAGCACGTAGGACAAAGGGGTTTAAGAAGGGTTTATGAGAAACCAAGGCACATGCGAGAGGCGAACACAAGTTTAAAGGACTTAGCCATATTTAGCATTCTAGAGGCACTTGAGGAAAAGTGTGAGGACCCGACTAGGCGTGATGAGTGGATAAGGTGCCATCCTAGAACCTTGGAGGTCAAGAAAAGGATTCGTTTAATTGAGCTCACTTTTTTTATTACGGATTGAAATATGAAAATTTAAAGAGTAAAGCAAAGGTGTTTCAAGTTCACTTGGAAACAAAAAGAATAGTTTAAACACAACAATAAAGATGAAGGAAAATATTGTTTTGGTTAACAAACAAAAAAATACACTTAAGTGGATAATAAAAGAGAGTGGTTTTGACCCTGAGATTTTGTTCAAAGTAAAGGAAGCTATAAATCCTTCTTTGGCATCCCATGGAGATGCTACAAAGGAAGAAAAAGCAATTGTAAGGAATCTAGAAAATGTTGCGGAGGATTTGATTAGTTATGGTATTATTCAAGCAAAGAATACAGGAGGAAAAGCCATTGGAGAGAGCGGCATAGAAGATGTTACAAAACTCAAAAGGAAAGTGCCAGTGGGTGTGGCGAAAAAGTTAATGATTGAGGCTTGAGAAAATAGTGACTAGTTCAAGTGGGTGTGGGAACTTGAAAAATTGAAACTTGAAATATTTTATATATTGAAGAATGAAACTTGAATATTTATTTAATTTGAAGTTGCAATTTGAATTTTATATGTTGTTATATTTATATATAGAACTTCTAGATTGTATATGTTATTTATGTTTGATATGGATTTGATGGTTATAGATATAATAGTGATAGATGATAATGATGATATAGATAATGATGATTCATGGATGATGACAATGGATTTAAACATTAGGCATTATCATCTCTAATTGCAATGATGATGAAATTAGATGTGGATGATGAAAGTAGAATAGATATGGATGATGATGAATTTTATATATGATGATTTATGAATTATATGGATGATGATAATGGATAATTATTTTAAGAAAATTTAGAATGTGGTATGACAAAGTTCTTAATACAAGTAAAATATTCTTCTCTCTACTTGTAAAATTAAAACTTTGTATCATGTTTCTTCACATTTATACCTTCTCAAAATACTATTATATCTACTTGTAATGATGATGATATTATATGTGTATGATGACATTAGAATATATATGGATGATGATGAATTTTATGTGGACTGGACATTGATGTATCTTCAAGCACGATCATGTGTTGGACCACGAAATATTGGCTAAGTACCAAGAGGTGTGCACGCAGGACCTGTGAGAAGAAGGGTGCTCAGGGGAAAGTGCATAGGACAAAGGGGTTTAAGAAGGGTTTAGGAGAAACCAGGGCACATACGGGAGGCAAAACATGGGTTTAAAGGACTTAGCCATATTTGGCATTCTAGAGGCACTTGAGGAAAAGCGTGAGGACCCGACTAGGTGTGATGAGTGGATAAGGTTCCATCCTAAAACCTTGGAGGTCAAGAAAAGGATATTCCCATAGGGAATATTCCCAGAAGACATCATTACAGAGAGTGGAGGGTTTGCAAAGGGATAAGAATTCACCTATGGAGGACCACATTGACACTTGGCATGTGATCCACACTTAAAGAAGGAATGGCGGTGGTTGTTGATCTCATATAAAGAAATGATCGGGCAGAGAAAAAGGAGAGGGGGAGATATATAGATAGATATACGGAGGAGAAGATATAGATGGGGAGATAGATAGATGAAGAGGTGAGACGAGAGATAGATAAACAAATACATAAATAAATAGAGTAACAAAATGATGCAATAATGCCGTGGTTTAAAACACTTAGTGATAGAGGGTTGTAAGGGATTCCATAAGCATATGTATGGGTACTAGGATCTGTAACAAGGGATAAAATGGGAAAAGTATAGTTAGGATCTCATATCAGGAAGTTTTGCAGGAGACAAGTCTCTGTCATTTAATATATATGGTCTGAGATGACCCTTTTTACTATAATGTGGCTACCAGAACTCTTTTAAATCAATATATATGTGGGTTTGTTCTGTATAACTTGTTTATGAGTGTAAAACCTCATGTTATATGAATTATCATGGCTCAAATCTAGTTTATTATACTTCTTACAATGTTATTTAGCTTCTGTAATGTATTAATGTGTAGATCATTAATTGCATCTTCTACCTTTTAAAATAAGTGAATGTACTTATGCTCTCGCAAATAATCCTCCATTACTAGTAGAACCTTCTCACAAATCTCACATAAAAGATGGGCTCAGTGCCCACGTGTGCCTCGGGTGATAGCACCCGCTAGGTGATAGGCCGATGTGCTTGGGGTTTGAAAGAAGTATTAAGGGTAAATAAATGACTACATATTGGTTTCTTTGTCAGGACCTCTGTTCGAAGTTGTTGTGATAATGGTGTGTGATGACATAACCTTTGACCTTGGACAAAGTGTCAAAGTATGGCTTAAAATCATGGAGGCTTATTTTTCTTAGTGATTTAGTACTAGAATTGAGTTTGATGCACGTAAATGGGTAGAAAAGAATCTATATTATGAGTTGTATGAGACCTTATTTTGTTGTTTTCAGTGGATTTTGTACGAATGGCTCTTGAAGTATGCATCTAGATCAAGTGGTACTATAGACCTCGAGTATGGACCTAAGATGAGTATCAAAGATCGCATGATGTTGATCTAACTTGGACATGTACTTGTTGATCATTGGTGGAGTAGAGTGTTGATGAGTTACACCTCCAAGTACGTGATTTATATGTATTCATGTCTAGAGATCGCTGAGTTTGGAAGAATTTCCTATCACCACTAAGCTTCTTCCGAGTGTTGGGAGAGGAAGCTAGGGTGGAGGAAGATGGAAGACCTTGTGGCTGAAAAGGAGAGGGAAGAGAGATGACTCATGTAACACCTTGAACAAAATGTTATATTTCTCTTTGAATTACAAGTGTTGGCATGTGATTTTATTGAATGAGGTGTGTTTCCTTGATTGTTGAAAATCATGCTTATTATAGATATATCATATTTGCTCTTGGATTCATTTGATTGAAATGATATGGCTTTCAGGAATCCATTTTCACTTCTTATTGATAAGTTGCAATTGGATTTTTAGAGTTGCAAACTTATCTCTTTTGACTGACTCATCCTTGGATCAATTTCAGTGATCCAAGGAATGTTTTAAATCTTCTTAACAAACTAAATGATAAATTGACATTCAATAGTTTGAAAGGCATAGCGGACTGAAATTTTGTGTTTTTGTAAATTTTATGGTCTTGTGTGAAAATTCCTTCATACGAATGTATGTTTGTACTTGGGTCTCGAGATTGATCTCCGCAGAAATTATCGGAGTAAACAAAATAAAGTTTGATTAAGACTAGGAAGGGGATCAAAATCATAAAAGGACTATCCTAATGGTATCCTAAGCTAGGTAAGAACATATACTCCCTACCTACGCCTACTTAAATGGGTTATAACCCAACCTAAGCTCTTGTGCTAAATGAATAAGGGAAGGGGAGATTACTATGGTGATACTATACTATGTTAACCTAATGCCTAATACTAATGGTTGTGAATTTGATATAACCTAAGGTGGTATTACCTATGGAAATGTTTATAAACCTAAGGAAATTATTTAGGAAATGATTTTTGACTAACCTAAGTTTTGGGAAATCTAGCCTAAACTATTTGAAAGGGGCCTAAGGTCGCATGTCACTACGCTGGTGACGGTTCCAATGGATTTTATTTGATTTGATTGGATTTAAATGAAGGGAAGTACTACCAATTTGGAAAGGGCTAGTTAAATTTTAGTGGGGCTTACATGGAGGCTTCGCTAAGTATGGAATTGCATGTTGATTTGGAATTGGTACTTGTCAGTTTTGGGAGGCAGTGGCAAGGAGAGATAAGCAGGAGAATTAGGAGTTATGGAATTAATGAATCTCGGTTTTTGTGTGCAAACCATCTTGGAAACTCGGGAGGTGGGTTTGTGAGAGGTTGTTTGGTTTTTCATGCCTCACGAATTTTCTCTACATGGAGCTATCTGGTTATTTGAACCAGTAGTTTGACTTCTTCTTCTTCTTGGCTATTTTTGGTTTCTCTGGTCTATTTTCGATCAAGGGAATGTATAAGAGGCATTGGAAGAAAAATTGTTTAGTTGTTGATTTGTCGTGGAGAATAAATGGAGTTAGAAGCTTGGCTGGAAGTCTCCTTCAAATTGGCAGAGGCACTATCAGGCATGATAGGATCTACCCATTAAGATTTCTTTCTTTCTTCTAAATGATTCATTAAAACAATTTTACTCACTTGAGATATATTTTTGCATGATGTGTCTAGTTATTTACTTGCATGTTTTCATGAAATATCTATGGTTTTTGGAATGTAAATCCATTCATTGGTAATGGTAGTTTTTGGGAAACTTTCTCTGTGCTAATTTAATGGAGATATTCATGTGAACTTGTATTTGAAGATCTATAACTTACATTCGAGACTAACATTGAACTGGCTTGTTGCTTGTATGGTTCTAAATCTCTGTTTTAGTCTTGTGTTTTGTCGAGCTTGTAGTGGAGCTTCGTGGTTGTTCCAAGCTTGTGTTGAAGCTTCATGATTTGTTATGAGATTTTAATGGGACTTTGTGTTTGTTCTGGATTTGTTGGAACTTGGTGTAGTTCTAAACTTTTGGTTGAATCTTCGTATTTAACATTGTACTCATATTCAATTCTACGAATGCTGAACTTATAGTCAATTTTTTGAGTTTTGTTCTGTACTTACGCTCTGAGCTGGAGTTTTATTCTTCTTGAAGGATTTAAAAATGCTTGAACTCGTAATAGAGCATTGGTGTTTTGTTTGAGCTTGTATTTAAGGCTTTGGGTTTCATTATAGGCTCGTATTTGAACTTTGTGTTTATTTGAGCCATTATTGAGCCTTATGAAGTTCTGAACTTTTGTTCGAAGCTCATGTTTGATACTGTTCTAGTATTCCATAGATGGTTGTTTTGAACTTAAGTTGGAATCGATGTGTTTGATTCTTGTGCTTATATTCTGAGCTAGAGTTTTGTTGGTTTTAAGGATTTGAGAAGCTTTAATCTCATTTAAGGATTGTTTGTCTAAAAGAGTCTTGAGAGATTTGCTTTGTTTAGAAGTAGATCTGGTAATCTCTTTGAGATCTTGTAGCTTCTTGTTGGAATGATTATGGCACTTCTTATTTGGAGACTATAGTACCTTTTTGAAATGGATAGGCAAGTGAATGCAAAACTTATCTTTCCTTATCTACCCTTAGCGAACCGTTTCTGTTGAGATTTGACTATTTTTTTCATTGGATTAATCGATTGGAACTATGTCTTGCTGTGGGTTTGGTTGATTTTTGTGGTTCGTTTGGAATAAGTCATTAACAGTTTTTAAAATAGCTTATGGAAATGCAATATTTACTTTCCTTCTTGTTATTGAGGTTGAAACAAATACTTCCCTGTCATAAGATTTTAACTAGAACTTGAGAGGCTTGTGGTGATTCTGTTTAGTCAAGTTGGAAGTAAGTTTGGGACAATACTTGTCTTAAACGTATTGTTTAGTTTTCTTACTCTCTTATGATCTTTTATCTGATTCTTGGGTTTTAATAGAATGTGAATCTAAAACCTAGTATACTGAGTGTTGTATGAAAGGATACAATATCACTATTCAGAATGCTTTGTAATATTGTTCTTATTTGGGATCATGAACTACTTACTCATTTGCATTAAGTTGTTGATGCCTTGTAATGGAAATTCAGTCTTTGAGTTCATGAGTTGTATTGACCCTTGTATATCTTACTCGGTTGTGGATTTCTATTCCTTGTTGGGTTCATTGAACGAATCTCCGGGTTTTAGAAAGAGAAATGAATATGATCTCTTAGGGACAATATACTGTTAGGGACTGTACTGTGTACTTCATTCTGAGATTTGAATTTGAACTTGAGCTTGGTGAATGGAAATAGGAAACTAGTTTGTAAGTTTTGTAATGGAAATTTTGTAGTGTGCATTCTTTGACTGTGCGTTTGGTTTGTGTTCTCTTTTGGGAACTAGTTAAAGAATTTATAAGTTTGAATTAGATAAGGGATTTCATTTCATAGTATAAATGAAATGAATTATGGATTGGGTCCTTTTCTATTTGAGATCCTTTTTTTGTTGATTGTATAAGTTCATTAACTAAGCTTATCTTTAATTGATTCTCTTCTGAGATGGAAACTTCTTGGATGGATTGGATAAGAGATTTATTTTGTTGAGTCTAGCTTGGATTTGTGGACAGTCTGGTTTCAAACCTTTGAATTATATCTACTAACATATAGAAGTTAGTAAGACTTTCAGTTAGACTGTTTTGTTTCCTAATCTTCTTGGATTGAATTGGGATTCTTGTTTAGATGTTGTCTCTTTATTTATGGACTCCTTATATTGTTATCTTTGGACTAAGGCAAAGTGTTGTGTGTTCTAAACCTGATTCTATCCTTCAGATGATTTGTGTATGGGGAATAAGAATGTATTGATTCTCTTCTTTTGTTTATATGGAAAGATGAATCATCCTAATATGAGCTATGTTGTAACTAACTTCTTTTGCTGCTTAGAAAAGATAAATGTGTATTTCTATTCTTATGGAATCATGAAACAATTGGATGACAAGACTTGTTGACTATTTTAAAGTAATTGATAGGATCAATTAAACCATATGATATAAATGCAGGTGTTGCAGATTATATTATGCTCTTTTCTTAATAGTGAATTCAGACTCTTTAATTGTGCTTCTTTTCTAGATGTTATTACTTATGATTGTTTGTATGATATATATTAATTGTTTCATTAAAGAATATTTGTTTAATGGAACAATTAGTGGAATGCACTTCACTTTAATTCTTAGTGCTTATCACGCTCAGTTCATGAACTGACCCGTGCTAACAATTTTTGTAGATGGACATCGTAAGTGATAAAAGAAGACAAGAACTTTCATGATGTATTGGATTATTTAATTCTAGATCTTATGTAAAGAGTTTCAAATCATTCTTGAGTTGTATTGGAAAAGAAAAGTGATGTTATTTTAAGATCTTAATTATGATTGACATGCAAAATGTTTGAAATGCATAGTCTTGTAAATGTATATTTAAAATCATGAATTGAAAGGTTTTGTGTTGGACTCCAATTTGTGATGTGAATTCTTTTGTACTTGTATGCCAGAAATAATAGTGATATCTTGGCGGTATTCCTTATATCTGTTTGTATACTATTGTTGTTATCAGATATTGAGTTGGATTAAGGAGATAGTATAATCTCCTTTATTATAATGAACTTGTTTAATTGGAAAAGATGTCATTCTCTATTTGTGCAAATATAGTTTAATAATGAAATATGCATGGGACATACAATTAAACTATATGTGTAACGAATGATAAAAAGGTTATGTTAAAACCTAACATTTAACCATGTAGAGGAAGACTCTTCCTCTCCCAAAGAATGAAAGATAAGATGAATAGTGGTTATGATCCTAATCTTTATAACTTCGTCTATAAAGTAAACACTAGCTGAATCTAGGTGGATGTCACACTTGATTTGGATAGCTAGGTTATATTAAGGATTAAATGTTGATGTTTGTTTTCATGATTTTGGGATAACTGCTTGTTATGCCATGTTAATGAACAACAATGTAAACTTGAATATAAGCGCTTATTTTTGGGATAATTGTTTGTTGTCATGTTTTTGAGATAATTGCTTGTTATGCCATGTTAGGACTTCTTGAGGATAGAGTGTTGCAGTTGACATGTGGCAACGCCCTTCCATATTTGTTCATCTAGATTTATGCACTTCTGGACTTGAACTTAGTTTCTCTCTAGGGCAAGTTAGTAGCATGTTTAGGATAGGTAGTAGCTTTCAATGACTTTGGGTACCTCGGCAGATCCAGTTGACTTAGGTCAACTAAGTATGTCCATATACCCTAAGTCATCGTGAGTATGTTCCTATAATAAATTATATTTCTAACCCGGCTAGGGTCAAACCTTGGGCAAGTGGACTGACGGTAGTCAGTGAAGACCATTCAAGATAACAGAAGAGTGAGGTGAAGGACATATTCTAGAATGACGAGTATTCTATCTAGGAATAGTAACATGAACAGTATGTTGAAAATCTTTGGCCAAAGTATCACAAGTCTGTTGGTTGTGTTGTCCTATGTCACCTAGTTTAAAGCAACGTGATGTCAGATGAATATTGGTAACAAATATTTAGATAGGTTCTTTAAACAAATCACTCAGTACCGGAATAGGGTAGGAGAACCAAGTATACATAGTATACATAAAGTATTCTATACTTTAAGTTAACATGAGAGATCGGTTGGTAACCGAGTCATGGAATGAGAGATCGGTAGTATACTAAGTCATTACAGCTGTATATGGTTATCTGTTATGAGATTGATTGGCATGGAATGTGTGTTCTAAATGATGTTTTATTTAGAACAGAGAACATTATGTTTCAAAAAAAAATTCCCTTGTTTCTAAAGTCTTAAAATGGGAATGTTACATCTTGGTATCAGAGCTGAAGGTTGCAGCTCTTGGACCTATTGTGTCCATAATCTGATGAAACTTAAATTTTCTTGTAATAGAAAATGGTTAGAACAAGAGGAAATGTTGCAAATAATCCTCTACCTGAGGAAGGAGCAGCAACTTCCCAAAAACTTGATGAGATCCTTGCTGCCCTGTTGGACACAAGAGATCATTTGGTTGTACTTGAACAACAAGTAATGGGCAATGAGGAGGAAGAAGATGACGATAACAATAATCAACTACCTCCTGAGGAAAACACCAATGTAGGTGTTGATAATAACAATGTGAACATATCTGATCAGCCTGAGAACAAAAAGGCTAGGCTGACAGCGAAACTCACTAATGATATAAAAAGGATAAGTCCACCCAAGTTTGATGGCACCACATTAGGTGATGGAGTGAGAATTGGCTTAGCAAAATGGAGAAATACTTTGCGATAAGGAATTTGTTAGAAGAAAAATAGGTGATATGGGGAGCTTATCAGATTTCCCATGAGGCATCTTCATGGTGGGATAGTCATAAGGTGAGTTAAACATTGATGAAACTAATATCACTTTGGGGATCAATTTAAAGGTTATTTTAGGCAACATTAGTTGTGTAACTTTATTATGATAAGAAAATGACTAAATTCCTAAACTTAGCTCAAGGAAATCTAACTATAACTAAGTATTGGGAGCATTTTACTATACTCCTTAAGTATGTACCTCAATACCAAATTGATGAGAAGTTTAGGATACAAAAATTTATCATGGGATTGAATCTCGTTATAGGAGGGGAGGGGATGTTGACAGCCCAACCACGATGGAAGGGGTTGTTGAAAAGGCCATAAGGTAGGAACAAAAATTGAAGGCAATTTCTGCTTATAAGGAGGAAGTAAAGAAGAAAGTCCCCAACTCCTCTTCATCATCTCTTGCACCTAAGAAAGGACCACGGAAGAAATTCAAAATGAAAAGTAAGTTTTCATCTCGATACTAATAAGAAAGCAAAGAACAAACAAGTTTCTTTGGTAATGCACTGAAACAATTTTTTCAAGAACAATAATAACTAACGAAGTCCTATGGAGGTCGAACGATAAATCTAAGGCTAGAAATAAACCCGAGTCTAGAAAGGGACCTGTAGGAGGTTGTTATAATTGTGGAAAAGATCATTGTGCAAATCAATGCCCTTTGAAAAAGGATGATCGTAATCAGTAGCACAAGATACATGTTGCGAGTCGACAAGCATGCTAAGAAACATGCCATACCTATAGAGGCTTCAGGTAAGTTATTTGGTTTACCTATAACTATTATTTTTGATACCGAAGCTACTAAATATTTTATTTCTAGTAAATTAGCATCAAAACTATAAAGAAAAGTGGAAACATGGACTGTATAGTATGGAAACAATGTTGTCCATACAGCTAGTATGTGTCTTTTTGGAGCAGTCCTTGACTTACCTAACTTTTCCATTGAAGTTAATATTTATGTTGCACCTTTGGGGTCTTATGATGTAATCATAGGTGTTAATTGGTTAGCAAAACATAAGGCTAAGGTGGACTATTTTGAAAAACACATTAGTTGTTTAGATGAACTGCAGAAAACAACAGAGATTCAAGGTGTGAAACGTGATATTTCTATTAGAAAAGCGTTAGCTATGTAATTTAAAAAAGCCAAAAATAAATGTTGTACCTTATCGTAGTAAAAATTATAGAAACAACTGAAGAGAATAGCGACGTTATGGAATGATATCTGTTGTTACAAAACTTCAGTGATGTGTTTCCGAAAGAATTACCAGGTCTTCCACCCAAAAGGGAGTTTGATTTCACAATTGAGATCAAGCCTGGAACCGAACCTATTTCTAAGGCATCGTATCGAATGACTACTATAGAATTAGTAGAGCTTAAGGCTCAGTTGCAAGAAATTTTTTCTAAAGGTTTGATTAGACCACATGTTTCACCTTGGGGAGTACTTATAATTTTTGTGAAAAGAAGGATGGAACACTTAAATTGTGAATTGATTACAGGATGTTAAACAAATAAACAATCAAGAATAGATACCCACTCCCTAGGATTGATGATCTATTTGATCAGATGCGTGGAGCATCGGTATATTATAAGATAGATCTTCGATCTGGATATCATCAATTGCAGATTAAGGATGAGGACATTCATAAAACATCTTTCAAAACAAGGTATGGACATTATGAGTTCATGGTTTTACCTTTTGGATTAACAAATGCACTGCATCATTTATGAATTTAATGAATAATATCTTTCAAGAATACTTAGACAAATTTTTTCTCGTATTCTTGGATGACATTCTTATATATTCTAAAAGTATTGAGGAACACCATGAGCATTTAAAGATAGTTTTGGAAAATTTGAGAAAGAGACAGTTATATGGTAAGTTATCTAAATGTTCTTTTTATGACACATAAGTGCAATATTTGGGACATGTAATAAGTAAGAATGGAATTGTCATAGATCCTTCTAAAATAGTAGCTATAACTGAGTGGCTTGCACCAAAGAATGTACATGAAGTTAGAAGCTTCATGGGGCTTGCTAGTTACTATAGAAAATTTGTAAAATATTTTTCTAAGGTGGCTACACCAATAACTTCTTTACAGAAGAAGGATAAGAAGATTTTTGGAGTGAAAAATGTGAATCTACATTCAGAACTTTGAAGGAATAGTTAACTTTAGCACCTATTCTAGCAGTACCAGATCCTAATGGAGACTTTATGGTAGTAACTGATGCATCTGGTGAAGGTCTAGGAGGTATTTTGTTACAAAATGATCATGTCATAGCTTACAAAAGTAGAAAACTAAAGTTACATGAGTTGAATTATGCTCCACATGATTTAGAGCTTGTTGCCATTGTTCATGCACTACAAGTTTGGAGGCATTACCTGCTTGGTAAACCTTTTGAATTGAAAACTGATCATCTTGGGCTGAAGTATATTTTCACTCAGCCAAATCTAAATGCAAGACAACGAAGATGGTTAGATTTTTTGTCTCAATATGATTTTGACATCAATTATATCAAGGGTAAGGAAAACAGAGTGGCTGACACTCTAAGTCATAGGAAGCACATTTCTGCTCTTATAACATTGAGAACTCAATTTAAGGATGAAGTAAAAAGTGTTATGGAATCTGATTCTTACTTTCAGCAAGTAAAGACAGCACTTGCTGTAGATCCAAATGATTTGAGGTATAAAGGTTTTCACTTTGATAACAAAGGAATCTTAAGATTTGAAAACAGGGTATACATACCTTCGCTAAATGATTTAAGAAAGAAATTGTTAGCAGAATTTCACAATTCACCTTTTTCTGGACACCTTGGTATTACAAAGATGCTTGCTGATATAAAACAACAATATTTCTGGAAAGGAATGAAAAAGGATGTTATTGATTTTGTGACACATTGCCTTGAATGTCAACATGTTAAAGCGGAACATATGCACCCAGCCAGTTTATTGTATCCTCATAGCATACCGTAGTACAAGTGGCAAGTGATAAGCATGGAATTTGTACAAGGGTTGCCTATGTCAAGAAATAAACATGATGTTATTTTAGTAGTTGTGGATAAACTAACAAAGGTAGCACATTTTATTGCTGGTAATCTGAAGGATGATTCTCCTGTATTGGCTAAAAGATTTGTACACAAAATTTTTAGATTGCATGGAGTACCTGAATTAATCATATCGGATAGAGATCCTAGAATGACATCAAGGTTTTGGAAAACACTTAATGCAGCTCTAGGAACTAAGATGAATTTCAGTTCTGTGTATCATCCGGAAACGGATGGACAGACTGAAAGAGTTAATCAAGTTTTAGAGGATATGTTACGAATGTATTGTATGGACCAATAGTATAAGTGGGAAGAGTACCTTCCACTAGTTGAGTTTGCATATAATAACACATATCATGCCTCTATTAAGATGACACCTTTCAAAGCATTATACAGAAGAAAATGCAGAACCCCTGTTAGTTGGGACAACATCGAGGATAAAGAGGTAATTGGACTTGAAATTCTTACTGAAATGGAACCGCAAGTTAAAACGATTCGTGAGCACTTGAAAGAAGCAACAGATAGGAAAAAGATTTATGCTGATTTAAAGAGGGTTTATAGGAAATTTGAACTTGGTGAGAAAGTATTTCTTTGGGTTAAACTGAAAAAGAGCTCTATAACCTTTAGAAGGCTATCAAGTTATCACATCGTTATGTGGGACCTTTTGAGATAGTTGAAGTAATCAACCATGTAGCTTATTGTTTAGCATTACGTCCTACTTTTTCAAGAATGCATGATGTTTTCCATATTTCTTTGCTTAAGAAATATGTTTTAGATTTATCACATGTGTTAAATTGGAATTCCTTACAGGTCCAAGACCCAGGAATAACCGTGGCTAAACCCATACGAGTGTTGGAAACTCACCAGTTGTATTTAAGAAATCATGAGATAAGTCAATGTAAGGTCCATTGGGACCAGTTTAATGAAGAAAGTGCAACCACAGGAAAATTTGGATGATATGAAAACTACTTTTCCATATTTATTTGATTAGAATTGACTATGATGACTAATAAATTTGTGATTTTATCTTTATATGACAATAAGTCTTCCAGTTATGGATAGAAAACTATTTATTTTTGAATAAATAGCTATGTGAATGCTGATTTCTAGAACTTTAAATTCAGATATTGTTGTAAACATATGTTAAGGAAGTGAATAAATTGATTATCCTGAATGCAATGATTAAAATGAGATAATCATCGAGACGATGAATCTTTTTAGGAGGGTGTTATGTTTGTGGAGCCTATTTTCATGTTAGAGTTTGGTACACCTTCCATGTGTTACACTTAGATATTTTTACCATGGTGGTTTATTAACCCATGGGTAATGGGTAACCGTTATGGGCTGGTTTTGGGTCCATGGCTTTTTGGTACCCATTATTTTGTAAAACCGTCTCTTTCGCTACTTGTTGATGTACTTATATATAGATGGACATACAATAGGTTTGATATGAGTGTTTTTGTGAAGGTGAATAGTGTGTGCGAATTCAAGTGTGAATTCGGGAGGGTTTGTTGAGCGCAGCTCCAAACGAGATCTAGTTATTGTAATTGTGAAGACTATTGGCTTGTAATAAAATATAAGCAAGTGTTCTTGGTGGATGTAGCCCATATTGGGTGAACCATGTTAAATATTGTCTTCGTGTTTTACATATTTCATTTTTGTAATTTCTATTCATACTTCTTATTATTGCGATTCTGAGGAATTATTCCACATTAGATTCTATTAATTCCTAACAATTGGTATCAGAGCCTGGTTTGGTTTGTTGAAGTGTTGAATCGCAGGGAAATTTTTTTAGCTTGAGTGGGAGCTATGGAAGATGATGGAAGATCAAGGGTTGATAAATTCAATGGGTAGAATTTTAGTCTTTGGAAGATGTAGATGGAAGATTACCTTTATCAGAAGGATCTTTATACTCCGTTGTCTGAGAAGGTGAACAAACCCTCGAGTATGATAGATGTGGAATGGGATTTGTTGGATTAGAAGGAACTTGGAATGATCTAGCTATGTCTTGCATCTTCGGTATTATTTAATGTTTCAAAGGAAAAGACTACAAAAATCTAATGGATGCATTAGGGAAGTTGTATGAAAAACCCTTTGCCTCTAACAAGATATTTTTAATGAAAAAGTTGTTTAATATGAAGATGTCTAAGAATAGTTCAGTAGTAGATCATTTAAATGATTTCAATATGGTTGTGAATATGCTAGCTTTGGTTACAATAGAATTTGATGAAGAAGTTAGGGCTTTATTAATTCTGTAATCTTTACCTGAGAGTTGGAATAGCCTGGTAATGGCGGTAAGCAAATCGGTTCCAGCTAACTCGAAGTTAAAGTTTGAGGATGTTATAGGGGTGATTCTAAGCGAAGAAATGTGAAGAAAAAGCTCTAGGAATCTTCTACTTGGGAATACTTTGATAGTGGAAACTACATGGAGATAAAAGAATAGAGGAAATTTTGGAAAATTGAAAGATCGGGAAATGTCAAAATCCAAGAGCAAGATTGTATGCTAGAATTGTGGAAAGTCTGGGCATGCAAAGGACTGTTGGGAGCTTCGGGATAAGAAGAAACAATAGGAAGAAAACAAGGAGGAAAATGTGGCATCGGGTAATGTATGCCAGGATGCTTTGATTCTTTCTTTGCATAATATTACTTGAATCTTGGGTTTTAGATTCAGGGCTTCTTTTCATGTTACTCCACATAGGCATTATTTTGTTGATTATGTTCAAGGGGATTTTGGGCATGTTTTTCTTGGTGATGATGAACCTTGCAATATAGTTAGAAAAGGTTACATTCGAGGTAAAGATGTAGAATGGGAATACATGGCTATTAAAGGATGTCGGACATGTGCCTACATTAAGGAGAAATTTGATATCGATGAGGTAATTGGGAAGTGATGGTTGTCTTGTGATATTTACAAATGACTCTTGGAAGGTTACAAGGGTGCTCTTGTGGTGGCAAGAGGTAAGAAGGTTGGAACCTTGTATTTAACCATTGATAGTACTAATGATTGTAATCTTGTAGCTTGAGATGAGATACAACATTATGACACTATAGGCTCGGTCATATGAGCCATAAGGGCATGGACATCATAAAGAAGAATTTGCCTAGATATACGAGAAATAGGTTTGGATTTTGTGAGAAGCTCGCATATATGGGAAACAAAAGTGAGTAAGGTTTCTCAAGGTTGGACCGACAAAGAAACAGAGTAAGTTAGAGCGATACATTCGATGTGTGGGGGCCACTCGGTATCATCTCTTGGGGTTCAAGTTATTATGTTACTTTTATTGATGATGCAACAAGGAAAGTTTTGGTTTATTGTATTATAAAAAAATCTGATGTATTTGATACTTTTGTTAAATGGAAAGCCTTGGTAGAGAATGAAACATGTCTTAAGTTAAAATGTCTCAGGTCAGATAATAGAGGGGAGTATTGCAACAATGAATTTGATGATTATTGTTCTAAGAATGGAATCCACAGGAAAAATATGGTTCCAGGAACCCCACAACAGAATGGGGTGTCAAAAAGGATGAACAGAACAATAATGAAATGGGCTAGGATCATGAGGATACATGCGGGATCGCCTCTTTATTTTTGGGCGAGCGGTGAGCACAACTGTGTACTTGATAAACAGAGGACCCTCAAGTGCCTTGGATGGAGGCATACCTGAGGAGGCTTGGTATGGTAAGAAAGTTGATTACTCATTTCTTATAGTCTTTAGATGTGAGGTGTTTGTTCATATTAACAAGGATGATAGGACCAAGCTAGAGGCTAAATCGAGGAAAAATGCACTTTTATTGGTTATGGTGGTGATGACTTTAGATTTAAATGTTGGAGTATTAAGGACAAGAAAATCATTTGGTCTAGGGATGTGGTCTTTAAGGAGAAAGTCATGTATAAGCAATAGTTACAGGAAAATAGGGAAGAATCCAAGAAAGAATATGCAGTGGTAGAGGATCTTTTGGATGGGACAGTGACCCATGAATCAGTTCAGGAACCTACTCAACAGAACCCAAAATCCTACAGTGAGGAGGTCTTCTAGGGTAAGAAAAGAACCTAAACATTTTTATCCTTCTCTTTATTATTTATTACTCACTAATAGTGGAGAGCCAAAGAGATTTGATGAAGCAATACAGGTAGATGCCAGGAAGAAGTGGGAGCAAGCCATGGATGAGGAGCATAAGTATTTCATGGAGAACTAGACTTGGGATTTGGTGAAGCTACGAGAAGGAAAAAGAGCATTGCGGAGAATAAGTGGGTGTACAGAGTTAAAGATGAAGAAGGAGGAAAGAAAAGATATAAGGCCCGGTTGGTGGTGGGGTTTGCATGAGAAACAAGGTATAGATTTTGATGAGATTTTTATCATGTAGTAAAAATGAATTCTATCAGAAGCTGTTCTTGGAATAGTGGCAGAAGACTTACACTTAAAACAGTTAGATGTAAAGACTACATTTCTCCATGGTGATTTGGAAGAGGAGATATATATGCAACAACTAGAAGGATATGAAGTCAAAGGTAAAGAGGAGATGGTGTGCAAACTGAAGAAGAGCTTGTATGGCTTGAAACAAGCTCCACGTCAATGGTATAAGAAGTTTGATAGCTTCATGATGGAGTAAGGTTATATTAGATGTCATTCTGACCATTGTGTGTATACAAAGAAATTTTAGGATGGAAGTTATATTATCATGTGTTTGTATGTTGATGACATGTTGGTTGCAGGTAAAAACATGCAAGAAATAAAAGTACTCAAGAAACAGCTAAGTGAATCCTTTGATATGAAGGATTTGGGGGCAGCCAGAAAAATCCTTGGTATGAGGATAACTCGGGATAGGAAGGAATGGAAGCTGAATTTATCTTAGGAAGAGTACATTAAGAAGGTATTGGATAGGTTTAACATGTAGGATGCTAAACTGGTTAGGACTCCTTTGGTAGGCCATTTTAAGTTATCAAAGGATCAGTGTCCCAAGATAGAGTAGGAAAGAAACTAGATGTCCAAGGTGCCTTACTCATCAGTGGTTGGCAGTTTGATGTATGCTATGGTATGCACTAGGCCAGATATTGCCCATGCAGTGGGAGCAGTGAGTAGGTTTATGAGTGATCTAGGAAATGAGCACTTTGGTAGGCACTAAAGTGGATACTTGATTTGAGAGGACCATGGGTACTTGTTTTGTGTCTGATGGATCGAGATACTACTTTGTGTGGATATGTTGACTCAGATATGGCTGGAGATTTGGACAGTAGGAGGAGCACAACAGGTTATGTATTTACTATAGGTGATACAACAGTGAGCTAGATTTCACGGTTACAGAAGGTTGTGGCTTTGTCAACCACTGAGGTTGAGTATGTTGCTGCTACAGAAGCTAGCAAGGAGATGATTTGGATACAACAATTTCTTGATGAGTTGGGGCATAAGCAGGAAGTTGGAAAGCTATATAGTGATAGTCAGAGTGCTATTCACTTAGCTAAGAACTCTACTTTCCATTCTAGGACACATCATATACAGTTGAGATATCACTTCATCAGGACAACTTTGAAGGAAGATAAGTAAAAGTTGGAGAAGATTCACTACTAGTCGAATCCTACAGACATGATGACCAAGGTGGTCACAAGTGATAAACTAAAGCTATGTTCAGCTTTGGTTGGCCTTTGCGGATGACAGTGAAGGGTTGAGAAGCTTGCTCAGTGGAAATAAGTCTCCAAGTGGGAGATTGTTATGTTTGTGGAGCCTGTTTTCATGTTAGAGTTTGGTACACCTTCCATGTGTTACACTCAGACATTTTTACGGCGGTGGTTTATTAACCCATGGGTAATGGGTAACCGTTATGGGTTGGTTTTGGGCCCATGGCTTTTTGGTACCCATTGTTTTGTAAAACCACCTCTTCGGCTACCTATTGATGTACTTATATATAGATGGACATACAATAGGATTGATATGAGTGTTTTTGGTGAAGGTGAATAGTGTGTGTGAATTCAAGTGTGAATTCGAGAGGGTTTGTTGAGCGCAACTCCAAACAAGATCTAGTTATTGTAATTGTGAAGACTGTTGGCTTGTAATAAAATCGAGCAAGTGTTCTTGGTGGATGTAGCCCACATTGGGTGAACCACGTTAAATATTGTCTTTGTGTTTTGCATATTTCATTTCTATAATTTCTATTCATACTTCTTATTATTGCGATTCTGAGGAATTATTCCACATTAGATTCTATTAATTCCTAATGAGGGAAGTATGTAACAACTTGAAAAAATTGTTATATTTCTCTTTGCATTACAAGTGTTAGCATGTGATTTTCTTGAATGAGATGTGTTTCCTTGATTATCAAAAATCATGCTTGTTATGGATAAGTCATCTCTTCTCTTGGATTCATTTTACTGAAATGATATGGCTTTTAGGAATCCATTTTCACTTCTTATTAATAAGCTACAATTGGATTTTTAGAGTTACAAACTTATCTATTTTGACTGACTCATCCTTAGATCAATTTCAGTGATCCAAGGAATGTTTTTAATCTTTTTAACAAATTGAATGATAAATTGACATTCAATAGTTTGAGAGGCATAGCGGACTGAAATTTTGTGTTTTAGCAAATTTTATGGTCTTGTGTGAAAATGTCTTCATTCAGTTGTATGTTTGTGCTTGGGTCTCTGGGATTGATCTCCACAGGACATTATCGACATAAAAAAATAGTTTGCTTAAGACTAGGAAGGGGATTAGAATCCTAAAAAGGACTATCCTAACGATATCCTAAGCTAGGTAAGAACACCTACTCCCTAGCCACACCTAATTAAATGGGTTATAACCTAACCTAAGCTCTTGTGCTAAATGAATAAGGGAAGGGGAGATTACTATGGTGATACTATACTATGTTAACCTAATGCCTAATACTAATGGTTGTGAATTTGATATAACCTAAGGTGGTATTACCTATGGAAATGTTTATAAACCTAAGGAAATTATTTAGGAAATGATTTTTAATTTAACCTTAGTTTTGGAAAATCTAGCCTAAACTATTTGAAAGGGGCCTAAGGTTGCATGTCACTACGATGATGGTTTTGATGGCTTTTATTTGATTTGATTGGATTTAAATGAAGGGAAATACTACCGGTTTGGCAAGGGCTAGTTAAATTTTAGTGGGGCTTACGTGGAGGCTTTGCTAAGTATGGAATTGCATGTTGATTTGGAATTGGTACTCACCAGTTTTGGAGGTAGTTACAAGGAGAGATAAACGAGAGAGTTAGGAGTTATGACATTAATGGATCTCCGTTTTTATGTGCAAACCATCTTGGAAACTCGGGAGGCGGGTTTGTGAGAGGTTGTTTGGTTTTGCATGCCTCGCGAATTTTTCTCTACATGGAGCTATCTGGTTCTTTGAACCAACAGTTCAACTTCTTCTTCTTCTTGGCTATTTTTGGTTTCTCTGGTCTATTTTTGATCAAGGGAATGTATAAGAGGCATTGGAAGAAAAATTGTTTGGTTTTTGATCTGTTGTGGAGAAGAAAAAGAGTTGGAAGATCGACTAGAAGTCTCCTTCGAATTAGCAGAGGCACTATCAGGCATGATAGGCTCTACCCATTAAGATTTCTTGCTTTCTTCTAAATGATTCATTAAAAAATTCTACTCACTTGAGATATATTTTTGCATGATGTGTCTAGTTATTTACTTGCATGTTTTCATGAAATATCTGTGGTTTTTGGAATGTAAATCCATTGCTAGTAATGGTAGTTTTTGGGAAACTTTCTCTGTGCTAGTTTAATGGTGATATTCATGTGAACTTGTATTTGAAGCTCTGTAACTTGCATTCAAGACTAATGTTGACTGAATTGGCTTGTTGCTTGTATGGTTATGAATCTCTGTTTTAGTCTTGTGTTTTGTTGAGCTTGTAGTGGAGCTTTGTGGTTGTTCTAAGCTTGTGTTGAAGCTTCATGATTTGTTATGAGCTTTTAATGGGACTTCGTGTTTGTTCTGGACTGAGTTGGAACTTGGTGTAGTTCTAAAATTTTGGTTGAATCTTTGTATTCAACATTGTACTCATATTCAATTCTTGTGAATGCTAAACTTATAGTTAATTTGTTGAGTTTTGTTCTGTACTTACGCTCTGAGTGGAGTTTTATTCTTCTTTAAGGATTTGAAAAATTCTTGAACTCGTAATAGAGCATTGGTGTTTTGTTCTAAGCTTGTATTTAGGGATTTGGGTTTCGTTATAGGCTCGTATTTGAACTTCATGTTTGTCTGAGCTAGTATTGAGCCTTATGAAGTTCTAAACTTGTGTTTGAAGCTCGTGTTTGATAATCTTGTTCTAGTATACCATAGATGTTTGTTACGAACTTAAGTTGGAATCGATGTGTCCGATTCGTGCTTGTATTCGAAATTTGGAGTTTTGTTGGTTTTAAGGATTTGAGAAGCTTTAATCTCATTTAAGGACTATCTATCAAAAATATTCTTGAGAGATTTTTTTTTTTTAGAAGTAGATCTGGTAATCTCTTTGAGATCTTCTCCTTGTAGCTTCTTGTTGGAATGATTGTGGAACTTCTTATTTGGAGACTGTATTTACCTTTTGAACTGGATAGGGCGAGTGAATGTGAAGCTTATCTTTCCTTCTTTTCCCTAAGTGAACCATGTCATGTTGAGGTTTGACTATTTTGTTCACTTTGGATTAATCGATCTGGAACTATGTCTTGTTGTGGGTTTGGTTGATTTTTGGTGGTTCGTTTGGAATAAGTCATTATGAGTTTTAAAGAAGCTTATGGAAATGCAGTATTTACTCTCCTTCTATTTATTGAGGTTGAAAAAAATACTTCCCTGTCATAAGCTTTTAACTGGAACTCGAGAGGCTTGTGGTGATTCTGTTTAGTTGAGTTGGAAGTAAGTTTGGGACAATACTTGTCTTAAACATATTGTTTAGTTTTCTTACTCTCTTCTAATATTTAATCGATTCTTGGGTTTTAATAGAATGTGAATCTAAAACCTAGTATACTGAGTGTTGTATGAAAGGATACAATATCACTGTTCAGAATGCTTTGTAATGTTGTTCTTATTTGGGATTGCGAACTACTTACTCATTTGCATTAAGTTGTTGATGCCTTGTAATGGGAATTCAGTCTTTGAGTTCGTGAGTTGTATTGACCCTTGTATATCTTACTCTAGTTGTGGATTTCTATTCCTTGTTGGGTTCATTGAATGAATCTCTAGGTTTTAGAAAGAGAAATGAATATGATCTCTTGGGGATAGTATATTGTTAGGGACTGTACGGTGTACTTTGTTCCGAGATTTGAATTTGAACTTGATCTTGGTGAATGGAAATAGGAAACTAGTTTGTAAGTTTTGTAATGGAAAGTTTGTAGTGTGCATTCTTTGACTGTGTGTTCGGTTTGTGTTATCTTTTGGGAACTAGTTAAAGAATGTATAAATTTGAATTAGATAAGGGATTTAATTTCATAGTATAAATGAAATGAATTATGGATTGGGTCCTTTTCTATTTGAGATCCTTTTTCTGTTGATTGTATAAGTTCATTGACTGAGCTTCTCTTTAATTGATTCTCTTCTGAGATGGAAACTTCTTGGATGGATTGGATAAGAGATTTATTCTGTTGAGTCTAGCTTGGATTTGTGGATAGTCTAGTTTCAGACCTTTGAATTATATCTACTAACATATAGAAGTTAGTAAGACTTTCAATTAGATTGTTTTGTTTCTAATCTTCTTGGATTGAATTGGGATTCTTGTTTAGATGTTGTCTCTTTATTTATGGACTCCTTATATTGTTATCTTTGGATTGAGGCAGTGTTGTGTGTTCTAAACCTGATTCTATCCTTTAGATGATTTGTGTATGGGGAATAAGAATGTATTGATTCTCTTCTTTTGTTTATATGGAAAGATGAATCATCCTAATATGAGCTATGTTGTAACTAACTTCTTTTGCTACTTAGAAAAGATAAATGTGTATTTCTATTCTTATGGAATCATGAAACAATTGGATGACAAGACTTGTTGATTATTTTAAAGTAATTGATAGGATCAATTAAACCATATGATATAAATGCAGGTGTTGCAGAGATTATATTATGCTCTTTTCTTAATAGTGAATTCAGACTCTTTAATTGTGCTTCTTTTCTAGATGTTATTACTTATGATTGTTTGTATGATATATATTAATTGTTTCATTAAAGAAGAATTGTTTAATGGAACAATTAGTGGAATGCACTTCACTTTAATGCTTAGTGCTTATCATGCTCAGTTCATTGAACTGACCCGTGCTAGCAATTTTTGTAGATGGACATCATAAGTGATAAAAGAAGACAAGAAATTTCATGATGTATTGGCTTATTTAATTCTAGATCTTATGTAAAGAGTTTCAAATCATTCTTGAGTTGTATTGGAAAAGAAAAGTGATGTTCTTTTAAGATATTAATTATGATTGACATGCAAAATGTTTGAAATGCATAGTCTTGTAAATGTATATTTAAAATCATGAATTGAAAGGTTTTGTGTTGGACTCCAATTTGTGATGTGAATTCTTTTGTACTTGTATGCCGGAAATAATAGTGATATCTTGGCGGTATTCCTTATATCTGTTTGTATACTATTGTTGTTATCAGATATTGAGTTGGATTAAGGAGATAGTATAATCTCCCTTATTATAATGAACTTGTTAAATTGCAAAAGATGTCATTCTCTAACTGCACAACTATAGTTTAATAATGAAATATGCATGGGACATACAATTAAACTATATGTGTAACGAATGATAAAAAGGTTATGTTAAAACCTAACATTTAACCATGTAGAGGAAGACTCTTCCTCTCCCAAAGAATGAAAGATAAGATGAATAGTGGTTATGATCCTTAATCTTTATAACTTCATTTATAAAGTAAACACTAGCTAAATCTAGGTGGATGTCACACTTGATTTGGATAGCTAGGTTACATTAAGAATTAAACATTGATGTTTGCTATCCTATTTTTGGGATAATTGCTTGTTATGCCATGTTAATGAACAATAATGCAAACTTGAATTAATGAAGTTCTCCATATCTAATTAGGATAAGTATGGGTAAAGAACTTAATAAATGTTGGAATTAGGGTTAGGCATGGTTGCTATAATCTGAATCTTAATCCAATTTAATTATGATTAATAACCACTAAGGGGGTATGTACATCTTGATGAATAAGTTCTAACAGATGTTGGCACATGCCAACTGTAGGGATTACCCTCGAGAAGTCCTAGGACTTCTCGAGGATACAGTGTTGCAGTTGACATGTGGAAACACCCTTCCATATTTGTTCATCTAGATTTATGCACATCTGGACTTGAACTTAGTTTCTCTCTAGGTCAAGTTAGTAGCATGTTTAGGATAGGTAGTAGCTTTCAATGACTTAGGGTACCTCGGCACATCCGGTTGACTTAGGTCAACCGAGTATGCCCATATACCCTAAGTCATCGTGAGCGTCTTCCTATAATAAATTATGTTTCTAACCCAGGCTAGGGTCAAACCTTGGGCAAGTGGACTGATGGTAGTCAGTAAAGACCATTCAAGATAACGAAAGAGTGAGGTGAAGGATGTATTCTAGAATGATGAGTATGCCATCTAGGAATAGTAACATGAACAATATGTTGAAAATATTTGGCCAAAGTATCGCAAGCTGTTGGTTGTGTTGTCCTATGTCACCTAGTTTAAAGCAACGTGATGTCAGATGAATATTGGTAACAAATATTTAGATAGGTTCTTTAAATAGATCACTCAATACGGAATAGGGTAGGAGAACCAAGTATACGTAGTATACATAAAGTATTCTATACTTTAAGTTAACATGAGAGATCGGTTGGTAACCGAGTCATGGAATGAGAGATCGGTAGTATATCGAGTCATTACAACTACATATGGTTATCTATTATGATATTGATTGGAATGGAATGTGTGTTCTAAATGATGTTTTATTTAGAACAGGGAACATTATGTTTCAAAAAAAAATTCCATTATTTCTTAATTCTTAAAATGGGAATGTTATAACTCAAGTATAATGAAGATCATGAAAGGGAGTTAGATAGATAACGTGAAGTTGCAGGAGTGATGGATTTATGGAGGTAGACGTTGTGGGAAGGAATTGAGGTTCATGTGGAGGATGTGGAGCTTGAGTAGTCTATGCTACCCCATCTTGGAAAGTGCGGGAGAAAGACCCCTTCAGCTTCTGATGAGAGCTCTTCACTTGGAGAAAGGAGAGCCTTCGGCATGCATCTGAATCCACCTTGTGACCAACCCCTAGCACTTAGTTTTCCAAATCCAGAGATAAGTATTACTAACCCATTTGGTATTGGTGGAAGTAACCAATCAAGTACCTAGGAGGTATAGATTTTCATTTGGCACATCGATGGCTACACAATCATTTCACGTGTTTAGAGGTATATTGTTTGGAGCGACATTTGGGAACATTATAGGTACACAAAGCTTTGGTACCATGTCTGGAAGTAGTGTGGGACACACATCTGGTAGTGGTGCAATATCACAGACTATTGGCACATAGTTCAGTGTAATAGTGGGGACACAAGGCACAACCACTTCAGGACCTTTACCAACTACGGGAGGTGGATCTAGTGGGTCAAGTGGAATAGGAACTAGTAGACCTAGTGGACTTGGTGGATCTAGAGAATCTTGTGGGTCAGGAGGGACATGAACTGGTATATCTAGTGGATCTAGTGGTGGAGGAAACATTGGAGGGAATCCAAGTTCTGGATTAGGAGGACAAGGGCCTCAACCACCTCAGCAAGTATTTTTAAAATGTCTTTACATCTACCAGATTACAAAGGTGTTGAGGATGTTGCAGAGCATGTACACAAATGTGAGTTGCTATGGCACATGAAGGGGATCATTACCCTAAAATGGAAGGCAAGTTAGTTTACAACAACATTGTAAGGGTGTGCACATAGTTGGTACCATAAGTATGACCCCCACTAGATAGTAGTATATTATACCACGCTACGTAATGCCTTCTTAGTTGAATTCCATATTCCTAAGTTTGAATAGAAGAGCATTAGCATGTTGAAGGAGATTCAACAAGGTATGGTAGAGAGTGTGCAAGAGTATGACGTGCATTTTAAGACTCTCTTATAAAAACTATCTTATGATATTCATCCTTCTCAAAGCATGCTCAATGGTTTGTTAGAGGACTAATAACACCTTTTAGGAGAGCATTTTCGCATAAGAATTTCATAGACCCGCGCGAGGCCTTGGAGGCTACCCTACGAACCGAGGCAAAGATGACGTGTGGATACCAATGTTAGTACTTTTCTTGAAGCTCGGGTTGTTGCAATGATAAAGTAGATGGAGAAACTATCTTAACTCGGTCCATAAGACTCGCAGTGGCATATGGTGCATAGATTATGATGTAGAGGGGCATACAAAGGATAATTTTCCTTAGAGATCAGTACGCACCATGATGGTAGATTGTGAGATTTTCCATGGAGATCATGATGCAAGTAAGTTTCCACTACTACAGCATGTGATCCATAAGAATGTGTCTTTCTATTGCAATATTTTCACCTCTACTACTCATGAAACCAAGGATTGTAGATTGATTGACCAGATACATGATGTCATTGATATTGGTGTGCACTAGACCAATGTTGTAAACAATTCCAAGGATGATGGTTGTCACTATGATAGACATACAAATGGAGGAGCTTATGGAAGAATATTACACAAAGGATTTATAGGTCTTGGAAATCATGGAGGTGGAAGAGGTGAATTACCTCACAAAACTTGTTATAACTGTGGGTCCATTGAAAATTATAAGCGTGAATGTCCTAACCTACTACAGTGCTCATGGTGTGGGAAGAAGCACAAGTATGAGGAGTTCCCAGAGCTATTTGAACACATGATCCAACAATAATGAAAAGACAAGGGAACCGGGATGGTAAGCGTTAAGAAAGAAGACTCACATTGGATGCTAAGGGTGGCGCGTGAGTCATAATTAGAACTGTACTAGTGATAACGCGAGGTGAGGCTACACATGCCAGAGAGATACCAAAGTAGAGACCACTAATTACAAGAGAAGAGGTGATGTATGGGAAGTATCTGGACCCTACCCATCATAAGGAAATCTATTAAGAGAGCATGGGCATAATCAAGAGTATTCAAGGGGAAATTTAATGTCTAAAGGAGCAATCCAGGAAGTTAGAGAAAAATAAGAGCATTGAGGATCCATAGAAGGATCTGGACGATGTCAAAGAGGTATGCAAGATGTTGAGGTAAGAAAATATTATCCCCTTACTAGGAAAATGGTTAAGATAGAAAGTACCAAGCACTGGAGTGGAGCGTGAGAGGTAGGTTTTGCATGCTAACCTTCCTCCCCACAACCTTGACTACGATAAGGAGATTACCGTGAATGTAGTTGTTGATGGATGGATCCTAAGCAAATATTCGATTGTCACCCTAGACACCTAGAATCAAATGGGAAGGCCCCCATTACAGCCATCTTCAAATGTGTTGTATATGTCCAATAAGACAAAGGTAATTCCCATTGGTGTTTTAAAGGATGTTGTTATCACTATCTAAGGGGAAAAATTCACTGGAGACTTTGAAGCTTAGCACTTGTTGAGGCAGAAAAATTTCCAGCATTACTTGGATGCCCTGGTGCTATAAGAATAATGTTGACTTACATTTCAATAAGGGGTATATAAGTTTTGAGAACAAAGAGGAACATGTTATCATTCCTTTGATGGATGGGAAGTCAAGCACCCTATATTGATCCTTTAGGAGAGGAAGACCTAGATATAATTTACGTGCGCACTATCTGGGACCCTAAAGTTGTGTAACCGAAAAAGGAGGGTGTTATTTAGTGGGAAGATGCTCAATCTATAAGTGATACAACTAGTGTGGCATGTGACAATTGGCACACAGGAAATATGAGTTAGTCAAAAGGTAGTTAAGAGGTTCTGTGAAGAGAGAAACAAAGGTGTGCTCAGTTAAGTGCCTATGAAGAAAGAAGTTGCCAAGTTATTCGGGGGAACCAACCCTGATGTTTTCCTATGAGAAATGGAGACCCAATGGAGATGTGAGATTGAAATTACAAGGATGATTAGTTATACTTTGTTTAGGACCGTAGCATGTTGGTGGGTGACCCATCATGATAACCTTCTAGAGTGGCGTGAAGTGAGAATCACATTCTTTGTTAGGTTTTTCGGAGCAATGCACTTACTATCATATAAAATTATCATGGGAAGGAACCCGCCTTGTTTCACGTCCAAGCATGTGAGAAGGCCTAGATGGAAGGCACAAAAGCCTTGCCACCTTATTTATGGGTGTATAAGTTGTACTCCACCTTACAAGGTTGTGTGCACACATGGTACATTCACTCAGAGATGTGTCATCAAATAGGAAACTGGCAGGAGTTAAAATGACCTCCTTCAAGATTTCAAATATTGGAGTACTAAGCCATCGATGGATGAGGTGTTATAAGTTGTTAAGCACCTAACTATGGGAGATAGTGCCATGGCGGAGGATAAAATACTGGAATTATTGGGTGAACCTGGCTTAGAAGCATGCTTTGATGAGGAAGAATTAGAGGAGATACAACTTGAGCGTGCATGCATGGAAAAAGAGAAAGGAAAATTGGTTTATGTGATCGATGGTGAAGAAGTGGAAAATTTGGATGTTAACCATACTATGGGTATGTGCAAAGTTATGGATAGTGTTGATGAGAAAGCACGTGCCTACCATGAACCCCTAAAAACTAAGAAGGTTAACATTGGTTCGGAGGCCGAACCTAAGGAGGCTACTATTGGAGATTACTAGACAAAAAAGGAGGTTTTAAAGATCATCGATCTATTACACAAGTTTTAGTACTTATTTCCACGCAAGTACCATGAGCTTAAAGGAGTTCACCACTCCTTGGGAGAAATTAAGATTAAGTTAAAGGAAGGTGCACACCGAATTCAAAAGAGACCTTATCAAATGAATTTGAATCTTTGCGTCAAAGTCAAGGAGGAGATTGACAAGATGATTGCATCAGGAATCATTGAGGCCATTAAGGAATTATAATGGATAAGTCTAATGGTCATCAACATTAAGAAGGATGGGAAGATAAGGATTTGTGTTTATTATAGGGATTTTTATGTGGTATGTGTTATTGACCCTTTTCTAACCCCCTTCAGTAAGGAGATCCTGGAAGGAGTAGCTGGGCATGAGATCTATTCTTTCACAGATGGATTCTTAGGATATCAGCAAGTTATAATTACAAAGGAGGACCAAGAAAAGACAACTTTCACCATTGAATGGGGAATATTTTCCTACACAGTCATGCCTTTTGGAATGAAGAACATGTCTGCTATGTTCTCGCGCATTGTGTTGTAATCATTTCAAGATTTCATTCATAAGTTTCTTCAAGTCTACCTTGATGATTGGATAGTATATGGATTGATGAGGGACCATTGTGACAATCTGAGGCTGATGTTTGAAAGATGTCAATAGTTGAGGATATCCCTCAATGTTAAGAAATGTGTTTTTTGCTACTCCATTTAGAATCTTATTGGGGCATATCATGTGTAAGGAAGGTTTGCTAGTGGATCCCGCCAAAGTTTTCGTTATTGTGGGATTGGGGGAACCTACCAGCCAGAGTGCAATGTGTAGATTCCTTTGGCATATGGGGTATAACTAGAAATTTATTAAGGAGTATGCCAAGATCACCGTGCCATTGGAAAATTTGCTAAAACAAAAAATCAAATTTCACTGTGGAGAGGCACAACAAATGGCGTTTAATGCATTGAAGAATAAGCTTATCAATATGCCCATATTATGCTTTCCTTCTTAGGATAAGCCATTCCATGTACATGTTGATGCTTTAGGAGTTTTGATTGGGGAAATTGTAGCATGACCGGAGGGGATTATTGACCACCCTTTGTGCTTTGCTAGTATAAATCTTACCCCGAAGAACAGAACTATACTACTATGGAGCACGAATCATTTTTAATGATCTATGCGCTACACAAATTTAGGTAGTTTCTGTTGGCAATACCCTTCATTTTCTATATGGAACACATGGCATTGAAGTACTTGGTAAACAAGCCCATTTTACAAGGGCGCATGTGCTAGTGGGTCCTATTGTTTCAAGAGTTTGAGTTTACGGTTATTGAGAAACAAGATAAGAGTTGGGACTTGTAACACCCTGATTTTTGTAAGTTATCATGGTAATTACTTTCTTGATGTTGTAACTGCTGAAATGAAGGCAAACATGTTAAGATATATATTTTGATCTTAAGGGAATGTGTTGCTAATCTGGATTCTTGCATACTGTAATTTATTTGCATGGGACAACAGTTATTATTGCTTGTATGTTGCTGATGTGACGACAAATTTGTCGTATGCTTGCTGAACTCTATATGCTGTGGCCTTCTTGTAATCGCTTTGTCGATTTACTCTTGAACCAAATTGAAGGTTGATATAAATGTGCAGCACCTGATTACAGGTATGAATAGTTGGCACGTAGATGCCAACGGAAAAGGTTCGATTCATGAACCATACACTGTCGTAACGTGAGACCTCGTAAGGTGAGAAATGCCTGGATACGGGTGGCTCAGGTATGTTTAACGAAGGACGAAATGTCCTGCACAGTGTTGAAATTGGAAGTCAGTCGGGAAGACTTGACTGGAAGTTGATTGATTATGTGTTAGATGCTAAGGGGAAATTAGATTCTAATCTAATCCTAAGTTCTACCTTACATCCTAAACTACTATCCTAAGTGGATTTTTAAATTCTAGAAAGGTGAAAATAGACCTAAGTTCTATTAACCTAAAGACTAGGCGGTGACCTAGGTTTGAACACTATTATGAATCCTAAACTAATCCTAACCTAGAAGGGGACGCAGACCCATGGGAAAGGATAAGGATGAAGGGGAATTAAATGGAAATTAATGTGAGTCCTTGCGTGGATAGCGCCAAGTTTGGCGGGAACAGGAAAAAGGTGGAGGTATCTAGTTGGTCATGGAACTAAACTTGGTTTGCATGCAAAATTTGAAATTGGGAGTTCGCCAACCCAAGTTGGCGGTGGCGTGAGGAAATAGAAAAAGGTAGAGCCTTTAATGCATTTAATTCTTTTTGGTCTTCGTGACCAGTCCGCCTTGGAAAGAGTTTGGAGGAATTTTTGTTGGTCATTTGTGTTTGCTCGGGTTTTTGAGAAGTTGCTCTGCATTTGGTTTTTGATTGGTTCAGTCGAACCAGTTGTGTTTGGTTTCTGTCTCTGTTCTTTGGAAATTGAAGGCCATTTGCTGAGCCTGAAGAGGAAGGGATTGTTTGGAAGCTCGTTGCTGTCACCGTGGAAGGAAACACCTTCTGTAAACGTGGTTTTCTTCGAGTTTCGAGGAAGAATTCGCAGCATGTTAAGCCCTTCTCTTTAAAACACTTGCTTTACTTAAGCATCTCATTAAAACAACCCTGCTCTTGGGTTTTGGGTTTATTCAATTTTGCTATCATTGTTTGAAATGATATGGGTAGAATCATTTTCTTGTTATTGTGATTTGAACTGTCCTTGCATTTTTAATTGAGTGGAAACACCTCCATGTCTTTGTGCTTTGGTTTGTTTGATGATAATGGGGAATTTGTCATGTGTGTTATGAAACTGTACATGTTGTATGAGTTTGTTTTCATTATTGAAACAATCGTTCTTTTGCTAATACGAACTGGAATGATGGAAAGTATTAGCTGTGCGAGTTGTTGAAGTTGTTTCTTTACTGAAATCTTTAAAAAAGGAAATAAGACCCTTTTTCCTTCTGTTGTTTTGGGTTTAGAAGGTAATAGCATTTTTGGATTTTAAAGGAACTGGCATTTGAGTTTTATTTGAGCATTACGAGCTCGGTTAGAAGGAAATGATAGTAATATAATTATTGTTGTGCTTCTTCTTTTGTATAAATGGACGAATACGACTTGGGTATTCGTTGGAGTTGGAAAAAGAAATTGTTTTTCTTCTGAACTTATAAATGATTACATTCTTTTCTTGTTGTGATGGAAGGTTGATTTTGTTGTGTTTTATGGAAGCAATTTGATCTTCCAGTTCGGACTGTAGTCGTGAGAACGAGCTTGGCTTGTATTTCTGTGTAATAAATGATTATATTCTTTCCTTGCTGTGATGGAAAGTTGATTTTATAGTGTTCTATGGATGCGGTTGATCTTCTAACTCAAACTGTCTTCGTGAATACGACTTGGCTTGGGATTTCTGTGCAAGTAAATGGAAAAACATGGAAATTTGGTTTGTTGTTTGAGTCTGTCTTGACTGTACCTTGTTGTGCATCTGATATCCTATGCGGGTTTTCATTAATAAGGGTATTGTTGTATGAAAATTGCATTTTGGGTTCTGTACATCATTGTGAATAGAAAAATGGATTCGGGTAGAAACATTTGTTGGCAAGGAATCCAAATTGGGTATTCATTGCTTATGGTATATTGAATTGAAACAGTTCAGGCTATGTGAGTTTGCTATTCATTGTTGAACGATTGTTCAGTTGTCATTATGAGTTGAGCTGTCATGCTAAGATAAACACGATTTGGGTGTTTTTATCACATTTTGAAGAAAATGATCGTTTCTTACTGAAATTATAGGGAAATGAATTCTTATTCCTTCTGCTGTTTTTGATTTGATAGAAACAGTAATTGGGTTTAATGAACTTTATAAGTTCAGCTTGATAGAGATGACAGTGGCATTTAGATGGTTTCTGAGTGCTGTGTTTTTCTGTACAAACGGAATATTTAAATGTTTCTTGCGGTCTCCGATTTTGCATAGTCATTTTAAAGAAATGAAATCGACCTGAGTAATTCTTGTTGAGTTGAAGAAAATGGTTGTTTTCTTATTGAATAGTTAAAGGAATGAATTCTTCTCTTTTTGTTGTTTGAATTCTGGAAATAGCAATTATAGAGCTTTACTGTGCAAAATGAATTGGACTTGCTGTAGGTAACAGCAAGGTGCAAATGAATATTTATGAACTGTATGCGTTCATGGATATAGAAGGTCATGCGAATAATTGATTACGTGATTGTATAACTGTTATTTGGTTAAAAATACAGTGAAAGAAGTATGGAGTCTTCTAGTACTGAAGTAAGTACATAGTATGCATCTTTATCGCTTGTTCTATGATAATCTGACGTTTACTAACTCTGTTTATGGCATTCGTATGAGCTGAATTAAATGAAGTATTGATAAGGATGATAAGTTCTTCCTTGTTTTCATTTAAAAGCTGATTATGAATGAAATTATTCTTCTTCTTTGGAAAGTGAATTCGAATGGATTTTGTAAGTTTCACTCTAAAGCTGTTATCTTGATTTGTGTCTCGTTTGGATTCAATTTTAGGACAGTCATGAGGAAAGAAATAGGAATGTGAATGGAAAACTTGGAAAAATGATCTTTTCTTCTCTCATACAGTTGGAAATCTGTAATCGTTTAGGAACGAATTTTGTATTGCTTGGGTATGAGCAACTATATTTATTGTTGTTTGCTTTCTTGTCTGTACTTGATTGCTTGGAATCAAATGAGATGCATGAACTGAAAGGAAAGTAATTGGTTTACATTTCAGTTAGTTTTACCCTTTGCATTTATTACTAATGAAAGGAATGGAAAGGATAACAGTTATGTTATAACAGCAGTATGCTACTTGTATTCCTAAACTTTACAAATGTTGTAATCTGGAACTTTGAAGGAAATTGCTTCTTGTATGGTTATGTGGGAAATAGGACAGCAATTCTTTGGCTGATTGGGATGGTATTTAGATGGTTCAGTTGTTATGCTGTCCATTCTTTTGATGCTTAATTCTTGATTGATGTTCATACTGTCGTTTCATAAAAGCAGGGTTCTTTTATTGAGACAGTTAATTAGAAGCACCTCATTTTAATGACAAGTGCTTAATATGCTCAGTTCAATGAACTGACCCGTGCAAGTAATTTTGCAGATGGAATTTGATAGAACGAAGACATGGCTGTTTTCTGATGCTTCTTTTGATTGTTTGAAGATGAATTGTATTTGTTAGTTATTATTCCTCTATGAGGAATTGTGAAAAGAAGAAAGTACATTCTTCTATCTATGAGTTGTAATGATGTTTTATATAAACAAAGTCCAGTCAGTTGGATTGGCAGATGTATGGATTATGAAATGGATTGATGAATACAAATACAAGTGTGATATTTTAATAACTATATCAGTTTGATATTGTTGATTAAATTGGAAATTTAATGTTATTTCTTGATTTGGAATTACTCAATTATCCTTGGATGGATTAAAAAGGAATTGATATCTATTCTTACCTAAATGCAAATTTTAAGTTGAAATGTGCAATTAGTTTATACTTTGGGTTGAGATGAATTTTTAATTGACATTAAAGGGATTAGGAAGAATATGATTCCATAACTGATAGGTATTCAGGATTAGCTTGGAAGCTAAGGAATATCAATTAACTTAGGAGTAGCCGAACTTCATTTTGAACTCCATTAATAGCCTCGTATGTTAAATTAAGAAAGAAAGGATATGGGATAAATATATCCAGGGCTGAGAGACCTTAACTAGGTAAGGTTAAGGAGAATAAATGAATACATTTATTGAGAATTAGACCTTGTTTAATGACGTCTAATAAGATGGAATTCTGAATTTGGTTACAGTTGTGAAAAACTTGGTTAAGTTTAATAGGTTAAACTTATCACATCCGTCGGTAACGGGCTGCTTAATCCAATGATTAAGAAGAGAACCAAGTGGAGAAAATGTAACCCTTCGGTACGAAGGAGAAGATGTATAGCAAGCTAGAAGACGGATTTAGTCTCTCTTAGCTACATACAACTGTAACGGGAACGAGGATAAAGGATCAGCATGGTTGCTGAAAGTTGATCTTAATTATTAAGATCATATCTAAATCACTTGAGCAGGATGTGTGCTCTCGATGGGAAGATTCTCAGCAGGACATTGACATACGCCGGCCTACAAAGACAATGTCTTCATGAAGACGGGGTCTTCATGACGACACAATGTTATAGCTGACATATTACAATGCCCTCCCGAATTAAATCATCAAGAATACATAGGCTGAATGTTAAGTTCTTGGCTGGGGATAGGAGTATGATCACGTATACGGAGTGACTCCGGAGGACTAAAGATAACTAGACACACAGAGTCATGGGGAATGACACCGTATGTCTGCGTATCTTTAGTTACCATGAGTGCCTTCCTATATTCATTCATATTGCTAGTTGGAAATTGGAAGTTAGAATTTGACCTTAAATTGAAAGGATTGGTAGGAACTAGGAAAGACCATTCTAGATAATGGTGAAGTGAGGTGAAGGACGTATTCCATTGGTGTGTATCACATCCAGGAATATGATCATGCAAAGCATGTGAAAATCTTTGGCCAAAGTATCGCAAGTGCTGGTTGCATTGTCCTAATCACTTAATTTAAGATGCAGGATGTCAGATGAATATCAGTAACAGATATTCAGATAGGATTCTTAAATGGATCACTTCGATAACTAGAAACGGTTAAGAGAACTTGTATATATATTATACTATGCATGAATGAACATGAAGGATCGGTAGTTGCCGAGTCATGAAATGAGAGATCGTTGAAACTCCGAGCCATGAAAATGGGAGATCGGTAGTTCTTCGAGTCATTTACAACAGCATATAGAATCTGTTATAAGATTGAATGGCACTGAATGTGTGTTCCATATTGCAAATATGTGAACAGAGAACATTAGTTTTAAAAGGAAATTGTGTGTTCCAAACTGTATTGTTTGGGTAGAGAACAATTATTAAAACTTGAACGTGTGTTTGAATTATATAATTCATAACAGAGAACGTTTTATAAAAAAAAATTTCCCTTGTTCTAGTATCTTAAAATGGGGATGTTACGAGGACTTGACCATTTATCAAGGATTGACTCGGGGAGGGCGTGTAGAGTATTAAGGATATAATGTCGATGCAAAACTATTTAGATTGTGGCACATGCCATCTAACTTGGAAGATATTGTTGTTTTTCTCAAAACGGGTGTGGCATCGAAGGAAATGAAGACTTTGGAAAGGAAACAGATTATCCATATGCACCTCACCCTACATGTTAATTATTGGAGACTTATACAAGATAGGCCACGGTGTGGTTTTACGCCGTTGCATTTTAGAGCATGAACACTTTGTAATCATGGAGGAAGCACATGGTTGAATTATAGAAAGACACTATACAGGAGTGCAACCACGTGCAAGATCCTTCTAGCGAGGTTTTGGTGGGAAACCATTTACAAGGATTATCCGGAGTATTGTAGGTCCTGTGACCACTTCCATCAGCTTGGTAACCCGAGGAAAAGAGATGAAATGCCATTAAACATGATTCCCAGTGTAGAACCATTTGAGAAGTGGGAAATTGACTTCGTAGCCCCTATTTCCCTAGCCGCGCGAAGAACAAGTTCATGTTATATCATTACATGCACATATTATCTTAAAATGTGGGCGAAGTGGCTCTACAAGGATTCCACAATGATAAAAGTAGCTAGGTTCTTGTGGGAAAACATAATCAAGAGATATGGGTGTTCGAGTGAGTTTAACAAGTGATAAGGGTACTCATTTATTGAATGAGATAGTTATGATTTTTGGTAGAAATCAAGGTAGCCCACCACAAGACTATCCCTTATCACCCACAAGATTATGGGACTGTTGAGGCTTTTAACAAATTTCTGAATTGTAACACCCTTGACAGTTGTTATTTTCCTCCTTTGCATTCAAGTGTTGACATGTGATTTTCCTTATAAGGATATGTTCTTCTGATTATTGGAAATCATGCTTGATATGGATAAGTCTTTTCTACTCTTAAGATCCTTTGACTGAATTGGAATGGCTTCCTGAATCCATTTTTCACTTCTGGTAGGTGATTTGCAATCTGGTTTAAGAGTTGTAAACTTATCTATTTATTTGACTCATCCTTGGATCAATTTCAGTGATCCAAGGAATGTTTTAAATTTTCTCTATTGAACGAATGGTAAAATTGACATTCCATGAGTTAAGATACACATTGGACTGAACTTTGTTGTTGCAAGTTCTTTGATTTCTGTGTGAACGTACTTCCATTCAGTGGTTTGTTTTGCTTGGGTCTTTGGAGATCGACCATGACAGGTCATTGCTAACGAAAATGGAAATGCAACTTGTTCACGACATAAGAGAGATCCAGGATCCTATATAGGACTAACCTACGGGATCCTAAGCTAGGTAAAAATATATATATTTCTACCTAAGCTATGTCACTTGATAGAATTCTGATTCTAACCTAAAGCTCCTTATTCTATTATGATTGGTTGATTTGCAACCTAACCTAAGCTTGGTGCTAATGGAATTGGAAAGGTTACTAGGTATTAAATTAACCTAGATCCTAATACTACAAGGTATTATTGTAATCTAACCTAATGCCTAAAACTATTATGTTTTGAATTAATTTTCCTATGTGGAAATTATCTAAACCTATTTGCTAAGGCCTATGGTGGGGGTTAGTTGTTAGTGTTATATCCTAAGGTATAAATTTTAATCTACCTAAGATCTAACCTAAGCAATCTAATCTATCCTAAACTAATGGATATGAATGGGGACTTAAGTGGTCAAATGCACTTGGGCGACAGTTCCTAAGGAATTTATGCTATTTATAAGGTTGGTAAATGCATACGGACTACCAATTTTGGTAGGGGCTAGATGACTTGGCGGAGGCTTACGTGGAAGTGTCACTAAAATGGATTTACATGTTATTTTTGACTTGGCATTTTCCAAAATTGGTAGGCAGTGGCAAGGAAGATTAGGCGGGAGATTTGGAATTGATGGAAATAATTGTTTTTGGTTTACGAGCCCAAACTATCTTGGTAGGCGTGCCAGTATATTTTTCTTGGTTTGTTTAATTTTGCATGTTCTCTGATTTTCATTCTGCATGCGCTCTAGTTTTTCGAACCAGCAAGTTGAACTGCACTTCATGGCTATTTTTGAGGTTTCGAATCTATTTTCGTTTTGTGGAATTTATAAGAGGCATTGTGGAAGAGGTATCTGGTTGTTTGATCTTTCGTGGAGAAGAGGAGAAGAAGTGAGCTCGGTGGAGGTCTTCTTCGATTTGATAGAGACACTATCAGGCATGATAGGCTCTAACTATTAAAATCTCTTGCTTTCCTCTAAGTGTTTTCATTAAAGCAACTCTGCTCTGTTGAGTTTTGTGCATTGCATGCTCTATTTGGTTAATTGGTTGATGGGTTTAGTAAATCTTGCATTCTAGGTTTCGAATCCATGGTATATGTGATTTTGTTGGAAACTTATGTTGTATTGTTTTTGCACAAAAGAACTATGCATGCAAGAACAAAGTTGGTAACTCTATTTAAATTTTTCGGTTGTTGGAAATTGTTGTTTGGTTTTGACTACTTTTGTTGCCAATAAATTACTAGCTGAGTTTTTATGGAAACTCTAAGTAAAGAACTCAGTTCTTATGAAAACTTGTTTTCATAGGAGAGAACTATTGTTGGAGATTCTCGGTTCTATGGTGCTTGCATTTTATTTCATAGATAAATGGGAATGTGGATAAATTTGTATATGGCTTGGTTCTTGTATTTCATCTTGTGAAAACTTTGACTGTTGTTGAAACCCACATCTATCTTGGAACCCATGTTTTATTATCTTGGATAAATTGGACTTTTGATTAAAGTCCGCTTAAGGCATGGTGCTTGTGATCTATTGTCCTTATGACCATTTAACTGTTATTGAAGGTTCTTTATGAACCCAGCTTTCATGTTTTGTTGTCATCTGGTTTGAGCTCTATTAAGAATCTTACATTCCGTTTGAGTTGGGAACAAGGTTTGATAGGATGTTAACTGAAAATGGAAGCTCTTTTCTTATTTTGAATTGTTTTGAGTAATTTCATTATATTCAGTCTAGCATTACGATGTTGGTGTATATATGAACTCGTGATTGAGATATTGTGATGCAACACTATACAATCAATTTGTTACTTGGTGTTTTTAAAAAATTGTAACCTGAACAATGTATTGGTTCAGATCTTATAGTCTTTTTTTACTATTTTATAAAATAAAGAGGGAACAAGTTGTTACCCGATCTTGTTTAAAATCACTTGAATTATCGTGATCCTTTGAGGTAGCTTATGCTTTACATTGTGCTTAGATTTGCAATTCAAGTCTTGGACAAAACATATTTTTAATATGTTGTTTTGATCTTGTCATTTAAATTGAGTTTATTACTAGATTGAATGGTTCTAAATTCATAATCCTTTTGAATAAACCACATGCGTAAGGAGAAAACTGGAAGCATGGCTTAGTAGGTTGTTGGGTAAACTCTTTGAGATCTTGATTGGAATTAGCTTGTTGGTTTGTCATTTTATTGGAATCCCAATCTGGTAGTTCTTATAGTGATGTGTTGAAATATTGTCAAGATAGTTCTGTCTTGACTGAACTATTGGGAAATTTTGAGTGTTAGCATCTACTTGGATTTCACACTTCTTGTTGGGTCCAATGAAAGAATGTTGAGTCTTTAAAAGATAAACTGTGATTCTTTAGTGTCCGTGGGCTGTGTATGAACTTCATTGTTATAATGTTCGAATAGGAAAGTGGAATTCATGCATTATAATGGAAAGATTTTGAAAGGAAGGTAGCATTAAGTTTTCTCTTCCTTGAAGTTGTTCTTGTTCTCTTTCTTGGGAACTCTTGCATGAACTTAAACTATATGTATAAGAAAAGGTAAAATTGTTAATTAAGTTGAAAGAAATGATTACAGATTGGGATCATATTCTGTTAGGACTCCTTTTCTAATGTAGTTGGGTTAAGTTCATTGGTTCGGAACCTTCTGTTAATTATTCTTATGGGAAAAAGAGAATCATTACTTAATTAGTCTTCTTATACTTGTCATTTTATTGGAATGAAGTAGAAAGAGATTGATGATTGGTTGGTAAAAGGAAATGCAAACTTGTTGTTTGACTGTTAATCCATCATTCCTTCTTGGATTTCTTTTATGTGAATCTATTCTGATGAATACCGTAAAATGTTGAATTTTAAAGTAGATGTCCTTTAAAGGAAATAGTTTAAGTCATGATATGCACTGTTTCTACTTTGCTGATGTTATGTACTTTGGCATAATGGAAATGGTTTTCTTCTTCCTTACTTGAAAGTTAGATGAAACATCCTAGTGAGAATATGTTGTAAACACTTCTGTATCTTATAGTAAAGATAAGTGTTGTATTATATTTTGGTAGGATTGGAAACAATGAGATGTTATGATCTGTTGTTTGGTAAAGATAATTGATAGGATCAATTATACTTTAATTTGTAAGACAGATATTATAGATTATATTTTGTTCTTCTTTTTGTGAATTCTGGTTCATTAATGCTCTTCTTTTTATTGTTATTACTTATGCTTAGAGTATGAAATACTAACTATTCATTAAAGCAAGGTTTTTTTAATTGGAACAATTAGTGGAATGCACTTTGTTTTAAGGCTTAGTGCTTATCATGCTTAGTTCATTGAACTGACCCGTGCTAGCAATTTTTACAGATGGACTTCGTAAGTGATAAAAGAAGGCAAAAACTTATATGATGCATTGGCTGATCTAAGTTTGATTCTTGTGAAGAATTCTAATTCGTTCTTAAGTTGTATTGAAAAAGAAAAGTTATATTCTTTTGAATGAAGGTTGTTGTCATGCAGTATGCCTAAAATGCATAAGTTTGTAAATGTATAAGTTTTGAAAATGAATTGAAGGATGAGAATTTACTTGCATGGGTTGTGTAAATTATCTTGTACCTTTGTAAAAGAAATGGAATCCTATCCTGTTGATATTCTTCATGTTATTTATATGTTTAAATGAGTATTCTTGGATAAGTAGGAAAAAGGGAATTAGAGTAATTTCCCTAAATGTGATGTAGCTAGATAAGTTGCAGAATTCAATGTTCTTATCTAAACAATTCATATTATTAAGGTAACGTGTAATGAACTTACAATGAAAACTATAGAATTTGTAAAGGACATAAAGGGTGTGTTAAACCCTAGAACTTAACCATGAAGAGGAAGACTCTTCCTCTCTTATGAAAAAGTAAACAAAAAGGAAGATATGATTTATAATCATTAGACTTCATTTAATAAAGTCTATTAAGTTACAACCTAGGTGGTTGTTACACTTCCTTGAATGGTTAAGTCACATTAAATGGAACTTATGAGGTTGTTGTCCTTTCTTCTTGGTAGTTGTTTGTTAAGCCAAAATTAACAAACATCGAAAGCAATCTTAAGTTAAGGAAGTTCTTCAAGGATTAATGGAACTTGATTTGGAAAAGAACTTAGGGAGAGTTAGATTAGGGTTTGGGCAGGGTTGCTGAAATCTACTTTTTAGTATCCAAATTAATTAAATATTAATAATCTCATATGGGTATGTACATCTCGACAAGGCTCTTCTATAGTATGCTGGCACATACCAACTGCAGGGTTGTACCTTCGAGAAGATTGAGATCTTCTCGAGGACACGATGTTGCGATCGACATGTGGCAATACCCTTCGCATTGATCATCTAGATCTACACGTTATGGACTTGAACTTAGTTTTTCTCTAGGACCTGGGTAGTAGCATAGTTACGATATGAATTAGCCCTCTAGGACTCAGGGTACTGTCGACACTAAAATTTTCCTCCATAATTTCTATTTCATTAATGTATGTATTAGGAATAGGATGTTGTTAAGTATAATTAGTAGTAGCGTCGATAGAAGATAACGGTGTCGTCGATGCGGTGTCACCAATAATGTGGAGTACGGTAATGATCAAAGTACAATAGGAATTTTGTAAAAGTAAATATTTGTCGTAAGTGGTTCGGTTATGTTAAAATGTCAAAGTTTGGGTAATTAGAGAAGTAGGGTCTACATGATTAGGAATTAGAAATATTATATTGGTAATAAGGACAAGGAGTGAGGTCATAAATATTTTTGTATTTTATTTGTAAAAAGTCTAAAAATGTGGAACCCATGTAAAATGATAAGGTTTATCTTATCTTAAGAGATAAGCTTATATGTACGAGATAAGAGTTAAGGTATGGAATATGATTCGTCGAGTGGATTTCTTATCCTATCTTAGAGATAGGATGGATAAGCCTGGAAGTTATATAAATAGAGAGGCCATCCCCTCATTTAGCATAGAAAGAAGTAGGGAGAAATATTGTAGGAAGTGTGCTGAAGGAAGCCATCGAGTTAAAGGTGTGTTGAAGAAGCCATCGAGAGGTGTAATTGTAAAGTTTCTCCCATAGTCTTGTTGAAGTACCTCATGGGTGAGATTGTAACAATTTCATGTTAATATTATAATTTACTTTGATATTTCAGATTTTTCATCATTCCATCTTATCATAGTCAATGGTATTCTTGTATTCGGTTGTTGTTTTGTTTCAGATTACATCCACCAAACTAAAGGCATGTGCATTAGTAAATAATCATAGCACGAGGAGTTCGGTGAAGAATTATCATAGTGCGGATTGGTGATGACATTTTGGTTCCGTTAAGGGACCATTCCTCGTTGGTGGATTTTCTGGAGAGATATTCCCACTTAGTCAAAAATCAATTGGAGGATAACCTTGTTTTTACTGTGCATAGTAGTTACCATGGTAAAGTCATTTTTACCATGAATAGTAGTTACCATGATAAAGTCATTTTTGCTGTGAATAGTATTTATCACAGTAAAGTCACTTTTTACCGTGAATAGTATTTACCGCAGTAACTTCACTTTTTACCGTGAATAGTGTTTACCACAGTAAAATCAGTTTTTACCGTAGTAAGTCAAGTTTTACCATAGTTTACCGTGGTCATTTCTATAGTAATTCCAATTATTTGTGCACATAAGTCTTGTTGATTGTACTTGTGGGTTGGTATTTCACGGTGGTTACTTTTGAAAATGGGAAAGATTCCTGTTTTTTCAGCTCAATCTAATGAAGATGCTTCTTCTTTCATTCAAGAGTTTAAGCGATCTTGTATTTGTAATGGCCTTATAAGAAGGGAACAATGGACTGAATTTTTTCCTACCTTTTTGGATGGTTCAGCACTTAGGTGGTTTGAAACACTAGGTGATAATGTGAAAAATTCATGGGATTTATTAACTGAAAGTTTTCTTGAAGAATTTGGTGAACAACAGAAATATGCAGATCTCATGATCGAGATCAAAAAGCTATCCCAAGGAGAGAAGGAGAAGATAAGGGATTATCATGTTCGTGTTCTAGAGCTAAGGAGGAAGCTCGATGCCCAGATCCGGAAGGAAGGACTAGCGGATGGGTTGATGAATGGCGTGAATAATCTCCTCTGTAAGCACTTCATTCTTGGGATGAAGCCAGAGATCAGACAACGAGTGAAGTATGACCGCTCAGCTACCATTGAACAAGCTAAGGAGATTGCAAGAAGGTAAGAAGAAAGCATGGAAGAGGAGCCCAAAGAAATTGTTGTTAAAGTAGAGCCTACACCAGCACCCTTGGTCTAGAATCCACAACCACTCTCGGTGAGCACAAATATTTCTCCTAGTACATCTACTGAGTATGAAGATCTGCTTAGGAAGATGGGCCAGTTAACTATTAATCTTCTTCAAGGAAAGGAATTTAGTTCTCAGGGAGGAGATAGAGGTCCAAAAAGAAATATTTGAAGTTGTTTGTTATGGTTGTTATAAAAGGGTCATTATAAGTATAATTGTCAGATAGAGCTTCTACATCAGTACAAGAGATAATGATAAAGGAAAACACGTGTGAATTCTCTTGATGTAGTAGATAAGAGTAGAAATAATGAAGTAGATGTGTTTGTAACAAAAAGAAAGAAAGAAAAAGATAATCAAGATGGAACTGATCCTAAGAAGATGAAAGGAGAAACTAGTAAGAAACATAGGAGAAGAAAGTTGGGTGTGCAGGATTTTCTGATTTCACAGGGGCAAGGACCATACTCCATCTTGGAAGATCTGTCCAAAAGGCCTGCAAATATTACATATGGTCAACTCTTGGCTATGTCTTCTGAGAAGAGGCGGGAGTTGCGAGGTGGACTCAATGCTCGAAGAAGGAAGGAGGTTGAGGTCCCTGTTTTGGAGGCAGAGGCAAATCCCTATGCTCCAAAAGTTGAGGTATTATGTAATGGTATTTCAATTCATGATGTCTTAGTTGATGGAGGTGCTGCGATTAATGTAATGACCGAGTCTGTAATGAATATGTTGGGTTTAAAATTGATCGCCCTTCAACACTTATGTTAAGGTCATTAAATAAGGGAAAAACTAAACCCAGAAGGTGTAGTTTCAAATGTGGCAATATCTGTTATGGGTGTTGTATGTGTGGTAGACTTTCAGGTGATGAAAATCGATGCTTACATTGCGTACCCAATCTTCTTTGGGAAGACCATTGCTAAGGAGAGTTCATGCAAGAAACTCTTTGGAATGAAGGTTTCATGACACTTGGACATGGTAGAGAGAGGGTGAAGATAAATGTGATCCCTCGACATCATAAAGCAGAACACCTGTGGGTTTAAGTGATGGCGATGATTGGACATCCTCTGATTACTCTAGTACCAGTGAAGTGGACACTGAAGATGAAGAAAGCGAGGTGGATGTTTCAGTCATGGATATCCTTCCAGTCACACCAACTCATGACCCCATAAAATTATCTGAAGAAGAAGTTGATGATCGTCTCCAACAAATAAAGATTGGTGATGTTGTGATGGAGAGTGAGAAGGAATCCTACCTCCAGCTCTTTCAAAGGTACATACACCTATTCACTTTTGATTACAAGGAACTCCATCAAGTAAGTTGGGTAGAACATTGTATTGAGCTGGTAGATGGTGCTAAGCCCATAAAGCAAATGCCATATAGAATGAATCCTAATTTTTCCAAGGCGTAAAAGAAGAAATAGATAAGTTGCTTGATGCGGGATTCATATTTTGTGGACAATTCGAGAATGGGTTTCTCCCATTGTGATCTCAATAAAAAAGAATGGGAAGCTACGCATTTGTGTTGATTACAGGAAGCTCAATAAGGCAACAAAGAAGGATCATTACCCTCTTCCATTTTCAGATCAGATCTTGGACGAAGTAGCTAGCTAGGAGTGCTATAGTTTTGCTGATGGATATAGCGGCTACAACCAAGTTCATATAGCAGAGAAAGATCAGCTGAAGACCACGTTCACCACTCCTTGGGGAACGTTTGCTTATAGAGTTATGCCTTTTGGGTTGTGTAATGCTCCAACAACATTCCAGCGTTTGATGAATAGGGTGTTCGAACCCTACATTGGGACCTTCATCAGAGTATTTCTGGATGATTTTTGCATCTATGGGAGCAAGTTGGACCACCGCACCGAGATGGAGACAACATTTCAAAGGTTAGATGAAGCACAAGCCTCACTAAACCCTACAAAGTGTGTCTTTGGATGTTCTAAAGGTGTTTTTGTAGGGCATGTTGTATCCAGAGATGGTATTAGTGCGATCACGATAAAGTTTCAAAAATCAAAGATTTACCATTTCCTATGAATAGAAGTAAGTTAAGATTATTTTTAGGCCATGTGGGTTACTATAGAAGGTTCATCAAGAATTTCTCAAAGATTGCATAGCCACTAACCTAGTTCTTGAAGAAGGATGTTACTTATGAACTAGGAAATAAGGCGCATGAAGCTTTTGGACAACTGAAGGAAGCCCTGGTGTCTTCACCTGTTTTGAAGAATCCAGATTGGAGTAAGCCATTCATTGTGTACACTTTGATGCCTCGGATGTAGCACTAGGAAGTACTGAGCCAAAAGGATGAAAATGGGAATGAACATCCAATTTACTTTGGGAGCGAGACAAATGAGCGATCTTAAGGTAAACTATCTTAAATGAAAAAGAGGCTCGCTATCATTTTTTTGTAAAGAAGTTTAGAAATTACTTGCTAGGGCAGAAATTTATAGTTAGTCAGCAGATCATCGAGGATCTGAAATATATTGTCAATAAGCCTAACCCATCAGGGAGGATAGTAAGATGGATAATTTTTCTACAAGAATTTGAATTTGATATTATAGATAGGCCAGGAAAGAAGCATGTCAATGCAGATGCACTCTCTCGAGCCTATGATGGTTTAGGATCATCTTGTGATGATGATGATTTTCCCGATGCAACATTGTTCTCCCTTGACACAATCCCTAGTGAATACATAGATATTTGGAATTATCTGAATGAATTCAAGTTTCCTGATGGTGCCAATGCAAAGACTAAGAGAAAGATTACTCAAGCCAGTCGTCCATATTCTATTCTGCATGGAGCATTATTTCGAATAGGACCTGATGGACAGTACAAGAGGGCAGTTGGACGTGATCAAGGAAAGGAGCTGCTAGAAGAATTCCACAATGGTACATGTGGAGGGCACTTCTCTGGACAACTTACAGCAAGAAGGATCTTGGATGCAGGTTATCACTGGCCCACTCTTTTTAAAGATTGTTATAATTATTGTAAGACATGTGATATTTGTCAAACACATGGTAACCGTAAGACTTCATCAGCTCCATTATGTCCTATTCTTCCACTTGGTCCCTTTGAAAAGTGGGGAATAGACATTGTAGGTCCACTTCCAACTACATCACACCAAAATAAGTATATTGTAGTTGCCATAGATTATTTAACCAAGTGGGTTGAAGCTAGGCCATTGAAAACAACTTCCATGGATGAAGTGGCAAGGTTCATATATGAACGCATTATCACCGATTTAGTTGTCCATTAGAAATTTTAACAGATCAAGGAAGCCACTTCATTAGTGAGGTGGTAGAAGCCTTAGGCAATAAGTTTTCTATTAAGCACGGGAAGGCAACAACATATAAGCCAAGCACAAATGGACGGGTGGAACGAACAAATTTTGTCTTTGTGTCAAATTCTAGCAAAGATGCAGCCTTGCGGCTACATAAATGGGATAAAAGGATTCATGCAGCATTGTGGGCATATAGGGCAACATCAAAGTTAGCAACAGGATACTCCCCATTTCGGTTGGCCTATGGCATTGATCCATTCTTCCTATTGAGTTTGATATTCCCCCTTTGTGAGAGTTATGAAAAATGAAAGGATGGATGAAAGTGATTGATAAAAGAAAGGTTGGTACATTTTCATTTGCTAGAGGAAATGAGGGAAATAGCAAAGGATACAAGCCATAAGAAGAAAATGAAGCGAGAAGGAATAATTTGATCAAAAGATCCCGGTGGTTTCCATTTCATGTGAATGACTTGGTCTAGTATATGATTCTAGATACAAAAAAAAGAAGACGAGAGAAAATTTCTTCCAAAATGGATGGGGCCCTACAAAATAAATTTGTGCATGAAAATGGTATGTACCGATTGGAGGAATTGGATGGCACTCCCATTACGAAATGGGTCAACCACGACAAGTTGAAGATTTTCCAAGCACCAGAATAGTCTACTCTGAGGACGGAGTAGAAGCTAGGAAGGGGGAAGATGTCGACACTAAAATTTTCCTCCATAATTTCTATTTCATTAATGTATGTATTAGGAATAGGATGTTGTTAAGTATAATTAGTAGTAGCGTCTGATAGAAGATAACGGCAGTATTTGTCGATGCGTGTGTCGCCTGATAATATGGAGTATGGTAACAGTCAAAGTACAATAGGAATGTTGTAAAAAGTAAATATTTGTCGTAAGTGGTCCGGTAATGTTAAAATGTCAAAGTTTGGGTAATTAGAGAAGTAGGGTCTACATGATTAGGAATTAGAAATATTATATTGGTAATAAGGACAAGGAGTGAGGTCATAAATATTTTTGTATTTTATTTGTAAAAAGTCTAAAAATGTGGAACCCATGTAAAATGATAAGGTTTATCTTATCTTAAGAGATAAGCTTACATGTACAGATAAGAGTTAAGGTATGGAATATGATTCGTCAGAGTGGATTTCTTATCCTATCTTAGAGATATGATGGATAAGCACTGGAAGTTCTATAAATAGAGAGGCCACCCCCTCATTTAGCATAGAAAGAAGTAGGAGAAATATTGTAGGAAGTGTGCAAAGGAAGCCATCAGTTAAAGGTGTGTTGAAGAAGCCATCGAGAGGTGTAATTGTAAAGTTTCTCCCATAGTCTTGTTGAAGTACCTCATGGGTGAGATTGTAACAATTTCATGTTAATATTATAATTTACTTTGATATTTCAGATTTGTCATCATTCCGTCTTATCATAGTCAATGGTATTTTTGTGTTCGGTTGTTGTTTTGTTTCGATTACATCCACCAAACTAAAAGTGTGCATTAGTAAATAATCATAGCACGAGGAGTTCCCGGTGAAGAATTATCATAGTGCCGGATTGGTGATGACAGTACCTTGGCACACGGGTTTGACCTAGGTTGACCCAATATGCCAAAATATCCTAAGTCTTTGTGAGCCCCTTCCTATCATAACCTACGTTGTTAACAAGAACTAGGGTTAAACCTTGGGAAAGAGGACGAAGAAAGTCGAAAAGGACATTCTAGATAACAATAGAGTGGGGGTGAAGGATCTATTCGGATTGATGAGTATCTTGTCAAAGAAAAAGTAATATGTACGGTATGTTAGAAATCTTTGGCCAAAGTATCGCAAGTTACTCGATTGCGTTGTCTTATATTGCCTAGTCTAAGGATCGTGATACTGAGATGAATACTTGTAACAACTATTTAGTTAGGTTCCTTAGATAGATCACTCAATACCCAGAACAGGGTAAGAGAACCGAGTATACGTGGTATACAGAAAAGTACTCAATACTTAATGTTAAACATGAATAGATCGGTAGTTCACCGAGTCATGAAATGAATAGATCGGTAGCTTACCGAGTCATCATAGCTGCATATGGTTATCTGTTATAAGAATAGTTGTTATGGAATGTGTGTTCTAAATTACATATTTAGAATAGAGAACATTACTCAAAAAAAAAATCCTTGTTTCTAAATTCTTAAAATAGGAATGTTAAATCTTGGTATCCGAGAGCTGAAGGTTGCAGATCTTAGACCTATTGTGTCCATAATATGATAAAAAATTGAATTTTCTTGTAACGGAAAATGGTTAGAATGAGAGGAAATGTTACGAACAATGCTCCACCTAATGAAGGAGCAACAATAACCCAAAAACTTGATGAGATCCTTGCTTCCTTGTTGGACACAAGAGATCATTTGACTGTACTCGAGCAACAAGTGATGGGTAATGAGGAGGAAGAAGAAGTTGGTAATAAAAATTAGCCACCTCCTGAGGACAACCCCAATATGGGTGTTGATAATAACAATACTAATGTACTGTCTAGCCAGAAAACAAAAGGCTAGGTTGGCAGTTGAACTCACCAATGATATTAAAAGGATAAGTCCACCTAAGTTTGATGGCACCACATTAGGTGATGGAGATGAGAATTGGCTCAGTGAAATGGAGAAGTACTTTGCAATAAGGAACTTCTCAGAAGAAACCAAAGCTATTTGGGGAGCATATCAGCTTTCCCATGAAGCATCTTCATGGTGGGACAACCGTAAAGATGAGCTAAACATCACTGGGATCAATTTAAAAGTTATTTTAGGCAACGATGGCTGCCACAACTTTATTATGATCAGAAAATGATTGAATTTCAGAACTTGGCTCAAGGGAAGTTAACTATAACTGAGTATTGGGAATGGTTTATGAAACTACTCAAGTATGTACCTCAGTATCAAACTGATGAGAAGTTCAGGATACAGAAATTCATCATGGGATTGAATCCCATTATTGGGGGAGAGGTTGATGTTCACATCCCAACCACTATGGAAGGGGTTGTTGAAAAAGCCATAAGGCAAGAACAGAAATTAAAGGCTATTTCTGCTCACAAGGAGGAAGTATGAAGAAAGTTCCAAACTCTTCTTCAGCTTCTCTTGCACCTAAGAAAGGACCATGGAAAAAGTTTGGTAATAAAAGTAAGTTTTCAGCTGATAATAATAAGAAAATAGCAATGAATAAGTTTGCTGGAAATACACGGAACAATTTTGCCAAGAGTAATAATAATGGACGGAAGTCCTATGGAGGTCAAAATGATAACTTTAAGGCTGGAAATAATTTTGAGCCCAAAAAGGGACCGGTAGGAGGCTATTATAACTGTGGCAAAGATCATTACGTGAATCAATGTCCTTTGAAGAAGGATGATCATAATCAGTAGCATAAGATAAATGCTACTGAGAGTCGACAAGCAAGGTGAAAAGTAAGTTATGCCTATAGATGTTCTTGGTAAGTTATTTGGCATACCTGTAACTATTCTTTTTGATACAGGAGCTACTGAATGTTTTATTTCTAGTAAACTTGCTTGAAACTTAAAAGAAAAGCTAGAAAAATGGATAAATCATGGACTGTACATTATGGTAATAATTCTATTCATACAGTTAGTATGTGTCTTTTTGGGGTAGTCCTTGACTTACCTAGCTTTTCCACAAAATTTGATCTCTATGTAGCACCTTTAGGATCTTATGATATAGTCATAGGTGTAAATTGGTTAATGAGCATAAAGAAAAGGTAGACTATTTTGAAAAACATATTAGTTGTTTAGATGATCTATAGAAAACAACAGAGATTCAAGGTGTAAAACGAGAAATTTCTATTAGGAAATTGTCAGCTATGCAACTTAAAAAGGCCAAAAATAAGGGTTGTACCTTATATGTAGTAAAAATTTCAGAATCTGCGAAAGAAAATAGTGATTTCATGGAACATTATCCCTGTTACGGAACTACGGTGATGTGTTTCTGGAAGAATTACCGGGGTTACCACCCAAAAGGGAGTTTGACTTCACGATTGAAATCAAACCAGGTACTGAACCTATTTCTAAAGCACCTTATCGAATGACTACCACATAGTTAGTAGAGCTTAAGGCTCAGTTGCAAGAAATTTTTCTAAGGGTTTGATTAGACCAAGTGTTTCACCTTGGAGAACCGTGATATTTGTGAAAAAGAAAGATGGAACACTTAGATTGTGCATTGATTACAGGATGTTAAACAAAGAAACAATCAAGAATAGATACCCACTTCCTAGAATTGATGATCTATTTGATCAGATGCATGGAGCATCGGTATATTCTAAGATAGATCTTTGATCTGGATATCATCAATTACGAATTAAGGATGAGGACATTCATAAAATGGTTTTCGAACAAGGTATGGACATTATGAATTCACGGTTTTACCCTTTGGATTAACAAATGCACCTGCAACTTTTATGAACTTAATGAATAATATATTTCAAGAATACTTGGACAAGTTTGTGCTTGTATTCTTGGACAACATTCTCATATATTCTAAAAGTATTGAGGAGCATCATGAACACTTAAGAATAGTTTTGGAAATTCTGAGAAAGAGACGGTTATATGGTAAGTTGTCCAAATGTTCTTTCTATGACACCGAAGTTCACTATTTGGGTCATGTTATAAGTAAATATGGGATTGTTGTAGATCCTTCTAAAATTGTAGCTATAACCGAGTGGCCTGCACTAAAGAATGTACATGAAGTTAGAAGCTTCATGGGCCTTGCAGTTATTATAGAAAATTTGTTAAGGATTTTTCCAAAGTGGCTACACTAATAACTTCATTGCAGAAAAAGGATAAGAAATTTGTTTGGAATGATAAATGTGAATCTACTTTTAAAAATTTGAAAATTCAGTTGACTTCAACACCTATTTTAGTTGTACCTGATCCTAATGGAGACTTTATAGGTTGTAACGGATGCATCCGGGAAGGTCTTGGAGGTATTTTGTTACAAAATGATCATGTCATAGCTTATGAAAGTAGAAAACTTAAGTTACATGAGTTGAATTATGCTCCACATGATTTAGAGCTTGCTACCATAGTTCATGCACTTCAAGTTTGGAGGCATTATCTGCTTGGTAAACCATTTGAGTTGAAAAATGATCATCTTGGGCTGAAGTACATTTTCACTTAGCCAAATCTAAATGCAAGACAATGAAGGTGGTTAGAGTTTTTGTCTCAATATGATTTTGACATAAGTTACATTAAAGGAAAAGAGAATAGAGTGGCTGATGCTCTAAGTCGTAGGAAGCACATTTCTGCTCTTATAACACTAAGAACTCAGTTTAAGGATGAAGTAAAAAGTGTTATGGAATCTGACTCTTACTTTTAGCAAGTAAAAATAGTGCTTGCTACAGATCCGAAGGATGAAAGGTATAAAGGTTTTCACTTTGATAATGAAGGAATCTTACGATATGAAAACAAAGTATACATACCTTTGCCTAATGATTTGAGAAAGAAATTGTTGGCAGAGTTTCACAATTCACCTTTTTCTGGACACCCTGGCATTACAAAAATGCTTGCTAATATAAAACAACAATATTTCTAGAAGGGAATGAAAAAGGATGTTATTGATTTTGTGACTCATTGTCTAGAATGTCAACGTGTAAAAGTGGAACATATGCACCTAGCTGGTTTATTGTATCCTCATAGCATACCGTAGTACAAATGGTAGGTAATAAGCATGGATTTTGTACAAGGATTGCCTATGTCAAGAAATAAACATGATGTTATTTTGGTAGTAGTTGACAAACTAACAAAAGTAGCTCATTTTATTGCTAGAAATCTAAAGGATGATTCTCCTGTTTTGGCTAAAAGATTTGTACATGAAATTTTCAGATTACATGGAGTACCTGAATTAATCATATCTGATAGAGACCCTAGAATGACGTCAAGGTTTTGGCAAATGCTTAATGCAACTCTTGGAACTAAACTGAATTTCAGTTCTACGTATCATCCAGAAAAGATGGATGGACAGACTGAAAGAGTAAATTAGGTTTTGGAAGATATGTTACGGATGTATTGTATGGATCAGCAAAGTATAAGTGGGAGGATTACCTTCCATTAGTTGAATTTACATACAATAATACATATCATGCTTCTCTTAAGATGACACATTTTGAGGCACTTTACGAAAGGAAATGCAGAACCCCTATTGGTTGGGATAGCATTGAGGTAGAGAGGTAATTGAACCTGAAATCCTTATGGAAATGGAACAACAAGTTAAAATGATTCATGAACGCAAAGAAGAAGTAGAGATATGCAAAAGAGTTATGCTGACTTAAAGTGGGTTAACAGGAAATTTGAACTTGGAGAGAAGGTTTTTCTTCAAGTTAAACCAAAAAAGAGTTCCATAACTTTTGGAAAGGCTGCCAAGTTATCACCTCGTTATGTGGGACCTTTTGAAATAGTCGAAGTAATCAACCCTGTAGCTTATCATTTAGCACTACCACCTACTTTGTCACGAATGCATGATGTTTTCCATATTTCTTTGCTTAAGAAATATGTTTTAGATTTATCACATGTGTTAAATTGGAATTCCTTGTAGGTCCAAGACCAGGAATAATCATGGTTAAACCCATTCGAGTGCTAGAAACTCACCAGTTGCATTTAAGAAATAGAGAAATAAGTCAATGTAAGGTCTAGTGGGACCAGTTTAACAAGGAGAGTGCAACTTGGGAAAATCTAGAGGATATGAAAACTACTTTTCCATATCTATTTGAACAGAATTGAATCTATTGACTGATAATTTTTTTATGATTTTATCTTTTATGACATTAAGTAAGCCAGTTTTGGGTAGATATTTACTTGATTTGAATAAAAAGTTATTTAATGCTGATTTCTGGAACTATAAGGTTTTGAAATATTTGACTTAGGATAAGAGAAGTGAATGAATTGACTGTCCTTGATGTAAATTGTTAAAAGAGATAATCATCGGGATGATGATTCTTTTTAGGAGGGAAGCATGTAACACCCTTGACAGTTGTTATTTTCCTCCTTTGCATTCAAGTGTTGACATGTGATTTTCCTTATAAGGATATGTTCTTCTGATTATTGGAAATCATGCTTGATATGGATAAGTCTTTTATACTCTTAAGATCCTTTGATTGAATTGGAATGGCTTCCCTGAATCCATTTTTTCATACAGTAGGTGATTTGCAATTTGGTTTAAGAGTTGTAAACTTATCTATTTATCTGACTCATCCTTGGATCAATTTCAGTGATCCAAGGAATGTTTTAAATCTACTCTATTGAATGAATGGTAAAATTGACATTCCATGAGTTAAGATACACATTGGACTGAACTTTGTTGTTGCAAGTTCTTTGATTTTATGTGTGAACGTACTTCCATTCAAAGTGGGTTGTTTTGCTTGGGTCTTTGGAGATCGACCATGACAGGTCATTGCTAACGAAAATGGAAATGCAACTTGTTCATGACATAAGAGAGATCCAGGATCCTATATAGGACTAACCTACGGGATCCTAAGCTAGGTAAAAAAAAATATTTCTACCTAAGCTATGTCACTTGATAGAATTCTGATTCTAACCTAAAGCTCCTTATTCTGTTATGATTGGTTGATTTTGCAACCTAACCTAAGCTCGGTGCTAATGGAATTGGAAAGGTTACTAGGTATTAAATTAACCTAGATCCTAATACTACAAGGTATTATTGTAATCTAACCTAATGCCTAAAACTATTATGTTTTGAATTAATTTACCTATGTGGAAATTATCTAAACCTATTTGCTAAGGCCTATGGTGGGGGTTAGTTGTTAGTGTTATATCCTAAGGTATAAATTTTAATTCTACCTAAGATCTAACCTAAGCAATCTAATCTATCCTAAACTAATGGATATGAATGGGGACTTAAGTGGTCGCATGCACTTGGGTGACGGTTCCTAAGGCATTTATGTTATTGATAAGGTTGGTAAATGCATACAAACTGCCAGTTTGTGGGGCTAGATGACTTGGCAGAGGCTTAGGTGGAAGTGTCACTAAAATGGAAATACATGTTATTTTTGACTTGGCATTCGCCAGACTTGGCAGTGGTGGCAAGGAAGATTAGGTGGGAGATTTGGAATTAATGGAATTAATTACTTTTGGTTTACTGAGCCCAAACCATCTTGGTAGGCATGCCAAAGTGGATTTTTCTTGGGTTATTTCATTTTTCATGTTCTCCAATTTTCATTCTACATGCGCTCTGGTTTTCAAACTAATAGGTTAAACTGCACTTCATGGCTATTTTTGAGGTTTCAAATCTATTTTCATTTTGTGGAATTTATAAGAGGCATTGTGGAAGAGGTATTTGGTTGTTTGATCTTTTGTGGAGAAGAGGAGAAGAAGTGAGCTCGGCTAGAGGTCTTCTTCGATTTGATAGAGACACTATCAGGCATGATAGGCTCTAACTGTTAAAATCTCTTTCTTTCCTCTAAGTGTTTTCATTAAAGCAACTTTGCTCTGTTGAGTTTTGTGCATTACATGCTCTATCTGGTTAATTGGTTGATGGGTTTAGTAAATCTTGCATTCTGGGTTTCAAATCCATGGTATATGTGATTCATGTTGAAACTTATGTTGTATTGTTTTTGCACAAAATAACTATGCATGCAAGAACAAAGTTGGTAACTCTATTTAACTTTTTCGGTTGTTGGAAATTGTTGTTTGGTTTTGACTACTTTTTTGCCAATAAATTACTAGCTGAGTTTTTATGGAAACTCTGAGTTCCGCCTGTCTCACCGAGATTAGTTTTTGTGAACTCGAAGTGATTTGTGATCTTGAGCTGGTAAAGAAATCCAATTCTTATGAAAACTTGTATGTAAGTTCGAGCTTTCTGTTGGAAACTTGTTTTGGTAGGAGAGAACTGTTGTTGGAGATTCTCGGTTCTATGGTGCTTGCGTTTTATTTCATAGATAAATGGGACTGTGGATAAAACCGTATATGGCTTGGTTTTTGTATTTCATCTTGTGAAAACTTTGACTGTTGTTGAAACCCGCATCTAACTTGGAACCTGTGTTTTATTATCTTGGATAAATTGACTGTTGATTAAAGTCCGCTTAAGGCATGGTGCTTGTGATCTATTGTCCTTATGACCATTTAACTATTATTAGAGGTTCATTATGAACCCAAATTTCATGTTTTGTTGTCATCTGGTCTGAGCTCTGTTAAGAATCTTACATTCCATTTGAGTTAGGAACATGGTTTGATAGGATGTTAACTAAAAATGGAAGCTCTTTTCTTATTTTGAACTGTTTTTAAGTAATTTCATTATATTCGGTCTAGCATTACGATGTTGGTGTATATATGAACTCATGATTGAGATATTGTGATGCAACACTATACAATCAATTTGTTACTTAGTGTTTTTAAAAAAATTGTATCTGAACAATGTATTGGTTCAGATCTTATAGTATTTTTTTGACTATTTTATAAAATAAAGAGGGAACAAGTTGTTACCCGATCTTGTTTATAATCACTTGAATGATCTTGATCCTTTGAGGGAGCTTATGCTTTACATTGTGCTTAGATTTGTAATTCAAGTCTTGGACAAAACATATTTTTAATATGTTGTTTTGATCTTGTCATTTAAATTGAGTTTATTACTAGATTGAATGGTTCTAAATTTAGAATCCTTTTGATAAACCACATGCGTAAGGAGAAAATTGGAAGCATGGCTTAGTAGGTTGTTGGGTAAACTCTTTGAGATTTTGATTGGAATTAGCTTGTTGGTTTGTCATTTTATTGGAATCCCAATCTGTAGTTCTTATAGTGATGTGTTGAAATATTGTAAAGATAGTTCTGTCTTGACTGAACTATTGGGAAATTTTGAGTGTTAGCATCTACTCGGATTTCACACTTCTAGTTGGGTACAATGAAATAATGTTGAGTCTTTAAAAAATAAACTATGATTCTTTAAAGTCCGTGGGCTGTGTACGAACTTCATTGTTATAATGTTCCAAATAGGAAAGTGGAATTCATGCATTATAATGGAAAGATTTTGAAAGGAAGGTAGCATTAAGTTTTCTCTTCCTTGAAGTTGTTCTTGTTCTCTTTCTTGGGAACTCTTACATGAACTTAAACTGTATGTATAAGAAAAGGTAAAACTGTTAATTAAGTTGAAATAAATGATTACAGATTGGGATCATATTCTATTAGGACTCCTTTTCTAATGCAGTTGGGTTAATTTCATTGGTTCGGAACCTTCTATTAATTATTCTTATGGGAAAAAGAGAATCATTACTTAATTAGTCTTCTTATACTTTTCATTTGACTGGAATGAAGTAGAAAGAGATTGATGATTGGTTGGTAAAAAGGAAATGCAAACTTGTTGTTTGACTGTTAATCCATCATTCCTTCTTCGATTTATTTTATGTGAATCTATTCTGATGAATACCGTAAAATGTTGAATTCTAAAGTAGATGTCCTTTAAAGGAAATAGTTTAAGTCATGATATGCACCTGTTTCTACTTTACTAATGTTATGTTCTTTGTCATAATGGAAATGGTTTTCTTCTTCCTTACTTGAAAGTTAGATGAAACATCCTAGTGAGAATATGATGTAAACACTTCCTGTATCTTATAGTAAAGATAAGTGTTGTATTATATTTTGGTATGATTGGAAACAATGAGATGTTATGATCTGTTGTTTGGTAAAGATAATTGATAGGATCAATTATATTTTAATTTATAAGACAAATATTATAGATTATATTTTTTTTCTTCTTTCGTGAATTCGGTTCATTAATACTCTTCTTTCTATTGTTATTACTTATGCTTAGAGTATGAAATACTAATTGTTCATTAAAGCAGGGTTTTTTTTATTGGAACAATTAGTGGAATGCACTTAGTTTTAAGGCTTAGTGCTTATCATGCTCGGTTCATCATCAACCGACATGTGCTAGCAATTTTTGCAGATGGACTTCGTAAGTGATAAAAGAAGGCAAAAACTTATATGATGCATTGGTTGATCTAAGTTTGATTCTTGTGAAGAATTCTGATTTGTTCTTAAGTTGTATTGAAAAAGAAAAGTTATATTCTTTTGAATGAAGGTTGTTGTCATGCAGTATGCCTAAAATGCATAAGTTTGTAAATGTATAAGTTTTGAAAATGAATTGAAGGATGAGAATTTACTTGCATGGGTTGTGCAAATTATCTTGTACCTTTGTAAAAGAAATGGAATCCTATCTTGTTGATATTCTTCATGTTATTTATATGTTTAAATGAGTATTCTTGGATAAGTAGGAAAAAGGGAATTAGAGTAATTTCCCTAAATGTGATGCAACTAAATAAGTTACATAATTCAATGTTCTTATCTAAACAATTCATATTATTAAGGTAACGTGTAATGAACTTACAATGAAAACTATAGAATTTGTAAAGGACATAAAGGGTGTGTTAAACCCTAGAACTTAACCATGAAGAGGGAGACTCTTCCTCTCTTATGAAAAAGTAAACAAAAAGGAATATATGATTTATAATCATTAGACTTCATTTAATAAAGTCTATTAAGTTACAACCTAGGTGGTTGTTACACTTCCTTGAATGGTTAAGTCACATTAAATGGAACTTATGAGGTTGCTGTCCTTTCTTCTTGGTAGCTACTTGTTAAGCCAAAATTAACGAACATCGAAAGCAATCTTAAGTTAAGGAAGTTCTTCAAGGATTAATGGAACCTGATTTGGAAAAGAACTTAGGGAGAGTTGGATTAGGGTTTGGGCAGGGTTGCTGAAATCTACTTTTAAGTATCCAAATTAATTAAATATTAATAATCTCCTAGGGGTATGTACATCTCAATGAGGTTGTTCTGTAGGATGTTGGCACATGCCAACTATAGGGCTGTACCTTCGAGAAGATTGGGATCTTCTCGAGGATACAACGTTGCAGTCGACATGTGGCAACACCCTTCTGCATTGATCATCTAGATCTACACACTTATGGACTTGAACTTAGTTTTTCTCTAGGACTGGGTAGTAGCATAGTTACAATATGAAGTAGCCCTCTAGGACTCAGGGTACCTTGGCACACAGGGTTGACCTAGGTTGACCCAGTATGCCAAAATATCCTAAGTCTTTGTGAGCCCCTTCCTATCATAACCTATGTTGTTAACCAGAACTAGGGTTAAACCTTGGGCAAGAGGACTGATGGAAGTTAGTAAAGGACATTCTAGATAACAATAGAGTGGGGGTGAAGGATGTATTCTAGATTGACGAGTATGCCATCAAGGAATAAGTAATACGAATAGTATGTTAGAAATATTTGGCCAAAGTATCACAAGCTGTTGATTGTGTTGTCCTATGTCACCTAGTTTAAGGATCGTGATGCAGATGAATATTTGTAACAAATTTTCAGTTAGGTTCCTTAGACAGTTCACTCAATAGCCAAAATAGGGTAAGATAACCAGTATACATGGTTTACGAGAAAAGTACTCAATACTTAGTGTTAAACATGAATAGATCGGTAAGCTTAATGAGTCATAAATGTTGCATATGGTTATTTGTTATAAGAATGGTTGTTATGGAATGTGTCTTCTAAATTACGTATTTAGAATAGAGAACATTACTCAAAAAAAAAAAAAAAAAACAAATTTTCCCTTGTTTCTAAAGTCTTAAAATAGGAATGTTACATGAATCACACATTAACCAATATTTGTGATGTAGGAAGAAGGGATTGGGATGATAAATTTTCTTCTATGTTATGGTCATATCATACTATTTATAAAGAAATGAACAAGGCCACACCTTTTCAATTGGTTTTTGCATGAAGCAATGTTACCTATTGAATTCGTGTTACCATCGTTGCGTATAACACGTGTAAGAGGATTAGATGATGAACAAGTGCTTGAGGAGAGGATTGATAAGTTAATATGGTTAGATGAGATGCCTGCTATTGCTCACTTGAGTAAAAAATAGAAAAATATAGGCATAAGGCATGGCATGATAGACACATCAAGAACAAATAGTTTGAGGTTGGGTAGATGGTTATATTGTATGATTCCAAGTTTCTATGCCATCTAGGAAATTCAAAGTCCATTTGATGGGCCCATCCATTGTATCCTATATAATTGATTCAAATACTTTCCAGTTATAAGAGATGGATGGAACACGGTTACCAAGCCATTTCAATGGGAGTAGGATGAAGCCCTACTATAAATAAGTCTTCTTTATGTTTGTAAATAAGCGGAAGATTGTCAGTTAGCCTAGATTTTTCTTTGGTGCGAGTTCCCTTCCTTTTTGTTTTCCTTTCTCATTTCTTTGTGTTTTGCACATTTATGCGTTAGTAGACACTTATAATTTCAAAACATTTCTATGCAGAGCACCACACATCTATTTTTGTGTGGGGTGAAGTGATGTGACAAGTATTGGAAGTGTGTTTCAATGGCCTTGGTTAAAGGATCAAAAGTGCGTAGATTGGAAGAACGTGCATCTAAAATGTGAACATGAGGAGTATGGTGTCAGGGAGGCTTTACAAAAACCATGTATAAGGGTGAGAAGCATAGGAACAACATGAGGTAGGCAATGTCAAAAATCAGGATAAGGAAAAAAGTTCTTTCGGTGTTGAAAGCGCATGCGTAAGTATCTTGATCATAAGGGTTTTTGCGTGCTAGAAGGTTGTAGAAGTTTTTGTGTAGGATTGGGCATGGGGGTAAAAGAGTGAAGGTTGGCAGTAGGGAAAATCTACCTTTATTGCAAGAGTACGTTGGTAGATGTCATGGCATTTAATATAGAAAAAAACAAAAGATATAAGTAGAAGGCCAGGATGCATTATTGGTTACCTTGTATTTGTGTTATCAAAGAGATCTCACGAACTAGGGCATCCTTGAAGAAAACGTTGTGTGAAAAGGGTTGTGAAGATTTGCATACATAGCTAGTTTGATCGGTGAACAGTGGAAAAAAATTACATGGGCGTGACCGAAGAAGGTCATGTAAGAGGATTCCCAGGGTGTTACGCTATCTTGTGGAAAAAGGATTTCCATGTTAGGGTTCCATAACTAGGGCATGATATTGAAGGGATTTTTGCAAAGGAGTAGAGCCGCAAAGTTGAGTAGAACTAGGAACAGGAGAAAGGAAGAATTTTTAGTGACTTGACGGATAAATGGCACTAAGGAAAGCAGTAAATGTTTCACCAAAGAAGGGAAAGGGCAAGGGGAAACAAGTTGTTTCCACTAGTTTCAATGAAGAATGGTACACAGAGATGTAATATCCAGATGACGTATTTCTTAGAAAATAATGGGTGTCTCATGTTATAAAGATGGTCGTGAGTGAAAACAACCATCGAAAGAGAACCACATATAATGAGATGAAATTGGAACTGGTTTGCCCTATAGACAAGAGGACACCAAATGGAATGCCTATCTATGACGAGGTAAAGGTAAACATGGAGAAGGCTGGGTTATTACAACTCTATGAGTTTCCCTATTTTGGAAAACATGAGCTACTATACAAGTGGTTAATGTCATGTGTATATGAAGACAACTTCTACTTCATAGGACAAAGGATGAGAATAACTCCCCAACTGATTTCTAAGTTTACCGGTCTTATCTCGCTAAGGAGAATCATTCAATGATGACTTGGACGATAAGGAGGCCATCGATAAGATGTTAAATCTTATGACTACAAGAAGGATTTGTAATAATTCAAAATATCTCGTGATTTTGACCTGTAATGAGGATGGTCATGTGCTTGGTCATAAATTTGAATGGGTAGGAGAGATGGACACGAGATCAACAAGGATTGTTGAATGTTTTCCGTAAGATCTCGAGAGGGGACCATCTATAACCTATCATCTTTCTCGAGAAGAATAAATCATCAATGCCGCACATGATGGATAAAATATCATGTTCTGTAATGTCTCCTTACGATTGTCTTTTGAGAGATTGGAGTGCCTAATGGGCCGGATAATGTTTTTGAGAATACCTAGATGAGAACCCTTCCCCACAAAAATATTTGAGAAATACAATTGTGACACCATGATGGCCACCCACAAGGCGTGCCTAGAAAAATGGTATAAACAAATATGTAAGGCATTTGACATTGAATGGAGAATACCGAGTAGCTACCTATTTTCTTTGTAAGGTGAGGTTGAATTCACCATGTACTAACATTTTTGTATTGGTGAGTTTACTTTGGAAGATGGCACCAAGGATCCCTGGTACAAATTTTTGTTCTCCTTCACATCATAATACTTCTAGGCCGAGGTCAATCGATTCAAAGAGGTAAAGAAGCTAATATTTGACCTCATCATGGTAGACCAAGATTACCACGAGCTATGCATAACATTGATATATCCAAAGAAGCGTGCTTATGTGGAGAAGTATGTCTCCCATGACATGCATATGTTGAAGCTAGTGACATTGCATGTTCTTTGGGAGGACCGCAACAAGGGTATACTTATGTATAAGGCCTAAGTATGAGAAGTGTGATTACATTAAAAATGATGTATCTATCCTAGAAGATCCCACCGTAAGGAAGAAGGCTGCACTAAGAAAAAGGGAGAGAGAGGAGGTCCCTGAAAAAAACACCAAGTACACATACAACACGGTTTGTAGGCCCGCAAGAGTCGGGTGCAAAACCAATAACCTATTCATGGAGGAAGAAGTCCCCTGCAAATGAGAAGGAGAAGAAACTTGAGGAAGAGGTTATACAGAAATAAAAGTCCCTTGAGAAAGAAGAATCACTGGAAAGTGAGGAGTCACCTAGGGAAGAAGAAAAAGAAAAGTCTCCTATATTAGAATCACTAGTTAGGAAGAAGAAAAGAGTAATAGAAAAGGTGGACTCAGAAGAAACAAAGAGCATGGAGGTCAATAAGGGCGATGAGGATGATGAAGAGCACAGTGAGGCTCTAACCATCTGTGTACGATGTACACGAGTCAGAGGAAGAAGGAAGTGAAGAGAAGGATGAGGATGAGGAAGGCACCCATAACCAGGGAGGGAGTGAAGAAGTAAACATGAAGGATCAAAAGACTCCAATCCTAACTAAGGAGAAGATAGAGGATGTCGTAGAGAGGGAGGTAGTAACCATTATAAATTATTTTTTAGATCAAGAGGTCGAGCATAGCGTCGAGGAAGTATTAAAGGAGACAGAGGGGGTGGAGCATTGGGAAGTAGTATGAAAGCATGGGTGGGGATCCCGGTCTGGCAAGAAGCTTCCCAAAGGCAAAATGCACATAGGTGGAAAGGGTATAATAGCGGAACATGAACAATAAATGACTTACATTAATGATCTAAAAAAGTACTACGCGCACATTTCTAAAGTACCATGCTTGTAAACCAACTCCTTTCATGGTCTTCTTTCAATAAAGAGGGTGCGTACCCACACGAGGAAGATTTTGTCTTGGGATTTTGAGTCCCATGTTGATGAGCCCGAATTTGAGGTCAACCGAGAGGCATTGATGAAGATACTAGATGCCAAGGGAGTAAAACCTCTGGTGAATGCCCAATAACTATCAGATGAGTAGGTTTGTAACGTGCCTAATAAGGTGTCAGTAGAATTTGAGGTGAGGCTCTTCGGGAGAAATGATAGAATAAGGTTCTTAGAGGAAGATCTTGAGAAGAAAAATGAAGAGATCAATGAAAGAGATAAGGAGATAAAGCAGGAGGAGCTGATCAACGTGTAATTAAGGTGCGAGTTAAGGGATGAGAAGGATAAAGTATGGGAGGTTTACAAGAAGGTAGAGGAGATTATAGGTGCCATCATTCTAGTGCATCCATATCTAACTCCTCTAGACCAGAAGTACAAGTCAACCTTGCACTGCTTGGAAGACTTAACTTGCATCCTCACCATGGAAAGGTAACCACTTGCATTAGAGTTGGTGGAAGAGGTGATGGCGCACCAGAAGGAGGAAGAAAAATTGAATATTGGGGAGATGGTTACTCGGTATTTTGAGCTCCTTTCCATTGTAAAGACCACCACGTAAATGGATGAGGCTCTATATGGTAATTACTTTGACAGAGATAAAGTAGCGAGCATATTGGTTGCTACGCATGAGGCAGATCTGAAGGAATTTCAAGAAAAGAACAAAGGCAACATGGAAAAGTGTGATAAGATCCTAGTTGAGGTTGAGAAAAATTTGGAAGCAATCAAAAATTTGCGGGTTTGGATTAAGAATCAGCTAAGGAGCTATATCCTCGGGTCACTCACAGAATGGACGTGTTGGATGATCTTAGCAAGCAACTAGAAGGCATTGTAGATACATTGAATGCTAAGAGCAACAAATTAATTTTTAATGAAGTGAGTTCTATAGTAGGTGATCTACTTCAATAGGCACATGGTGAGCTAGATGCGTGGGAAAATATTGAGGAAACCATGAAGAAGGAATTCCCACTCCTCTATAGTAGTACCTGATTCTTCTATTCTTTCAATCTTTATTGATTGTCCTAGTTCCACTATTCTTTATTCTTTGAAGAAGCGAGGATGTTTTTGAGGATGGAGAACACACGTAGTGTGGGGTGATGTTGGACCCTTAAATATTGGCTAAGTACCAAGAGGCGAAAAACACAGGACCAAAAGAAGAAGAAGGGAACTCGGGAAAAATGTTCAAGACAAAGGGGCTTAAGAAGGTTTTAGGAGAAACCATGGTGTGGGGGAGGCAGAACATGAGTTTAAAGGACTTAGCCATATTTGGAATTCTATAGGCACTTGAGGAAAAATGTGAGGACCTAACTAGGCATGATGAGTGGATAAGGTGCCAACTTGGAACCTTGGAGGTCAAGAAAAGGATATTCCACGTAGGGAATATTCCTAGAAGACATCATTATAGAGAGTGGAGGGTTTTCAAAGGGATAAGCATTCACTAATGGAGGACCACATTGACACTTGGCACACGATCTACGCTTGGAGAAGGCATGGTGGTGGGTGTTGATCTTATATAAAGAAATGCTTGGGCCAGAGACAAGGGAGAGGGGATATGTATAAATAGATATACGAGAGGAGAAGATATAGATGGGGGATAGATAGATGAAGAGGAGAGATGAGAGATAGATAGACAGAGAAAGAAATACATAGAGTAATGAAGTGATGCAGTAATGTTAGGGTTTAAAGAACTTAGTACTAGAGGGTTGTAAGGGATACCATAAGCATGTGTATGGGTACTGGGATCTATAACAAGGGATAAAATGGGAAAAGTACGAGTTAGGACCTCATAAAAAAATGGTTTTTAGGAGAAAAGTCTCTATCATTTAATATATATGGTCTGAGATGACCCTTTTTATTGTTATGTGGCTACCATAACTCTTTTAAATCAATATATATGTGGGTTCATTCTATATAAAATTTTTATGAGTGTAAACCCTTATGTTGAATGACTTATCATGGCTCATATCTATTTTATTATACTTCTTACAATGTTATTTAGCTTCTATAATGCATTAATGTGTAGATCTGTTAGTTGCATCTTCTACCTTTTTAAATAAGTGAATGTACTTTTGCTTCTACAAATAATCATCCATTAATGACAGAACCTTCTCACAAAGATGACATAAAAGAGGGGCTCAAGCACCGCGTGTGCCTTAGGTGAGTGCCTAGTGCCCACTAGGTGATAGGAAGGCACACTTGGAGTTAGAAAAGAAGTATTAAGGGTAAATAAATGATTACATCATGAATGATGATAATGGATAATTGTTTTAAGAAAATTTAGAATGTGGTATGATAGAGACATCTTAATACAGAAAAATATTCTTCTATCTACTTGTAAAATTCCAACTCGTATCATGTATCGTCACATTTAAATTTTATACCTTCTCAAACTTTTCTTCTCTCTACTTATAATGATGATGACATTAGATGTGGATGATGACATTATAATAGATATGGATGATGGCATTATAATAGACATCGACAATGAAATTAGAATAGATGTAGCTTCTAACATGATCATGGATGATGGTAATATAATGGATTTAAATGATAATGTTTTAAGAAATTTGGAATGTGGTATGATAGAGACATATTAATAAAGTAAAATATTCTTCTATCTACTTGTAAAATTCGAACTTTGTATCAGGTTTCTTCATTCACATTTAAAACTTCTCAATATCATTTTCTTTGTACTAGTAAATGCAATGTATTTTGGGAAGATCAATTTTTACATGTAATTTAATATTCATGCCAAAAATTTCATACACTACATCAAAGCATTTTGAAAATATTAAAATAAATTAAACAAGAATGTAAAAACTTCAACCATGATAGGGTTTAAGGTACCTCTTCTCTCTACTTGTAAAATTCAAACTCTGTATCAGGTTTCTTCACATTTATACCTTCTCAAAATCTTATTCTCTCTACTTGTAATGATGATGACATTAGGTGTGGATGATGGTATTAGAATAGATATGGATGATGATGAATTGTATGTGACTGGACATTGATGTAGCTTCAAGCATGATCATGGATGATGATAATGGATAATTATTTTAAGAAAATTTAGAATGTGGTATGACAGAGACATCTTAATACAAAAAAATCTTCTTCTATCTACTTGTAAAATTCAAACTCTGTATCAGGTTTCTTCACATTTAAATTTTATACCTTCTCAAAATCTTCTTCTCTCTACTTGTAATGATGATGACATTAGATGTGGATGATGACATTAGAATAGATATGGATGATGACATTAGAATAGATGTAGCTTCTATCACGATCATGGATGATGATAATATAATGGATTTAAACGATAATGTTTTAAGAAATTTGGAATGTGGTATGACAGAGACATCTTAATATAGTAAAATATTCTTCTCTCTACTTGTAAAATTTGAACTCTGTATCAGGTTTCTTCACATTTAAAACTTCTCAATATCATTTTCTTTCTACTTGTAAATGCAATGTCTTTTGGGAAGATCAATTTTTACATGTAATTTGATATTCATGCCACAAAGTTCAAACACTACATCAAATCATTTTGCAAATACCAAAATAAATTAAACATGAATGTAAAAAATCTAGCTATGATAGGGTTTAAGGTACCTCTTGTCTTCTAGATGGGTGTGACAAAGCATATGGAAGGAAAATGAGAAATCATCCTTCGCAACGAGCTAGATGACCTTCGATTCTAGAGAACTCAACATAAAAATGGATTAGTATATAGATTGGTGAGTTTCTGACAATGTCAGTCCCGAGAAGTGAGAGCTTCCTTAGATGGATGTCAACCCACGTTTTCGAGAAAGAAAATATGAATGAAATATTGATTGAGCAAATGAAAGAAGAAAGTAGAAACAAAAATATTAAAGAAAATTAAAGAAAACTTAGGTACCTCTTGTCTTCTATATAGGTGTGACAAAGCATATGTTAGGAAAATGAGAAATTATCCTTCATAAATGAGCTAGACGACCTTCGATTAAAGAGAAATCAACATGAAAAATGGATTAATATATAGATGGGTGAGTTGCTTGACAATGTCACTCTCGAGAAGCAAGAGCTTCCTTGGATGGATGTTAACCCACATTTTCAATAAAGAAAAGATGAAATACTGATTAAGTAAATGAAGGAAGAAAACAAAAAGATTAAATAAAATTAAAACAAAAGAGAAGTAGAACATGTGCATGTCTGGACAGTGGAAGTTTGGAAGTCTGCATGTCACAAACACAACATCAAAGTAGTTTGAAAAATCTAAAATAGAAATTAAATAAAATGTATTTTTTATAAATAATTGTATTTAAATAAATGTAAATATATATACCTGTAACATCTTCAATGATAACAAGAGCTGAAACAAAATATGTTAAAAAGCCTCCTCATAGTCAATATTTGCATCTGTAGAGTTACAATTGTGTTACGTCTAACTATAAAATTTTATATTTGAATCTATTAATATGAAATTGAATAAATAACCACAATTAAAATGTAAGGTGAAAAACAATAAAAGTAAGGTCAAGGAGATACCTATTTAAAGCTAAAACAATCCATTATCAATAGCTTCTTCAAATTCGATATTCACTTATGTAGAGTTTGACGACACACCAATTCCAGTCTCATTGTTGAGAACATTTGTACTTGTAGCTGTATTATTTACACCTCTTCTTTTCACAAGGGAATTCCAATGCACAATTTCTCTATCAAAAGGAAAGTTTTCTAGGGAGTAGTGAGAAACATAACACCTCATGTAACTTTCCAGATTTTTATCCAACCTGTTTCTTAGTTTTGATTTTATAAATGATAAAGCACTGAAAACCCTTTCATCCTCCACAGATCCTAAAACCAATTGGAACATAACGGTTAAGTGGGCTGGCCACCCATTAATGTATATGGGTCCATCACTAATTTATAGGTTCATATTTAATAATATGAAATATTTCTATTTCTATTTTAAAATATGCTAACCCATATATATACTTTAGGTTAAATATTTAATATCATGAAATGATTATATTTCTAATATTAAATATTATAAACCTAGGTGTATGTGTCAACCTTTTAGGTTGAAAAGGTGGGTTGGGAGACATACCCGATCACCTAATATAAAAAGGACTTTAGGTCCTCATTTGATATCTTCGTGAAATATATCAAAGGTGAAAATTATTTACCCTTGAGATTAGGGTTTGAAGGAGGAGGTGGAAAATATTGGATGTAACTTTGGTTCTCTGAAAGTAAAAGATTATTTCATAGTGGTTTTTACCCTATTTGGGGTTTTCCACTATAAACATTGTGTCATTGTGTTCTTACTTTTGGTATGTATTACTTAATTAATATGTTATGTAATTTATTTATTACATTGCATAATGTTTAACATTTAATGTTTTATGGTTTATGTTAATATTTAAATATGTTGGTTGATTAAATTCGTAATAGTTAGAATCCTCTAAATTCTAACATGGTAACTGAGCTTGGTTAGAGTTAAATAGGTTAGATCAAATAAATTTGTATTTACCCTATTTAATTCCTACGGGTTTTTTCAACCAACCCGAAAGGGGTATTTAAATTGTTTGGGCCCCCTTCTTTCATTTTTTGTGCAAAAATAAAATATTTTGAAAGATTTGTGTGTGTGCATATGTGAGAAAGACTCTAAATTTCTACCTGCACGTGAATACCATTTACCAGGACTAGGTAAGTAATTAAAATTTTATATGAAATATTTCATTATGGTTCTATAGTTTCATGTGTGTACAGGTTGAATTATTTCGGGGGTAAATGAAGGAGACAAAGACCATGAAAATAGGGTTCTTATTTTTTTCATTGGCAAGTGATATCCCCTATCTCCTTTGTAAATTTACTTTCATCTAAAAGTTTTTTTAGATTTTTTTTAGTCGGGTGAAGTTTGTTTTCTGATCTTCAGTGTTTTTAAATAAAATATAAATTTAACCTAGTTATAAATATATATTTTTAATATATATATATATATATATATATGTACTATAGTTTATATTTTTATATAAACTATATAGTGTTTGCAAGATTTAAATCATAATATGTAAAAAAATATATCTGGTTTCTGTTTATTAGAATTTATGAACAAATACCTTCAGGATCTGCTCATATTTTTTTAAAAGAGAAGATTAGAAATCTGGGCTTAAATATAAAAACTGTATTTTTTCAAGAATCGCAAGCGATTTCAGAATCACAGGTGATTTCATAAATCACCAACGATTTTCTTCATTTTGGAAATTTTACCAACCAGAAACCCAAATTTGAAAAATATAACCATTTTTTTATTTAGTTGTTTTTTGAGACCAAATCGCCAGTGATTGATCCAATCATCGATGATTCTCCCTTGAATCATTGGCGATTCATACAATCACTAGCGATTTTTGTAGATTGTTCAAAATTGGCATTTGATATTTGTTGCTTTTGTAGATTTGAATCTGTTATGATTTGTCTTTAAATATATCTGATGAAAAAGTCAAGTAACAACTTTTGATATATATCTAACATTATATACTGAGGTGTGTTTTACAGGTTCAGGAAAACAATGGCATCCAGTTATTTCTGCCTTGACAAATCCCAGATCTTGAATGGAACCAACTACAACATTTGGAAGATCAAGGTCAAATCAGAACTTATGGCAAGGAAACTCTAGATGATTGTTTCAGAACTGAGATTGCACCCACCGGTCGTCAAAAACTACAGATAATATAAATGCATTCTCTCAGCGTACACAGGAATCCCTTTCCATGATTTTGTGAAATGTGAACGATGAATACCTTCTACACATTGGTAATATCAAACATCCGAAAGAGGTATGGACACAATTAGAATCCATGCATGAAGGTACGTGCTTATCTAAGATCATTAAGCTTGTTTTAGAATTTCTTACAACTCCTATGAAAGGAGATGAAAAAGTAGTTAATTTCTTAGCCAAAATTAAAAATATTAAAGCACAATTAGATGGATGCAATTGTGACTTAATTGGTGAAAAATTAATCTACTTTATTGTTCAGTTAAATATACATGAAAGATTTAGGAATTTTATTTCTATCCTAAACTCAAAATATCAGAATGAAGATGAATTTCCTGATTTGAATACTTTAAGCTCTCTTCTAATTCAAGAAGAGTAAGTGATGATGAACTTTGACACTAAAGATAATTCCTCTCAGGAACTTCTTTCTCAGAATTCAAATTTCAAGCCTTGCAAGCCCTTCTCTGATCAGAAGTATAAATCTAAATCTTCTTTTTCTAATAGGAAATTTTTACTTCGAAAAATTACGTGTAACCTTTAATGGTAAATGTCACAAATATGGTAAATTTAGACATAAAAAGGAAGATTTCAAATCTAAGAAACCTATCCATACAAATAAAAAACAAAATGTTTCTTCTAAATACAATTTAAGGAAAAATATAGTTCTAATGATATTCCTAAAATTGTTGCATTATATGTTGTGTTGTATTATTCCTCTAATTCTCAATAGATTCTAGATTTAGTTGCATTAAATCATATGACTAGTGTTTCAAATTCTTTGTTTGATGTCATGAAAATCAATGAACGTGTGTATCTTGGTGATAACTCATCTTTAGAAGTAATAGAGAAAGAAAAAGTAAAATTTGCTAATGGTGTGTTGAATAATATTTTATTTATTCCTAAGCTCAAAAAGAACCTTTTATCATGTTCTCAATTAACTCATGATGGTTTTTCTATTCAAATTTTGAAATATACTTGATAGATCGAGGATAGTAATGATAATATAAAAGTGAAGGAATTCAAAGAAATGGTCTCGTATATTTTTTTATGATTTCTCTTTTGCATCCTATTTTGTTTCTCCAAGTTTGAATAATTTAAAACTTTGGCATGAAAGATTACGACATGCTAATTATTTAAGTTTATATGAAATGGCTAGATATATTCTTTTTAAAGGTTTGCATGTGTTTTCTTCTTCTCATGATGCATGTGAAGGGTGCTTACGCTCAAAACAAAGTGTTAAACCCTTTCACTCACATCCTGAGGAGAGTTCCTCTTCTCCTCTAGATCTTATTCATAGTGATGTTAGAGGACCTCTTGAAGTAGCTTCGTTAAATGGTTCTTTATATGCTATGAATTTTATTAATGATTTCACCAGGATGATTTGGACATATTTTCTTAAAAATAAATCTGATGTATTTAGAAAATTTAAGGAATTTAAAGCATCTACTGAAAACTCATCAAATTTTAAAATTAAGAGACTTAGGACAGATAATGGGGGTGAATATGTTAGCAAGACATTTGAAAAAAATTGTATTGGATATGGTATTCACACTTCAAGTCTAAGGATTTATGACCGCAAAAACGGAAGTAATGGCGAAAATAGTAATGTGGTGGTTTTGGAAAAATGATTTTTTCATCTGATAATGGTAAAGATGTTCCTAACTCTGTCAATATTTCTAATGATGGTTCTGATTCTGATAATGAGAATATAGTAAATGGTCATGATGATGATATGGATAAATCCCCTATCTCCTTAGCTAAGAAACCAAAATGGGCTCAATTTGTGTTAGAGAGTTCTAATCCTATTGACCTTAGGAAAATGACTAGAAGCCATCATACCTATCATGCATTAATGACCTTGTATGAACCTGAGCCACAAACGTTTGAAGAATATTCTCAAGATGAGAAGTGGATCAATGCAATGTAGGCTAAATACAATGCCCTAATTCAAAATCAAACTTAGGAGTTGGTTCCACCTCCGGAAAAAGAAGTATTATAGGGTCTAGGTGGTTATACAAAGTAAAATATAATGTTGATGGTAGTATTGACAAACATAAAGCTAGACTTGTTGCTAGAGGTTTCACTCAGAAACCTGGTATTGATTATGTTGAGACCTTTGCCCCTGTAGCTAAAATGAGTATTGTTAGGGACTTATTTCTATTTTCTTCTCAATTTGGGTGGGAAATCTGCCAAATGGATGTGAAAAATGATTTTTTGAATGGTGATTTACAAGAATAACTTTACATGTCTCAACCTACTAGTCAAAGTGCACTACGCGGATTTCTTGGGCATACGGGGTACTACAGAAAATTCATCAAGGGATATGCCAAGATCATCATGCCTTTAGAAGAGTTTCTTAGATATAAAAGTGCCTTTCATTGGGGAGACACAAAACAGAAGGCATTCAACACTTTAAAGGATAGGCTTATCACCATGCCCATCCTACATTTCCCTTCTTGGGATAAGCCTTTCCATGTTTTTATGGATGCCTTAGGAACCACCATTGGAGCACTACTACGCACAACCTAGAGAAGGGATTGTTTATCATATTTTGTGCTTTGCAAGCAGGAAATTGACAACAGCAGAGTAGAATTATACTACAACTGAGTGCGAGGCATTGTTAATGATCTACGCATTTCATAAATTCAGGCAGTATTTGTTGGCAACCCCTTTTATAATTTACACTGACCATATGGTATTAAAATACTTGGTGAACAAGTCCATTCTACAAGGGTGCATATGTCGGTGGGTACTATTGTTCCAAGAATTCGAGTTCATGGTGGTTTTTAAACTAGGAAAAAGTAATTGGACCTGATCATTTGTCTAGGATTGATTCAGGGGAGGATGCACAAATCATTTAAGAGACTATGCCGATGCATAATTGTTTAGGTTACAGTGCGCACCCTTAGATTTTGAGGAAATTACGGTATTCCTTAAAATAGGTGTGGCGCCAGAAAAAATGAAGGCCTTGGAGAAGAAGAAGTTGGCCATACGTGTCGCACCCTACATGCTAATTAGTGGAGATCTATAGAAAATGAGTCATGCTGAGGTTTTTTTCCATTGCGTACTAGAACATGAGCACATTGTAATTATGGAAGAGGCGCATGGTGGGATTGTAGGAAGACCGTCCGAGAAATGCAAGCTGCGCATAAGATTCTACTCGTAGGACTTTGGTGGGAGACCATTTATCAAGATTACATTGAGTTTTGCAAGGCCTGTGACCATTGTCAGCACCTTGGCAAACCTGGAAAAAGGGATGAAATTCCCTTGCGACCAATAGCTAGTGCGAAACCATTTGATAAGTGGGCTATCGACTTTTTCGAACCAATCTCACCAAAGCGTGAAGGATTGGTTCGCGGTATATCCTCACTTGCATTGATTATTTGACAAGGTGGGAAGAGGTAGCACCTATAAAGGATTTTACAAACGGCTACCATTGCTATATTTTTATGGGAAAACATAATCAACATGTATGGATTCCCATTGAGTTTGATAAGTGATAGAGGTACGCACTTCCTCAATGAAACAATCAGGATTATGTTGTTAGAATTCATGGTGGCCCATCACAAAACTACTCCCTATCACCCTCAGGCAAATGGAACTGCTGAGGTATTTAACAAAATACTTAGCCACACATTGACTAAGATCTGTGATGTTGGTAGATAGGATTGGGATGACAAAGTATCATCCATTCTTTGGGCATATAGGACAACCTACAAGAGGTTGAATAAGGCCACACCATTTCAATTGGTGTTTGGCACGGAGGCTGTCCTACCAGTTGAATTCATGTTACCCTCTCTGTGTATAGCACACACTAGAAGAAAGAATTGAAAAGTTAATGCAATTGGATGAGAGACGATCATTAGCCAAGTGGATCCAGAAAACTGAGAAAAAAAAAAGGCATGGCATGATCGTCACATTAAGAATAAGAAGTTTAAGGTTGGGAAGATGGTCTTACTATATGATTCTAAGTTTCTGCGCCATCCTGGGAAGTTAAAAGTCCATTAGTTGGGTCCCTACATTGTCTCATACATCCTAGATTTGGGCTCGTGCCAGTTACAAGCGTTGGATGGGACGAGATTTCTAGGACACTTCAATGGGAGTAGGCTGAATCCCTACTATAAATAAGTCTTCTTGGTGTTTGTAAATAAGGTAGTATTGCCAGTTAGATTAGGATTTCCTTTAATGCATTTTTATTTTCTTGTGTTTCCCTTTCTCATTGTTGTTTTGTGTTGTGCCTTGGGTGCTGGTAATCTCATTACTTTTTGAAGGTTGTAAATGCATAGAGGACCACACATCATTTTAGTGTGGGGTGGAGTAAGGTGGAATAAATTGCAAAGTGTGAAGTGCCAGGAAGGATTGCGTTGGAAATCCCGGTTGGATGGCCCTAGGAAAGGAAGTGCATGAGAGGAAAGGTGAAAAATGATGGTTGGTGTCAGGGTAAGGCTACATTGTGGATCCACATACAAGAGAGGAAGAAGTGCAAACACAACACGAGGTAGGTGAGAGAAAAAATCATGACAAAAGAAGTACCTTTGGCACTTGGTGATATTCACGCAAGATTATCCTCGCAAGTGGATTGGTTGCACGCCAGAAGGTTGGAGAATTTTCCGTGCAAGGTTAGGCGCATGAGTTAAGGCACTAAATACAGGTTTTTTTGAAAAATCTTCATTCAAAGTGTTAAATTACGGTAGTAAGTGAAGTGGCATTTAATGTTAAAACTAGGAAAAACTATAAATAGAAGGTTGGGCACTTCATTATTTACTTTGCGATTACAAAGAGGAAGAGCTTTTGTGAACTAGGGTTTCCAGAGTTGATCTGTGTAAAAAAATTTGGAAAATTTTAACCGTGAGTGACTAGTTTGGATCTGAAAACTGGGAGGGAAGTAATTCACGGGTGTGGGAAGAGTTGTGGAGAAGCGTCGTCTTGTGAAAAGATATTCCAGTTAGGGTTTGTCAACTAGGGAACGAATTAAAAAAGAATATTCTTCACAGGTTGGAGATTTGAACTTGGAAAAGATAGAAGAGCAGAGCTAGGAAGAGAATTTGAAGTGATAACCCAAGCAATGACACCTAAGAAACCAACAGTAACACCTAAAAAGGGAAAGGGTAAGGAAAACAACAAGAAACTACTGCAAGTACAAATGAAGAATGGTATGTAGAAATGCAGTACCTAGATGGGGTTTTTCTTGGAAAGGAGTGGGATTCCCATTTAAGAAACATGATAGTAAGTGATTATAACCATCACACAAATGTAATTGAAAAAGAGATGGCATTGGATTTAGTGTGCTCGAAAAACAAGAGGACACCATAAGGGTTACCCATTTATAGCAATGAAGTAAAAGTGAAGTTGGAGAAGGTGGGATTATTGCAACTCTATGAGTTGCCCTACTTCAAAAATCCATAGCACCTCTATTAGTGGCTGATGTTGCACGTACACAAAGATCACTTTCACTTTACGGGTCACAAAATGTGGATAACTCCTCAGTTGATTTCAAGATTCATAGGTCTCATATGTGAAGGAGAAAGTATAGAGGATGACCTATGCAAAAAAGAAGCCATCAAAGAAACCGTCACCACATATGCATACAAGAAGGGGTCAAGGTACTTTGATATCACGAGGATATCTAAGACCCGGTGATGAGAATGGCCATGCGCCTAGTAACAAAACTCAATGACCAAGAAATATGGACATAGGTAAACAAGTCCTGGTTGAATGTTTGTAGAAGAATATCAGAGGGCACCATCTACAATCTGTCGCATACATTACAGATGAAATTATCACCAGTGCATAGGAAGGAGATAATATTCTCTTTGGTAATGTCCTCTTAATCATTTTGTTCTTAGAGATTGGAGTACCAGATGCAGAAAACAAGTTCATTTTGGAGTACCCAGAGGAATACCCCTCGCCTACAAAAAGATTTCAGAAATACACTTGTGATAGCATGACGCCCGTTCACAAGGTGCATCTTGAAAAGTGGTATACGCGCTTAAGGAATGTGTTCAGGGTAGAATGGAGAATACCGGAACAATTGCCAGTGCTTATAGTAGGAGAAGTTGAGTTCGTTGTATACCAACACTTTTGTATTGGTAGGTTCAAGTTAACTGATGAAACCATGAGCCCATGGTGCAAGCTCCCATTTTCCTTCATAGCTCAATACTTCCAGGTGGGAGTTAACAAATTCAAGGAGTCCAAGAAGTTAAAGTTTGACCTTGGAAGTTTGGACCGGGACCACAAGGAGATGCACAAGACGTTGGTCTACCCCAACAAGTGCGCGTACGTGGAAAAGTACGTGTCGCATGAAGTCCAAATGATAAAACCCATGACTTTGACTATTGCAAAGAATTCCTGGCACGTGTATACCTTCACATAAGGCCCAAGTTTGAGAAGGGAACTTATCTTGAGAATGAGATAGCTATACTTGAGGACCTAACAGGTAGGAAGAAGACCACGCCCAAGAAGAAGGAAATAAAAGGAGATAAAGAAAAAGGCACCAAGTGTGTAAGATACGCAGCAATAGGTTCCCTGGGAACAAACATTAGAACAAGTACTTACGCACACGAGGAAGAGATCCCCAATCAAAGAGGAGGTGCTAGAACAGGAAAAGCTTATCACAGAGGAGAAATCACTAGAGGAAGAGGAAGAGAAAGTAGAATCTCCTATACTGGAATCCCCAATTAGGAAGAAATAGAAGGTGATGGAGGAAGCTGACTCAAAGGAAATAGAGAGCTTGGAGAAATACATAGGTGAGAGGGATGATGATGAAGAAAATGATCCTAAAGGGGACCAAGGACCACTTGTTTTCAGCGTGCACGGTTCAGAAGAAGAGGGTGGAGAAGAAGAACATGAGTTCCTTTTTGTGTGGTGCAAGGGTAGCCAGGAGGAGGAAGGTGCCCAAAACATGGGAATAAGTGAAGAGGTTGGCATGCTGGATTAGAAAATTCCAAGCCTCATGAAGGAGAAAATAAATGAGGTGGCAGAAAGAGAAGCAACGAAAATCATTGAGGCCTTGGTAGAACAAGAATTGGAGTGTAGCGCTAATATAGTGATGGAAGAAGATAAGGAAGAAAGTGTAGGGAAATATCACGGTAGCACGGGAGGCCCCAGTCTATCAGTAACTATTCCTAAGGGCACGTGCATAGGAGGAAAGTGCATGGAGATCTAGAGGCAAGGAATGAGCTACATTAATGATCCCAACAAGGTGTTGCACACGTGCTTCCAAAGCATAGTCCCAATAGATCAACTCTTGGCAATGAAGTCGTTTGATGAAGAAGGTGCATACCCTCATACGTGGAAGATGATATCTTGGGAAATTGATTGCCACATTGATGAGCCAGAGTTTGAGGTAAGCCGGGGGCACTAATGAAAATGCCTGATTCAATAGGAGACAACCCTTAGTAAATGATTAGTAGCTTTCAGATGAGCAAGTTATGTAACATGCTCAACAAGGTCTCAATTGAGGTTGAAGCTAGGCTCTTTGGACGGAATGATAGGGTAAGATTTCTAGAAGCAGAACTAGAAAAGAAGGAGGAAGAGCTAGAAGAGAAGGCCAAGGATTTAAATCAGGAGGAGTTAATTAGCACTCAGCTAAAGCGTGAACTTAGGGAAGAAAAGGAAAGGGTGTGTAAAGTACATAAGAAAGTAGAATCCATCACAGATGCCATTGTTTTGAAGCATCTGGACCTGGCACCACCCACACAAAAGTATGGATCTTCCCTTGAGTGCCTTGAAGACTTAATGTGCATCCTCACCATGGAGAGGCAACCTCTAGCCTTAGAATCATGCAGCGTGCGGAGAAGGAGGATAAATTAAAGGTAGTAGCAATCATGGCTGAATACAAAAAAATTCATTGCGATGTAAAGATTTTTGCCCATACCGTTGAGGCCGCATATGACAACTATGCAGATAGAGATAAAGTGGCGAGTATTCTGGTCACCAACTATGAAGCAGAGCTTAAAGATTTCTAAGAAAAGAACAAAGGGAATAGAGCGAGTGGGATAGAATCCTGGCCAAGGTTGAAAAGAATTCAGAAGCTATTGAGGCCCTAAGGGGTACAATCAAGAACCGGCTAAAGGAGCTATACCCACATATTACTAGAAGGATGGACGCACTTGAGGATGTGGGCAAGGAGTTGGAAAAAATTGTTGACACTATGAACACTCAAGGAGATGGACTGAGTTTTGGGGAGGTAAGCGCCTAGTCAGCGACCTCTTCCAGAGAGTGCAAAATGAAGTCAATGCCTAGAACAAGTTGGAGGCCGAATTGTAAAAAGATTTTCCTAGCTTGTTGCAATAATTCCATCACTTCCCCATTCTTTCTTCTTTCCTAAATTCTTCATCCCCTTATTCTTTTTCCAATACGTTGAGTCTATTGTAATTATTTCTTTGAAGAATTTTTCCCGTGGACAAAGAACAAGTAAATTTTGGGGTGATGTTGGGCCCCTAAAATATTGACTAAGTACACAAAGGCGCATGGGCACGCAAGGCCTAGGTTGAAGGATGGGCATGCAAGGTAGGGTTTTAGAAGGGCCATGTTACGCATCGACAGAAAAGGTCTCGGGACTTAGCCATATTTGGTGTATCGAGAAGGACACATGAAATGCATGACCCGATTGGACATGCAGAGTGGATAAGGTGTCACTGGTGACAAGTTGGCCTAGGAAGGAATATGCCCTGCGATGGAAGCTTCTAGAAGACCATCATGGCAAAAAGTGGAGAGCTCGGTCCTAGAGGAACATTCTCCCTTAGAGGACCACATTGAGATACTTGTTACCGGATCGAGGCCGTAGAAGGATGAGTTGGCACTTTGGGGTACCTATAAATACAAGCGCCACGAGAAGAAAAAGAGAGAGATCGATAAAGAGTGGATATTGGGTTGTGTAGATGAAATATAGGAGAAGGATGTCTCAAGGGCTTGGGTTATTAAATTTATTTTTGAGAGCTAAATGATATGGATCCAGTTATGATGCATGAATTCGGTCTACCATGATGTGGTGTTTTGTAGTGAGTCTAATGAATGTAATGAGGTTACCAATTTAATTGAAAAATGATCCTTCTTGGTTCGGATTCATACATGATTCTTCATAGTTCCTTTTCATGTATGTTTATAAGATGAATATGAATTCTATGCATTTTCCTTTCTATTTTGATTTAGTTCTTTAAGTCTATTAAAGTATCTCTATCTGTAATGACTGTAATGATCTAGATCCATTCTGATCTCTATGATGTTTGCATGTCTCATTACTACTCACTTTCTATAAATTTTTGATCATAGATGATGTTTTCCCACTCAAATCACATAAAATATAGACTAAGCACCCGTGCGTGCCTCGGGTGAGTGCCCAATGCCCACTGGGTGATACGACGATGCACATGGGATTCCCTTGTTCTTTGGTGGGTGTAAAAATGACTACAAGTCTCAACTTATCAATGGAAAAGAATCATAATTTCTCAATAGCACATGAGACAAACAAGGATGATAAGTACAATACCTTCATATAATATCATATTCGAGCTTCAAATAGTCTCATATAGATAAAATAGACCTAAATGAAGTCTAAAACACAACTCACAACTTTCTCTTCCACTCCTTGATGTATGCACAAATATCATTAGTCCTCAATCAAATCAACACTCTGTGACATTGAACGCTCCTATTTACACTCCTTCATAACATTTAAACCTCACAAAATTCTTATTTCAATCATAGGATAATTGACTCTTTCTCCTTCTTGGATCTTCCTGAATACCTAGAACACCTTCATAAACTAGGACCTCATGGAGCAATGAATAAGACCTTCACACAATCAACATGTTTCTTCTTCACCTTTGGGATAAAATCAACATACTTGAAATCTTGATCCAACATTAAAAGTATATATAGACACAACAAAATTCTTGAAAGAGAAGCTGTTGGAAGCACAATGGTGAGAGGGGGTGAATCGATCCTTCAAAACCCTTTAACCAATTCAATTTAACTTGTATAAACCATTAACCATTCAACTATACATTAATGTGAGCTTAACAACATGAAACAATCATACATATGAGCATTATAAAGAGATAGTACACAAGAACACAATATGTAAGTTGGAAACCCTCAAGGGAAGAAAACCCACTAAAACTTTTGATTATATTACAAAAACTAAAATACTTGCATGAATATGACACATCACACAATATTTGTTTAGTGAGACACCAATCCCACAAGGAGCAACAACCCATCATTAGCAAGGCACCAACCATGCAAGGATGCTACAACACCTTAAATTGATCAAGAACCAACTCAACCACCTAGAAATGTATGATCACTAATGATATTCTGCTCACACAACTGATAGTGATCCAAGTTCATCTCCAAACACACCAAACCCTCATCAAATCTCTCTCTCTCTCTCTCTCTCTCTTGACTTTCTCAATCTTGATTTCATGGACTAAATTGATCAATAACCCTTACTTCTCTACCTCTCAACTATCCTTAGACTTCACACACTCTCTCGTTTTTTTCTTGATGCCCGTAAACCACTTTTAATATCTCTTAGTTCACACTTTTTCCAACTCTCACAACTAGTTCAAAATGAAAAAATACATGCACTTAAATAAATTAATCTTCCTCTAAACATAAATAGGTCATCCATGACCCTTAAGGTCGGTCATACCAACTTAAAAATTGCCCTACACATCTATATAAATTAACATGAAAGACCCATATGGGTCGGGCATGTACTAGGCCAAATATAATGCACAAATAGGCCTAAAAGTCTAGTTCTTCCTTCACCAAGCACTCCAAGACCTTCAAGGATTAATCTAGATTTTCATGCCTAAAAAGTATCCACATGCATCAAAAATCCTCACAACATCATCCAAAGGCTCATGAAAGCTGCATTCTTCACACATTCATTCTTAAGACCACCAAGTAGGATTGTTTCCTACTTAAACTAGGCACCTCGAAGAATGAGTCTACAACAATGAATTCAAGACCATACCAAAACACCTCAAATATGACACGTAATGACTAATTAGAAATAAAATTATCCAATGAACATAGAAAAAAAAACCTTATTAATAAATTGACAATGCCAATATGAAAACTTACCTTCTTCAAAGAACTTGAATCGACTAGAAACCAAATTTTCAAACTCAACCTTCTTTCACCCTTATCAACACATTCAAGACTTATAAAACAACTAAATAGGATTAAATTTCATCCTTATTCAATCTCAATTCGATATCCATCATCAGTTAAGACAAGATATTTATCTTTCAAACCAATCTTTAGACTAAACCTTTATTGTCCTCAACCCATCAAACTAGGTCAAATTGTGACCTTCTTCATACCACCTCAACCTAATTCCAAAGCTCAAGAAATTAATCCAAAAAATCATATGAGATGTCTAAAACAAATCCAAAGCCATCAATTATCATCACAAGACCACAAGTTCCCAAGATCACTCATTCTCCATTATTGTTAAAACTACCTTTTAGCCCAAAAACCAGTTAACCTATTTTGACATGTAAAGATCTTCAAATACCCTCAAAAATATCTAAAATAACTCAAAACATGTAGCATAGATCCCATAAAACTTAGAAGACCAATTTAGATATAGGTTATAATGGAAAATATGAGAGTAAAACCTTCTTTTATGAAAATAATTAAATTTGAGTGGGCTCCAGAAGCGTCATGACCTCAAATTACCACCATATAAAATATGGGAGAGTAATCTATCACCTAAAATCATAACATTTGTGGATAAAATCAATTATGGTCTCAAACTAAGAAATTTTCCTCGATCGCTCAAGCAAACTAGTGTTTCAAGCTCATAAAAAGTAACTTAGCTTCTTAGCAATTGTTCATCAAAGATAGAACCTCATTTTACCTCATTCTAACTCTGATATATTCTTAGTTCCATGCATCAAAATACTTGAAAGGATAAAAGGCCCATGTATACTTTATACGTGTCATCCAAGTTGATTTCTCTCACATCGAGCTACAAAACATGCATTCTAGAACTCAATAGGACCAAAAACATCATAACTTACAAAAATATTCATCATAGGACTCTGAATTGTTTTTCCCACAACACCATGACACACCTTACTAACATATTCAATGCTCACTTAATCATAAATAGGTTTTCATATTCTCAACCACTAGAACTTACCTAACTAAGTCTCGGGGCTTTTCATAGTCTAGGCTATAACCAAGTAAAATAACACCATACATGTGCATAAAAACTCTTCAAAAGGTCTATAAATCCTTGAGACAACATTTCTCACACACTTGAAGGACCTCATGGGCTCATATAGCTCTATAAATCACTCTCATCTTCATTTGGCCTCTAAACATGTAGACTAGGTCTAGATGATCACCAATAAACCATGCTCAAACTTGTTCCTGTACTCTAAGACATACATGATCATCTTAACACACTCAAATCATGCTCTACATACCTCTACCATGCTTCTCATGCCACCATAAAATGCAAACCATCATGCTTTATCACCCAAGCGAGACTAGGCCACTGATTAAACCATCTTGACTAAGAAAGTCTCATTTTCCCACTCTTACAACCACAACAATTTTTTTTTGACCATGTAATCATCATAACACACTCCCCTAGACCTCATACACCTTTTTCATTAATGTGATTGCACTTTTACATCAATGAAAACACTAACTCACTCATGAAAACAATCTCCCCCTTTTTCATTGATAGAAAATTGCCTTGTACTTCTCCCCCTTTTTACATTAATTAAAAAAACACATACTTGAGCATACATTATTAATATTTAATAGCTTATTTGTACCCCTTATTAGTTAGAAATATAAACCAATGTCATCACACAAGCACACAATCTTGTTTTACCTTTCTTGAATCTATTTTTGGCCTCTTTATGACTTGGAAAAATAGTAACTCTCCCTAGGTAGAGATTCATATAAGACAAACACATGCCAAAAACCTATATTTTGATTGAAAACTTCATTCTTAATCCTTTTAGACCAATATCAACTGAAGACACCATAAAAAGACCCGACCAGGGATATATAAAGACTTTGAACCACTTTAGGGCTGAGATCCTGAAGCATACCTTTAGACCATAAATGCCAAACTTCTCAAATCCATAATAACACACTAAAATCATAACACCTCACCTTATATCTCCCCCCGAGGTAATACCATCTCAATCTAACAAAAACACAAAAATATGATCACTTGCCTCAAATATACCCTTTAGAGATGGATCAATCATGTCAACTCAGTCATGAAGCAACTTTTCGGTGCAAATTTCCTCATTTTCTTGACACTTTAAATTCTTTGACTCATGAATTTCTCCCTTGCATCTATGCTTACAAAACACTAAAAATTCTTCCAAAAAGACATCATAACACATTATAACCCTGTTTGGAGATCAATAATAGCTCCTCCTATTTCAATAGATATCCATTGACTTGTAGCACATCATTTCTTCATACACAGGCCTCGTGCTCTATTATAGTGAAAAATGTTAACCATGCTAATCTGCAATACTATTATCTTCACTTTTCAAAGGAAATGTGCCTTCTATATCCCCCTCAACTCATGCAATCATACCAAAACATCATGTAAATATCAATCAAACTACAGTCATACTGAAATCATAAATATACCTTGCTTCTAATGGTTTGATCAAGTCATCATACAAAATGAATTACTTGCTTCAAGAATCTAGCATACTAGGCATGCAACATCACTTAAACCAACTCCAAAACAAGTTGAATACCTTTAAGAGCACAATGAAAACATATTAGCCTCATGAATACACTATTATAGTATTAACCTCTATCGGTTTTGTCAATTTCCCAGGGAAAACAATAGACAATAGGATAATACCACGAGACCGAAGGCCCTTCCATAAGGATTTCGGGGTTATCAGTATAATTTCAAGATTTGAAAGTCTTGTATGTCGTTCAGAAGGTTTCAGATCTTCCTAGATTGCTCTTTATTTTCCATGTCTTGGAGGTTTGAATTGATCTCTGAACGGGAAAATCAACTCGGTGGGCCCACATGCTAAAATGATCAGAATTAATACATCATGTTTATTATGCCTTTTTGTATCTTTTCTACCCTCTGGTTTGAGGAGAAGCCCTAGACTATTAAAATCAGGGTTTAAAAATAAATAGAATAAAGGAAAATTAACACTATGTAAAAATAGCTCACCGAGTTGTGTATTGAGAGGAGCTCGCTTAGGTCGACTCAACTTAGTGGAGTTAAGGAAGAGCTCGGGATCAATATTCTAGGAAGAGATTGAGCGGTTTGCTTGCATAAGGGACTCGAGTTTGGAGACTCATCTCGATATTGGTATGGTTGAGTTGAAGAATACATGAAAGCAGTTCACGGTTGAAAAGCAAAGGTGAGCTATAATTAGTAAATATCAGGTGAGCTTGAATACTAACTCGTGGTACAAAAATACAGAAGAGATGGATGTCTCGATATGAGCTCGAGCTCGATACGTAAGTCAAATGCTTTGAGCTCACCATAGTGGTATCTCACGTTATCATGAAGGCTGAGCTCACCTCAATACTGCAATAGAAGCACCGATGAATCCGAGTCATGGAGGTGAGAGGAGATTCATCGTGATGTAGAATAGGTCGGGTCATTGCAATAGTGTCAACTTAGAATAAGGGTCGAAGACAAACTCAAAGTTGAGATCTATAAATATGACCTAGATAGAAGGCTCAGTAGTATAGAACGTATGTCGAGTAGCCCAGGTCAAATGACATAGGAGATACCAATATGGAATTGAAGACTTTGAGCTACTCAAAGCAACATAGGGATTCAAAAGTGCTCGGCTTGAGGGAGCTCGGTTTGGGTCGCAACAACTACATTAGCGGAGTACGGTGTGTGGGCATCATGATGGAAGCAACTCGAGAAAGAATCTCGGTGGTGAACCGGGATGAGAGGCCAAGTCGGTGGTGGGAGCTCGGCATTGAAAGTGGAGCGAATTGAGCTCGATAAGCTGTGGATGTAGATAAAAATGTATGTCGAGTTTTTATTTCAGAAATCTTCTTCGGACAAATTCTTTTAAGATTTTTAGAGTTTTTAGGTGAAGATGTTGAGCGGAGTTGGATATCTCCAAAGCACAAAGTCTCAAACTACGAAATTCGGAGTTTTGGGTTTTGGCATTCGGAGATTATGTTGTTCGGGTTTCAGAGAAATTGAAGTTTGGAGGCCGGGGATAGTTTCGCAAACCACAAAGGAGTATGACAACTTGCAGGAGCTCAAGCTTGAAGATTTACCCCTTGAGGGTTCAAAATTTTGATGTAAGTACTAAAAGCTCGATCTCGATGGTCACTCAATGATCGCCAACATGTGAGCTCAGGAGAGTTTGCATCTCTTGCAAAAGATTGGAAACGGAATTCACTCGTGGAGGATAGAGCTCGGCTTGAAGGAATGTAAATGAACTCAAAGTGTTCATTTTAGGGTTAGAACTCATCAAGGCATACATGTGGTCAAATTTTTCTTGACGGTGTTTAACGGGGGCTCAGTTTGATACGTGGGAATAGGCTCAATGTTTGTGAAAAGATAGAAATGAGGGTCGTGACAATGTAGGATGGCATATTGAGCATGGCTCATTCAACACAATGAGTAAGGAGTTTTAGAGCTCATGAAATTCATTTGATCTCAGGATTGAGATCATAGGCATGAAGCTCAGAAGCAAGGTATTAAGGTGGCAGGGAATGATCCCAGTCATGATTTAATCATAGAAAAAGTTCAGAGCTTGCATAGTGAAAGGTGATTAACTCAATTCCGTGAGTCACACAATGGTCACGTGTGGAGTTTGAGGTTGGAAGAACACAACTCATGGCCCATGTGATACGGAAGGGTGACTATTTACTCGCAAGGGCTCCATGCAAAATGTGTTCACCAAAGTATGGAGTTCATGTAAAATATCCAGGGTTCAATTTAGCAATAATAATCCTTAGTGCAGCGAAGGAAATCAACTCGCAGAGCTCAGTGGCCATTAAATGAGATAGCTCGGAGTTGAGAGTGACGATGGAACTCGATAGAAGGAACTTGTACCTCGACCGAGTCATGTCAAACAAGCCAACCGATGTAATAGGCTTCAACGTGTTAGAAAAAAGTATGAGCAAGTCAAACATATTGAACTCAACCAAGCAGATGGGAGGATTGGGACAGACCTAACACGAGAGGATTAAAACATGGTGGACACATAAACCCGTTTCGTCCAAGGCATGAATTCATACAGTGATGATCGACTCATGCAATGGTGTTCGAGCCATTTAGGAGGTCGAGATAAAGGTGATAGCTCAGGAGATGATGATCAATGAGCCATACGTCTCGAAGAGCTTGTGAAATGTTGAAGGCATCGGTCAAGTAGCTAGCAAATCAATACAATTTTAAGAACTTGGTGCTTAGCTTGAGGAGATGGATGCGGAATCGAAAATTGACTCAGGAGTTGTCTTATTGAAAGGGAGTGTTAGGAAAGCTTGTGTTTAACTTGGAAATGAGATTGAGGGAGAACTCAGGCACGATAATCCTATAGAAGAAAGAGCTTGAGGTTGGTGTCAGCTTGAGCATGGTGGGAAAGTTTGATTTTTGATTAGTTTTTGAGCAAATCATGGAGGTGTGTGGCATCAATAACCGATTCACAGATAATAACAGAGAGAACTCATGCTTACCAAGCCAAGTAAAATTAAAGACCAAAGGAGTGTTTGCGGGGTGTGGTAGATTAGATCTAAGTAAGTTCATAGGGGTCTCGATCAAGGCTAGGTACATTCACTCATGGAAGACAAAGGAGAGATCATGATCATGCTTGGAGTGGTGAGCCATTTTCCTTTTCGAAGCCTCAACACACCATTCTATTTTAGATTTTTTGTTTCAAACAATTCCATTTCGGAATTTCAGAAATTTTGTGGGCGAAAAGTTGAGTGAGTTGGGTTTTTTCCAAAGCCGGAAATCTGAAACTCCAAAATTCAGATTTTTCGGTTTTGAGGTTCAGAAGTGTTTTGCAGTTTGGCACGACAGAAGGATTTCAGACTCTGAAGTATGAAGTGAGTCAAGTTAATGTAGAGGGTGGTTTCCAAATATCAAGCTGAGTCAAGGGGCGAGCCACCAGGTCAAGGGTCACCTTTGTGTGGATGCAAATGAATGGATCATCGTTAAAAGTGTCGAAGGCGAAGAGATAATTGCAAGTGTTGACACATGGCTCATTCAATAATTGAAGACTCGCAAGTTTTAAGGCCTCGACCATTCGAAGTAAAAGTAAGTTAAACACATAAGCGACTAATGTGGAGGTATAAATTATAATGCGATGAAAACATGGAGAGAAATGTGCTCGGTGGGAGTTTGAAGTGGGAGATGTACATTAAGTATCCCGACCATGTAACAAAGGCGAGGAAGTTTAAGTGAAGAATCCACCGAGTTAAACTTGGGAGCTGACCAATGTGGGAAGGATCCCAACCATGTAATGCATGGAAATTTAAAATACCAACTTAGTTTAAGGTGCTTCGGGAGATTTATTGAAATTTTAATTTTAATCATTTGGAGAGGGATTCACATGAATGGAGAAATTCAAAATTTTTGGGTTATTATCAATCATGTTAATGAGGACAGTGCCCCGGAATGCCCAACAAGCAAGTTTCACTCAGGAAGCCATAACTTCCTCCCTGGTTGCCCGATTTTTACAAAATTATAGTTGATGGAATTAGGATAAAAATAGCTACACCATGGAGCCATCAAAAGATGAATTTTGGAGGTTTTTCATTCCAAAATTGCAGGTTTTCCTCGTTCCTTGGGTGGTGCCTCGAAAGGTGGAGGTGCAATAAATGAGAAAACATGGCCAACAACAATGATGGATTATTTCCTACATTCTAGCCTAGATTCTAGGACTTCTCCCTCTTTCTCTCAACCACTTAAAGTTTTCTATAAATGTAAGTTGGAGTCTCATTCCAAAGGGTTCCAACAAGTGGATTCTAATAGGTCACACAAGTTGGTGGATTAGACACTTCCAAGCTTCCCCTTCTCTTCACAATTTGTGAATCTGTAGGCTCTCAAGCCTTTCTTCTTGAAATGTAATGACAGCTTATGCCCTTTTCACCTGATGTAATGATGCACTGTGCAAGTGCTTGAAGTAATGATAATTATGCTTTGTGATCATATGAATGTCCTTCCATGATTTTTCTACTTCTATTTGCCTCTCTCATGTTTTTAGGTGCATAGTGCAAGTTCAAGTTTCCATTGCAGGTTTGTGGAGTTTTGTGCTTATCAAGTAGTGAAATATTGCATGCAGTTGAGTTGTGGTGCTTGTTCACCCTTCTCAAGTTCATCCTTTTTCACTGGGAGATTGGTAGTTTATTGTCTGATTGAGTTTAACAAAGGAACGCATGCTTCCAGTCTATGGTATTTTGTACCCTTTCCAAGTTGCAATAGGTGAAGGTGGCCAACGATGCAAGCATCCTACCCACATTAACCCTTCCAGAGGTTAAACATCCCTTTTCTTGGTGCATCACCACTTCTAGTTTAGGTTTTATTTCCTTGCAAATATCTTTCCCTAATCCCATGAAATGTTAGCATAGGACTAGTTAGCCTTTTATCTTGCATTAGAAGTAGTGTTGTGTTTAGTTTAGGAAGAGGAATTCGGCCTTCTCCGGAGGTTCACCTCAAGCCCAAGTCCCACATCTTGAGAGGTGATCCCATGTGTCCCAATCACACCGAATGTCGTGATCCATTTTTAGGCCATTCGAGGGGTGCAGTGATTTGGTGACAACAATCGAGATCATACAATTTTATTTTGAATTCATCCTCAATTATGGATTTTATTCATTGTTTTGACATCACAAGTTGTTTTGATGCAAAAACAAACTTGACACACCTTATATCATGAGTCAAGAACTGAGACACAACTATCATCATAAGAATAACCTCAAAAATTATACCTTTAGACTCTAAAAATTCTGTGCACTTCTCCATAGACGTAAATTAACAATTTTCCCTTCTTGACACTCTTCTCAATTCCTTGGAGTAGATTATTGATTAGCTATGCTCCCTCTAAATGTTTTTTCATCTTCTAGTGATTTCCAAAGGAAGGGATAACACCTAAATTATCCCATAGAATCTCAAATGTTTCTTTTAGAAGTGGCTTGATCAAGATATCTGAAAGTTCTTCCTTAGTGGACATATGTTCGGGGTTCATTTTAAGATACCTATGGGAAATCAAAGGTGGAAAATCCCTGGCAAATATGCCCAGAACCAATTTTGTAAAACATGTAAAATTTCTAGGGTTTTTATGTAAAATTTTCACGTGAAATAAGCTTTCATTTTCAATACATGCGACAACAAGTTTCTTGTCCGCACAACCGCAAAATTTAAATCTCCCATCAATAGAATATCCTTGTTGTGGGTCAAAGAAATATTGTATTGTGCATCAACAAGAAATCTTGTCATGCGTCACTTATAGCGAGTTCCATGCATCAACAACAAAATGCTTATCGCACATCGTGAAATATACTTATTGCGCATCAGTGAAATCTCCTTGTCGCGCGTTAGTGAAATCTCCTTGTCGCGTGTCAATAAATTACACTTTTCACCTGATTGTAAACTTCAAAACATATCTGAACTGTGTACTGGTGCTTAGAGTACGCAAGTTCACAGTACTTGATATGTCGATACCTCAACTAGTAGTTAGTTAGTAGTATACTACCGGTGAATCACCTAGGTTTTTATAGGATATTTTTTCAAATGTAGGTGAAGCCGACCCCTAAAAAATATATACTGTAAATTTTAGGTGAACAGGACACTGACTTGCTCCGAAAAATTCACCTTTTCAAATTTTCCTAAAATGAAATTTTTGCCATATTACGAATATTCACCACTAAAATTATCCCGCATATGTTCCAACTTGATTCCTTTCTCACTAACCCAATATCCCAAGAAATGATTTTTAATTGGAATGTTCTTGGTCTTGGAATACAAAACATGGTTCTTGGATACATTGGTGGCACTTTTACTATCATAGAAAATAATTGTAGGCTCATCACACTTCACTTTATAATCTTCTAAGGTTTGTCTCATCAATAGAACTTGTGAAAATCATTATGCAATAACAATATATTCAGCCTCACATGTGGAAAGGGATATTAGAGATTATTTTTACTTAGCCAAGAAACATGAAATTCTCCCACAAAGAAGGCTCCTCCACTTGTAATTCTTCTATCATCAAGACTACCTTCCCAATTAGCATTAGAGAAATGTTTTAGCTTAAATTTTTCACTCCTTGGGTACCACAAACCATATTTTTAGTCCCCTTAAGATATATAAAAATCCTTTTCACTTCTTGAAGGTGTGTCTGTTTAGGTTCTTTTGGAAACCTTCCAACAAGCCCTATAACTTGAAAAATATTAGGTCTTGAATAAGTTACATATAATAGGATACCAATTATGGATATATACTATGTTTGGTTCACTTTAGGAGAGATGTCATCCTTGATTAACTTGCATCCAGTGATCATAGGAGTCCCAACAGGTTTTAAATCCTCTATTTTTGATCTAGATGACATTTTTGGATGTTTGGGAGTTCCCTAAATCCCCCTAAACCATGAAAGTTTGGTAGAGCATTCGGTGAGATTTTTGTCGAGTGCACGAAACACAAAAATAGACTCTGTATGCTAAAGATACATCTGGTCAAAATTTGGTCAACATTTAGAACCGGAAGGGTCAATTGATTAACGTGGCGTGACCCATGCCGGAAGTGGAGTACATTTGGAGGAGCAAAATAAATTTTTTTTTGCGACGCGATCTTTGACACTCATATTGAGACGGGTGGACTTCACTTTTTACTAGTCGGGGCCCTTGGCGGGTTTGGCACACTATTTTCACAAAGGGTTCCTTTTCCACCGCATCGTATTACGACACGTGGTGGGTCCTCAAGCCATTAAGTTCCCTACCACCATGATGATAGTGCTTCCATACGAAACAACTCGGTTTGACTAGCTCGGTAGAACTCGGGGATCTCTCTTCTTAACTTGGTGAGCTCATTATAATGCAAAGTGAGTCATATGGTGTGGGTGAGATATATATTTAACCCGATGAGTTGATTATTTTCATTAGAAAATATTTAATGGTTTGCGATATATTATTTCAACTCGGTGGGCTCCTACGACTTGGCCAACATGGCCCTCATATTATATATCATCGCCCATAATTTATATTTCACTATTGTGTTATTAAACACCCTAACCAAACATTCATAGGAGGGAAAAAGTATTATTGCATGGCCATGCCACATCTATACTAAGGAATTCAAGGTTTTTAAAAGCCTATTTATACACTTAACCCATGAATGTGGGAGTTATATGGACTAACCTATGTGGAGATAGGGGTGACGACCCAATAAAGTGGACCGGTCCAAATGCCAAGCCACGTGGAGTGGTACGATAAATCAAAGTGGCGTGCATATAAAATGACATGGTTATGTGACATTTAATGGGTGGAATTAATTAAAATGATAGGCATTTAAATATGTAATATCCTTAAAGTCTTATGCGGTGGCACAAAGGGGTCGATGGGGAGAATTGAACCGCCACCGCCCATTTATAATTCATAATGCATCACCTCCACACCACCTTAGCTCAATAGGTATAAAAAGGATCTTGTGGTACTTGATCAGCGGAGACTATCCGATACAGATCCATAGGTCATAAATGGTAATTTTCACATATCACTTATTTTAGAGGTCCTATAGGAAAAATCAACCTTTGGGGTAAAAAGGGAAAATGCAAATAATTTCCCCACGCTCCTAATGGTGATGTTTTCTTCCTAATATGGAGGCTTTTTGACACCGTTTTAATCTACGGAAGTCACATCAGTTTTGGAATCAATCTAGAGTCTTCATCAAGTGTGTCACTCATCCAAGGAAGATTATTGAAGACATATACTTATGTGATGGTCACTATCGGTGAGTTTCTACTTCTTGGTGGACTTGAAGAAATTTTTCTTCATATTTCCAACTCAGATTAATCTATTGGATCTTGATCACTTGTATTTATCTGGTTATGATTCATGGGTAAACGGCTAGGTATGTGATCATTAGGGCGGGATCCTTATACAACTATCACAGGGCGGAATCCCTATAAAACTATCATAAGGGTGGAATCCCTATACCACTATCATTGGGTGGAATCCTATACAACTTTCATTATGGATATTCAAATTAGATACATTCCCTGATATCCTCATTTAGATTCATAGCTTCATTGTATGTTTATATTAGTTTACAACTCTGAAGTATAATGAATCGGTTCATATGAACTCGAATATGTAGGGAATCTTTGAACTCCATTATCAATTTCATTTTGTAGTATGTATGTGTTTCCTTTACATTGCATTTCATTTAAGTTGATAATATATATGGAGTAAAAATATTGGAGTGCTATAGAGGTCCATGGGTAGTTTAAAATTTTACCCATGTTTACGGATCAAGATGGTATCAAAGCTATTTTCGTGATTGTTATAGCTGTATGGAGATACCAGTTTGTGATTTACTAATCCCATAAATGCGAGACTATTTGGCTTGATATTCTTACTCAAAGCTTTGCAGTATTCGAGGACCAATTTTTTTAAAAAGTAATCATGGGGAAAGAATTGAAGAGGGAAATCTTTGGAAGATCTCAAGAGAATCAATTAACAAATCCAACAAGAAAATGTGTTCTGTGATGCAAGTTCTCTTCCCTCAAAGAGCAAGTTGATCGGTGAAAAAGGAGTTGGAATCAAAGGACGGTATTTTGATTAGTTAGGAGTGTGGTGATCAAAATAAGGCCATTCCTTCTACTTTAGATGCAGACACCATGACAGAGTGCACTGTAAGTTTCTTACCACGATAATATTCTTCTTCCTCCCATTCAGTTTCAGATTCAGGTAATAATGTCTTTGGTTTGTTTTAAAATCATACTAGAGGCATTAGATCCAAATTGTTATTTAAGATGGGTTATGATGGAAGAGGTATTATCAAAGATAGCCAATGAATTGTTAACCCAATATAGGTCGAGGATCATCCTCATTTTGCAAGATTGGGTTTTAATAGTGTGGGAAAGGATATTGAAGAATGTTCCAAGCATGCTGGAGGAATACAAGCTTACGAAGGCTAAGTGAATACCCCACAAGTCATGCAGGAATCAGGTGCTTCTTCATCAGAGGATAGATTTGGTATGAAAAATTAGTGTAGAGGTATCCAAGTTCCACCTCCACATTCTTACCATAAGCACCATGAAGGTTGTAAAAATTCTGATCCACTCTTTCAGTATAAGAATTTTGGCTTTGATATTCAGAAAATATGGCATGCGTTTCCTTGTACATTTTATGGGATGCATAACCATTCTATTTCTAGATGTTGGAAGAGGAGGATTTTTTTGAAGTTGTTGTCGTTCACTAGGAACAAAGCAAATCATAAACCTTCATCTTTTGATCCAGATGTGAGAAATGGAAATCGTATTTCCTCAGCTCAGAAGAAGGTAACGAGGCAATTTTTTGCTTGTTGTCATGTGCATGGCCATCAAGTGGACACTTGTTGAAAAATTCATCCATCTCGCCATAATAGTAATGACAAGCCAAAGATGGAATACAAACCCATGGCTAAGGTAAATGAAGTTGTGACTCCACCACCAGTTGAAAATGTAACCTCAGCCCAGGTAATGCCTGCAGATGAAATTCTGTTAGTGTGGGTTGGTAAACAAATTTTAAACTTTCTATTGCATAGCTCTTGATTGTTAGCATGTATTTTTAATACCCAATTTGGGGCATTGTTTTTACATATGATGCTTACAAATGTAAGACCCTAGTAGGGGAAAATTGGTGTGGGCGAGCTCGTTATAATGCAAGGCGAGTCATATGGTGTGGGCGAGCTTTTTATTTAACTCATGCAAGTTGATTATTTGCATTGGGCAAGCTTTAATGGATATATTATTTCAATTCGGTAGGCTCTTACGAATTGGCCCACATGGACCTCGTATTATATACCACCGCTCTTGATTTATATTTCACCACCGAGTTTATTAAACACCCCGACCAAACATTCATAGGAGGAAAACGTATTATGCGTGGCCATGCCATGTCTATACTAAGGTGGCCAAGGTATGTGAGAGTTATATGGACCAACCTACGTGGAGATAAAGTGGATCGGTCCAAATGTCAAGCCACGTGCAAGTGAAAATATAAATCAAAGAATTGGGCATATAAAATACCATGGTTATGTGGAATTCAATGGGTGGAATTAATTAAAATTCGATCCATTATGTAATAACCTTAAAGGCTTAGGCGGTGGTAAAAGGGATTCGGTGGGGAGAATCAAACCCCCAACGCCCATTTCAAATTCATAATGCCTCGCTGCCATACCACCTTAGCTCGATAGGTATAAAAAGGATCTTGTGATACTTGATCAACAGACTATCTCGGGGAGAGCCATAGGTCATGAAAGGCAGTTTTCACATATCACTTATTTTGGAGGTCTTAAAGGAAAAATCAGCCTTTGGTGTAAAAAGGAAAATGTGCAAAATTTTCTTACGCTCCCCCAATGGTGATATTATCTTCCCAATATGGACGCATTTTAACACTTTGTTTTAATCTACAGAAGTCACATCGGTGTTTGGCATGCATCTAGAGTCTTCGTCAAGTGTGTCACTCATCCAAGGAAGATTATTGAAGACATATACTTCTGTGACGGTCACTATCAGCTAAGTTTATACTTCTCATTGGACAAGGAGTAGTTTTTTTTTCATATTTCCAGTTCATAGTAATCTCTTTGGATCTTGATCACTTTTATTTATTTGGTTTTGATTCATGGGTAATAGGCTAGGTTTTTATCATCGGGTAGAATCCTATACAAATATCACGGGGTAGAATCCTATAAAACTATCATAAGGGTAGAATCATTATACCACTATCATTAGGCGAGAATCCCTATACAACTATCATTTGGGTATTCAGATTAGATACATTCATTGGTATCCTCATTTAGATTCATAGCTTCATTGTATGTTTGTACTAGTTTACAAATCTAAGTATAATGAATTGGTTCATATGAACCTGGAGATATAGCGTGACCAAACTCCGTTATCAATTTTTTTTTGCAATGTGTATGTGTTTCCTTTACATTGCATTTCATTAAAGTTGATAATATCCATGGAGTAAAAATATTGGAGTGCTTATAGAGGTTCGTCGGTAGTTTAAAATTTTACCCTTATTTATAGATCAATTTGAAAAAAATTAAACATTTATTTTATGTATTTGTCTTGTGATATGAATATACCATCCTTTTTCGATTGACCTGTAGTCCTAAGAAGAAGGTTAATTCACCAAGAATTGACATTTCAAATTATCTTTTCATGATCTCAAAAACTCATGAGTCGTATGTTAATTATTTCCTTCAAATATGATGTCATCCACATAAAATATTGTAACCAATAGATGTCCTCCTTCATCCTTGATGTATAAATTACTATCATCTACACCCTTTTGAAACCTTGATCAGTCAAGTACTTATCTAGTCTTCCATACCAATCCCTAGGTGTTTGTTTTAGCCCATAAAGTTCCTATTTCAATCTGCGCACATAATATTTCTCATCAGTCAGAGAGAAACCATTAGGATTCTTAATGTACACTTCTTCTTCTATATTACCATTTAATAATGTAGATTTGACATCCATTTGATACACCTTAAATCCCTTATACCATACATATGATAGAAACAATCTAATGGCTTCCATTCTAGCCACTGGAGAAAATGTCTCTTCAAAATCAACTCCTTCAACTTGAGCATACCCTTTACAAACTAGCCTAGATTTATTTCTTGTAACTTCTCCATCTTCATTCAGTTTGTTCCTAAACACCCACTTAGTTCCAATGACATTTTTGTCTTTAGGTCTAGGGACTAATTCCCAAGTCTTTATTTTTCTCAATCTAATCAAGCTCTTCATTCATAGCATTGATCCAAAATTCATCTTTTCTTTCCTCTTCAACACTTTTAGGTTCAAACTTAGATAAAAGAGTAATGTTTTCTTAATTTTGGATACTTACAATTTTTATTCTTGTTGTAACCCCTACATCCTTCTTGCCTAAAATATGAGATTTAGGATGATCTCTCCGATTTTCCTTTAAGGAGTCTTGGTGTCGGGGCTCTCTTCTTCATCTGTTATCTTGAAAAGTTCTTCATATTCCTTATATCCCATATTTTGAGATATATATCTTGACTTACAATTAGTTTTCATGGGGTATAATTCATCAAATCGTACCCTTGCACTCTCAACCAGAATTTGTAATCATTTTATTATAACATTTGTAGGTTGTAATTCTTGAGGAGTATCCCAAAAATATACCTTCATTAGACCTTGAATTAAATTTCCATAGATTATATTTAGTCCTCTTAATGAAACACCTACTACCAAAAAATCTACAATGTTCCACATTTACAGGCCTCCTTTTCCACAGTTCATAAGGGGATTTTTCACCATTCACTCTTAATTAACATTTTTGAGAACATACATAGCTTTATTGATTGCCTCTTTCTAATGACCATCAGACAACTTGGATTCACAAAGCATTGTCCTATCCATCTCCATAACAATCCTTTTTTTCCTCTCTACTACCCCATTTTGTTAAGGAGTTCTAGTAGTTGAGAATTGACTCCTAATGAAATGGGGTTTCAAAAATTCATTAAAATTATTAGACCAAAATTCTCCTCCTCCTCATCGTCGATATTAGACATTTGATTCTTCCATTTTCTTGATTCTCTATAAGTGCTTTAAATGCCTTAAAAGTATTAAGCACCTCTATTTTTTCCTTTAAGAAGACTACCTAAGTAAATCTAGTATAGCCATCAATTAAAAGCATAAAATAGGACTCACCGAGTCAATCTTACGGTCCTTATAGGTCCACAGAGATCGGTTTGAATGAGTTGTAGAGGCCTTGAGGTGGAATGCTGATTTTTTTGTCTTGAACTTTCTCCTTGTTTTCTTTCTGTGTAAACAAGCCTTGCACATGGTATCTTCTAGTTTTCTTAACCTTGGCATGTTCTTGAAATGTCCTTTTGAACTAATATTGAGAGGATTATCAAAATTCAAGTGTCCTAATCTTCTATTCCATAACCATTTGTCATATACTTTACTCAAAAGACACCTTTCTTTATTGATTTCATTAAGTATGTACATATTTTTATCAGTCCTTCTAGCTTTCCCTATAAGCTTACTCTATTCATTTTTCATGATTTTGCATTCTTTTTCATTGAAAGTCGAGTTGATCTTTTCTTGCACATTTGACTCACACCGATAAGGTTTTGTTTTAGTCCCTTAACATACAAGACATTTTTAGTGAGATTCTTCCCATTATCCAAACTCAATCTATCTCTTCCTACATTTTTATAGTAGTGTTATCACCAGATATAATAGACCCTAATGCATTTTTATTTAAAGAGATGAATTTTATTTTGTCGACGAGTCATGTGAGAAGAACACCCACTATGAATATACCATATCAAATTTTCATCTTAACTATGAAAGGAAGTTTTAGAAATCTAACACTCTTCATCTTTTGTCCTTGATTATATAAGACCTAAAACCAAAACATGCTCCTCCTTATATTCTTTGCATTATTCACGAACCTTCAAAGAAGATGGTGATGAAGAACATATATCGAGGATGGAATCCCATATGTCAAACCCTAAGGGTTTCAAATAAGCTCTCATTTTGATCAAAGGAAATTCTTCAACTTGAACTAGTCTACCTGCCATACCAATGCATCAAAAGATCTCCTTTAAGTGATTGGAATTCTTCAAAATGGCCTTATCTCGATATAAATTGTTGAAAGAAAAATGTACCGAGAGGGGAGGGGTGATCTAGTCCTTCAAAACCTTTAACAAATTCAATTTAATTTTTATAAACCATTAACCATTAACCATTCAACCATGCATTAATGTGAGCTTACGAACATGAAATAATCATCCATATGAGCATAATCAAGATATAGTACACAAGAACACACTATGTAAGTGGGAAAATCTCAAGGGGAAGAAAACCCACTACAGCCTTTTATTATATTACACAAATAAAAATACTTGCATGAATATGACAGATCACACAAGATTTTTTAGTGACACACCTATCCCACAAGGAGCACCAAAACCTATTGAGAAAGAAACCAACCCTATAAGGAGGATGCAACCCCTAAGGTGATAAAGAACTAACTCAGCCACCTAGAAATGATGATCATTTATGATATTCTTCTTGCCACGACTAATAGTGATCTAATCTCAGCTTCAAACACACCAAACCCTAATCAAATCTCTCTCTCTCTCTCTCTCTCTCTCTCTCAATCTTGCTTTTTCATGGACTACATTGATCAATCACCCTTGTTGCTCTGCCTATCAACTCTCCTAAGAATTTCACACACACTCCCATTCATATATTGATGCCCTTAAACCAATTTTCTCTCTCTCTCTCTCTCTCTCTCTCTCTTAGTTCGCACTTTTCCCCTCTCTCATAACTAGTTCATAATGAATAAATATGTACACTTAAATACACAACTCTTCCTCTAAACATTACTAGGTCATACATAACCCTTAAATTCGGTCATTTTAACTTATAAATAAACCTAAAAATCCATATAAATCAACATGAAAGAAGAGTATGTGTTGGCAATGCACCAAGACAACTACAATGCACAACTAGGCCTAAAAGGTTATTTCTTCCTTCACCAAGTATTCCAAGACCTTAAAGGGATTCACACAAATTTTTATGCCTCAAAAATCTCCACACATGTCAAAAATATGCTCAAAACATCATCCAAAATATCAAGGAACTCTTATTCACTCATTCATCTCATAACACCACCAAGTACAACTATTTCCTACTCAAACTAGGCACCTCTAGGAACCAATCTCCAAAAATTAAGTCCAAGCCCATATAAAAACACCTAAAATATTCCATGTAACCACTAATTAGAACTCCAATGACCCGAGGAATACCACCAAGCATGATATACCTCATTAATCAACCAACAAAGCCAATAGGAAAATTCTTCAACAAGTTGAATTTCCCATAAACTAGTTTTACAAACTCAACCTTCTTGCACACTTTATGAAAAACTAAAGACTTGTAAAATTATGTAATAGGATAAAATATCAAGGAACTCTTATTCACTCATTCATCTCATAACACCACCAAGTAGGACTGTTTCCTACTCAAACTAGGCACCTCTAGGAACCAATCTCCAAAAATTAAGTCTAAGCCCATATAAAAACACCTAAAATATTCCATGTAACCACTAATTAGAACTCCAATGACCTGAGGAATACCACCAAGCATGATATACCTCATTAATCAACCAACAAAGCCAATAGGAAAATTCTTCAACAAGTTGAATTTCCCATAAACTAGTTTTACAAACTCAACCTTCTTGCACACTTTATGAAAAACTAAAGACTTGTAAAATTATGTAATAGGATAAAATTTCATCCCTATTCAATCTCAAGTGGATAGATATCATCAAAGAAGCCAAGATATTGGTCTTTGGACCAATCTTCGAGACCAAACCCCTCTTCTCCCGAAATAGTCAAACTAGGTCAAGTTGTGACCTTATTCATACATCCAAAACATCATATGAGATGTATACAAAACCTATAATTCCATCAATCATCATCACCAAGACAAAAAATTCCCAAGATCACTCATTTTCCATGATTGCTAAAGATGCCTTTTTAGCCCAAAAATGAGTGAACCTATTTTGACCTATGTATGTCATCAAACGGCCTCACCAAGATCTAAAATGACTCAAAACATGTATAATAACTCCCATAAAACTCATAACACCAATTTAGTTATGGGGTCTAATGGAAAAACTTAGAGTAAAACATTCTTTTCTGAAAACAAATAAATTTGGGTAGGCTCCACTAACTATCATGAGCACAAACCACCACCATATAAAAGGTGGGAGAGTAATATATCACCTCTAATCATAAAATTTGATGATAAAATCTATTATGGGCTCAAACCAAGAAGTTTTCCTCCATCACTAGCAAACTAGGGTTTCAAACTCATAAAAAACAACCTACCTTATTGATTTAACAAAATAAGGTTTATTAGACCCTAATATTATACGAGTCACTAATGAAAACTATGATAAACAACTTCTAGAATATATATGACACAAGCGAATAAGATAAAAATTTATGAAACCCTAATTACAAGGAGGTAAATAGTGACTTAGCTAATTTACACTTCCCTGAAGGTGATATGGATAGGAAGAATTGATGAACATGAAGGGCGGACTATCGTAACCATGCTCGATAAATTCTAGAAATGTTGGATTAGGCTAGACTAGGGCACTTGAAATGGGGCGAGGGTACCTAGGTGCAAGATACCCTCTTTAGGAACTTGTGACCATGTAGGAGCTTGGAATTTAGTTTTTTTGGTGTCAAGCAAGTGTCATTGTTGGTCACTTGTATGTCTTGCTTTGATCAAAGAATTATCCTGTGCCACGAAAAGAGATGTCGAATTGCAAAACCCTCAAACTACATTAAATCCCAAAAATAAAATATGGAATATGGGGAGTCGATTGATCCTGACGGTCACCCGATTGAGTGAACTTACGACCAAATGCTACACTACATCTCAGACTCCATGTAATTCTTGTGATTTTGTGAAAGGATCATTCCCTAGGAAGCCCTTATGTAAGTTTACTTGATAGCGGGCAAGAGATAGATGTAAAAATTTAAATAGATGTGTGGATGAAAAAATGAACATCCCCTTCCTATGAAGTGTATGCAAAAAATGCACTCCCTCATCCCTTGAATGGATGCTAGATAGATGCCTTTGGATGCAAGCTTAACCTTAGGTAATGATACTAAATGCTTAGAGATTTGTCCCTTATTTTTATCACATAGCTATGTATTTATATGATTCCCTTGGTTGAATTTTCTAATTGATAAGTGAAAGTATGACCCATAAGAAAATAAGATGCCCAAAAGATAAAAGAGACCCAAAAATAAAGAGTAAGATAAAAGAGGTTAAGGGTGCCTAGAGGGGACAAGGGCGCACTGGGCACCGGTGTTTGGATTAATAAAAGATAAATCAATAAAGTAATGACTAGGTTTTAGGGTGTGAAAGACAATAAAGAATACAAAAACAAAGAAAATAGGCTAAATATAGTTGTCAATTACTAGTTTTATTGCTTAGGAATTATACGAATGCGAGTATATTCTTAGGACCTAGAAATGTACCCAAGTGTGTGATTATTTTTCTACATTTCCCCCCACTTTATGTTGTTAAGTGAATACTCGATAACATAAAGTAGTTAGAAACGTACATGATAACTATGTAGAGTTTGATGGCGAAATACTTGGTGAGTGGAAAAGTGAAAGCGTGAAGTGATAATGAAGCATGTAAGCTAAGAAAGAGAAAGTGACCCTAGGGGTGAATCGTATTGTGTTGTACCATATTGTACATGTTTTTCTTGATGTAGGGTTACTTCTTGTTGCGTATTAAGGATGGACCTAAAAATAAGAGTGAAAGAGTAGTCAAAGTCATGTATTATGAAAACTCTTGTAAAAGTATGTAAATGTGAAAAAGTAGTAAAAGGAAAGTGTGCACTTGATGAACATGAGTGTAAAAGGATATAAATATGTCCTAAAAATGTTGTAGAAGAGCAATTTTTTTGGGCAATCTCATGCCAAACACAAGTTTTTGGGCGATCTCACACCACGACAGAAGAGCTTTAGGGAGAGATGTCTAGTGTTACTCTCCTTTCATGACTACTTCCAAATTATAAACCACTGAAAATGATGTGATGTTTGTTCATTTCGAGTTATACCGTATTAGTTCCATATTTGTTCCAAGTTGAATTTGGATATTTTATGCATTATAATTGTTGTAGGACTGTTCATGTACTATGAAATTTGATATGTGAACTCATGTAAACTTTGTTATCTAAGAAAGTAACTTTATCTACCTTAAGGACATAGGTGCCTGGGGAGGTCGGGAGCACCCAGGTGCTAGTGTATATACCTAGGTTCTACTGTCTATTCTGAACTAAGGACCCAAGTCAAATTATGGGCCATTATGTGATTGTGTGATTGTGTTGTTCTTGTATTGTATCTACGAGTTGCTATATAGGGTGATTGATTTACCCAATATATTCCCCCTTGTTTAGAGTGCATGTGATGTTGATAGGAGTATGTGGTCCAAAGAGAGGACCTAATAATAATCTAAAACTGTATCTCTATAGGGGGAGGGGAATGTACATGGTAGAAACCAAGGCACATTAAAAAAAGGTGGCTAGATACATGTGTTGGTAAAACAATCTAGAAAACATGCAATAGAAGACAATGTAACAAGCAAGAAGACAAGATAGACCATGAAAAGCATATTTCAAAAATGGGACATTGCTCACAATATCACAAGTCGATTAGGGAAGAAGCAACCAAAAGCATACGAGTGTACACACAAGACAAAAGGCATATCCCACAAACAATAGCATACAATGTCAAACAATAGAAAAAAAGATAAATCAGACAACCATGATGGCATATAGTTCCTACAAATAAAATTTTGCACATGAAGCACCTATTAGCATGTTAGAAAGATAGAAATTATGTAAAATCATGTATAGATCCATGGAAATTAGTGTGCTAGTAAGAATAGGAAATAGTATGTAATGAAATGATAACACTTGTAGTGTGTAAGAGTAAGTTGTAAATTCCCCTAGAAGCCTCGTTGGGGCTGGTAAAAGGTATTGTTCCAAACATCATTTTTGTGTGTAGAGATCTATAGGAAGTTTGCATTCACAACTAAAGACCAAGTGAATGCCATGTGTATATATAGAAAACATATCGATATACTAAGTATACATGTCTAGCATGGAAAAAAAAGCGTTCATGTGAGTATAATCAAGCAAGAGGAAATGTAACCAAGATATGTAATATGTTGTGAATGAGTGAGATGAAATGGTATGTAATGTGAATGTGATAGGATTAGCGTGTCCCACATAACTTGTGGATGAGTATAAGATGAGTTTCATTTATAAAATACCCCTCAAAATCAAGAATGAACCATAAAACAAGAGTGGGTCATTGGGAAATGGTTTGAAAGTGTGCGCTAAAAATATGGATCATGAAGCATAGAGTGTGAAATGTGAATATGATGAGGTTCAATTCAGATTTAAAGCTTTAGAAGATGATTATGAACTGTGGAGCTAGAGTGCATCATAGGGTAGTGATGATACAAGTGTATCAAGTTGTGTAAGATCTCTTAGAAATGGAAAGTATGAAGTACGAATCATAAGATTAGAAATGATAGACAATTGATGATGTTATGAGGGGGGAAGAATAAGCGTGATCCCCCCAGTGCAATATAAAGAGTAAGATATCTGATGAAAGTGAAGGACAAGGGTCCTCTACCCAATGTTTGAGGAGGTGAAGGCGTGTGAACATGCTATAAGATCGACAATATATGAGGCCGAGTGTGTATGTGTGAGGGATACTGTGGAGGTGATAAGAACCTATGTGAAGTGAAATCAGAAGGTGATGAGAACCTATGAGAAGTGGAACTAGGAGGTGATGATGACCTATGTGAATGGGATTCCCAAGTAGGGGACTAAGGCCGGTGAGATGGACTAGTATATCGATGATAATGAGTAGGTCATGTGCAAATATAAGAACTAGGTGCATAGTATGCCTTATATTTAAGAGTAAATGTGGGACTTGATTCTTTATCTAATGCAAGGACAACCTCCAAAGGAGACTTGGGAAATTGTGTGTTTGGTGGGACACCTTTAAGAGTGATAACTTTCTTATTATGAATGAATTTGATACACAAGTGGTTCATGGAAATGATAGTGTGAGTTGTGCGGATCAAGGAAGACCTAAGAGCATGTCATAGCCTTTGATTGAAGGTGCCACAATGAATGGCACAAGCATGGTGAGAGGTCCAACTGTAATTGGAAGCTTGACATAACCATATAATTTGGGAATTGGATATGAAATTTGAGAGAGTGGATAGTTGATAGTAACGAGGAGTGTGATAGAGCAAACATTAATAAGAGATGATGGATTGATCATGGTATTATTGACATTATGAGGTCTAATAGAAGAATTCACGTGTAGTGTATTAGAAGATAATTTAGCATGATAATCATGATTAGAGAATGTGATAAGTGGTGGAGATGCATCTGTATTAGCAACTAGAAAATCAAGAGGCCTCGATGAAGGAGGAGGCACAACATGATATGTATGATTAACAGAAGAATCCACAGCTTGTTTTGCATGCTTAGGCAATGGATCTTTAAATATTTTTAGCTTTTGATTTTCATTGATCGACTTAGATGTTGAAGGCTTGGGGAGATCAATTGTATTGTTGTTAATAAGATCTCAAGAATAATATATTTAAGTTTGAAGCATCAATCAATTGAATGCCCAACACATTGATGATAGTCACATCTAGAATTTTCATCATAATTGTGGCCTTTAGGGAAAGATAGATCAAGATTAAGTGGTGGAGGAAGCATAATAAGATTGTTCTTGAGATGTTGTGGTAATAGAAATCATGGAGCATAAGGAAATTTTGTGAATGTACACTTTGGAGGTTGTAATTGAATCTTTTCACGAGTAGAGATATCATTAATGGTAGTTTTTCTCTTAAGTGGGCTTAGGAGATGGCTTGAAAGTATATTTTCTTTGAAAGCGATAAGAAGATGTTGAATCTTGATCATGATACTTGAGTTTTCCCAAACATAAAAACTTTATTTCATGTAACTTTAAGTGTATGGTATAGTTGATAAAATGATAGAGAGGTCTCAAAGATGATACTCTCTTGCAATGGAGATAAGAGACTTTGAAAAAAAGATCTTGTAATTCAAAATCAGCAAGAACATTGGTCATCTTAGCTAAGTTGTTCTTATATTGTAATACATAATCACCTAGATGCTTATTGTATCCTTGCTTGATTTATGAAAGTTGAGCATAAGATATCTTAGAGCCTATAATGATAGAGAAATTTATAATAAAAGCATTAGATAATTATGTAAATGATGTTACCGAATGAAGAGGTAGATCATAGAACCAACGCATAACATAATCTTGAAGACTTTGTGGAAAGATATTTTATAGTAAAGTATGATCATCCACATAATCTAGACATGACACATGAAAATATCTAATATGCTCTTGAGGGTCATCATGGCCATTGAAGGTGTGCATCTTAGGGGTGAAAAAGTTTGGAGGAAGTGCATAAGTTGAAATGGTGCGTGCGAAAGGAGTGTGAAGGAGCAAGGTGGAGTCAAGAGATGAGATGCATGAGAAGTAACTGCTTTGAAGTTGACGGATTTAAACTTGGATATCCTGATAGAGAGATGTTAGGTCTTGAGTTCCATAAGAAGAGAATGTCCGTGTGTGGGAAGTTATAGGTTGATTAAAATGATTAGTAGGGGTAGGCATAGAAATAAGAACATTGGAAGTAGGTGGAATGGTGGAATTAGGAGGTTGAGTAGTAAAGAATGGCATGGAAGCGGTAGTGGAGGTAGTTATATTAGCTTAACTAGATTGGTTTCCTCCTCATGAGCAATGAATAAGAGAAGATCTAGATTTTGTGGATGCTCAACAAGATGAGTACTAATCTCATGAAGGTCTTCATCGGTAAAGGGTTGAGATTGAGCCATGATATAAATGTTTCAAAAATTCTTGAAACAAGGTTGGGTTTGAAGCAGATTGGTTACCAAATGATTTAATAAAAATAAGGTTTCTTAACACCTAATATTGCGAGTCAACTGATGTAAAGTATGATAAAAAAACTACTAGAATATAAATGACACAAGAAAGTAAGCTAACAAATTATAAAACCCTAAGTGCAAGAGAGGGAAAGAGTGACTTAGCTTATTTACGCTTCCCTAAAGGTGATCTAGAATGGAACAACTGATGAATAGGAAGGGAAAAATGTCATAACCATGCTCGATAAATTATGGAACTATATCGGATGAGTTTGAACCAAGGCACACGGAATGGATTGAGGGCACTAGAGACCTCTTCTCTAGGCACCTGTGATTGTGTAAGAGCTCGGAATTTGGTAGTATCGATGGTAGTCATTTTTGGTTTTTGTATGTCACACGTTGATCGTGAAATTATCATGTACCTTGTAAAGAGATGTCTACCTACAAAAGCCTCAAACTACATCAAATCCAAAAATAAAAGATGCTGATATGGGGATTTGGACTAACCCGGTGGTATCCCAAATGAGTGAAATTATGACCGAGCGCTTCACTACATCTCATATTCCATGTATTTTTGTGTGTGTGTGTGTGTGAATGAATCGTGCCCTAGGAAGCCCTTGTGCAAATGCACTTGATGGTGGGTGATAACTAGATTTACCAATGTAAATAGATGCGAGGATGGAAAAATGAACTTCCCCTTCCTATAAAGTGTATGTAGAAAATGCACGCCCTTTTCCCTTGAATAATTGCTAGATGAATGACTTTAGTTCTCTTAGATGCCTTTAGATACAAGATTAGGTAATGATAATAGATTCTTAGAGTTTTCTCCCTTATTTTGATCACATATTTATGTATTTATATGATACCCTTAGTTGGATTTTGTAATTGACAATCTGAAAGGCTGAACCATAAGAAAATAAGATTCCCAAAAGATAAAAGAGACCCAAAAATAATGAGTACGATAGAAAGAAGGTAGGGGCACCCGAGTGGACAAGGGCACCGAGGTAATACCATCCTAGCTAGGAGCTAGTTTCTAGAGTGATAAAAGATAAAGCAATAAAGTACTTGAATGGGTTGTAGGGTGTGAAAGACAAGAAAAAAGACCATAAAAAGGCTAAATATAGTTTTCAACTACTATTTTTCTCGCTTAGGAATCATATGAATGCTAGTATGTGCTTAAAACCTAGAAATGTATCCAAGTGCATGATTTTGTGTCTACACTTCTTAGAATCATTCATAAAATATGGACCCTCATTTAACCTCATTCCAACATTGAGATCTTTTTAGTTGCATTCTTCATAATCCCTAAAAGGATCGGGGCATATACAAACTTTACACATGTCATCCAATTTGATTTCTCTCGGTTTGAGCTAGAAAACATGCATTCTAGAACTTGGTAGAACCCAAAACATCATAACTTGAAAAATATTCATCATAGGACTCGAATGTTTTTTCCCATAGCACCATGATACACGTTACTAAAATATTCAATATTCAATTGATCATAAATAGTTCTACATCTTCTCAACCATTAGGACTTACACAACTAGGTCTTAGGGTTTTACATAGTCTAGGACATAATCAAGTATAATAAAACCATAACTATGTATAAAAACTCTTAAAATTTTCTTGACATACTTGAGACAACATGTCTCACACACCCGCATGCCCTCATGGTCTCACATATCTCTACTGGCTCATTCTCATGCTCCATTTGGCCTCAAAGTAACTAGACTAGGTTTATATGATCATATGCAAACCATGTTGAGACTTGTTCCTACAATATGATACTTACCTGAGTGTTTTAACACACTCTAATCATGCTCTTCATTCCTCTAATATGTTTCACAAGCCATCATGTAACTCAAACCATCATGCTCTATCACCCATGTAGTCTAAGCCACCTGATTAGACCATCTTAACTAAGCAAGTCTCGGTGTTTCCACTATTATAATCATGAAAAAAATGTTTGACCATGTAATCATCATAACATGCTTCCTCTAGAGCCCATAAACCTTTTTCATTAATGTTCTTGTGATTCTACATCAATAAAAACACTAACTCACTCATGCCAATAAGAATAACCTTCTTCATAACAATTTTTGAGCCATTTCCATACTTCTTGAACAACCTACAACATTCCTAATATGTCATCTTTAGTTTGGATTATCAAACTCAAAGTAACTGGCGAGTTTCATGTCCATATGGTGTTAATAATGTTCTACCTAGATTTGACATATATTGTACAATAGATTCCTCATGAAATATAAAAGATAAAACCATGGTGATCCACTTGACATCTTAGAGAAACATCTTATCAATCCTTACACAACAATATACCATCATGAAGTCCTTCTACTAGTATAATACCCTATTTTTTCAAGACAAACATACCTCATTGATTCCTTAAGCGATGAATGTCTTTAAAAATATTAGTGAAGACACCCCTTGCTTCATAGGGCACTAGAATAGTATGAAGTCATCATAATATCACAAAGGTTCCACCTCTTTCTTACTTCTTGACCTCTTGATTGATTTTTCAAACTTGATGATAACATCTTTATTACGATTAAAAAATCTTGTAAAAAATAGATGATTATCCTCAATCATAATATTTTTCAATCATGGATAATATACCTTTTGTGTTGATGGACCTGTGTCAGCTTCGGACTTCTTGACTATCTCCTTTCCTTTATTTGTATGATTTGGTTTCGAGTATGACCTTGACTGTTTCATGTTCTTCTTTGGTTATTGTTGTCTCCAAATCATTGTACCCCCGAATGGCCTGAGATGAATCACGACATTCAATGTGATTGGGACACATGGGATCACCTCTCAAGTTGTGGGACTTGGGCTCGAGGTGAACCTCCGAGAGAAGGCCGACTTCCTGTTCCTAGACTAAACACAACACTACTTCTGATGTAAGAAAGATGGCTAACTAGTCCTATGCTAACATTTCATGGGATTTAGGGAAGAAGAATACAAGGAAATAAAATCTATTCTAGAAGTGGTGATGCACCAAGAAAAGGGGTGTTTAACTTCTGGAAGGGTTAATGTGGGTATGATGATTGCATCGTTAGCCACCTTCACCTATTGCAACTTGGAAAGGATATAAAATACCACAGACTAGAAGCACACATTCCTCTGCTAAACCTTAAACATACACAATATAAAGATCAGCTTTGATTTGATACACAGATAATCTATTAAGATGATAATCACAAGCACATGTCAAGTATCCACTTGAGTGACAATAATAATGTAACTCTTGATCAACAGAAGGAAAATAGTTTCTCACAACTGATGGGAAGTAATCACACTATTCTTTTCACAATATGAAACAAATAATCTGAAATAAAGGTAAACTAATCAAATAATGCTAAGGAATCACATTCACAAGGCATGTAATGATTAATCATTCAACACAATAAAATAGATCTTCAAGTGCAAGGAAACTCTGAATATAATTAAAAGGTTTCAACAAAACTCTGAAAGAACTCTTCCCGACTTGAAGAACAACTTCCTAGAAATATCTAAAATATATCTCCTAAATAATGGAAGCATTCCACTTTTATAAGTTCCTAGGTTGAGCCATTACAGCTGGGCCTTAACTAACACTTTACTAAAAATAGTAATGTCATTAATAAAAGGGAATAGGCTCCCATAAAAATAGCAGATTTGTTGCAAAAATTTGACCAAGTTGACCCTGTAACTTTGATCGATTCTGAGCTTGAAACTGTCCTTTCATGGCCACTCGGCTTTGGCCTGGCTCATCCGAATCTCCTTTCTCTACAATATTTTTACCTTCCTCCCACAAAGCCATTCGATTATCTCGTCCTCGAGAAAATGCTTGACAATACCTTGAGTTTCTTCATCTCTAGGTCCACATGCATAGTGATTCACTCTTTGTTAGGAAATAAGAGATAAAATGTGCGAGAATAATCCCTTACAAAATCGCAATAAAGTAGAAACTAATATGCGAGAAAATATTATAGATCTCAATTAAAAGTACAGAATAAATAACACAACATAGAGAGACAAGATTTAATGTGGTTCACCCAATTTGGGCTACATCCACCAAGAATCACTTGCTCGATTTTATTACAAGCCTCCACTCTCTAAATACAATACCCAGATCCATTTGGAGCTATGCTCAACAAACTCTGAGAATTCACACACGAATTCAAAACACATCTGTAATACATTTGCTTGTCTACGTATCATATGCATAAGATCATATAAATAGACAATTGCTTAAGCAGTTTAATACAAAACCGTGGGTATCAAAACCATGGGAAAAAAACCATGGGTATCAAAACAATGGGTACTAAAAAAAAACCATGGGCCCAAAAATAGCCCATAACGGTTACCCATTACCCATGGGTTAATAAACCACCCATGAAAATTTTCTTCAGGGGCTTCACCCCTGAACCCCCCAAACCCGCTCACCGGCGAGTGGGACCGCTGTAAAAATACCCGAGTGTAACACATAGAAGGTGTACCACACTCTAACACGAAAATAGGCTCCACAAACATAACAACTAAGTCTGTTGTTTCGATCTCTTTCGTGATCTTGACTAGCAACCTTCAAAGCTTACTTACAACTTTCTTTAGTCTCCCTATGAAGTTCGACATAGAACCAGTCGATTAATGGAGTCACTATTGAAATTCTTCATAACATCGTCATCCCACTTCACTAAATCTTTGAATTTTTCTTTAATTTGGTCTTAAGGAAGAGCATTAATATTCTCATTGAAAAAATTGCAGTGGGTGCTTTTGAACTCTTTAGAGATGTCATTGCAGGCATCTATAATTTCTACCCACTTATCCTCTAATTTCTTAATCAGATCTTGCAGCACCTGACACCAGAATTCCATAGCTTTTTGATATTCAAACAATTTAGAGGCATCATCAATTACTTCTTCCTGCACAAGTAAGTCAGAATCTTCTTCTCTAATGTCTCTACATGTTGCCAAGGTTAAATTCAAGTTATTATTATCTTCTGGAGAGAGATTCGTCCATCTTAGTGATGGTGGTTTTTACAATCTATAAATCAATATAAATCTCCATAGCTTCCTTAATAAGAGGATTGGCCTCTTGCAAGATCCTTTCCATCCATCCATTCACTATTCTCCCTTTCTGGCCTAGCTTCTCAAGCTCATGATAAGAGATATCATCGATTGTAGATGAAATTTTCATGGCCGTAGTAGTTGAGATGTCAGTGGATGGAGTGGGATGAGTTACTCTACGGAGTAGTTTGGTGAGCTGCTTTACCTTGGCCTTAAGCTCATCCTTGGTGGCCTTGTCTTTTTGTACTTCTCCAAAAGGGCCCCAAGAGCAGTGTGTACATCCTACTTGGCTCCTTCATGAGTAGCCTTCCCCAATGAGAACTTTGAGATCCGGTAGTTTGTTGCTGTGATGGTTTCTTTAGTTTTCCCCTCAATAGGGGTAGCCGCTTCTATCACGCATTCTCCTGATGGATTAACCATTAGACTTGATACGGTTCTCGGTCTCTTGGCCTGTCTTTTGGGCATGGACTCCAAAATACTGAGATCTATCACATCTCCTAGAGGAACCTTTTTCTTTTGCTTGGGAGTTTGTCTAAACATCCACATCGGTATGGCTAGAGCTGAGGAAGATGGAGTAGCATATCTGATACCTAAAGTACCTGAGTGTAACACATAGAAGGTGTACCACACTCTAACATGAAAACAGGCTCCACAAACATAACAATCTCCCACTTGGAGATTGATTTCCAATGAGCAAGCTTCTTAACCCTTCACTGTCATCTGTGAAGGCCAACCAAAGATGAACATATCTTTAGTTTATCCCTTGTGACCACCTTGGTCATCATGTCTGCAGGATTCTGAGTGGTATGAATCTTCTCCAACTTTAACTTATCTTATTCCAAATCTGTCCTTATGAAGTGATATCTCAACTGTATATGCTTCATCCTAGAGTGGAAAGCAGAGTTCTTAGCTAGGTGTATAACACTCTGACTATCAATATGCATCTTACATTCCTTCTGTTTATGCCCCAACTCCTCAAGTAATTGTTGTAACCAAATCATCTCTTTACTTGCCTCTGTGGCAGCAACATACTTAGCCTCCATGGTTGATAAAGCCACCAACACGTAGTCGTGAAACCCGGTTCAACATCTGCTGTCCCACCTACAGTGTAAATATAACCTGTTATGCTCCTCCTGCTGTCAACATCTCCAGCCATGTTTGAATCTACATAACCACTTAAAGTGGTGTCTAATACACTGTAGCACAAAATTGTCCCCATGGTCCCTCTCAAATACCAAAGGATCCATTTTACTTCTTATTAATGCTCTTTACCTGGATCACTCATAAATCTACTCACAGCTCCTACTGCATGGGCAATATCAGGCCTAGTGCATACCATAGCATACATCAAACTGCCAACCGTTGATGAGTAAGGTACCTTGGACATATGGTTTCTTTCTTGCTCTATCTTGGGACACTGCTCCTTTGATAACTTAAAATGGCCTGCCAAAGGAGTCCCAACCAGTTTAGCATCCTGCATGTTAAACCTATCCAATACCTTCTTAATGTACTCTTCCTAAGATAAAGTCAGCTTTCGTTCCTTCCTATCCCGAGTTATCCTCATACCAAGGATTTGTCTGGCAGCCCCCAAATCCTTCATATTAAAGGATTCACTTAGCTATTTCTTGAGTACTTTTATTTCCTACATGTTTTTACCTGCAACCAACATGTCATCAACATACAAACATAGGATAATATAACTTCCATCCTCAAATTTATTTGTGTACACGTAATTGTTAGAATGACATCTCGATATAGCCTTGCTCCATCATGAAGCTATCAAAGTTCTTGTAACATTTACATGGAGCTTGTTTTAGGCCATACAAGCTCTTCTTTAGTTTGCACACCATATCCTCTTTACCTTTGACTTCATATCCTTCTGGCTGCTGCATATATAGCTCCTCCTCCAAATCACCATGGAGAAATGCAGTGTTTACATCTAACTGTTCTAAGTGTAAGTCTTCTGCTACCACTATTTCAAGAATAGTTCTAATAGAAGTCATTTTTACTACAGGAGAAAAGATCTCATCAAAATCTATACCTTGTTTCTATGTAAACCCCTTGACCACCAACCGGGCCTTATATCTTTTCTTTCCTCCTTCTTCATCTTTAACTCTGTACACCCACTTGTTCTGCAATGCTCTTTTGCCTTCCGGTAGCTTCACCAAATCCCAAGTCTGGTTCTCCATGAGAGACTTATGCTCCTCATCCATGGCTTTCTCCCACTTCTTACTGGCATCTACCTACATTGCTTCATCAAAGCTCTCTGGCTCTCCACTATTAGTGAGTAATAAATAATAAAGAGAAGGAGAAAAATGTTTAGGTTCTTTTCTTACCCTAGAAGACCTCCTCACTGTAGGAGTTTGGGGTTCCTGTTGAGTAGGTTCCTGAATTGATTCATGGGTCACTTTCCCATCTGGAAGATCCTCTACCACTGCATATTATTTCTTGGATTCTTCCCTGTTTTCCTACAACTGTTGCTTATACATGACTTTCTCATTAAAAACCACATCCATAGACCGAATTATTTTCTTGTCTTTAATACTCCAACATTTAAATCCAAAGTCATCACCACCATAACCAATAAATGTGCATTTTCTCGATTTATTCTCTAGCTTGGTCCTATCATCCTTATCAATATGAACAAACACCTCACATCCAAAGACTCTAAGAAATGAGTAATCAACTTTCTTACCGTACCAAGCCTCCTCAGGTATGCCTCCATCCAAGGCACTTGAGGGTCCTCTGTTTATCAAGTACACAACTGTGCTCACTGCTTCTGCACAAAAATAAAGAGGCAGTCCTGCATGTATCTTCATGCTCCTAGCACATTCCATTATTGTTCTGTTCATCCTTTCTGACACCCCATTCTGCTGTGGGGTTCCTAGAACCATCTTTTCCTGCAGATTCCATTCTTAGAACAATAATCATTAAATTCATTGCTGCAATACTCCCCTCCATTATTTGACCTGAGACATTTTAACTTAAGGCCTATTTCATTCTCTACCAAGGATTTCCATTTAACAAAAGTATCAAATACATCAGATTTGTTTCTAATACAATAAACCCAATCTTTCCTTGTTGCATCATCAATAAAAGTAACATAATAACTTGAACCCCAAGAGATGATACGAGTGGCCCCACACATCGAATGTACCAGCTCTAACTTACTCTCTTTCTTCGTAGGTCTAACCTTGACAAACCTTACTCACTTGTTTCCCATATATGCAGTTCTCACATAAATCCAAACTTGTTTTCGTATATCCAGAAAATTCTTCTTTATGATGTCTATGCCCTTATGGCTCATATGGTGAGCCTATAGTGCCATAATTTTGTATCTACATCTGAAGCCACAAGATTACAATCATTAGTACTATCGTGGTTAAATACAAGGTTCCTACCTTCTTACCTCTTGCCACCACAAGAACACCCTTGCCGACCTTCCAAGAGTCAATTGTAAATATCACAGTATAACCATCACTTCCCAATTGCCCCGCCGATATCAAATTTATCTTTAATGTAGGCACATGTCTGACATCCTTCAATAGCCATGTATTCCCATTCTGCATCTTAACCTAAATAGAACCTTTTCTAACTATACTGCAAGGCTCATCATCACCAAGAAAAACATGCCCAAAATCCCCTTGAACATAATCAACAAAATAATGCCTATGTGGAGTAGCATGAAAAGAAGCCCCTGAATCTAAAACCCAAGATTCATTAATATTATGCAAAGAAAGAATCAAAGCATCCTGACATACATTACCCGATGCCACATTTGCCTCCTTGTTTTCTTCCTGTTGTTTCTTCTTGTCTCGAAGCTCCCAATGTCCTTCTTTACATGCCCAGACTTTCCACAGTTCCAACATATAATCTTGCTCTTGGATTTTGACCTTGCCCAATCTTTCGATTTTCCATGGTTTCCTCTATTCTTCTCTCCCTCTAGTTTCCCCTTTGTCAAAGCATTCCCTCGAAGTAGAAGATTCCCTGAGCTTTTTCTTCGCATTTCCTCACTTAGAATCACCCCTACAACATCCTCAAACTTTAAATTTGAGTTATTTGGAACCAAGTTCCTTACCGCCATTATCGTGCTATTCCAACTTTCGAGTAAAGAGAAAATAATTAATAAAGCCTAACTTCTTCAACAAATTATATTGTAACCGAAGCTAGCATATTCACAACCATATTGAAATCATTTAAATGATCTGCTATTGAACTATTCTCAGACATCTTCATATTAAACAACTTTTTCATTAAAAATATCTTGTTAGAGGTAGAGGGTTTTTCATACAACTTCCCTAATGCATCCATTAGATATTTTGTCGTCTTTTCCTTTGAAACATTAAATAATACTGAAGATGCAAGACATAATCAGATCATTCCAAGTGCCTTCTAATCCAAAAATCCCATTCCGCATCTGTCATACTCGAGGGTTTGTTCACCTTCTCAGACAACGAAGTATAAAGATCCTTCTGATAAAGGTAATCTTCCATCTGCATCTTCCAAAGACTGAAATTCTACCTGTTGAATTTATCAACCCTAGATCTTCCATCATCTGTCATAGCTCCCACTCAAGCTAAAAACTTTCCCTGTGATTCAACACTTCAGCAAACCAAACCAGGCTCTAATACCAATTGTTAGGAAATAAGAGATAAAATATGCGGAATAATCCCTTACAGAATCGCAATAGTAGAAACTAATATGCAGAAAATATTATAGATCTCAAATAAAAGTGCAAAATAAATAACACAACACAGAGAGACAATATTTAACGTGGTTCACCCAATTTGGGCTACGTCCACCAAGAATCACTTGCTCAAATTTTATTACAAGCCTCCACTCTCTCAATACAATACCTAGATCCATTTGGAGCTATGCTCAACAAACTCTACAAAATTCACACCCGAATTCAAAACACATCTACAATACATTTGCTTGTCTATGTATCATATGCATAAGATCATATAAATAGACAATTGCTTAAGCGGCTTTAATATAAATCAGGTATCAAAACCATGGGCAAAAACCGTGGGTATCAAAATAATGGGTACTGAAAAAAAAAACCATGGGCCCAAAAATAGCCCATAATGATTTACCCATTACCCATGGGTTAATAAACCACCCATGAAAATTTGCTTGAGGGCTTTGCCTGAACCCCCTAACCCACTCACTTTGGTGAGTGGGACCACCGTAAAAATAACCGAGTGTAACACATAGAAGGTGTACCACACTCTAACATGAAAAAAGGCTCCACAAACATAACAACTATGTCTGTCTGTTTCGATCTCTTTTGTGATCTTGACCAGCAACCTTCAAAGCTTACTTACGACTTTATTTAGTCTCCCTATGAAGTTATGACATAGAACCAGTCAATCAATGGAGTCACTATTGAAAGTCTTCGTAACATCGTCATCCCGCTTCACTAAATCTTTGAAATTTTCTTTAATTTGGTCCTAAGGAAGAGCATTGATATTCTCATTGAAAAACTTACAGTGGGTGTTATTGAACTCTTTAGAGATATCATTGAGGGCATATGTAATTTCTACCCACTTATCCTCTAATTTCTTAATCAGATCTTAAGACACGACACCGAATTACATAGCTTTTTGATATTCAAACAATTTAGAGGCATCATCAATTACTTCTTCCTACAGAAGTAAGTCGAATCTTCTTCTCTAATGTCACTCCATGTTGCCAAGGTTAAATTCAAGTTATTATTATCTTCAGAGAGAGATTCATCCATCTTAGCGATGGTGGTTTTTGTAATTTGTAAATCAATATAAATCTCCACAACTTCCTTAATCAAAGGATTGGCCTCCTGCAAGATCCTTTCCATCCATCCATTCACTATTCTCCCTTTTTGGCCTAGCTTCTCAAGCTCATGATAAGAGATATCATCGATTGTAGATGAAATTGTCATGGCCGTAGTAGTTGAGATGTCAGTGGATGGAGTGGGCTGAGTTACTCTACGTAGTAGTGTAGTGAGCTACTTGACCTTGGCCTTAAGCTCGTCCTTGGTGGCCTTGTCTTTTTGTACTTCTCCAAAAGGGCCCTAAGAGCAAGTGTGTACATCCTACTTGGCTCCTTCATGGGTAGCCTTCCCCAATGAAAACTTTGAGTTCGGTAGTTTGTTGTTGTGATGGTTTCTTTAGTTTTCCCCTCAATAGGGGTAGCCACTTCTATCATGCGCTCTCCTGATGGATTAACTGTTAGACTTGATACGGTTCTCGGTCTCTTGGCTCTGTCTTTTGGGCATGGACTCCAAAATATTGAGATCTATCACATACTCCCAGAGGAACCTTTTTATTTTTCTTGGGAGTTTGTCTAAACATCCACTCTGGTATGGCTAGAGCTGAGGAAGATGGAGTAGCAGATCTCGATACCTAAAGTACTAGTTAGGGTGAGATCACTAGAAATGCCAACTGATATATGAGCAGAAGTGGCAATGATGGAAGGTGTGGGTGTGAGGACAACCATAGGAATTGATAAAGCAATGCTGGGGGTTGAAATTGAAGAAAATAGGAGTGTTAAAGGAAGTGAAGATGAAATGGGTGATCCAATATTTTCTCCAGTTGATAAAACTGGAAGTGACGAAAATACCTGGGCCATAGAAGGAGATGGGAAGGAAGAAATGGTGGTAGAAGTGGAGGGGACAAATATTGGGAGTGATAATGGAGGAAGGGGAAGATGGGATGGATCCTGAATGACACTAAGGGAATCACTTACTTCCACAACCTCAGTGATTGGTATTGTAGATGTTGTAATCTTGGGAGCAATAGATCTAGAAAGAGATGAGCCACCAACCACAAATGAGATCTTCTTTGGAATGGTAGGAACCCTCTTGAGTCGACCTCTTTCCTTTTATGGGTGTTGGTTGGTTTACTACTGATGTAGACCCTGTATTTGTAGGTTAATTTTCACCTTTGGGTGAGATTCCCAAGGTGGCAAACCAACTGAAAGTTCTCCTTATAATGGGTCCCACCCTTTCTTTGGTATTGCTGCACTCTTCCACATACCAATCAACCCATGGTAGTGGTTGATTGTAAACATTATCATTCCGTATGATGGATCTAAGACCTCATCATTGTCTTTCAAATCCTTTGGCACATCAGCCAATCCAAATTGTCACACTTCATCAAGAGTTAACCTTTCGTAATCCCTTTTCTACACGATGTACTCATCTTGACAATGGATCCATATGTCTTCTAATTAGGGCATATGAGCACTGGACTTTCCTATCTCTCCGAACTTACCCCAATAGTCGAAGTTAGTTCGTGGATGGAAAGTCCACATGGTTACCTTAGCCATTTCACCATCAACGTTTCTTTCCTTGTGGTTAGTTGGGTAAGAATACCTGCCAATTGTAATAGGGAAACTCATTCCCACCTTGTGATGTTTCTTTTGGATTTTGTGGTAATCCAACAACTGCCAAACCAATTCCAAAAGAACCCACTTATCAGTGGGGTACCTTGGCAACTTACTTGGGGTGCCTATGAAACCTGGAATCTAAAGGTAGGTGAATGTGGGAAATTGAAGGTAGATTTCTCCCCATTCTCACACCTCTTGGAAAGCCTCATCAGAAATCCTTTGATTATATAGCTCCTTGTCGAAGCGATAGAGGACAACAACGAAGAAAGCATCATTGATTCTTTGGAAGTGCTTTCTCCCCTCATCTAGAGTAAGTTGGGGATAAAACTCATATATTTGGGATGTGCTATGAACACCCCTGGTGTTCAACCCTGTAAAATCCCCCATAGTAGTAGCTGTATATACTAGAAAAGATGTCATGTAGAAATATTTAGTTTCTGCCACCTTGCCCAACTGATAGCGAATGTTGCTACTGATATGTTCACCCATCGATAAACTCATCATTCTTTTTTGACAAGTCGCTATGTATAAGAACATCCACTCTTGGAATTACTTTGAAGAAGGAAGACTGAAACTCGCTTAAAATTATAATGAGATCATTGACTTCCTGAATGAAATCTAATCAATGTATAGTCTTGGGCAACTTGGAAAAATTCTTAGTCAGGTAGGACTTCATCATGACCTTTAAGCATACTTCCAATTTTTTATCCCAAAGGTTGCTCAACTACTATTTCAGGTGAGGTAGTGTCATAATCTTGTACATCCGGAAGTTTTAAATAGTCTTCAAAGAAGTCCGGGTCCAGATGGAATACTACCTTATCATCACTATCTCTTATCGACATAGAGTCCTCATCGTAGTGGGCTACTGCAGCTAGGAAAATTTTTGGGAATTACACGGATGTGGGAAAATCAGTAGCAAGGGTAAGAACAATGTCGAAGATGGCCTGCATCTATGGATTTTTATTTGGGGCATTTAATCTTTCCCAAAACTCCATAAGATCAATCTGTCTCGAGATCGGTGTCCCCAATATTTCCTAAATCAGAGGTTAAGCAGGATTGGGGAGCAACTCTAAGAAATGTGTACTTCATCTTTTCTTTCCCCTTTGAAGTGGAGGAAGACATCAAAACTTGTGTTTGTTACAAAAATTTCAAAAAACCCAAAAGCAGGGAAACTCTAAAATCCCGAATTGAAAAATTCTGAAAGGAATCACTGAAAAGGTTTTTTCAAAGTCAGAGGTCCCAAAAACCCAAAATTTGAATTCTCTGAAAACCTAAAACTAAAATCTCTGAAAACCCGAAACTGAAATCTCTAAAATAGTTTCCCGAAGTCAAGAAGTCTGAAAGAAATCTCTGAAGTGAAAACTCTAAAATAAATCTCCAAGTAGTATTTCTCTAAAATTCTAAAATTGGAAAACTTTGAAGATTTTCATTGAAAAGTTTCTCCAAAATAGTTTCCCACCTTGTGATATTTTGAAGGAATTCTTCTAAATGAATTTTTGAAAAGAATCTCTAAATGGTCTCTAGAGGAAATGCAAAAAAATGTTAAGAAGCCAAGATGGATTTTGAGAAACAAGAGGAAGTATGAGGGACCTAGAAAGATCCCCATACTTGAAAACCTAGAGAAAACTTCCACAACAAAACATGGTGAAAAAGAAAGACATTATAAGAAAACACAGAGGGAAAAAAAAAAGAAAACCAAATGGGAGAAGGAGGAGGAAAAAGACCTAAACTAAAAGAAAATAAAACCAAAAACATACCTTGAAAAGGACGCCGAAAAGTACGAGAGTGAAATGTCAGAGCGAATGTGTTAGGTAAAAATAAAAAGAAATTATCTGAAATGAATTTTCTAAAAAGAATCTCTGAATGGTCTCTAGAGGAACTACAAAAAATAAGTGTTAAGAAGCCAAGATGGATTTTGAGAAACAGGAGGAAGTATGAGGGACCTAGAAAGATCCCCATACTTGAAAACCTGGAGAAAACCTCCATAGCAAAACATGGTGAAAAAGAAAGACATTACAAGAAAACACGAGGGAAAACAAAAACAAAACCAAATGGGAGAAGGAGGAGGAAAAATACCTAAACCAAAAGAAAATAAAACCAAAAACATACCTTGAAAAGGATGCCGAAAAGTACGAGAGTGAAATGTCAGAGCGAATGTGTTAGGTAAAAATAAAAGTAAAAATCCACATTTATATAGAAATCCCGATATTAATGGTAAAAATCTGATCCGTACAGAGGTAGGTGAGAATTAATCACGCATAGAACTTGTAAAGTTTTGAAACCCGAAAGCCCAAAATTCCAAAAATTTGAGATTTTGGACTTCGAGAAAAATGGGAAGCAAAAATATGAATTGGCAACTAAAATTTTGAAACTCGAAAACCCGAAAGTCTGAAAATTCAAACTTTCAGAGTTTCAGACTTCAAAAAATCAAGTGAAAATCCTAAAAATGACTCGAGAGAACTCCGAAAACCCGAAACCCGAAAGTCTAAATTTTTGGACTTTCGAAATTGACTTCAAATTCCGAGCTATATTTAAACAAAATGACCCAAAAGTTTCGAATTTCTAAAACTCAGAAAGTCTGAAAATTTGGACTTTTGGAGTTTTAGACTTTGGAAAATCTCAAATGCAATTCTGAAATTGAGCTTAAAAACTTGAAAGGGAAAAACCCGAAGTCCGAAAATTGAAAATTTTCAGATTCTTGGCTTTAGCAAAATTCACTGTGCGAGGATTTCTTTAAAACCTAAGTTTGACATATAGCCTTCTTTAGGGTAGATTTGATACATCCTTAGTCTATTTGAGGTTTGTTCTAGCTCTTTTTTAGGGTCTTAAAATTTGTACTAAGTTTGGAACAATCCTCCTCTCGACTTGTAGAATTTTTGTAGTCAACTCAAGATGATCTTCAAGTCCTTTGTTGATTTATTTACACTCGTCGCATCTTTGTTGTGTTTCTTTTCTAGAAGACTAATTTTTAATTCATGCTCCTTAAGTGTCTCTTTCAACTTTTGATTCTTCTTCTTCTAAAGTTTTAGCTCCTTTAGGACATTCTCATATTCAACCTTGAATTCAAACTCTTCTTTTTCTTCATCCGAATCATCCACATCATCTTGGTTTCTTCCTTTTGAACTACTACCATATTCCACAACCATGAGAAATGAGTCAAAAATGACACCATCATCTCTACTTTATGAAGCACATACTTCAAGATCTATACAGAGGTCTATTTTATCATCTTCATCATTGTATTTGTTGGAAACATAGAGATAGGAGTAAAAACATTAAGAGATGGTGGCATATATTAAACCCCAAGGTTTTTAATCATGATCTCATTCTCGATTTGGAGGTGAAACTTCTTCTTGAATTGAGCTACCGTCATACTTGTTCTTTAATGATTTCCTTCAAGATGTTAGACTTGATTCACAAGGAACTTGTTGTGATATTAATTGTTAGAAACACAGTGGAATGGGGGGGCGAATAAGTCCTTTAAAACATTTATTCCTTTTAATTCATAATACATGATTCATTTCATCAGGCACTAAACAAGTTAAACATTGCAGATTTAACCATACACAAGAGCACTCAACACAAGGATACAAGATATATGTGGGAAATCCTCAAGGGGAAGAAAACCCACTAAAACTCTACTTATATTACTAAAAAGGGACTTATGTGAATATTACATATCACAATTTTTTTTTAGTGAGGTGCCAATCTCACAAGGAACACTGACCCCTAGTTTAGTAGGGAACCAACCCTACGAGGAGCACCAACCACTAATTTAGTGAGGCACCAACCCCACAAGGAGGATACATCCACCTAAGATGAATAAGAACCAAATCAGCCACCTGAATGTCAAGATCACAAATAAATTATGTTTCACAACAACTAATGGTGATCACTATGTTAAGACCTCTCACTCGAAATCCCTCTCAAACACACATTTTTCTTCTTTTCTCAAACATGCATCATCATATGTTGATTATGTCTAATGACATGTAGCTTCTTCTTCTCTACCCTTCTCTCAGCTTCTCATACCTCTTCCTTTCTCTGTTCTTGACCCCTCATAGCACTCTCACATTCTCTTCTAGATATCTCATTTTCATGCACACAAACTAGGTATTCTTCTCCAGTTAGGTCATGTATGGATGACCTCCTTCAATCTCACAATATTCATATCAAAATGGCATCCTGAATCATTTTCAATGTCTCATCCTCATAATTTATACCCCCATAACCTGATATTTCATCCTTCCAAAATTCGCTACTCTCCCATCATTCTAAAACACACAAATGAGCTTTCTAAACCTCGCTTATATACATGACAAAGTGCCTAAGCCATTTAGGTCATATTTCATAGAGAAAATAACATGAAAAAATCATGATTACATCACAAAATCAACCATATATGTTGGCCATATCATCTATATCTTCAAATATCTAATTAGGTCTTCAAGAATCCCAATTGCACCAAAATAAGCAACACCGCAATCATGAAGGTTGAGAGAAAAAATAACTTCTCAAATAATTGAATCACTTCAAGAACATCAAAAATACCTCATCATGCTTCCACAATACCTGAAAATCTTTACATCATCACTTCAAGCCATGAAACCATCTTAAGAACAAGCTTGTATTTGTGCACCAAACCCTAAACCTCAAAGATGAGGCTCAATACCACATGAGATGACATAAAAAATGCAAGGATTATATATCAATGGAAATATATTTATGTTAGATACATGAAAATGTTCTCATATAACCATAAATGTGCTCATACAACCATAAATAATACATCGGATGCATCAAAACCCCTATGCAAGCATATTGCTCAAAACTACCTTTTCAACCCCAAAACTAGTCTTTAAATATAAGACATACTTTGCATCCTCGACCTCAACCATGATCTGAAACTATCATGGAAATGATAAAGTATATTTTTTTGGGGGGTTATTCGCCTTCATTTGAAAACATCTCCTATAAAACCTATGTGATTCGCTACTCGGTAGTATACCTCAAGTAGCTTACCAAATTACCAATCACCGTGAAATTTGAACTCGCATACCCTTTGGGCACCGTAGATTCATATTATCGTTATCCCGTGATTCCTATAAAAACCTATGTGACGCGCGACAAATTGCAATACCGTGAAATTTGAATGCACGACAAGATTCATATATACGACGCGACGATAAGAGTCAAGAGATATCGACGCACGACAAGAGTCAGATCGACGCGCGCGACAAGAGATGTATGACGCGCGACGATAAGAGATATACTCGACGCGACTTGGGCTAAGAAGTGACGCGCGAGAGGAAGGCTCGACGCACGGCAGAGGAAGGTGTCGACGCAGAGGAAGTGTTGACGCGCGACTCCGGGCAAAGTTGACGTTGACGCGCGACATCTGACAGTTCACGCGCGACAAGACCTCAGAGACTATACAGAGTCGCTTCTTGGTTCTTTTTCACGACGCAGACTCTTTTCGTAATAATGGAAGGTGCCACCAAAGAATACGAATAACCTAAAAGTAAGTAAGAAATCTCAGAAATCACTCTTCAAGTATTTTGGAAACTCTGCGGATACAGATAATGTAAATACCAATCATATAGATGCCACCAAAAAGAATCAGAATACTGACTGTGTGGAAGGCATTATTGAGGTGGACATGCATTCGCACAAGATCATCACCAAACAAATGAAACCTACGATAATATGCCGATCTTCAAGATATTGTTCCCGTTGGGGTGCAACCGTAAGTAGCTAGATATCACAGATACAAACACTCAAAGAAATGGAAGACAGTAAATCAATATCAAACTCGTCCAAGAAAGAGGAAACCAGTGATTGCGATATTGCTCAAAATTCTACTCAAAAAAGTAAAGCATCAAAACAAACAAGAATATGTGGACCATCGCGTGACATACAAGTTTGATTGGGCAGCTAAATTTCCATTTATTGAACCCGTACAATCATCAAATTCTCAAGAAATCCCATGTGAATGTACATGTACAATATGTACGTGGAAATTGGGAAAGCAACAAAAATGCAATCAAGTCGACACAATAGAAAAACATTGTGGAAAACAATATTTAATCAGAAATAGGGGCGGATGGCCGTAAAATCAAAACACATAGGTGGAAAATCGAAAAGGAGTGCATGCATGTCGATACGCAATGGAATATGAGGCAGAGAGTAAAAACACGACATCTCGTTGAAAAGGGAGGAACAATCACATCGCATATGGTAAGATGAAAGAAACAAATCTACATGCAAAATTCATACAATTTCTACTCTTTTCAAATACTTAAAAAGGAAGGGCGATGTCGATTTCCTTGATTTCAAAGTTTTGTATCAATTTAACGGAATGTCGAATGTACCTCGCCTCATTGGTCCGAGAGTAGTGGATGGGAAATGGCAAAATGCCTCTCGATGATAGAGAAGGAAGATTTGAAAGAGAATGTAAAAAAGCAAACTTTATCTCTGCTTTCAATTGATGAAGTGACAAAGCAATGACAACACCGCATGGGTATGTATCCACATCTATACATTAGAAAATCATATAAGGACACCTCATCCGTTGGGTGTTATGAAAATGGTTGAAAATCGCAATGCTGAAAACCTATACAAAATAGTTGTTTCTCATTTGAAAGATGTGCTGGTATGACTGATTATGAAATTGCTACGGTTGGTATGCGTTGAGCAGATGGTGCATCCGCACGCAGGTCACCGAATGTGGCTCGTGTTAGATTACAAACAACAAAGTGGCCCCATATATGCTACCAATTCACCGCATGGCTCATGTAATGAATTTAGCGTATAAAATGGTAAAGCAACCATGAAAATGTTGCTAAATTAGAAGACCTAATAAGAGAACTCCATGCCTATATGTCAAGCAGCCCAAAGCATTTTCTCGAGTTCCAAAATTTGCAATTGGAATTACAGACGGCAAAAACTTCAAGGATGTGGAGACTAGATGGATCTCTTTGTATGAACCAAAGATGCAGAGTTCGTGAGGAGTATCCTTCATTGGCTGGTTTCATGCACAAATACCGCCATGAAGTTGATAGGGCAAGGGACCCGTTGTTCCGCTTTAACTCGATTTGGAGACTTTGCTTACATTGGTTGGTATTCTTCCAATGTTAAAGGAGATCAATACATCGATGAAGCATGCACAGTAAGTGATTGATCTATATTGTGGATTTTATACGGATGAGGAAAATGGTATGTCAAAGTCTTGATATATTGTATTGTTCCCAGGATAGTTTTGATGCACCTGTTTTTGAAAATTGGAGAGATTTATTAGATCTTAAAAATCCTAACACCTATTTGAGATTTAATATCCACGATCACCTATGCATCTCTGTTAATGGGAAGGAAATACCTATGCACATTTTGCAAAGACGTCAAGATATTACAGGATCGGAACGAGAAGATGTTCCCGTGACACGTAATTTGTTTGAGTCTGTGATAGTTGAAACCAGAATAAAGCTTAAAAAAATTTCAGAAACCTTGTCATCGGAAATTAGGGAACGTTTCTGTAAAGATAAAATTCTGGAAGCCATGGGTGTGATGAATCCGAATTTTTGGAATACAGAAGGTGGCCGTGCAGACTTTGTCAGTAAGCATTTCCATAAATCAATGGGTACAATAATGGAACAATTTACAAAGACGTCAGAGCTCAAGGGTACGGAAATCAAAGGTATACTGAATGCCGATTTATTAAAGTTTCAAACCAACCAATTTTGCAACAACAATGAGGAACCAATATAAGAATTTAGATCAACCTTCTGAAAGTGGTGCTATTACAAGGCTGTGGAGAGGAATCTATCAAAGTTCTATCTTACAAGAAGATATCAGTGAGTATTTCAGACTATATGAATTATGCCAGACAATGATTTTGGGGTCTGTGGAGGATGAAAGAGTTTTCAGTGCATTGTCATTTATAAAATCAAAACTGAGAAACAAAGTTGATAAAAATCTCGAAAGTCGCATGAGGTGTTACGTTTCACGATACTCCCTCGAAACCTTTCCGCTTGACAGAGCAATTGCAGACCGGAATTCCCTTTCGAAAGAAGAGGTGTAAATAATACAGCCTACAAGTACAAATATTCCCAACCTTGAGAGTGTAATCGCTCTTCGTCACATTCTACAGAAGACAACATCGACTTTGATGAAGCTATTGATAATGGATTGTTTCAACTTTAAGTAGGTATCTTCTTTATCTATCTTTTATCTTTATCATTAAAGATGTTACAGGTCTATATACTAAAAATATCAGGCGATTCACCCATCTATCTACTAATCCATTTCTCGTGTTGGATTTTTTTAAAACACAGATCTAGCTCATTACCAATGGCAGTGATGATTTCAACTTTAAGCAGGTATCTTTTTCCCCTTAATCTTATTGTTTGTTACTATTCATTTTTTGACAGAGCAATTGCTCACTGGAATTCCCTTTGCAAAAAAAGAGATGTAAATAATACAGCTACAACTACAAATATTCCCAACCTTGAGAGTGTAATTGGCTCTTCGTCACATTCTACAGAAGACAACATCGACTTTGATGAAGCTACTGATAATGGATTGTTTCAACTTTAAGTAGGTATCTTCTTTATCTATCTTTTATCTTTATCATTAAAGATGTTACAGGTCTATATACTAAAAATGTCAGGCAATTCACCCATCTATCTACTAATCCATTTCTCGTGTTGGATTTTTTTAAAACAAGATCTAGCTCATTACCAAAATGGCAAGTGATGATTTCAACTTTTTAGGTATCTTTTTCCCCTTAATCTTATTGTTTGTTACTATTCATTTTTCGACAGAGCAATTGCTCACTGGAATTCCCTTTGCGAAAAAAGAGATGTAAATAATACAGCTACAAGTACAAATATTCCCAACCTTGAGAGTGTAATGCTCTTCGTCACATTCTACGTAAGACATCATCGACTTTGATGAATTTGATAATGGATTGTTTCAACTTTAAGTAGGTATCTTCTTTATCTATCTTTTATCTTTATCATTAAAGATGTTACAGGTCTATATACTAAAAATATCAGGCAATTCACCCATCTATCTACTAATCCATTTCTCGTGTTGGATTTTTTTAAAACAAAGATCTAGCTCATTACCAATGGCAGTGATGATTTCAACTTTAAAGGTATCTTTTTCCCTTAATCTTATTGTTTGTTACTATTCATTTTTTCAGCTCAAGTTATAATTAAAGATGTTATGGTGTGTATGTATTTACATTTAGTTAAATACAAAATTTTTATTTTTGAAAACGTGGGTTGACATCCGTCCGAGGAAGCTTTTACTTTCGGGGACCGACAACGCCGTGCAACTCACCCATCTATCTACTAATCAATTTTTTGTGTTGAATTTTTTAAGACAAAGATCTAGCACATTACCGGTGATGATTTCAATTTTAAATAGGTATCTTCTTCAACATAATATTTATATTTACTTGACCTTTAAAGATATTGTTGGTCTATATATTTAAAGATGTTGCTTTGCACTTCTCAGATCGACAATGTCAAGCAACTCACCCTCCATCTACAATGTCATGTGAAACAAAGATCTAAAGACGTTACCCTTGATGATTTCACAAAGAATCTAATACGCAAGAGGTAAGCTAAACCCAAAGCATATTTGCAATTATGTTTAATTTCTTACCAGTTGATGATTCTTTCTTGATTTCTTAGAATTATATTAATTTATTTTTAATATATTTTATCTTCCTCAGTAGACCAAGGATTTTTTTCTATTTACTATCTCTTTATTCTCCATTTGTTGGTGAGTGGTAGCTTCCCAAAAATAGATATTCCCGCCACCGATAGATAAAGATAACTAAAATAACAAAAATTAAATTGGAAAGTGATGTCGAAACATGTCACAATACTACCAAATTCAATATTCACATTTCCCTGATTCAAACCACAAGAGCCTTGGCTGAGTCACCCTCCGTTAATATTAAAGTACATTGATCAGAATTCTTCCCTCCTGCTTGATTTGCATCAAGTTTGGGAACATCAATTAATTTCCCCTTCTTGGTTCCATCAGTTTTCTTAAGATCTTTTTTTTGTTTAAACTTTTCCACTGCACTCCTCAGGTCAAACAAAGTTACAAAGCTCATCTTAGATAACCTGACCATACACCATGAATCTTCTTGTACTGGAAGAGACTGTTTCCAATTACCTTACACATATCACATCATCTTTCACACTTTCATTAACTCACAACCTTTATAGGCAATAACCTGTGATGCAAAGATAGATGAGCATTTGAATCAACGCATTCCCTGAGCCACCACAAACCTGCATTGACCTCTAAGAATCCTTTAAGAAACAATGTGTTATACTCTTCCTTACTATGCACAAATCTTATGACAAGGTAACATCAATATGAGATTTCTCAACTTTATAACATTTGTAGATACTCATTTTTCCCTACTTTGAGCATGAATCAAAAGTATAACCTCTATTACACAATACATCTTCTTGTAGTAGCAATACATTCTTGTCTCAACACCATGATAGACCACATAATGACATATAGAAACAATGTGTTATACTCTTCCTTACTATGCAGAAATCTTATGACAAGGTAACATCAATATGAGATTTCTCAACTTTATAACATTTGTAGATACTCATTTTTCCCTACTTTGAGCATGAATCAAGTATAACTCCTATTACACAAGAGCAATACATTCTTGTCTCAACACCATGATAGACCACATAATGACATATAGAAACAATGTGTTATACTCTTCCTTACTATGCAAATCTTATGACAAGGTAACATCAATATGAGATTTCTCAACTTTATAACATTTGTAGATACTCATTTTTCCTAACTTTGAGCATGAATCAAGTATAACCTCTATTACACAATACATCTTCTTGTAGAGCAATACATTCTTGTCTCAAAGACCATGATAGACCACATAATGACATATAGCATGACATTTGGGTCTTGACAGACCTTGAGCTTTTCTCAAAGATGTGAAAACATTTCTTAAGGCATAAAACAAGGTCCTCTTAATATGTCACCTTTTAGAACTACAAGACATTGATGAATCAACACACCTGACATGGTCTTATACCACTTTTAGAGAATTATAAATCTCCTTGATGAAATTCTTTCACTTTGTACATCATGAAGCACTGATAATTTTCATCACCAACTAGGACTGAGTCAGCTTGAAGCACTGACAGAGTAACTTGCACTTGACACTCCAATATTCAATTCATGAATTCCTTAACAAGGATGAGCTTTACCAACTAGATAACAGGACAGATTGCTAGACCTTAGCATCATTGACTTGGATATCTTTATTTTAGACTGATAAAGGTCATTCATAAAATCCAAACACACTTTGAAGTCCTCAACACGTTGAAAAATCATAAGACAAACATGATTCTTAACCTATCAACCTTAAGTCTACTTTCATAGACAAGATAACCCCACGTATACAATTAAAGTCCCACGACATAATTTTCAAGATAATTAAAGTCCCACAAGATATTCGTGCAATAAATTTTACATTATACACATTAAATCGATCATCGCCTTTCATCATCATCTATCATTGATTATCAATTGTCATCATTCATCATCTACGTCCACATACTATTCATGACAATGCAAGTAAACAAGAAACATACATATAATTCATGATAATCACCATCTAATCACCATATAATTAAATTCAAATAAAGATAGTACAAACTCAATAGTTGAAGTTTTCAAATTCAATATTAAAAGTTTAGTCAATAATAAAAGTTTCTAATTTTCACAACCATCTAATGCAATCAAAATTAAAGATTGTATATAATTAAATTCAAATACCATACTCAATATTAGAAGTTTTCAAACTCAATATTTATAGTTTCCCCAATAATAAAAGTTTCTAGTTTTCAACCCTCTTTTTCTTTATCCAATTGTACTCCTCTCGCTCCCTTCCCCAACGGCTTCTTCCACTATGGTCAGAACCCTTTCCCCAACAAAGCAGAAATAACCCCGAACTTATAAGATCTTCTCGCAAAGACTGCCCGCATTTTTTATAATTCTTTCTTCTTGATTTGTTGCATCTCCATGCGACAAAGAAATTTGGATCAGCAACTGCTTTGGCTTTGAACAAGATGTCAGGGTCGAGACCATGCTCTTTAATGATCCGCTTTAGTGTATTGTTTTGTTTGTTAACCAAAACAATATTTTGCTTCAAATTTTTGTCGCGGATAAGTCGTTTTTTTTGTTGTTTCCAAGTGAACTGCAAAACCTTCGCCTGACTCTTCAAATTTTCATATTTCAACTGCACAAAAAGAGTAACGTCAATTCAAAGTATTAATGTAAATTCAAAATTTCAAATTAACAAAAATGATTGTTAGAATGTAATAGTACTTACAACCGCTCTATCTCTTTCGGCATTTGCGATCGATACCAAATCCTTGTCCTTTGACCATTTGTTAAAATATGCCCGGGCCTCTCGCACTAATATTTTCCAATTTGTTTAGTGCCTTATCTAGAATGCCATCTTTATAGTCGTTATTAAACGTGTGATACCCCACATTTTACTTGGGTAAGTAAGGAATCCATCTTCGCAGTTGATTCTGGACTGCACAGATAAACTATCCCTTTCCAATAATTTTCATAACGACTAATAATCTCATTGATAAGAATTTTAGCCCTTTTCTCCCATTCTATAAGTTTGTTGGATTTGAGGAATTATAAACTCACCGACATGGGATTGAAATCATTACCAATTAAGTTCTCCAAAGGAAAAGGTGGAAACTCTTCACTATCTCGAACTGATGCGTAAGATCTGGCCGAGAAGTGTGGGGCTTTCACCATGACCAAGATCAACCGCCTTGTTTCGTCTTTGGGTGGGCTGATCTCGTTGTTGAAAAAATAAATCAAGATTTAGATAAATAAATTTAAGATCAAGATTTAGATTTAGATAAATCGTAATGTAATTAAAAATTGTAAAGAATATTAAAATTGAAATTAAGATCAAGTATACCCGCCGCCTTGAATCATCTCGCGGGTATCGAAAAAACCAGTTGGGTCATTGCTATCAATGCCCAAATAATCTTCATCTAAATTTATATTGTTCAAAACAGATATGCCCGTTGCACTGGGCAAGCCACCAAGTGAGAGAGTTGGAATTCGAAACGAGGAGTCAAGGTTTAGTGTCCCGCTAGGGGCCGGAGCAAAAGGCATGCGTTTACCAATGGTCTTTTTCACTGTTCCTCTGGTTGGCATTTTAAAAATTAATGGTTGAGTGGGTGTCGGTGCCATGGCTTGATCATGACTGACATGTGCTGAAAAGTACAAGAAAAAATGAAAAATATTAAAACAATTCATAAAGTCAAAACTACGAAATTAAACATTCTATAGAAAAGTCAGACCTTGTTGCCGAGGGGTTGTTTTTTTTTGCTACGGTGGCCTCATAGGAGTTGTACTGGGCAAAGTGGTCGCTCAAGATATCAATGCATGCGATCGTATTGAGTGAGTGGGGAAGAAGGTTCCATAGTCCCCGTTATTCATCAATATTAAATGTTGTCAATTCATTTTGATAAAATTTAAATTGAAAAATAAATCTCGCAACTTTGGAATTTGTAATTAATATATGAGAATGTATTACTTCTCGGCGTTTAACGAGTTCAAATTGTTGAGGGTCTGGAGAGGAGTGAGCTTCCATTTCAGAATGGGAGTCCCCCGAAGCCTCCGCGTGTAGTTGGCCTCTTCCTCTCGACATCTTTTTTTTTTGGGAATGGCTTCAAGATATCTTCTCTGCAAAACATTAAAATTTAATATTTAATAACTTCGCACTGTAATGAAGAAAATTGTAATACAATTACAAACTAAATAGTTTATACCTGTTGTTCTGCAAATGGAATTGAGAATTTCTTCAAAGCCTCATCAGAGCAAGTAGGAATTTCTTTAGCTTTTAAATTTAAAAGTGCCTCATAAGTAGGCCGAGGAGATAGTTTGTTGAATAAATGAAAGGTTTTTCTGACATTTTCGAATTTGATATGTCAGCTCTTATTTTTTTGGATAGAAATGTGCACCAATCGAATTTTTGTTTTGAGATAGTGGCACAAATGTATGCAATGGCCCAATTTGGTATATCTGTTTGGCGACCCTGCATAACAATTCTGGCTTGAAAAAATGCAATAAGTGCAGCAAGAAAGTGGTGTGCAATTGATTGTGTATCTACACCACGCCTGGATTTATTGACATGGGCTGCAAATGCGAAACAATGAAAATTACTATCAATTTATAACAGCAAATTGTATCAGAATAAAAAACAGAATAAAATTTTTGAATTAAAACGAATTATACTTACAATCAACATGGAAACCGTACTTTGATTCGAGAAATTTCTTGTTTTCTTCCACGAGTGTTGCCTTGGTTGTAACAGTTGGTAAATTTCTGATAGGAAGGCCGGTAAACCGATGTATGTCATTCGGTTCAATAGTGAATTGGAACATTTGGCCATCGTTCAGAGTCACATAAAATATACCGTCCTCTGAATTGTAGCATGACAGAAGGTAATTCAAAATATCCGGATCTGTTTCGAAATGGGGCATATTAACGAGCCCTGTAAATCCACACTCTTCAATTATACCTTGATATTCTGGAGACATCCTTAAAGCCGTATGGATGTGAGGGCATAAGGGATTCCTGTAGGTTATCTTGGAAATCGATTGACTTGGATTCTCTTCATTTTCTTGCTGAACTTGCAATTGGGAGGCATGTGAAGTCGACATTATAGCTGTAATTGCGTCTTTGTCAAAGATTTAGACCTGCAAAAATTCAAGAACGGGAAAACGTAAACGAGAAAATGAGCGGCATAAGGGTATTTATAACCTAAATATGGGCGTCACTGTCCCCTATTGACGTGCGTCATTTGCTTCAAATGACGCGCGTCAATAGGAAGCAGTGTCGTGCGTCAATAGAAGGTTGTGTCGCGCGTCATTTGTTTATAGTGTCGCGCGTCATTTGATTACAGTGTCGCGCGTCAATAGAAGGTCTTATGTCGTCGCGTCATTTGTCTATAGTGTCGTGTGCGTTGTGTCATTTTGTCATAGTGTCGCGCGTCATTTGATTACAGTGTCGCCCGTCATTTGTTTACAATGTCGCGTGTCAATAGAGGACAATGTCATGCGTCAATAGAGGACAATGTCGCGCGTCAATTTAGTATAATGTCGCGTGTCAAAGGACAATGTCGCGCGTCAATAGAGGACAATGTCGCGCGTCAATTGTGGACAATGTCGCGCGCAATGATCGAGGAGCAATGTCGCGGCGTCAATAGAGGGCAATGTCGCGTCGCCAATCGAGGACAATGCGCGCGCGTTCAATAGATCAGTAATCGTCGATTCGTCTGTCGCGTCATTAGGAGCTATTGTCGCGCCGGTGGCGTGAGTCATTAAGGATTCTGTCGCACGTCAACCGAATCAGCCTCGAAAAACGCAGTGAAAATTTTGTTTTTGAATCTCAAATGTCGCCTTTTATTTGAAAGTCGCACGGGGATATTAGGTATTTTCCAGCAATTTTATAGGGGTGTCTTAAAATGAACCACGATGACCTTCCATTTGACTGCTACAACTTGTGACTCTTCATCATCCTAGGAAGGAAATTAAGTCCCCTTTTTATTAATTGAGGTAATCTTATTACGTCAACTATACTCAGATTTAAATGAATAAGAAAAAGTGAATAAGATAAAAAATGAATAAGACAAAATGAAAATTGTAACAGATAACTACTCGAGATGGAGATAAAGCCCTTGTTGATTACGCTCCGCTCTTGGGTGAAATTTTTCTAAGTACCCACAGGAAGATATAAAATCCTTTGAATTCTCTACTATATCGAGCCACCGTAGGTCAAAATTTTCATCTGGGCAATGTGAACAAAATTCAAGGACTTGATCCAATTATCTAAGATGGAATTGATGTTTTTACACTTTATGAATTGAGTCGATGTTTCTTCATGGTGCTTGATATCACATCCCTTATCTCAACGAGAGACTCTAGTGTGTCCTCATTGAAGGAAAAGGGATCCCCAACTTCTTTCTTGAAAAGTTATTCAAATGGATGCAACAAGTCATCCATTGAGGTGTTTTCATCGATTCAAAGACTCAAAGCTTTTATATCTTAGTATTGACATCAATATGCATCTTAGAATCACATTCCTCTTTTGAATGTAACTCTTATAGAGCATGAATTAACATCTTGTACTAGGTGAAAATATTCCTAGCCCACACCCAAGACAAGTCTTCGGATGGAGAATTGAATACCTTCCTATCCACCAATACGTGAGAATGAGATTTCCCCATTTCCATCACCAGTGGAAACACTTGATCCCAGTGTTCCTTTTCTTTCTCAATTTCATCTCTTATCATTTTGACCTTGGTGGCTGTTGCGTTCATGTAATTGAATAATGAAATCATCTCAGGAAGCAACACTTTCCCCTTTTCCACAATCTTGCTTACCCATTTATCGTTTTCTCTCCCTTACAACGTAAAACACGGTGTCTTCGAATGGATTACGGATCAAAGATGCGATGGGAGTAACTTCTTCGATTGGAAGGGATGAAATGACATTTGATTACATGAAATTTTGAATGTACGAGGTGAGTTTTCTCACATGATCTTCCAATTGATCAATTTTCTCTTTGTACTCTTGATTCCTCGTGAGAAGTTGAGTGGAATATTACTTGAACAAATGTGTATATGCCTCGTGATTTCATGGGCCTAGGGGAATGGTAGTGATCTTGTGGTGAGCTAGGGTCATTTCTTCAATGGTTTTGTCTACCTTTGGTTGGAATAATTCTTTCTACATAGTGGTTGCTGAAGCACCATTGAGAAAGTGAGAAGTTACTTAAGCTAACTATCCCTTCTTTACTTTGATTATTGAAGGTATGGCTGATAAATCATGGACCATCACCTGTTTAACTATGCAAGAATATTTTGTGATCATTTCCTATACCTGTAGAAACATCTCATTTGTCTCAGGCTTGACATTTGGCATGATTATAGTCTCTTCTTAAGAATTAGAAGGAACATCTTATGCAGGACAGACCGATGTAGCAATAGAAGATGAGAAGCCTTGAAAATGATAAGTGACATAAAAATGAATTGGACCAATTTCCCCTATCTCCAAATATACCACAGGGTCCTCTGTTGTCCTTATATTTTTGTGTAACCTTTTTTAGTGAGGAGATTTTGATTCCACCTCATTTCATTTATAACATTCTCCCAAGTCATATGAGCTAGAATATTTCTCTGTGGATTTTGAAAAGAAATGATGGGATGTTTTACTTTGAATATTTGGGAAGTTTCTTGATGCAATGAGGGAAGCTCTCTTCCTTTTCAACCACTATTTCAAACTTCTGATGACTACTTTAGTCTGCTCTTTTATATCCCCTGACTCGTGGATGCTCCAAGACACTTGCAGAAGGGGCGAGGTTTTCACTATTTGATATTTTGGGTCATACATTTCCGTGCCATCATCTTCTATGCCATCCTCATACCAATCAAATCTGAATCTCCTCATTTTACCAATTTTCATTCTTGTATGATCTCATTCACTAAAATTGAAATCATCTGCACAATTTACCCAGTAGTCTTTAATATGTGGAACATGATGCAAGTCAAGGAGGTGAAATGTTTGGATCACTTCAAATATCAAAGTCTATTCTTGGAGTTTATGAATATATGTTCATGGGAGAGAAGGAAAATTTGAAATATGTAGCTTTATGGGCACTTTTACAAGAGAAAATCCTTAGAAAGATAAGTAAATCCACGAGTTTTATTCTTTTGATTTCTTAACTTACCATTGAAATGAACAAGTTTCCTACACAACTTGAATAACATGATCATGGAACCGAGATAACATGGAAAATTTCATGGAGCAAGATAAAAATGGACACTCATATGTAGGAAAACTTTGAAAAGCTGTATAAATAAGGACCCGTACCTTTTGATTAAAGAATCATCTTATAGGGACATCCTTGAGTGAGGGTTTCCATCTAATAATCTAATGAAAAACATCATGAATGCATCGTTCACTCTTGCGAAATGTTGGTTGCTTTATTTCAAGACCAAGTGTGGATATTTCTCATATGCAGGATCCTTTTGAGAAATTTTTTGTGAGTGTCAAACCTCTGAATGGTCTCGTGCTTGCAAGGGTGTAAACCAAGTATGAAGTCATGAAAAACTTTTTGGAAGTTGAAACTTGAAGTAGTTGGTGGTGTAATTTATCAGCGATGATATTCCCCCAGTATATCATTTTTCTTCCCTCGATGATGGTGAGGTTGAAAAATTCCATCCAATCATGGAAATATTTTGTGGTTTCTTCTCCCCTTTGTGTGACTTAGGATGATGATCAAATTTGAGAATCCATTTTGAAATTCACTTAAGGAGAGATACTTTCTTCCCTCGATGATGGTGAGGTTGAAAAATGCCATCAATCATGGAAATATTTTGTGGTTTCTTCTCCTTTGTGTGACTTAGGATGATGATCAAATTTGAGAATCCATTTTGAAATTCACTTAAGGAGAGATACTTTGGCATATGGGAGGGATTTATACCTGCTTTAACCACAAACATAACATAAGGCCTTGAAGGTAAGAATTTTTCTTGGACCACTCACTCGATACAAACTCCTTTGTGATGATGACCATGTTGTTCCATACTAGAATTTGCATATAATAAGAAATTTCCTTGGGAGTGAGTGCCATCGAATCAAGTTATCATTAGATCTTATGGTTTGAGTGTTTGGCTCATAATGGTGGGGAACATGAAAATACCAAATTGATGCTTTGAATGGACATGGGATGACCAACCACAAATACAACCCACTTGCGTATACATTCTCTTCCATAGGTTCCCTGGGTCCACCTAACATCATGTTCTTGAGATCCTCCAAATCCATATGGGAAACATCACTATCACCCACATCGAGCATTCGATGAAAGAGCCGAAACGATCTCGAGACTATAAAATTTGAACTTCATACTTATGAAAATCAACAAGATGAGCCAAAACAGAGACGATAATAACTTTCTACACTTGAAATAGGGACTTTCTATTTTTAACAATTAGGGTTCAGGAGCTGTTATTTTGGTAAAAATGTGTTTTTCCATGGACTCAAAATTTCGACACCCCTTACATGTTAGGACCACTTTCACATATGTTTATTTGATGTTTTTGGACACTTTTATAGTTAAACATTTTAACAAATTTGGGTTTTTAAATGTTCTTGGGAGGGAGTGAATTTTTTTATCCTAACTTTCCTAAGGGAATGTAAATATGGGGTAGAATAATGTGCCCTCACGAAGCATGAAAATTGGCAATCAATTATTGTTTTGTGAGGAGACAAAAAAATTAAGCAAAAACACCCTGGGGATGAGACTGAGTCACATGGAGAACCTAGGAAATGGTTGGAATGGGGCATATATTTTTATCCAAAATGTCCAAGGGGATGGAAAAAATGGGGCAGAAAAATTAACCCTCATCTGGGAGTGACAAGTGGCGGAAGGTGATTTGATGAGGCGAGAGAGGAGAAGGGGCTGAAAAATGGCATGCAGAGCCTTCTCGAGGTCATGTGATGAACCAAGGGCCAAGATGGGCATGGGGAAAATTTTTGTGTCCCAAAAATACCAGGGGGATGGGAAAGATGAGACACAAAAGTGTGCCCTCACTGTGAGTGACAAGTAGCACTTTGTGATTACATGACAGGAAGGGATAGGATGAGGTGAGAAGGGGCTTATCTTGCATCACTAGGCTTGATCAGGGTCATGTGATGGACTAGGGGGCTCAACTAGGCATGGGATAATTTTTGTGTCCCAAATATCCCAAGGGGATGGGATATATGGGACAAAAATTACACCTTCACCACAGGCTAACATGTGTCCACTTGTAAAAATGACTAAGTCCCGAAGGCTTACCTTGAGGAGAGCCTTGAAGAAAAAGTTTCTGGAGCTTCCAGAGGACTTTTTCAACACTTATTTATACAAAATTTACTCCAAAAAAACTTATGCAAGGAATGGGATGGGTCCAATTATCCAATTAAGCTTCGCAACCCCTTAAAAATTATCCTTTCTTCTCGGGACCACGGGGTGTACTGCTGAAAATAGACTATGGGAAGAAGCACCTGTGTCTTGTGAAAGATATGAAAGTACCATAATTTATAGGATTGAATTATATTTAAAATGGTATATTTTTTGACCTCCAACTCATTACGGAGCTCTTGGAATCACTTCCCAAATCTCATGTGCTATTTTGAACTGCAAATTCCTTCACCTTCAAAAACCCACTTTCACTGAACTTGTTCCCAAACCTTCAAATCTTCCCTAATTATTCCAAAGTCACTTGAAAAATTTCTTATCTCCTCAATACTAATTCCATATTAATTTAGGATTTTAACTCTATCCTATAGGATGCACACAAGTCCCGGAAAGGCTAGAAATAACCTTTCTAGGTCTCATTGAAGAATCTACCTTGAGAAGCATTGCATCGAAAGAAATTCATGAACTTATTTTCATATTTCAAACACTTAGAAGAGGTTATTGAAACACATATGAGTAATTTTAGGATGGGGATAGGCATGAAATAGAGGTAAAACAGATCCCTGTAGGCACTAAAATCACACACTTTGGGTATCTATCTAGTCCTGGTCACATACTACTATTCATATGATTCCTAAGAAAAAAGTACTAATTAACCAATATATTTGGCCTCTTTGTTGTATTTCTACTTGAATTCTTGGTCTTACACACCTTCTTTCCTATTTTATCTTTTCATACTTCAGCATTTCGACTCTAGACACTCAAGCACCTAGCTAGACACCAAAGAGCTGACCCGTCCCTTCTAGGCGCCTCGACCTCTTTGTACTTAATCAACCTTTTAGTGGTTAGTTACGAAATTGGAGCAAGGGAATCATATAAATATAACACTATGTGGAAATAAAAAATACCAAGCACTAAGCATTATCTATCACCACCTAAGGTTGCATCCAAAGGCATTTACAAGAGCATTCAAGAATCCATCTAGCATCCACACAAGGGAAAGGGACTGCATTATTCTGCATACACTTCATAGGAGGGGAAGTTCATTTTTCCATGCACACATTTATCTACATCTTCTACATCTAGCTATTTCTCGCTATCAAGTGTGACACACACACGAGCCACCTAGGGCACAATTTCTTCACGACACACATAGAACTACATTGGGTTTAAGATGTAGTGCAATGCTCGGTCGTAAGTTCACTTGTTTGACAATCGAGGACAGTTCGACCCCTCATTTTGCATCTTTATTTTTAGAATTTAATGTATTTTGAGGGTTTTTCAGGTGATTACTTGTGTTTCATTTTTGCGGTACCTTGGTGATCTAAGTGCGACATAAAGGAAATCATCGACAAACAAGTGTGAAACCCTAGCGATCTTGAAGAAATCAAATTATGAGATCTTCTATAGAATTTGGCACCCGGGAGAGGTATCTAAAGCACCCTAGGCACCCTTATCCCTACCTAGGTGCCATAGTTATGAAATTCGACACTTCCACATTTTTGGGTGTGGTTTCAAAACTATGAGTTACTATTTTCTTAGTTCATCTAGTTCATATACACTTTGGGATAAGCGAAAACAAGATAAGTACCCTATCTCTCTTATTTACTTTCATAGTTACATCTATAAAAATTCTTTAGCATTTGTATCTTATTATATATCATTGTACCAGTTTCTAAACTTAGGATTTAATAAAATAACCAAAATTTATTCAATCATTGTGGTGAACCCCATGCTCGATTCTACCTTTTCTTCTAGGATTCTTGTTTTATTTTCATCATGGTTATACCCTTCACCGATGATGATCTTCATGACCTCAATGCTCATATTGTTGAGCATCCTCAGGATATAGACCCACTTTTATTCGCTTCTCATGAGGAGGCAACCAATCTTATGGAGCTTAATATAACCTCATCCATTCGGACTTCATGACTATTGTTACTCAACTACCTTATTCTACTCTTTTGCTTACTTTTATTATTCATGTTTCTGTTCTTACTCCCACTAACCATTTCACTCCACCTATTTTTTCTCACATGTGGAAATTATACTCCACGGCACTCAAGAATTATCCTCTCTTTATCAAGATCTTCAAGTTCAAATCCATCAATTGTGATAGGCTACTTATCGTGCGTATCCATCTCTAGATTCCACTTTGTCACTTCATACTCCTTTCACACCTCTTAATTTATTCACTCCTAAGATCCCTATTTTCAATGGTCATGGTGACCCTCAAGATAATCTTCGAGCATTTCATGTGGCATGTCTATATTTTAGAGATGATCATACTCTCTTAGCTAAGCTCTTTCCTATAAGTATTCATGATTGTGCAATGCATTGGTTCTATGATCTACTTGTCCACTCTGTAACATATTTTACACATTTATCCAATGCTTTTCTTGCTCACTTCTCTATGAATATCGGCTCTATGATATCTTATGCTCAACTCATATAGCTTAAACCAGGATCTAATGAACATCTAGTGGATTATGTCTTACACTATAAGAACAACTTATCTAATATTTATAATGTACTCACAAAATCTGAGCTTCAAGATCTATTTGTCCAAAGTCCATTTCCACCGCTCCAAGAGAGTGTTATCTTTGAGACACATCCTTCATTCGATCATTTATGTCACACTCTTAAGTTGTGCAAAACTAAAATATTATCAATAGGCAAGCTTAAATATCATGAGCAAGCTTTATCTTGGCATGTTTTAAAAAACACCTTTTAAGCCATCTACAAAACCTACTAAAGCTAAAGCCATTTTCAATGTTGTATCTAATACTAAATAACTTCAATGACAACCACCTAAGCATACATTTACTAAGCTTACTATTTCTCCGCAACCTTATTACACTTCCTCCTCCACTCAATCTAGACCCATCTTATCCTAAAGGTTGAAATTACAATGAAAATTTCAAATATTATTATCATCGGTGCATTGGCAATTATAGAGACCATTGTTTTAAACTCCACAATCTTATTAAAGATATTATTGACAATAATGCAATTGAGTTTCAAGAGCCTTCCACTTCGGCGTCGGTCAATGAAAATCACAAGATCAATATTTTCAACAATTCACTTCCTAAATATGATAAGCAAGTGGCTGAATCTTTATCCAATCATACATATCATGCAAAGTGCCTCTTGCTATATTAGGGAATCTCTATTTTCTAGTTACCCATGTTTGAGACATCTCCATCGATCATTACATTCTCTGATCATAATTATCATGCTACATTTTCTTCTGATACATTACATATCAGTGCTTATATTGGATCCAATGCCATCAATAACATTATGAATGATCCATAGTTTCGCATAAGTGCATGCTTTATTACACTTCTTATTACTATCAAATATCCACTCTTGCAGATTTCATATCCATTTCTTGGATCTTATGGTTATGTCAAACTTCCTATCATAGTTGGCCCTCTCGGTATGCTTGTTCCTTTCCTAGTGGAACCTTTGGTCAAAGGGTGTGAGATGCTCTTAGGTCTTCCTTAGCTCCATGTATCGTAGGCTATTGTCTCCATGCATCACTTGTGTCTTAAGTTCATTCACAATAGGAAAGTCATTACTATCAATGGTGTTCCACCATCCACACCATGGACACAACCTCCTCTCAAGGTTTCCATCGCACTTTCTATAGCATATAGGCCCCCAAGACCTCTCAAATCTAAAGCACAATCTACTCATATCTAGCCTATTATCTCACAAAGGCTACACATTATCATCGATCGGCTAGTCCATCACGGCATTCTAGGTCCATCACATAGACAGCTCCTCCACATAGATATACATCATCACTTGTGATCTCCTTTACATGGGTGTCCTTCACCACTATAGTCGCATTTACATAGGTACTCATCACCTCCACACTCTACTTCACATCATTGTTCATCACCTCCATGCTCTGCTTCACATAGGTATTCATCACCTCTGCACTCTGCTTCACATTGTTATTCATCACCTCCGCACTCTACTTCACATAGGTGTCCATCACCTCATCAGGTCTCATACACATCAATTTCATTCACAAATACATCATGTTAGGTAAAATATAGTGTATCTAGGTTAATTATGCATTTACCTTAGCTAATTATTAATTAACGGTAAGTTGTTATTAGCCATTTATTATTTATAATCGGGAATAGTATTCCGTAGAAGTCTTTGTCATTATTAATTATTATATAGTTGAAACTATATATTTGGAGTTTTTGTACATGGGATTATATTTGTTGCATAGTTGTAACTCCTTTTTTTGTATGGACATGATTGTGCAATATCTATAAATACTAGAGTCATCTATTCTATATTTTATTTGCTTCATTATTAATAAATTTACGAGATTTCATCCATGTTCTTCATGTTACATTGGGTACCAAATCAAGTTGATTTGGATCTATGAGTAGAGAAGGTGTCGACGAGAGAGATCGAGAAGAGATAGAGGATATTGGATAAGCATTTGTAGCATTGAGAGCCTGTGACGGCCTCCTGCAACTTCCTAGCCCCATCCTTGCCTCCCCATAACCTCCTGTTCATTCCAGGTGTTTAGAACACAAATTTTTTTTACACTGGTGCCCCCTGCTGCTCAGAAATATTTTCTACGGGAATAGAAAATTTGAAAAAAATTCCCCATTAGGGGTTTTGTCTCTAAATTTCTTAGCTATAGATAATATTATCTGTATTATCAAATTTGAAGAGGTCTAAGCCATATAGAGGGGCAATATAGTCTCGATATATCTAACAGGGGACTTTGTGTTAACTCTCCACATAGCTCAAAATTGAGCTACCTATCTAGTAGAGGGGAGATATTTGGAGATTGTTTATTACATCATGGGCCGAGCTATGCAACTACACAAGACCGAGTTGGGTGAGTTGACCTTTTCATTGGAAGAAGGGGTGAGCCACTCGCACCGAGCCACTTCGTCTTAAATAAGTTACACATTGAGCTTCTTTTGCATCTTTGCCGATTGAGTCCTATTTGAAGGACCGAGCCAAGGTATTCATTGAGGTGAATAAAATTCCCTTAAAGATCTTGTTTTTAAGGAACCGAGCTGCTTAGATTCATTGAGCCGAGTTGTTTCATTATTGGATCAAGCCAACATTGGCGTGCAAACACCATGGGTGAGTTACAACAAGTGGATCCCATGACCAATTCCACCATTATGTGGAATCCCCTACCAAAGGTCACATTAAACATTAGATCAAGAGCCTCTAACTAAGTTCCATTGTGTAAATCAAGCTCTATGGTTCCGATTGGCGAGTTAGGAACTCCATAATAATGACCATGTAGTGGAAACGGCCAAGCCATCCTTCATTGGAAAGTTGAGCCAACAAATACACCCTGTAACCTACACAAAAATGTTCAATTGACATTAATATCAAATGATGACCTTGTAATAAAAACAATGGCGAGATAAATCACGAAAGGTGAAAGCAAAATCAATAAGCGGCGATGAACAATAGTAATAAAGCGACGTATTTCATTTAGGAGAGGAAAAGGAAAGAAGATCCATTTTTGATGCAGCTAACCCTAAATCGACCTCCTCCCAAGCTAAGCCATGTTGAATCCTCGAGAAAGCAATGCATCACCATTTAAAAAAAAGGTTAGTCTTGTATTTTCAATTCAAATACAATTTGCTTCGATTTTAAGCCTAAGTCCTTAGAGTCTGAAGTGGTTAATGGAAAGGTGCTACGTGTGGGAGGTTTGGGGTTTGATCCCCACCCCCAACATTCTTTTAAATCCATTTTGACATTTAGAGGATTTTTAACCCAAAGCGCCAAAGTTAGCAGAAAAAATTTCCCTAAAGCCCTTAGCAACAACTAAACCGCACACCAAATTTAGAGGAGAAAACCCTAATTTTAGGGCAAATTTTTTTGTCCCAAATTGCTTATTTTTTTATTCTGAGCATTTTTTGCCAAAGGAGGGCTACCTGAAAACAACATTTTGAGCCATTTTTTTATGTTTTTTACTCGAGAGTCGTATTGTGCTTTGGATGCCACTAGGGCCCTGAAAAACAAAACAAAATTTCCTGCCATTCAATTTTTTCAAAATTTTGGATGTAATTACATATTTTAGTGTATTGTACTAATTTATAGGTTGCCATATTCAACCGCAAACCATTATAATTGTTGTAAAACTGGTAGAGTTTTTACTAAAAAATAATAAAAATTTGGTTATGAATCACTCACGAGATCTTTGGATCTCATTTGCAGCGTTCGGTATAAACAATGCCTCTGGGAAGTGTTTACGGGCAAAGAATTCATGACTACTACTGTATTTAACACCTAATATAGCTGCAACAACATATTTGCAGGCATCAACCCTTTAAATTGACAGGGAGTAATAAGGACACAATTTACACACTTTGAGCCCTCCCATCCGTTTGTGAATGATTGCTCAACTTAAATCCAAACTGAGAAATTATACGAGAATACACTGAAGTTACGCACACATATGAGCATATTTTTTTGAGTTGGTGTGAATAATTGCACAAACCCCTTTCAATATTGTCTTGGTACCACATATTGAATTATTTCATGAGATGTTAATGCCTCTTTCACATACCAGGGTATATAGAAAGGTGAGATTCTTCCACCTACCAACGGGTATATCAAAAAGGCACGTATATAGAAAGGTTTGGTATATCGAATTGACGGTATATAGATTGGGAGACCAGTATACCTGGAGTGATAAGATCCTTACCCTTTGTCATTGATTCTGCAAAATGGGCACCAACGCCCCCAAGTTATTTCTTCTAGATTCACAACTACTCAGAGGAAATAACTATGCAACATGGAAGACAAAAATCAAGACACAACTTGAGTTTGAAGAGATCTAGATTGTTGTGAATGGTACTATAACTAGATCAACAACTGATACAACACAACAGAGACAATTTGATAGATCCAATCAGAAGGAAAAACTAATCATCTTGTTTGGAGTGTCTGATGATGTGTAACCCCACATTCGATATGCCAAAAAGAAGTGTGGGATAAGTTGAGCACATGCATGTACGGGGCCAATAACAAGAATGTCATATTAAATTTACAAAGTCGAGTTACACACTTTGAATTTTAGACAAGGAAAAAATAGAATCTTTCTTAAGAAGAGTTGTAGAGCTGAGGGCTTCACTTCTAGCCCTGGGAGAAGTGGTCACTGAGGAAACTCTCATTCCCATTGTTCTGAGAGCCCTCCCTCCTTTATACTGTATTTTTATAACAACACTCAGCTTGTCATATCAGAGAGTGAGTTTTGACTAGTTAGTGAACCTACTGCAACACGAGGAAGCTATATACAATAAATATGATGAAGAGGAGCAAGAACTTTCTTCTCATTAGAAATGGAAAAGAAAAGGAAAAGGAAAACCTAATTCCTATCAAAAGTCCTAAAATCAGCATCAGCAAGGGGACAAACAACAAAAGAAGAAATTTCTTATCTGCAAAATAGGACATGAGTTGAAAGATTGTTGGTATAATACATAAAATAAAGGTTCTTCAAGTAATTCTAGACATCAACACAAACAATATCACAAGGGAAATTCTTACTATAATCAAGGGTAGAAAAGGGGGAACTGGAAAAGAAAACCCTATCAGCAAGGAAATATTGTTGAGAAAGGAGAACATTCATATACTGAAGACTACTTATACACTGATCAATCAAGTGAACCCTCTCACGTCATCTAGTGATGTCTAGTATGTTGATTTGGGAGCCACTCAACACATTACTAGACACAAAGACTAATTTAATTCAATGAGGAACACACCTTCAAAAAACCATGTTTTGTTGAGTGATGATTCTTCGTACATAGTATAGGGGATTGGGAACATTTCTCTTCCTCTTGGTTCATGCAATTGTAGATTTTTAGATGTACTATATGTCCCTCGGTTGACAAAGAATATGTTGTCATTCAGTAAAATCCTAGATCACAACTTGAAAATTGAATTTGATAGTCATTTCGACAAGAAAATGTGTTTAATTCAAGACAAATCACGAGGCTTGAAAATAGTTGCAAAATCCTCCAATGTGGGACGCATGTTCCAGCTTGATTTTGTCCACAGAAATGATCAGGAACTTGTGGCTAAGAAATCTACCTCTGCATAGTTGTGGCATCATAGACTTGGTCATATCAATTGTAAGTATCTTGAGACACTTTGCCGACACAATATGGTAAAAGGATTACCATATCTCCAAAAGGATATCGATAAGTGTCCTCACTGCCTAGAAGGAAAACAACACAGAGCTTCATTCCAAAAGATTACTTATCAAGCTCATGGTAATCTTGATCTTGATCTGGTTCATACTGATCTTTTCGGTCTGATGCAACATATTCATTCTAGATTTCATTACTTCATGCTTTGTATTGATGACTATTTGAGAAAAATGTGGATTTTTTTGTCTTTGCAAGAAAAGTGAAGCTTTTGAAAACTTCAAGAAGTTCAAAGTAGTTGTTGAGAATGAAACTGTTCATCACATTAGAACTCTCTACTTAGATTGAGGGGGAATTCACCAGTGATGAGTTCAAAGACTACCTATAATATCACATGATTCGTTGACAAATGCCTCCTCCACACACACCGCAACAAAATGGTGTTGTTGAGAGAAGAAATTATACTATCATGGAAATGGTGTGATGCATGATTGATGATTCTGGACTAGCAAAGACATTATAGGATGAAGTAGCATAGAAAAGAATGTATTTTTGAATAGAGTGCCCACATTTTCTCTTGATGGAGTAACACCACATGAATCATGGTAAAAAGGAAGCCATCTATTGCACATCTCAAAGTATTAGGTGCAAAGAAAGTATGCACATACCCAAGTAGAATAGAAATAAATTGGATATGAAGTCACAAAAATTCATCTTCATTGGCTAGTGAAGAGTCTCTTGGGTACATATTGATGGATCCAAAGACTAGGAAATTCTACACTAGCAAAGATGTTGAGTTCCTTGAGAATAAGGAAGAAGAGACTCCTCCTCTCGAGAATCACACGATGTATACTTTTCACCTGTTGTAAAAATAGAAGTTGATGTTCCCATAAATGATGAAAGTGATAATGGGGATGATGGTGGTGATTATATAGAACCACGACCCACGGGAGTAGCTCACCATATTCCTAAGTGGTATATTAACATAATACGAGATGTAAAATTGGATGTTCCACTGGATACATCCACCACTGGACCTAGGAATCGTAGTAAAGCATGAGAAGAAGTCAAATTTTATTTAATGAGTAGAGTTATTGAATGTGATGAGCTCTATACAGTCTAGGAATCCATACAGTCAAAAGATTGTAAAATATCCATGGACGCTGAGTATCAATCAGTAATGAAAAACAACACGATAGCTTGTCAATCTTCCACCACGGAAGAAACCCATTAGATGCAAATGGATATTCAAAATAAAGTACAAAGTAAATGGGAACATAGACAAGTACAAAGTGAAACTAGTAGCAAAGGGGTACACACAAAAATAAGGCATTGACTACGAGGAGACATTTTCTCCCACAACTAAGATCAAAACGATTAGGATGATATTTTCTATAGCTGCACAGTTTGGTTGGAAATTCCTTCATATGGATGTAAAAAAGTGCCTTTCTGAATGGATATTTACAAGAAGAATTCTATATGACTCAACTTGAGGGTTATATTAAACCTGGTCAAAATGCAAATGTATGTAGACTCAAGAAATATTTGTATGGCCTTAAAAAGGCACCCTGGGCTTGGTTCATCAAAATTGATGAGCATCTTGTACAACATGGATTTTTCATAAATCCACATGATCCCAATCTCTACCTCAAAAAACAAGGAGGGAAGATTTGATTATGGTTGTTTATGTTGACGATCTATTCATCACTGGCAATTTAGTGAGGATGATTGATACAACGAAGAAAGATCTTAACCGATCATTTGAAATAATAGATCTCTCGGTGATACATTATTTTCTTGGATTGGAAGTATGGAAGAAAGAGAATCACATATTTGTTTCTCAGTTGACATATACCAAGACAACGCTCAAGAAATTTAGGATGATAGATTACACACCTATTTCTACACCTATGGAGAATAGATTACAATTATCTCGTTTAGATCCATCTCCTGCGGTAAATGCCACTCTTTATCGGTAGTTGATTGGGAGTCTCATTTACTGACCTACACTAGACCAGATATCAACTTTGTAGTGATCTATCTATCCAGGTTCATGTAGGAACCCAAAGTTTTTCATTGGAAGGAAGTAAGGCAAATCTTGAGATATCTCAAGGGAACATTAGATATTGGTCTAAACTACAAGAAGAACGATAATTTATTCTTGTCTAGATATTTGGATTCAGATCATGCAAGAAATATTGATGATAGGAAATACACTTTAGGGTTTGTGTTATTTATGAGATCTGGACTGAAATCATGGGGAAGAAAGAAAATAAAATTTGTTTCTTGCTCTTCCACTGAAGCCAAATATCATGTTATAGGAGAAGCTATCTCGTGAAGTGATATGGTTACATCGCATAATTGAAGGACTTGGAATACCATAGGACAAACTGATCACCTTGTATGTAGACAATGAAGGTGTTCTCAAACTTGTTCAAAAATCCAATTTTCATGAAATAACAAAGCACATTGAGTCGGGGACATTTCATACGTGAGCATGTCTTGAAACACAATATACAACTTCAATTTTTTTCCAATAGATGAAAAATGAGCAGATATCTTCACCAAGTCACTTGCACGTGACAAGTTCGAGTTGTTTAGAGAGTTCCTCTCCTCATCCCTTGAGATAATGCAAAATCAAGAGGGGGTATGTTAGCTAAAATATAGTTTACCTAGGTTAATTATGCATTTTACTTAGTTATGAATTAATGGTAAGTTGTTATTAACCATTTATTATTTGTAATTGGGAATAGTATTCCCATAGAAGTCTTTTATCATTATTAATTGTTATGTAGTTGAAACTATATATTTGGAGTTTTCTATACATAGGATTATATTTTTTGCATAGTTGCAACTCCTTATTTTGTTTGGACATGATTGTGAAATATCTATAAATATTGTAGTCATCCATTATGTATTTATTTGATTCATTATTAATAAATTTACCAGATTCCGTCCTTGTTCTTCATTGTACACATCATTTGTCTCATTCACCACCGGTCTTAGAGAATGTTAACATGCTTTTATCTCCACAAGCACCGGGTGGAGGACCCTCATCTTTCACTTTTATTAGAAATCATATTCATTGACATATACTTGGAGGGCATCATACTTATTCCCTCCCTTCTATAATTTTCAAGTGTCTTGTACTTATACTATATCACTTTTTACTTCACATCTAGTTACTCACATACATCGTGCACATCTTGATACACTCGTGTATCATTATTACCCTATGAAACACTCTTGTGCTACGGTTCACACTTGACTATTGAGGGCATACTACATACATGAACCTCACATCACACAAAATATTACACATTCATGACACATCTTTCTTACATCACATCACACAACACATTACACATTCATGACACATATTTCTAACACACATTGATCATGACACACTTACCTATGATGCACTCTAGTTCCATGGTTCATACTCAATTGTTGAGGGTCTAAATTTAAAAATGAACCTCACCACAATCACTCGCTCACTCACTCTCTACATTCTATGCTTTATCGATCACATAATTTTAGCGCACAATTCAAACAATTTCCGATGACGCACTCTTGTTTTACGGTTCATTCTTGACTATTGAGGGGTATTTTATCAATGAACCTCATCTCATGCATACACATTCACTGGGGGCACATTGCTCCTATCACACTCACATTACATCCCATATCATTTCACATTCACATCATACTTTGCATATCTTGGTTGCAAGTTATTCTTGCATGAAAAATATTGATTACTATGTTAGATAGGTACATTATATGTGCTACGCCCTTAATAATACATCTTACATTTCATGTATATATCTGAATTGTGGCTATAATAACTTCTTATCATTATGTATCTCTTTCATATATGTTATATTATCATGGGTGGGTCATCCTTGGGGATGGCCATAACATAGGAGAGTATAAATAGGGGTTAGTAGGTAGTAGTGGATCATCATATTGAGCATTTGAGTCTTATTGTATGTTTTGGAGGTTGCCCCCTCGAAGTGGCTAAGCTATTATACTTTCATATTGAGATCATTTATCGAAATATTGTGTTATTTGGTGTTCTATTTTTATGATAATATTAATTATTCAAGTAATTTCATTACAAGTGGTATCGAGTTGCGATCGGGCCAAAATTAGGCGAAACCCCTAATAATTTTTTTTTCGCTATCTCTTACTAACCGAGAGAGAATTTTTCGAGAGATTTTTTACGATTTATGAATCATTCTAAGTAATATTCCCTTAAAAATTAGAATTTTTCCTTTTTTAAAGTTATTGCAAATTTATGGTTTTTCATAAAATTACTCCCTAGGCTGCAAATTGTGGAATTTTTCCAATTTATTTACATTTTCGAAAAGAGGATAAAAAATTAGTTGGATTTTGTTCTTTAAGTTTTTTTATATTTGGCCGAACTCTTATCAAACTCCCAAACCCTAAAATTTGACCTTGATCCCTAAATCCTACTATTTTGGGGCATCATGGTGGGGCCTTCCACAAGAGGCAAAAAGAATCCCATTACTTTAGGTAAAAGACTAGAAAAGGATGAGATAGTAGTTGAGGAGTTGGAGGAGAAGAAGTGGTAACTCACTGATTCCTTACGGTTAGGATTTACTTCAAAGGACCATAAGGTAAGCCAACTTGAGTTTAACCTGAGAGACCTCGAGTCTTAGGTGGCAGAAAAGAAGATGTGGAAAGGATTGGACAACAATTGGAGGATTTCATGAATAAATTCAAGTACACATATAATGGGTAATCATAATTCTATCAACCAAGGTGGATCTTTACGTCAAGGTAATAGACAAATGAGCTAGGGTGGAAAATATTCTTGAAGAGAATCGAATGACTTATTTCTTGGGGGTCTTAAGGATCACATTGAGCATGAGGTGTGTATGTTTAATCCTCATAAGGTTTTTGATTCTATGATTACAGGCACACTAGGGAAGAGGATAAATTTGTTTCAAGCAGGAGACAAAATTTTAGTAATATCGAGAGATCGAAAGACCTTACCCCCAACACTCCCTCAGCCAATTAGATTGACACCTCAACAAATTGAAGAAATGATAGAAAAAGGGTTATGTTTTAAATATGACAGTAAATATGGACTGTACATAAATGTGTTAAAAAGAAGTTGTTTTACATTGATAGGCCTAGTGAAAATGAAGAGAAGGATGAAGATGCAGAGTTAGAGGTCTTGGTCGAGCCGGATGAAGAATCGGAAATCCCCATCCAATGATCTCATACCATGTGATTTTAGGTATTAGCACCCCCAAACCTTCAAGGTGGTTGGATTCTTAAAAAAAGAGAGGGTCACAAAGTGTTGATTGACTCAGAAGTACTCACAACTTTATCAATCATAAGTTAGCAATGTGCCTAAAGCTTGCTTTATTTATCCATCTCCGAATGTCAAGTAATGATTTTTGATGGAGGTACTATTACTTATTCTAGAAAATGCCATAGCATTAAGCTTACCATGGGATATTACATAATAAATATCCCCATGTATGTCATTTCTATGGGAGGAGAAGACATTGTGTTTGGCTTTCAATCGATTATCACTTTGGGAACCATTAAGATGAACTTCAAGAATTTTTCATGCACTTTCATCTGAAGGAAGGAATTTTGAGCTAAGAGGATTAAGAGAAAAGTATCCACAAATAGTGATCTCTCATCATATGCACAAAATTCTAAAAAAGGGTGCAAAGGGATTTGTATCATAACTATTTTCATTGGAGGTGCATCATTCTAAGGAAATTATACCATCGATATGCAAGCATTGTTAGATGAACACTTGGTTGTGTTTGAAAATATGCCAAAGGGCTTACTTACAAAGAGAGGTAATGATCATGCTATTTAATTTAGTACCAAGGAGCCAACCGCCTAACATCAAACCTTATAGGTACCCATATGTGCAAAAGAGTAAAATCGAGAAGATTGTACAAGAGATGTTAGAAGCGAGGAATCATCCGTCATAGTCGAGTTCTTATTCTTCTCTAGTAGTGATGGTATGTAAGAAAGATGACATGTGGCATATATGTCCGATTATTGGAAACTTAATAAGTACATAATAAAAGATAAGTTTCATATTCTTGTAATTGATGATTTACTTGATGAGTTGTATGGTGATGTTTATTTTACAAAGCTTGATCTTCATTTGGGATACCACCAAATCAAAATCAAGGATGAGGATGTTCATAAAACCTCCTTTCGGACACATGAAGGCCATTATGAATTCCTAGTAATGACTTTTGGAATCACAAATGCACCTTCTACATTTCAAAGTTTGATGAATTCTATTTTTAAGCCATTCCTGAGGAAGTTTGTTTTAGTGTTTTAGATGATATATTAATTTATAGAAAAACATGGGAGGAACATTTGCATCATGTAAATAAGGTTTGGAAACCCTTGAGCAACATCAAATGTTAGTGTGGGTTATTATTTATCCTTTTATTTATTTATCAGGATAATTCTTACACTTGTGTTAGCCCTACACTTGTTGGGTTAGCTTGTTTAGGTGTACTAGTTGTGTGGAGTTAGCTTACTAGTTGTGTTGAGTTAGCTTCTCAGTTATGTGGAGTTAGCTTACTAGTCTTTTGGAGTTAACTTAACTACCAAGTATCAATTAGTGGGAGTTCTTCACCACTGATTTAGGTAGTAGTTGCAATTCTCTCCTCCTATATGTACATCTTTCTTATTGAATAATTTAAGGCATTCTATTGTAATGTATTGAGCATTATGGATTATGATGGATTTCCATATATGGTATTTTAGCTCTTTTGTTTTGCAAATCTAATGTGGTGTGCTATTATCATCTGAGATCGTGGCTTGGAACAATCTTAGCTCTTCGAGGCCTAGTATAGTGCAATGTATGGTATCAGAGCCATAGATGATGTAGACATCCATCTGTAAGTTTTTCTTTGCAAGCAAGGGTTTATTATTGTCATGTATTTAGAATTTGTGAGTAAGTTTCTGCAACATGCATTTTTATGCAAAACGAATTATGCCATTGGATTTGGAAGGTGCCAAAACCCTAGAATCGACTGTAAACTCGGCCATGTTTTGAGATAATAAAATCTGGACATTTTAAAGGTTTTTTGGCACATTTCTCAAAAAATCCGTACAATTATGTATAGACATATTTTTGGCTCAAAAATTATATCAGATTTCTGGGTTTTTCGAGAAACTTTCTGGATTTCTCTCTATTTTTGATATAGGTGCTAGAAAAAAAGATATTTGCAGTCAAAGTTTGTATTCACAATTGTACTTTTTGGGTGCATTCTTTTATCCATTGGATAAAAGCATGTACCTTCCAGATGCAGTCTTTTACCCTCTGGATATTTCAATTTTGGATGCAATCTTTTATCCACTGGATGCATATCTGTACCCTCTAGGTGCATTCTTTTATCCATTGGATAAAAGCATGTACCTTCCAGATGCATTCTTTTACCCTCTGGATATTTCAGTTTTGGATGCAGTCTTTTATCCACTGGACACAGATCTGTACCATTTGGGTGCATTCTTTTATCCATTGGATATTGACGTGTACCCTTTGGATGCAATGGTTTACCCTCTGGACATTTTAGGTTTTGGGCGCAGGCTTTTATCCTTTGGTTGCAAACATGTATCGTGTGGATGCACTCTTTTACCCTTTGGACATTTGGGTGTCACATGTACCTTTTAAAAAGATCAGCATTAAAATATTATTTTAATAGCAAAACCTTGTAGAGCTCATAACTTTTGATCCGTAGCTCGGATTAAGGTGATCTTTTTTTTGAAATTGTGTATTTTTTTGAGATCTACGCATTGGTGACATTTTTATACACATATTTCAAATGTAAAAGGTATTGTTACTCATTGTAATATTTACATGCACTCAATTATAAAGTGTCAAATTTAGGAGGGTGTTGTGATCACTTGTGGATGCATTTTCGGTTGAGCTCGATGTCCTAAAATTTTGGGTATTACATTCTTATATCTATGGGTGTATACATTTATATCTCTCTTGTTTGTTGAGATATTTTAGATCTGTATTTTCGACACTTTTTTGGCATGTTGACAGTCTCTCTTGTGGGGAGCTATTCTGGTGGAGCCCAGTGTTAGTTTGTCAGTGTTCGAGTAGTTGATTTTGACAACTCATATAGATTTGTGGTGTCACTCTACCCATTTTGTAGTATGGGAGGGTGTGGTGTTGATACTGCTTCTTCGGGTTTCATGTCCTTACCTTGTTACCTTGGCTTTTCTTGGATCGTGGCACTCCTATTTATTTGGATCTCATGTCCTTACCTTATTACCTTGGTTTTTCTTAGATTATGGCACACATATTTGTAGTAGTTGATCAAATTATGTTTGATGTTTTTTTGTATTTTCGACATGACTCCATCGACAGTCTCCTTGCATGGAGCTATTCTCGAGTGAAGCCCGAGTGTCAGTTGTTTTTGAGTTATATGATAGAGCAGTGGATTCAGACCATAGTGTGCACCACACTTCTTCAGTATTGTATGAGTTTTTAGAGCCGAGCTTCTGAGGATATCTTGCAGCAGAATTTTGTTCTTTTTACTTTGTTATTACTGGTTTTGGGTACCTTGGGGTGTCTAATTTTCCTAGTTATTGTACGTGGGTACCTCATCAGGCCTTGTTGCCAGGACCCACCTTATTTTCCACCCACCTAAGCTATGCTTACGGGAGGGTGTTAGTGTAGGTTATTATTTATCCTTTTATTTATTTATCAGGATAATTATTACACTTGTGTTAGCCCTACACTTGTTGGGTTAGCTTGCTTAGGTGTACTAGTTGTGTGGAGTTAGCTTCTCAGTTATGTGAAGTTAGCTTACTAGTCTTTTGGAGTTAACTTAACTACCAGTATCAGTTAGTGGGAGTTATTCACCACTGATTTAGGTAGTAGTTGCACTTCCCTCCTCCTATATGTACATCTTTCTTATTGAATAATTCAAGTCATTCTATTGTAATGTATTGAGCATTATGGATTATGATGGATTTCCATATATGGTATTTTAGCTTTTCTGCTTTGCAAATCTAATGTGGTGTGCTATTATCATCTAAGATCGCGGCTTGGAACAATCTTCTTATCGTTCCTTTTATCAAATTTATGCAAATCCCTCTAAGTGTTCTTTTGGAGTCAATGAGGTTGAATATTTGGGTCACATTGTATCTCATGAAAGGGTTAAAGTGGATCCTAATAAGAACAAATCCATGATGGAGTGGAAGGTTCCAAAACCCTAAATAATCTACCGAATATTTGTAAGGTATTATGGAAGAATAGAAACACCTCTCATAACTTTATTAAAGAAGGAATCCTTCCATTGGGATGAGGATGCAACTAAATCATTTTAGCGACTAAAGGAGGCCGGGTGCACCACTCAGTCTTGGCTACTCTATATTTTTCCAAAACATTCATTGTTGAATGTGATGCATCAGGGTCTGGTATGGGGGAATTTCTCATGCAAGAAGGCCATCCTATTTAATTTTTGAGACATCAATTCAAAGGTAAGAATATTTCAAAGCCAACTTATGAGAAGGAAATACTAGGCATACTTCATGTAGTAAAGCAATGGAGACCATATCTCATATGAAGACACTTTAAAGTGAAGACAGATCATGATAGTCTGAAATACTTCTTAGAGCAACGTTTATCATTACAAGAACAAAAAAAATGGGTCTCAAATATGTTGGGATATGATTTGAGATTATCTATAAGAAAGGGAAGGATAATGTAGTCGTGGATGCTCTATCAAGGAAAGATTAATCGGTTGCGGGATTTTTATGTGCCATATCCATCTTATAGGAAGATTAGATAGATGAGGCAAGGTCGAATGGATAAATGAACCAACCACACAAAATCTCATTTATAATCTTCACAATGATCCAAGCATGTCGAAAAAATTGTATTGAAAGGGAATGCTTTATGGTATAAAGATAGATTATACCTATGTAATAACTCCACTCTTAAAAATAGGGTTATATGTGAGATTCACTCTTTTCTAGTAGGGGGAACCCTAAATTCTTGAAGACTTATCATCGAGTCAAAAATATTTATTCTAGGAAGGGATCAAAGGGGATGTCCAAATATTTGTGGCAGAATGCTTGGTTTGTAAGCAAAATAAGGGTGAAACAATTCAATCCCAGGTCTTCTACAACCTCTATCTATTCCTAGCCAACAGTGGGAAGAGGTTTCCATGGACTTCATCACAGGATTACCTAAATCTGAATGAAAAAATGTCATCATGGTTGTGGTGGATAGACTCACCAAATATGCTCATTTTTGTGCCTTTTCACACCCATTTGTTGTAAGCATGGTAGCAACAACCTTCATGGACATAATTCAGAAGCTTCATGGGACACCAAAGATTATAGTAAGTGATCGAGACCCTATATTTACTAGTAATTTTTGGACTAATTTATTCTCATGTTTGGGTGCTCAGTTAACTCATAGCTATTCTTATCATCCCCAGTATGATGGGAAAACATAAGTTGTAAATATTTTTTTGGAGGGATATCTTCATTGCTTCACCTCAGATAAACAAGCAAGATGGGTTCAATGGTTGCCACTTACAAAATGGTGGTATAACACTTCCTTCCATACTTCATCCAAAATGTCTCCATTTTTTGCACTCTATGGGTATCATCCACCATCCATCACATCATCATTGGGAGGAAAATTGTGGGTTAGATAAATATAAGAACACATTCAAAATTAACAAGAGGTCCTCTCTAGTCTCAAGGAGAACTTGGCCATGGCACAAAACGCATGAAGCAAGTACGCTGATCAACATCACACAAAAAGACATTTTGAAGTCAATAATTGGGTTTTTGTGCATTTATAACCATATAAGTAAATGTATTTGAAACAACAACAAAAGGATAAAAAACTTTCACCTAAGTATTATGGCCCCTATCAAGTATTGTAAAAGATTAGTACTATAGCATACAAATTAGAATTTCCCATGAGACAACTTGAATACATCCAGTCTTTCATGTTTCTTTCTGAAGAAATTAATTGGATAGAGAGTATAGGCCCAAACAATGTTACCTGAGCTTGATGAGGATGGGAGAGTCATCTTTGAACCTGAATGCATCCTTCAAGCACACACTAAAATATTGAGGACATAGGTTATTCTTGGGTACCTAATCAAGTGAATAATATGGATAATGAAGATGCAACATGGGAAGATATGACAGTCCGCAACACCCAAAGCTTCTCAACATTGGGGACATTGTTTCTTTGAAGGGGAAGGGAATGTTATGCCCTTAATCATATATCTTACATTTGATGTATATAGTCGACTTGTGGCTATCATAACTTCTTATCATTATGTATCTCTTCCATATATGTTATATTATCATGGGTGGGTTGGGCTTGGGGATGTTCATAGCATATGAAATTATAAATAGGGGTTAGTAGGTAGTATTGGTTCACCATATTGATAATTTTAGTCTTATTGTATGTTTTGGAGGTTTCCCCCTCGAAGTGGCTAAGCTATTATACTTTCATATTGAGATCATTTATCTGAAATATTGTGTTATTTAGTGTTCTATTGTTGGTGATAATCAAAATTATTCAAGTAATTTCATTACAAGATGTCATTATATTTATCATACACACATGCACATTCACTTTCCTTACATTTGTGATCACATATGTTAAACAAATCATTACATAGAGCATGGATGTTTGGTGCAGTACCCCTTATTAGTCCCATATCAAGCTCCTGGGGTATTTACTTTCGTACACATCACAAATGTTATTGTTTCATTTTTCATAGCACATTACTCTATCGGATTATACATGCTTTGACATACTTTCTATATTTCTAACATGCTAATGGGTGTTTCATGTACAACATTTTTCTTACAATAACTCTTTTCTACTATGGTTATCACTGTTACATTGCTTACTATTTTTGTCATTTTTTTCCATTGTATGCCATTTTCGTGGGATTTTCCCTTTGTCTCATGTGCACAGTATATGATTTTAGCCACTTCGGCCTTGATTATCTTGTGACATTGTGAGTGATGTCCCATGTTTACACCCCCACTTTTCATGTTCTACTTTGTCTGCATTATTTATTGTTGACATTGTCTTCTTATGTGTTTAGCTTACATCATTGTCTTCTATATGTTTCTTATCTTGTATGCACTAGTACTTATTTCTTAGCCACTTTGTGTGCCTTTTTTTCTACCAAGCACATTCCCTCCTTCCCCTACAAGGCATCACTTTCAATACAACATCCAGTCCTCCTTTGGGCCACATACTCCTTGTGATGTCACATGTACCCCAAACAAGGAAGGCATCATTGGGTGAATCGGTCACCCCATACGGTAGTTTATGGTTGTTGTCGTGCAAATGTGCAATAGGAAATTTACAATTTCAAGCACAAAACGATACTCTTGTGCAAATTTTCTTCAAGTCCTATCATTCCAAGACATCCCAGGTATGCCCGGTCGGCCCAAAGTAACCTCGATTGGTGTTAATTCATTCCCCTAGGTGATTTTAGGAGTTCATCAAAAGTTGCAAGCTACAGGCGTAGTTGTGGGAAGGGCTATCACTGGCCTTCCAAGGACTAGAGCAACTCCATGGAGCATAGAAGAAAAATCCAAAATAGACATGGAAGAAATTGAAAGGAATAGGAACATAATGAAGGTGATTTTGGAAGGTTCGGGAAGATTTGGAGCTAGTTGTGGCAATTTCATCAAAGTTGGGGATTCACAGGCCTAGGTAGTGCACATGCCAAAATAAATTGCAAAGCTTCAAAGGGTGATTCCGGGAGCTCAGATGGAGTTAGGAGAAAAATGAAACATCAAATTAAATATAATTCTAATCCCTACAATATGGTTAAATCATATTTTTCACAACACTTTTGCACATCAAGTCTGTAGGAAGTTTTTATCAAGAACATGTGGAGTACCAAATCAAAAATATGATTTTTCAGGGATCAAATGAAAGAATAAAGACATGATCCCCCACCATTGGATTCAAAATGACATTTCCATTTAGGATCATATAATTTTTTTCCAAAAATTCCATTGGGAGCTCAAGTTATCATCATCACAAGTTGTCCTCTTGGAGCAAGTTCGGGACTTAGCCAAATTTTTGGAGGACACGTGTTAGCTCTAGGAGCCGGTGGAATTTGATGTCCCTCACAAGTCAGGGACATCATACCTTGAAAAATGTTCCTATCCCTCTAGGAGAGATTTTTGGACACACATGTGACCCACTTTCCAGCCCCTCTGTTCTTTAAAGCTAATTTTTGAGCACTCGCTCCTGCCGTCCCGATCAACGCCATATGTCATCTCCTTGACCACCATGGAAATTGATGTCTCTCACATCCCTTATGAGGTGAGGGATTTCATAGACATGAAAATTTACCCATACCTCTCTCAACATGTTTTTAAAACTTCAAATATCTAACTGTTTTCCGCTTCTAACTTCTTACACTCCCGCACAACCATACCTCCATTCTTCCTCTGTAACCTCCTTGCCATCACTCCACCATTGCTGAACCTTGAATCATACCTATAACATAAATACTCTCCTTAAATCCATGAAATAATTCAGGTCTCGAGAAGGAAGTTTGAGAAAACGAAGAATGGAGAAGAAGAACAGTGGAAATCCCCATTACCATGAAATCAAATTTTGAAGAAATATTGCAAATGGATGCACAAATTGACGAACCATATTTTGTTGTTAATTTATATATCAAAAACCATTAAAAAAATGCCTTCAAACCCTCCTCTCATGCCATTAAACATTCACAATGAATAAATCTTCTTTCCAACCCAACAGAGAAAGAAGTTGGATTTCCGTCAAACCAGTAGTTGGATTGAAATGAGATTTCACCAAAAGCACAAGAAGAAAAAACCCATATCAAAAATTTAAATTTCATCATGAATGGAGGAGAAAACCAGACCTACAATTTTTGAGGTCCATTAATGGTTGTCATGTCTAGAAGCATTGTTAGGTCAAAAAATTAAAAGTTTAAAATATCCTAAATTGTTGATCGGGTAAGCATAAAATTTCAAAGGGGTGATATTGGGAAAAAACTCATATCAGAAAACTTCATTCCACATTGATCCAACCTTCAGAGGCCCACTTTCTAAAAATAGTAGGTCTTCTATATAGGAAACTGCTATTTTGGGAAAGCATTCAATGAAGAAACGAAAGGAGACAGAGACATTGGAGATGCACTGCTGCGACCGAGAACTCTTTAGAAATGCAATTTTGATCCAATTTTGGAACTTACTAAAAATAGTAAGTGGTCCCACAAGCACCTACAAAAATATAAAATCAATACTAGGAAGATAGGGGAATGCAGGAAGAAAGGGTAATTCAAGCTACCATAATCATCGAGGTCTAGCTAATTTGTGCACTTGCCAAAAATAGTAAGTTGTCATGGGGGCACTTACTAAAAATAACATGGTTACTCCAAAAGGTGGATTTCCCAGAGAGAGCACACTGGGAGTTGAACATTCAAGTTGACATCACCAATTAGAGCCCAGAAAGGGAAAATTCTTGACACTTGCTAGAAATAGTTGCCTTTTCCAAACATAGTGGGTGTCAAGGAAGAGTGAAGTTCATATTCACAAGGGCAAGAACTATACAAGTGAAATTACTTTCATGGATCTCAACAATGTCTTTCAACACTCATGTGTGAGGTGGAATCCACAGTCGACACTATCATACTGCTCAATAGTATGTCTCATCAGGATCATGTCCAAATCAACTAAGCAGTGTGGCAATGCCGTAGGGCATTAGGGAAGGATTTGTTCCAAAGCATTCGGTCTCTTCAGAGGATATCTTCATAAGCGACACTTGTGGTCGCAAGGGTTCCATTCAATAGTGTTTATAAACACTTAGTTTATGGTGTCTCTAAGTCATTCGGGGTGGTCTCTCACTTGCAGCCAAAGAACTTTCCCATAGCGACCCATCTACAACATAAGAAAATCATTCACCGTAAAGGATTCAAAGGTATCAGGGTTAATTTGATTAAGATTTTGAGGAGTCGATAGGAGTATATTCTTCATCAACATGATTTCCCATCTCTCTCTCTCTCTCTCTCTCTTCCTCTCTCTTCAATGTTCTAATTCCGTGTTGGGGTTGCACTTTTTCATGTCTTAATGTTCCTCATGTAAAAGTCACCTTTATGTTATAAAAATGGACTTAATATTCTCCTAGGAAGTTGAAAATAATTCTCTCTCTCTCTCTCTCTCTCTGTTCATCTCTCTTCAATGTTCTAATTCCATGTTGGGGTTTCACTTTTCATATGTCTTAATGTTCCTAATGTAAAAAGTCACCTTTATGTTATAAAAATGGACTTAATATTCTCTAGAAGTTGAAAATAATTCTCTCTCTCTCTCTCTCTCTCTCTCTTCAATGTTCTAATTCCACATTGGGGTTGTACTTTTTCATATGTCTTAATGTTCCTAATGTAAAAGTCACCTTTATGTTATAAAAAGGGACTTAATATTCTCCTAGGAAGTTGAAAAGTTTTAAGTTGCACAAGGACATATGAAAATCCATTGGGGGTAGATGATAAGTCACCTCTCATTCTATAAATTGTAAATCCATTCCCATTTCAAAGGGTTGGTAATTGATCTTGTAAACTCAAGAGTGCATTTTACTTAGAGAAATAAAAGGAGATAGCCATTTTCTTCTACTTTCCTCCACTCTCAAATTTATTCCATTCCCACACTATGTACAAATTTTGTTTAAGAAATCAATACAAGAAGGAGTTTCTAGATTTCTTTGACTAAGGGGTTTCTTGATACTTTGTGATCAATAAATTCTATTTGGTCTTATTGTTATTTACAAAGTTGTTTCTTCTCATGAATGCACGTGTTAAAATTTCGACTATTGTGTGTCGGAATATTCTTTTCTACTGCAGCATTAGTTCCCCTACCTCATATTCTCACTCCCTTTCCCACTTTCAGAAAAAGTCTTCCTAGCAAGAGATTTCTAGCTTTATTGCGGGGGTCGGTGGATTGCCCTTGTTGGATCCCCTTTCGTAAGGCCACCTAGAGAAAAATCACTTTAACTCGCATATGCATATACGAGAGTTGCAGGTTAAGTAGAGGGACTTAAAATCCCAAAGCGTTGGCAAGAAATCCACAATTTTGTCTACCAAAATTTTTTTCTCACCAATAATAGTCACATTTCAACATATTTTGATGACCGGTACAACATAGTCATTAGTATCATATAGGGCTTAGAATCTAACTTGGGTCCTCAAAGATGCTTACTGGAACACAAGCACCCAAACTCAAAGTTACACATGGGCGCCTCTTACCCTTCCTAGTTGCCTATGACCAAGGGTAAATTACACAGGTTTTCTCAATTTAGTACATTATTTAGTATTTCACTCAACAAATTTTATAGGACAAGCAATACTTCAACACTTAGCATGCATGTACCGCACCTTATTTTTAGTTTCACATTGGATCGAGACTTGATTGAAATGGACTAGATTTTTACACACCATGTAGTGGTGTTTTCTCTTTAGGAAGTACTCAAAGGTTGGAGAATAACAGACCACCTTTCTCCCTACACTTCTTTTGTACTTGGAGCAGTTGGGGTGAGATCTCCCAAAAACTTGCACTCAGCGCAACTGGTGTGAGATTACCTAAAAAACTCATTCTTATACAAAATATTCATGATCCTTTCTATTCCTTTCACTCATCACGGATTAGGTGCGCATGTTCCTTTTCGTATTTTTACATACTTTTTATGCATTTTTCATATACACATGTATTTGACTACTTATTTGTTCTTATCTTTTACAGGTTTGTCCTTATGGGAAGTGGTAGTCACATTAATCACACATCAGTGACATAAAAAATAGGTACAAAATGACATCTACACATACGCTCTCACCCTAGGGTCATCATCATCATTTTCACTTCCTCTTCTTTAGCTTTCATGCTTCACATTTTTATCACTCCACACTTTTCCTTGTCTCTCAAAGCACACTTTTCACTATCGATCTAAATGATTATCATATACACATATCTTATCTACTTTATGTTATCGAGCATTCGCTCAACAACATAAAGTGGGAGAAATTTAGAGACTAAAATCACACACTTTTGGTATATATCTAGTCCGATCACATACTACTATTCATATTATTCCTAAGAAGAAAAAGTAATAATTAACCACTTGTCTTTGGCCTCTTTATTGTCGTTATACTTTCCTTCTTGGTCTTACACAACTTCTTTCCCATTCTATCTTTTCATACTTTGGCATTTCGACTATGGAGACCATCACCCGGCCTAGTATGTCAACGCCCAAGCACCCCCGAGATTTTTATACTTTTCTCACATCTTTTGGGTATCTTCTAGCCATTTGGGCATCTTTTTTTTTACTAGTCAGCATTTTAGTGGTTAATTATGAAATTGGAGCAAGGGAATCATATAAATATAAAGCTATGTGAAAATAATAAAGGACCAAGCACTAAGCATTATCTATCACCACCTAAGGTTGCATCCAAAGGAATTTACAAGAGCATTCAAGCATCCATCTAACATCCACACAAGGGAAAGGGATTGCATTATTTTGCATACACTTCATAGGAGGAGGAAGTTCATTTTTCCATGCACACATCTATCTACATTTTCTACATCTAGCTATTGCTCACTATCAAGTGTGATGCACACAAGAGCCACCTAGGGAATACTTTCTTCACACACACACACATAGAACTACATTGGGTCTGAGATGTAGTACAATGCTCAATTGTAAGTTCACTTGTTTGACAACTGAGGATAGTCGACCCCTCATTTTCATATTTGTTTTAGGATCTTATGTATTTTGAGGGTTTTGTAGGAGATTACTTGTGTTGCATATTTATAAGTACCTTGGTGATCCAAGTGTGACATACAAGTGATCATCAAATAAAAGCGTGAAACCCTAGCGATGTTGAATAAATTATATTTTGAGATTTTCTGTAGACTCTTACACCTATGATATGTCTCTGCACCCTGGGGGCCCTCACCGCTTCCCAAGTTTCCTAGTCATGACATTCCTAACACTTTTGCATGGGTGTGGTTACAATACTACGATTAACTATTTTATCAATTCATCCGGTTCATATACACTTTGGGATAAGAAAAAACAAGATAATTTCCCTATTTCTCTCATTTGATTTCACAATTACATCTATAAAAAATTCTCGGCATTTGTATCTTATTGTATATCATTGCAGTGAGTTTCTAAACTCATGTTTTAATAAAATAACTAGATTTAATTGAATTAGATTTGGATAAGTGCTTAGGAGGGTTTACAAACAAAATTTTGACACTAGGGTAAAGTTTTCATGTTTTCATCTTGAATTTTTCCATTGAAAAAACACATGACAACAATTGGCTCTCACTTGGGGACTTATTCGGATCAAACAAAGTGAGGAAAAGGTAAACAAGAACTCCAGAATCTCAATATATAACATGGACCAGTGCCTTATCCATTGGGCTATATAGAGTCTCATACAAGAAAAGATAGACTGAAAATGAACACACACACACAATAAAGGGAAACACACCACACTAGAAAGGAAAAACACACACAATGGGAAAGGGAAACACACATCCTAAATTCACCTATGGTACATACGGGGAAAACCCACTTTCACTATTTGTACAAATTCAAGTATTTCCCATTACAAGGATATTCCAAATATATGTCATTCGGATGTGAGAGGCAAAAACCATTTTTTCCATAGGCTTCCCAAATCTGGAATGGTCCTAGCCACAAGGAATTAAACTTTCCATGGCTTCCTTTTGGCTCTCTCTTTTTGTCCCATAATAAGATAAGATCTCTAACTTTGAAATATCTTTCCTTTTCTTTCTTATCAATTTTTTTTTCACCTTCAACTGATGCTCCTTTATTCGATATACCACCTTGAATCTATCTTATTAAGATTTTTAAGGAATAATATTATTTTTAAGGGAGTTGTGTTCATGAATAAATTAGATATGCTATGGAAATGAAGCTAAAACATATAACCTCAAAGCATGAACCTAATCTACACTAAACCATCATGATAAGAGCTAAACAAGAGCACTTCTATCATTGTATGAACTTAGATTAACTCTAAACTAACATGATATATGCTACTCTCTACTCTTTAGATCACTAATTAAACATTGAACCTAAGAATATCAACTTAAGCAATCAAAGGGGTGATTAGTTGTTTATGGTTCTCAAGCTTTCAAGAATGGAGTCTCACCATTAATGGCTACAAGGCCATATGGTTCTCTCTATTTACTTAAAACTTGGTTTAATGGATGCAAATGGAGGCTATTAGCTCAAGATCAATGGAGGGAGTAAGTTTAAGATCAAATGTCTAATTATCTTAAAGCTAATACAAATGATATCTCAAAGCTTTCTTAGTATTGAGTTGTGAGTGAAGTTGTAAGTTTGAATGGGTAGGCTTAGCCTTGTATTTATAGTTTTCCAAATGGAAGACTTTGAACTTTGGGTGCATGTGGGACTAAAGTTAAGCCAAAATCACTTTATGATTAGGAGTGATAAACATGCTTTACAAGGTTAGTTAAATTAGGTTTAGGCTAGTTAAACTTGATTAACAAGTGATTAGTGACTCATTGAGAGTTAGGAGGAGTTTGATTAACCATTTCGATTGATAGATAGCCTAACAAGCCAATAGAAGTGATCTAGAGAGAACTAGGGAGGTTCTGAATGGTCGAAAAGAGGAATTTTTAGCTAATAAGAGAGATATTATCCCAATTAGATGATTATAGGAGGAATACAACCAAAAGAGTGTCGTGAATGGGCATCCGAGAATGGAGTGAAGAAAGGTTAATTAATGAAGTGTCGTTAATTGAATGAATTGGATGAAATGCTAGGCGTAAGCGTATTTTAGGTGTCAACATTTGCCCCTCTTTGGGGTGGCGTTAGCGATGCCACTTAAAAGAAATTAGACAAACATAAACAAGTAAAATTTTGAAGAGGTAGAAGAGAAATCAGTAGAATGAAGGATGTCATCGCTTCTATCATTGTATGAACTTAGATTAACTCTAACTAACATGATATATGTTACTCTCTACTCTTCAGATCACTAATTAAACATTGAACCTAATTAAATGTGTGCAATGAAAAATTTGCAAAATCTATGAAAATGGGGTAAGAACACAAAAGAGGCCCCAAAAGCTTTAAAAAAACAATTCAATGACCATCATATTAGAGATAAGCAATAGCTACCTATTTGCATGTATATTATAAAGTTTGAAACAAACAATCAACCTCTAAACATGACTATATTAGTTCTCTACTCCATGAAAGCTATCTATAAGTGAACCTATTAAATATCTAGCAATCATTTTTGTGTTTATTGATGTTTAAAAATCTTAAGAATAGAAGCTTACCATTAATGGCATCTCCCATTTGCTTAAAGATTTGAAATGATTAGAAAATAACAAGTAAATAGTTCAAATAAACTATGAAATGAATCTAAAAGACCTAAGCATGACCTAAATAAGAAATGAGAGAGAGAGAGAGAGTTCTTAGGAAAAGGTGGGAGGGGTATCCTTATATTTATAGTTTTTAGATTTGAGAAAAGGATGTTTTGGATGCATGTGGGACTAAAAAGGAGTCAAAAATTGATTTTTAGAAAAACATATTTGGAGTGTGAGAAAGGATTTTAGGAAGCTAAGTGGCTATTTAGAAAGGTAAGATATTTGTTTAGAAAGTCAAATCCTTCCTAGAAATTCAATAAGAGGTTTAATTAACCTAAACAAGATTAATTAAAGGGGAAACAAGCTTATAGAAGTTGGTTAGAGAGGGATTATCATATTTAGGTAGTTTAGAAGAGGTATTTTACTAGCGTAGTGTAGTAAATTAATACAATACTAGGATAGTTAATATGATCTTAGTAATAAGATCATGTAGACCAAATTATAGGTGTCTACATTTTCCCCTCTTTGGGGTGGTGTAAGTAATGTCACTTCAAAGAAAGTAGACAAGCATAAACAAGTTAAATTTGAAGGGGAAGAAGAAACATTAATAGGATGAGGATGCCCCTCGAGTCTTAATGGGGCATGCTAAATGTGTACAATGAAAAGTTTGAAAAAGCTATGAAAATGGGGTAAGAACAAAAAAGAGGCCCCAAAAGCTTTAAACAAACAACTCAATGACCATCATATTAGAGATAAGCAAGAGATACCTATTTGCATGCATATTATAAAGTTTGAAACAAACAATCAACCTCTAAATATGACTATATTAGATCTCTACTCCATAAAAGCTATCTATAAGTGAACATGTTATCCAAATAACTCTCTTAGTGATTTGGATAACTCGTAGACACATTCTAGCTCCAAGTTGTCAACCGCATGGTTTCACGCATGCAACTCACTTGGCACATTCCCATCCATAGTTCTCCTGTGTGCCCTGTCCTTCTCACGCTTCATCTTGCGTGCCTTCCTTGGTTCATTCCTTCCCCTCCTTTTTCCTCTCGTGTCACCTTCTCCTCGTGGACCTTGCACTTGCTTCAATTAGCGAAGTTCCTAGCCCTTCGTGTGCCGTGCCTATTACTTTATAATAGTTACACCTTGACCATGCGTTCTCTGCTCACTTGTTTACCTCATCTTCTCCACATGTGCCACATGCACTTTCCTTCAACTCTTGCTTTCCTCTCGTGCCTCTTTCTTTCATGTGCTTTCCCTTTCACGCCCTCCTTCATACTTTCTGTACCAAGTCTTGACCTTCCCGAGTATTCCACGCAAAAAGCAGTCAAAACGCACCAACAAGGCACGGATCTCTGAACAAACCAGTGGGTGACACATGGCAGAAAATGACAACAGACATTCACACAAGTTGGCCTTCATTTCAGCTAGTATACGCGCGCCACATGTCTCACATGTTTGAAAACTCGACATTATGACAACCATACCTTTTGGTACAAAGTTTAGATTAGCATGCGCCCTGGGCTTGTCAAGTGGATGTTGACATCGGCCACAGTGCTTGGAATTCAAAATTTAAATTCACGGTGGATCGATAGGAGAGAAGCGGGAGAATGTATTTCAAATTTGGATGTTTTTCCCCTTTTTTTCTTCTTCCTCCATGAATTCATCTATATATGTAAGAGCAAGGCTCATTTTTTATGTTGGACACTCTGGATCCTTACGCATGTTGTTAAGGACTCCATACTTTTTGTATTCGAGTTCTGAGACCTTCATGTTTGGTTCTTACATGTGGATATCGGTCTCCTCATGATTGAATAGTTGATTTGTTCATTTCTAGAAGTAATAGAAGCATCATTTTGTGGCTATTCTTTATCCCAACGTGTTTTGCAATCCTTCTCTTTTCCTTTTCTTTTACATTGTATGTTGGTTGTGTTATTTCAAGCCCCCTATAATTCCATACTTGGTTGTGTTTTATGAGAATGATCGGTGAATGTGTATTTAGCTGTGTTACTCTTTTCAAGCCTCCTTTCATGGATTCCCTATCTTCCTCTCTCGGAATGAGATAGTGTTCAACCCTCTTTTTGATGCTATCACCTTTTAGTATAGTTTACTTCATGTTATCCTTCTTTCCTTGGTCCCTTAGCATCTTTAACTTAGTTTTCCTTTCAAAGCACTAGGAGTAGCAATAATAAAAGAGAAATAGATAGAGGAATCGGCCTTCTTGAGAGATCCATCCCAAGAATGCAAGGTCCCACAACTTAAGGATGGTTCCATTATGGTCTCAAAAACCTCGGCCCTTTCGAGATTCGAGACGCGGGTGCACATTTGAGCAACCAACAGTTTCTGGAACACCCGGTGGGACCAGCATTGAAAGCTCAAATTTCATATCTCTAGGTTCTAGTGTGTGGAATTAGTGTTGCATCCTTTGGAGGCTCCTTTTAAAGACATCTAGTGACTCCCCATATTTTGTAATCTCTACTCCAGCAGTCCTTAGTGCCTTTCATGAGAAGATTGCACACTAGAAGAAGTACAGTAGATGAAGATTCTTTTGAATACCTCTAGCTATCCCCGAGAAGAGTTCATTCCAGAAAACCCATGCGCACACATCTCTATCTCCAGCACTCCATGCCCATTCAACTCCTCCTCAAAATAGATAGCTTGTGTGCCCTATAATGGTGCATCAGCCACCTCCTCCATTAAGAGGTTTTGAAAACTTTGATGGAGGGAGTCCCTTACTTTTGGTCGTGCAACATGATATTCCAAATGGTGCGCTCAAGAGTATTCCTTACTTCACTGGTGAAAACCAAATCACCCCTCAGGAGCATATCTAGGATGTGGAAAATGTATGTTCACTATATCTAATCACACATAATGATGTAGTAGTCAGGTTGCTTGTAGCCTCTTTCAAAGGTAAAGCACTTTAGTGGTATAGAGGCCTGGAAATTGGATCTATTAGCACCTGGGATGAGATGGGAACAACTCTCTGCAACTATTTTGAAGACAAGTCAGATTACCTATCTTTAGTGGATCAACTGACAAAAACAAGGAGGGCACCCAATGAGTAGATGACTTGATTTTAACATCAGATTTTAGAAGACTTGGGACAGAATCCCTCTTGTGGTAAGACCTATAACCCAACATGCTTTCCTTTATTATCTGAAGGTGCTCAACAGTGACATCTCAGTTATGATCCAATCTATGGGAGGTAGGACTCTACCAGCTACTTATAACATTAAGTAAGGGTAGAAAATAGTCTCATTCAGGAAGGAAAGTTGGCTCCCAGACCACCCATGCCCTTGTTCCCAGAAATGTCACAGGCGCCCTAGCCTTCTATGGCCCCTATTCCCATCCCTGAGAAAAGCACGCAGCTAGTTGCCTCAACATCATATTCTCCATCACAACAAAGGGAAGATGAATAATTGAAGACCTTGATAAAAATTTTATCAAATACGGTCATATCATTAGAAAAGCAATAGGCGCAAGCATATAGAGGCAATTCCAATCAGGCGCATGGCTAAGGAAATCAGCCTTGGTGGAATCAATATGGAAATCAAAGATACGTGCCCAACCAACAAAATGATAGGTGGCAGCCTAATGCACATATGCCTTTGCAAGTTTTCCCTCATGTGACTTCTCTTCGATTGCCTAGCACAAGAAGTGAGTGCTTGTCCCTATCCAAAAAAATTTGGCACAAGAGTTAGAATGGTGCTTCCCTTGCAACATGCCTCATAGTCAATATCATTGTGCTAATGTTGCACACACCCAAGCCTTCATGATCCAAAATGCTTCATCCTATGAGCCCTCAACAAGCACCCATGAAGTAGATAACCTAGATAGTCTAGAAGCTCCTCTCAGAGACCAATTTGATGTTCTTTAGTGCAGAGTACTTGTGCGTAATCAACCAAGCTGTAGAAGATACAAATAGACCACGCACCCAAGTTACGGACAACACAAGATATAAGAAAATAATATTGGAGTCTAGCGGGTAGGTGAAAATCCTAGCAACGCAAGATCTTTAGAAGAAAGAAAGCAGCTCCTTAGACAAGGCATCTTACAGTAAAAGTTCTCAAAGCCCTATGTAGGAGGCCCCACATAAAACCCCTTCTGAAGCAACATGTGCCCATCCTTTGGTAGGCCAAGCCTCTGCTCCAGCTAAAATTTAGGCTTCTGCGCCTGAACAATCAAGGAAGGATGTTGTTCCCCAAATACATAAAGATAGATGGGAGGGCTTCTGTTTAGCATTGTTGACCAAATGAAGAGAACAAACATAAATGTCATAATGTGGGATGCCCTGACCATTCCATCTTAGCAGGATCTATTGCATGAAGCTCTGGCGCAACTTCTATGCACTAATCAAGTTATATAGAATCCACGAGCTTCTGCCAAAATCTTCTAAGAGGAGGAGAAACAAGTAAGTAAAATGGTCAAAACCCCACCCTTCTATATGTCCTTGATTATAGGTAAACACCTAGTGCATAATTGCATGATTGACTCAGGCGCTAGTACTTTTGTTATGCCTAAGAAAATAGCTGATGTCTTAGGTTTGAAATATAGCCCTTTGTCTAAAGGATTCCTACAACTTGATGGCTCAATTGTCACCACTTTAGGAGTCATCAAGGATCTTGAGTTAACCCTCCATGCATTTTCAAGCCTAAAAATTACTCAAGACATGTCAATTATTGACCTTCCTCCTTTATTTTCCCTATGTCTATCAAGAGAATTCACTGCTAAAGTGGGTGGTTACTTATCTTCTTATTGGTCTCATATGTTACTCAAGACAAGGTATGGTACCCGGTTTACCATACAAGATGAGCCTATGTTTTCCTATCATGTAGAGTTGCATGTCCCATTACCTCTCAAAGCCAATTGTCTTATCCAAGAGGAACATGTTTCAGTTCCTGAAGAGCATTCTCTTCCACCCTTTTCCAGACCTAGTGCTTGATGAATGGGTGGAGAGGCATCACAAATTTGATCCCTATGCTGAGGAGCTGGAAGCCTATGAAACTGGGCTTGGTACTTATTGCATTCTAGAAGAATACGTTGCATTTCCGCGCGTGATCATGAGAGACAAAGTTCAAACTAGTCTGTGGAAGTTATACTTTGATGGATCCGAAGCTTAAATGGTGTAAGATCGGGAGTGGTTCTCATTTCCCCTAAGGATGAGAAGTTCTTTGCACACTGAGTTGTAATTTGCATGCTCTAACAATGTGGCGAAGTATGAAGCATTGGTGCATGGTTTGCTCATTGCTGAGAAGAAGAAAATTAAAGGGTTAAATATTTGGGGACATAGAATTGATCATCCACTAGGTCACCAACAAGTGCCAAAAAATAATAAGCTTTTGAAAGATTATAAACACAGAGCATGGGACCTACTTGAGAGATTTGATGCTCTTAATTTGCAAATGGTTCCACGAGAATGAACAAGGAAACTAACCAAATGGCCGCACTTGGTTCACCTTTTTCTCCTCGTTGAGGACTTTGTCAAAGGTAACACTCATCACATTAAGATGGTAGTCAGGCCATCCATTCTAGACAATAACACCAGCTAGCAAGTGCTAGACAATGACGCGTAGATAGTCTAGTTTATTTGAACTGAATTTTCATCAAGTATGTGAACTGACTTACATGACAGCTATGGTGACCAAGTAATACTGACTAAAAACAAATAAATTGCCTAAAGGGCTGGTCACCTTGGAGAAAATGTTTAGCCCTGATGATGGGTTCAAGGGTGAAGAAAGATACATGCACTGCGTAGGAGGATTGCTCTCCCATTACTATTACGCATGCGGAAAGGAGCTGTTGCTTAGCAGGACTTGCACACATGAAGAAAAATAGGCCTTCATCTCTCTCTATCAAAGATATAGTGACATTTTCTCATGGGAGTATGAAGACCTCAAGAGGTTTTGATCCAAGTGTTTCTCAACACTCCATTGACCTTGATCCTGGCATAAATCCCGTCAGATAGAAACAATGGCCAGTCAATCCAAGGATAGAGCCCCTCATGAGAAAGGAGTTATCCAAACTCATTGAGGCAAAAATTATTTTCCCTATCAAATACTCTACCTGGGTCGCAAATATGGTTCCAGTACACAAGAATAATGGTGAAATCAGACTTTGTGTTGATTTCAGAGATTTGAATAAGGCATCTCTAAAGGATCATTATCTTTTTCCTTCAATGGAGTAGATTCTATAGATCAGTGTGGTAGTGCGCAAAGATTCTTTATGATAGATGGATATTTTGGTTTCAACCAAATCCTGGTCAAGGAAGAGAATCAATTCAAAATGGCATTTACAACCAAATCGGGAACATATGTATATTAGAAAATGCCCTTTAGTTTTTCAAATGTAGGCTCTACGTTTCAACATGCCATGGATATTGCCTTCAAAGGATATATCAACAAGTTCATCTTGGTTTACCTTGATGACATAACTATCTTCTCAAAGCAGAGCGTGGATCATATGGTGCACCTGGAAAAAGTCTTTGAGAGATGTAGAGAATTTGGGGTGTTTCTTAACCCCAAGAAGTACAATTTTGAAGTGGCATAGGGCAAGCTTTTGGGCCATATAGTTTTAAAGGATTGTATTGCTATCAATCCCGAGCACATCTCAACCATCCCGTCCCTTTCCTGCCGGTGCAAAAAAAGGCGTTATAGTCCTTCCTTAGAAAAATTAACTTTGTTAGGAACTTTATTCCTAACTTTTTAGGACTAGTTCACCTATCACCCTCATGCTCGAAAGGACATAGCCTTTAGATGGACAGCAAAAGGAAAATATAGCTTCAATAAGATCAAACAAGAAATTTCTTGCGCACCAACACTCATCAACCTAGATTATTCAAAGGATTTTATCCTTTATGCTTATGGCGTTGATGTAAGTGTTGCTTGCTGTCCTAACACAACAAAATGAACAAGGAATGGAACAACTAGTGGCCTTCTTTAGCTAGACGCTGAAGGATTATGAATTAAAGTACAATCACATGGAAAAACAGGTCTTTGCCATCATGCGTGCGCTCAAGAAATTTAAAATTATGCTTGCCACAAGTCATGTCAAGGTGTTAGTTTCTCACTCATCTATCAGAGACTTCATCATGGGAGCAGAAATCAGTGAGAAGAGAGCACGATGGGTGACCAAAATCATGGAGTATGATGTGACTATAAAGGCCACTAAGCTGATAAGAGGTAGCGTGCTCTACAAGTAGATTGTTGAAGATGCAGAGAATGAACAAGAGGATTTATTATTTCGTATGAAGACTTCCCGTACGTAGAACACGAATAGATGAAATACATGGTCGAATGAACAGAGACCTCGATGCATGTGATTGGATGAAATACATGGTCACATTCCTTTCGAGGGTGGGTACCCTCCGGTTTGAACAAAGCAAAGAGAAGGCATCCGAGGTTGCAATCATCCCTTATGTTTTAAGTGATGGACTTCTCTTCAAAAGAAATCTAGATGGTATCTTTGTTAAGATGTATCAACGGCGCACATACTAATAAAGTGTTACCAAAATTTCATGATGGATTCTTTGCCAAGACTACAACAATGAAGATCATAATGGCGGTATATTTTGGCGAACTTGTTTGCGAGATGCACATAGGTGGGTCACAAAATGAAAGGAATGTGCTTTCTTTACATGAAATAAAATCTTTGGCAGTGCTTCCTCTTTGACCAATCCAAGTGGATCAACCTTTTGTGCAATGGGGTCACGACTTCATAGGCATGATCAGTCTACCTTCAAGCACTAGACATAAATGGGTGTTGATAGCTACATATTACTTCACCAGATGGATAGAAGCTGTTGCACTTAAAGAATCAATTGAGGTAATCATCCTTGACTTTCTTGAAGGTTTAATCACAAGTTTTGGTGTTCCTCAAACCATTATTTCTGATAATTTGAAGGCCTTCCTTGGTGCAAAAATCACCGATTGGGTTCTTAGTTTGGGCATTTACCTGAAGACTTCTTCTAACTATTACCCTCGGGAAACAGTTTGGTAGAATTGAAAAACAAGAACCTAATCGAGAATCATGAAGCACATAATGAACATCAACTAAAAAGTGGCATACAAAGGTCTTTCACGCACTCTGGGCGAGATAGAATCACGATCAAGAAGGCAATAGGGACTTTGCCTTACAAGCTTATCTATGGCAAGGTGGCTTCTCTTCCTTCGACATTAGAACTAAATTCATTAGCACTTTCCCAAAGTTGGAATTAGAAGGCACGAACCAAAGAGAAATTAGAATGGAAGCACTAGTTAACCTTGAAGAGCTCGAGAAAATCTGCCATGATCAAGCTAGAATAGCATCAACAAGTAATAAAGAAGTGGTTTGATAGAAAGGCTAGGCCTCAAAATTTCGAAGTTGGAGACTTGGTTCTAAAATGGGATCTTTGATAGAGCTAAGCCAAGACACCATTCAAATTTTGATGCACTTTGGAGTGGCCCATACATCATCAGTTCATACAAAGAAGCTAACTCCTTCGATTTAACTCATCTTGATTGATGCATGCTGTAAATCCCAGTAACGGGATCTACCTTAAACCCTTCCATTAGCTTTTCTACATCATTTGTATATATTAATTAGTTTCAATTCCTCCAAATGTGCTTCAAGTGCATTGTTTGTTTGTACATAGTTCTTTCCTCTCGCGTGCTTCCTGTGCATGCTCTTTTGTTGCTTCCTGAATCTGAGAACTTCTCTCGGCGAGTTGACACATCCAGAATAGAGTGTAGGGATGTTTTTCAAGAGATCACATAGGAAATTCTATTATTACATAAGCAGACTCCATGCCCAATGGATGCTCTAGGCTACTGGTCCCTTTCATCTAGTAGGTAGATAGCCCCGAAAGTCACCAAAACTGTTATCCAAATAACTCTCCTAGTGATTTGGATAACTCGCATGACACATTCTAGCTCCAAATTATCAATTGCATGGTTACACGCACTCAACTCACTTGGCACATTCCCATCCATAGTTCTTCTATGCACCTTGTCCTTCTCATGCTTCCTCTTGCACGCCTTCCTTGGTTCATTCCTTCCCCTCCTTTTTCCTCTTGTGTCAACTTCTCCCACATGCCTTACACTTGCTTCAATTAGCTTGAGTTCCTAGCCCTTCACGTGCCGCATTGATTACTTTGTAATAGTTACACCTTGACCATGCATTCTCTGCTCACCTATTTGCCTCATCTTCTCCACACACAACATGCACACTTTCCTTTAACTCCCGCTTTCCTCCCGTGCCTCTTTCTTTTATGTGCTCTCCCTTTCACGCCCTCCTTCATACTTTTGTACTAAGTCTTCGAGACCCGAGTTTTCCATGCATAACCAGTCAAAGCGTGCCAACAAGGTGTCGATCTCTATAACAAACTAGTGGGCGACACATGGCAGAAAATGACAGCAGACATTCACACAAGTTGGCCTTCATTTTAGCTAGTCTCACGCGAACCACATGTCTCACATGTATTGAAAACTCGACATTCGGCAGTTTGTACCTTTTGATACTGAGTTTAGATCAGCACGTGCACCGGTCTTGTCGGTGGATGCCGACATCAACCATAGTGCTTGGAATTCAAAATTCAAATTCGATGGATCTAATAGGAGAGAAGCGGGAGAATGTATTTCAAATTTGGATGTTTTTCCCCTTATTTCCCTTCTTCCTCCATGAATTCATCTATATATGTAAGAGCAAGGCTCATTTTGTTATGTTGGACACTCTAGATCCTTTCTCATGTTGCAAAGGACTCCATACTTTATGTATTTTGAGTTGTAGACCTCCATGTTTGGTTCTTACATGTGGATATCACCTCCTCATCATTGTAACAATTCTGTGTATTTTTGGAAGTAATAAAAGCATCGTTTTGTGGCTATTCTCTTTCCCAATGTGTTTTCATTCCTTCTCTTAGTCTTTTATTTTACGTTGCATCTTTGGTTGTGCTATTTCAAGTCCCCTACAGTTCCATAGTTAGTTGTGTTTCATGAGAACGATCTGGTGAATGCATATTTAGTTTTGCTACTCGTGCCTAGCCTCCTTTCATGCATTCCCTATCTTCGTCGCTTAGAACAAATAGTATTCACCCCTCTTTTTGGTGTTATCACCTTTTAGTATAGTTTACTTCATGTTATCCTTCTTTCCTTGGTCCCTTGGCATCCTTAGCTTATTTTTCCCTTTCAGCACTAGGAGTAGCAATAATAGTAGAAATAGATAGAGGAACCAGCCTTCTCTAGAGATCCATCCCAAGTTCACAAGGTCCCACAACTTGGGGACGGTTCCATTGTGGTCTCAAACACCTCGGCCCCTTTCGAGATCTGAGACACGGGTGCACGTTTGAGAAACCAAAAGAACCTATTAAAGATATATCAATTAGTTTTGTGTTTATTGATGTTTAAAAATCTTAAGAATGGAAGCGCACCATTAATGGCTTCGCCATTTATTTAAATATTTGAAAGGATTAGCAAATAACAAGTAAATAGCTCAAATAAACTATGAAATGAATCTAAAAGACCTAAACATGACCTAAATTAGAAATGAGAGAGAGAGAGAGAGAGTTATTAAGAAAATGTGGGAGAGGTATCCTTCTATTTATAGTTTTTGGATTTGAGAAAAGGATGTTTTGGATGCATGTGACTAAAAAGGAGTCAAAAAGTTGATTTTGAGAAAAACATATTTGGAGGTGTGAATAGGATTTTGGAAGCTAAGTGGCAATTTGGAAAGGTAAGATATTTGTTTAGAAAGTCAATAAGAGGGTTAATTAACCTAAACAAGGTTAATTAAAGTGGAAACAAGCTAATAAAGCTGCTTAGAGAGGGATTAACGAGGTTTAGGTGGTTTAGAAGAGGTTAGAAAGGGTATTTTACTAGCGTAGTGTAGTAAATTAACATGAGACTAGGATAGTTAATATGATCTTAGTAATAATATCATGCAAACCAAATTATAGGTGTCTATAGGAGTCATGATACTAGTTATCTTTAATTGCTTTGAATAATTGGAGTGCTAGAAATTCTAAAGTGACTGGAATATATACATTTATTTCATTGAGCAAATGGAATGTTGACATACCAATTACCTTGTTAAGATTGATCGGTATGCCCATAGTGCATCATAGAGCTTCTTGTGTTAGTTTCTTTGGTTCTCATCAACTATATTTTAGATAATGGTCATTGTATGAATAAAAATAAACATGTGATCTCATTCATGTGCGACCTTCTAAGGTCATGCTTTGGAATGGATGGAATGCTACAAATGGGATGGTAGTAGGATGGGTAAATAGGATGTAAATGGAATATATGGGATGAGCCACAAGAAGTCAAGGAAAATGAATGTTCTCAACTCGTAAAATGGGGATCGATCATTGAGAGCAATGAATGCTTGTCTAACTTGTTTAAGGGTGATGTTACGATCAAGGCTGATCGTTGTATGAAAATTTCGGTCAATATTGGTAGAACCAAATAAGACTCTACTTGGATGTGGAACATGGGGAAATTTCCCTTCATCATTTGTGAATTCCTCTCGAAGAGGGTTATGAAGATAGGATGAATGATGGAATAAGGAAAAATCAAGGGTCATGAAATATAATCTCTACCTAGTTGGTTCACCCAAAATTCTTGATGAGTGTCTACCTAATTGTTTAAAGTAAGGAGTTGGTAAACAATATCAAGTGGGATTGAGGTAGCCACAGAAGATAAGTTGACATAAGCCTTGATCAATGTTTTTCAAACATGTATCAATGTTAGGTTGAGGCATAGTTGGATCGCAAACTCTAATTATTGGTTTTCGTGGACATGCGGGAAAAAATTAAGCAATTACGGGAATAAAAAACACACAAGAAATCAAAGGGATAGAAGCTAAGGTTTGGTAGCCTAGGTTGTTATGGAAACAAGGGGATTTTTGTTCATTCCAAATCTAATTAATCTAATTTCCTACCTTTAAATAAACAATGCAAGCAAATCTGAATTAAATTAAAAGTTGATTAATTTCCCCTTTTAATTCAATTAAATTTGATTGCAAATATTTAATTAAAGAAACACAAAATAAACTAGCTACTTGTTTTTGGTCTTTTCAGAGAATTTTTAAATGCAGATAAATAAAATAAATCTAATTAACTTCTAATCTATGTTTTTGGGTTTTCTATTTCATTGAAAATAAAATAAAATGAAATCTATAGACAAAGGAAATTGCTTCTAAATTAAATAAATCCTACTTCTACACTAAAATAAAATAAACAGGAATAACCAGATGTGGCTATTCCTCTATTGTAGGATGTGAAGCTTAATCTAACTTAAACAAAGGTATTTTCCAATTTATAATTGTGGATTCCTATTTCTTCTAATTTCTTCACCTCAAAATCATGGGAAGAAATTAGGCTCTTAGAAATAATTTCCTCTTGCCACTGAGAATTCCCTATAAAACAAGTGAATTGTACAAGTAATTAATAAAAAAGAAATACAATGAAAAGCATAGACACAGAAGCTTCCTCAAGCTTCTTTCCCTTGCAGATCCACAAGGATAAGTAGGGAAGAAGATATCAATGGAATTTTCTCATATGCACATAAATCTAATAATGAAGAAATTGAAATCTACTGAGGCACTCTAAAAAGAAGAAGTAAAAAAATTAATGCATAAGAGCCTCCTAAAATTTCTTTCTCGGTAAAATCCACGAGGATAATCGAGAATAAAATATCAAACATAATCTTCTTACGAGATAGTAGATAAATTATAAATTCTACTTCTTAAAACAAGTTCGTTGCTTCTTTTTATTTAATGACAAATATTAATTCTATATTAAAAGCTTTGAAGAAATTGAAATTACATCCCCAACCTAGTTATTGTAGAACTGAGACAACTTCCAAGTGTGGTGATGTTTCTCTTTATCCCCTCAGCTTCCTTTCTAGAGATGATTCTAATTGATCCATGGGAACAACGTTGGTTGGTTATAGAAGAAATTATGAAGATATTGAAGAGGATGGTTGTAGGATAGTTGGTAACAAATGGAGGAAGGAAGTAAAAAAGTAAGGATTTGTGTTATTTGTGTACTTTTAACAGATTTTAGTAGAGTAATGGTGTAATCAAAATAAAAAATCTCCAACCCATGCTATGGTAAAATTATGGTTTTTATAGAAAAATGGCAGGGAAGAAGTCCAACACACTTGGAAATCAAGAAATGCTAGATCATCTAAAAAAGAGGTAATCAACATTCTAATAATAGTAAGTAGAGAAGAAGAGTTCAATATGTATCCAACAGATTGGAATTAGGAGAAATGATCAATAAATATGTGAGAAAGACACTTGGAAGATTGCAACATGTGTTCATAAAACATAGTCTAGAGTCTCGTATTGATATGCATGAAACCTTGACTGCATAGACCGGTGGTTGCATAATGGTCATGGTGGTTACATGACTTAAAGTCACAAAACCAAGAAATAAGCATAAATTGGCTTGGAAAGATAAGAAACTTTCATGACAAGGATAGATAAAGAAAATAAGGCATGCTAAAAGACAAAGGGAAGGATTTGGACATCACCGTTGTTCTGGAAAAGAAAGTTATCATCATAGGGGATTTTTGTTGTTCCGTCAATGTAGCACCACGAAATTTTGGTTACGTATATATTTCCACCTCGGAGTTCCTCGGAGAATCATTTTAGCCATGAATAGGTGTAAAACATAAATTTTGAGTATGGCACTCTCACATGGGAAAGTTAGAAATTATAACTCATTTTTCCATGTGTTGAAACCATGCCAATACAAGCTTCTTGCCACCTGCAAGATAAGAACGAGAATCAAGTGTAGATATAAAACATAATTGAACAAACATTTTGAACTAAAATAAAAAGAGTACTCACCATATCTGCAGGGGTAGGAAATATACCTACATCAACGCTCCAACCCTAGATACACAAACTCAAAGTGACATTAGAAACATAATTTTATGCTATATATATCACTATTTACTATTTATAGAAATCATTTTCACTCACCCACTTAGTGATTTTTAGAGCTCGTATTACATGTGACCATTTTGCGTGAAAGTATAGCCAAATTGATGAGACACTTGGAGACGATGGTAGTACAACTAAGCGGTAGCGCAAGATGGTCATGATCGGATAAGTTTATTTGTATTTATTCATTTTGTCCTAAAATGTAGGATTTAGCCAAAACTAGATGTGGGGGTAATTTTTATTAATTTTGTAGTCAAAATGTATTAGGAAAATAATAATAATGCTAACATTAATTAGTGAGAAAATGTATTTGTTAATGTATTAAGTTGTTACGCAAGAGGTTGGAGAGATAATAGGATATTTGTTTGTAGTTGAGTTGGTTGAACAACTCGTATAAGAATAGGTGTGAGTGGTTTTGAGATATTGTTAAGGACTCCTTAATTATTTCCCTATAAATATGTATATTATCGGACATATGTGAAATAAGAGATAATATTATCGGTGTGATTGGGTGTACAATTTGATCATTCCTCACATCATCGACATCGGAGAGAAGTATTAATCCTTATCATGTAATGTAGTTATGAGAGTAGTTATGGAATCCTAATGCTTTGTAGGGGCGTTCAATCTGATTTACGTTGCCCCAATGGATGAGATACCGATGAACAATCAATCGATCTCCTTTTGGCACATTTTTTAATTCTTCTCTGAATATTTTTATCACTCTCTCGAGGTCCGTGTTCTATTGTCAAAGCATCATCAGATCCAAGCATGTATGATTATTTTAAAATTTTGTTCAAAGGATTCAATGCCCATTATATTTTCTCTTTCAACACAAAAGAAAACACGACCAATGAAAAAAATGCATGAACAAATTTCCACATGCCCATTTTTATAGTGAATCCATAATATATCTTCCCATACTATGACATGTAGCTTTCTACAAAGGATTCAACCAAGCATGAAAACCCAATAGAACGCCGATAAGATATTTGTTGATGGTGCGGCAGTGGCGCTTGAAAATGTTGTTGCAATCCAAGGTGTGGATTTAATCTTAATTGTCACAACAATATTGCATAAAAAATTTAAGGTTTGGTAATTGTGTTTGAATCCAAATCATTAGGAGGTGTTAATAGTCCAATAGTTAATCGAAATTTTATAATTTGTGTGTTTTTGGTTTGGTAAATTTATCTTAATATTCGTTTTATTAAAAAATTTCATAAATCAAATCCAGGAATTGACTTGCATCACATGTCAAAATATTTTTATGGATAAGTCTATTTTAATGTAAATTCTCGATCACAAACAATATCATCAAAAATTTAAAGAGTCTTTTGTGTGTCAATATATGTGTCATTATATAATATGATATTTTTTTCCACCTTGTTATTGAAAGAGTTGACGAATCGTATCGGAAATTATGCACCACGATGAAGTTACACTCTGGTTCAATCGTAATGGCTCCAACATAATCACAAGGAAGAATCGTCAATAACTGAATAACTTGCATAACAGAACAAAGCTTGCACATGTAGAGAAAAGACAATGGAGTGTCTTGGCATGCTCATAAATGTCAAATGAAGGGATACATATAGGGTGTTGAGTAACCCTAGTGCATGACTCAATAACAAACCCTAAACCTAACCCTAAACCTAACCCATGTGAGATGACCCTCCATATGTGAGTGGAGGACACATAGGATAACTCACACCAACACCCCCTTCATCGAAGTTGGGGTAGCGGCTATGATGAGTCAGACGGAAAGAGAAGACACTCCTAAACAACTAAGAAAGATGTGTCAATGGGGCTTGACAACTAAAGGCCTAATAAGGTGCCCATATACAAACAACATCTTCCTAGAAGAAGAAGAAAAAGAACTACATAGCCCGAAGAATATGAGTAGGCGTAGAAGATCTCACCCCAAGAAGATACGTAAGTAAAGAAACTTCATCTAAGTGAAGGGCTTGGTAAATAAATATGAAATCTGATCATCATGTCAGATGTCTTTGAATGTTGATGATACCATCATGAATAAGCTCTCGTATAAAGTGCATATGGATCCTAATGTGCTTTGTCCCGATGCTGAATTAGATTTTCTGCAAATAGAGATAGTGCTCATGTTATCACACTAGATAATGTTATGCCACCGAAGGTGGATGCCAAACTCTATCGAGAATACCCCTGTAGCCAAATAGCTTCTATGCCAGCATTAACTTCTCCTCTGTATTTTCCTCTGTATATGATATCGCTATTGCATTACGATTCTTGCTAGACCAACTAATAGGACTGAACCAAGAAAGAAAGCGTAGCTAGAAGTAGATTTCTAATGATCTAAGTCACTGGACCAATCGAGAATATATGAACCCAATCAAGTCAATATCAACCCCTCCATGATAGTGGATGCAATCAGTATAGGTGCCACGAACATAATGAAGGATCCATGTAGTTGCTTTCAATGCAACTCATGTGGCTCTGCATGAATCTAGACACAATCCCAACAACATACAATAAATGGGTCGAGTGTGAGTCAAGTAAATCAAGCTCCCCACCAACTATCAATAAAGGGTACCATTAACCAAAGGAGTAGAGAAATCAGAAACCAACTTAACCCTAGAAAGAAAAGGAGTAGGAGAAGACTTGCAATCGGACATCTAAAAATGAGCTAGAAAATCAAGAGCATACTTAGGTTGTGAAATCAAAATTCTGAGTCGATTGTGAAATATGGATCCCAACAAAGTAATGAAATAGACCTAAGTCAATCATGGAAAACCTTTTGGCCAAGGTGATCTTCACAAAATCAATAATAGAGGAAGAATTGTTTGTGATCAACAACTCATCAATATAGAGAACAAGAATGAGTATGGAATCATCTTGTCGTAGAATATAAACATTTGGATTAGAGTGACACCTAGTAAACCTTGATGTAAGTAAAAAGGAGTCCATCTTGGCATACCAAGCCCGAGGGGCTTGTTTAAGGCCATAAAGAGACTTCTTTAACTTACAAACAAGGGAGGAATCATGGACATAACCCGGAGGTTGTTCCATGTAGATCATTCCTCTAGGTCACCATGAAGGAAGGCACTCTTAACGTCCATTTGATGGACTTTCCATCTATTTCTGAGGAAATGGCTAGGTTCGTTTGAATAGAAGTCATCACACAACCGGAGAAAAGGTTTCAGTATAATTAACCCCAAATATTTGGGAGAAACCCTTAGCTACTAATCACACTTTAAACTTTTTGATGTTTCCATCTACTCCATACTTTGTTCGGAACACCCACTTACACCAAATGATTTTTCTTCCTTTCGAAGAGGGTTAGATCCCAAGTATCGTTCTTCATGAGAGAGGAATACTCTTTATCTATGGTAGAATCCCACTCATGAATACCAGAAGCCTCTCGGAAAGACTGTGGATTAGAAGAAAAGGTGAAGAAAGAGTGGGGTCCAATGAAATATGAGTGAGTACGTCTCATATCTGAAGTATCTCTAACTAAATCTCTAGCAATTTGCAAAGTTTTCCTAGCCCAAAGAGTACCATGTGGATTAGGCTCGAGTCATAAGATTTTTCACTTGAGTGAGAAGGGACATAGTCATCATCATCACTACTTTGAGAATCGGAAGAGTCGGAGATCGATTGTTGGGAGGATCAAGAAGAGGAGCATGCTCAACAGCGTCATCATCTGATGAGTCAAAATCTGAATCAACAAGCTAAATAACTTCAATAAGTGGAGAAGTAGAAGTCAAAGAAGACTCATTAAACCTAACACTTCTCTCAATATACAACTCATGAGAGGTAGGATTCATCAATCGATATCCCTTCACGCCATCAGGACACCCTACAAATATACAAGGTTTGGATTGTGGTTCCAAATCCTTATGTTTCTTCTTAGGAATCTAAGCCATAGCCTTGGATCCGAAGACTCGAAATTTCTCAACATCATGTTTTCATCCAAACCAGGCTTCAAAGGGTGTAATCCCTCTTCGCCTTATATGGAACATGGTTCTAAATGTAATTAGCACAATTCATTGCTTCAACCCAATACTTGTGGAGGAATAGACTTGAGTGAATCATACAAGTGGCCATCTCCTTAAGAGTACGATTCTTTCTTTTTCTACTCCATTCGCAAAGGGTTGTATGTTGTAAGGAGATCCCTTGAAGTACATAAATCCATGAACCTATTGTTTACATATTCACCTCCATTATCAGTTCGAAGAACCTTAATAGACCATTCTACTTTTTCCAAGCAAGATCCTTAAAGTCCTAAAAATGTTCAAAGACTTCAGACTTGAGCTTAAGAAAATATACCCAAGTATATCATGAATAATGATCAATGAAGGTTAGCACATAAAGAGCTCTAGTAAATGAAGGAGACGGAAATGGACCAGAAATATCGCTGTGAACAAGATCCAAGGGATGAGTAGCTCTCCAAGATTTTCCTTTGTCAAATTTATTTTCAGGATGCTTTCCAAGGGTACAACCCTCACAAAGACCCTTAGAAAACTTGACGTGGGGTAACCCGTTGACCATTTCATTTTGGCTCAATTGTTCAAGGTAGCAATAATTTAGATGTCTAAAATGCTCATGCCATAGCTTATTAACCTCATTTTCATGAGTGAGCAAGGCAGTGGGCATAGAATCAGAAGTAAAGTGGGAAAAGGTATACAACCATGAATGGTGATCCACCTTTCCCTCAGCCACTGTAGTGTCATCGTTAAGCTCACAAATAACCGAATTAGGACCAAATTTCACTCGCATTCCTTCACCAAGGTGAGTAATTTGGTAAACCGATAGGAGATTAGTAGAGAGATCAGGAATGCTCAACACTTGGTTGAATGTTCCCCCATCTATCTCTATCAATCCACTACCGAAAACCAACATTGTCATGTCATTACCCATCATGATTTGGGACATTCCACAAGGCTCGATGTTAGAGAACTCAACATGTAAAGAACCCATGTGGTGCCAAGCACCTTTGGAATCTATAATCCACATCAATGAAGGAGAAACTCTTGCTACAAGGGCCTTTCCTTTCTTCTTATCGATTTAGAACCTTTTGCGGTGGAAGACTCGGCCTTGAGCATTTTTTTGATAGACTCGGGAACACCAATTTTATTTTCTCAAGTAATTGAGGAAGGTGATTAATTTGTTTTCTCATACATGTATGCTCTTTATGACTAGGATTCTTACAATAGGAGCACAAATACCTACATTTTTGTGCTCTAGGCTCAGAAGTCGAAGCGTTCATGTTATTTTTAGTATTGGTCTTGGTTTCTTTCTTAGGTTGATCTTTTTTTTCTTTCTTCTTTTTAGTCTTCTTTTCCTTACTAGTACTTGCTACAAGGGCATGTGACGTGGACTTGAGAGACCACATTTGAATGAGTTTGTCATGTTCTTGAATGAGGTGGGATGAAAAATAGTCAAAGGAGGGCATATTCTAATCCTTGCCCAAGGTAGCTTTTGTAGCATAAAAAGTTGACACAAAGATAAAATATTCAGGACCTAACTTAGAGAGAATCGAAAAGATTAGTTGAGAATGTTTCTTTTCTACTTGACATTCCTTTAACAATGATTTAGTGTGGACAAAATTCAAGAAGAATACTTGTAGGTTTTCAAAATCACTAGGATTTAACCTAGTAGTTCATTTTCCAGCTCATGCGTTCTCATGTCATCGTCTTGTCCAAAAATTTCATCTAACGTTGTCCACGCAGACTTAGTTGTTTGCACGACTTGATGTGGAAGAGAAAATCGGGAGAAATGGACATGCAAAGAAGACTAAAGCTTCATCACTACGGTTTAACCACTTAGATTTTTTAGGTTCATCGTTTGGTTCAGTCTCAGTTCCCATGGTGATGTGGAATAACCCTTTACCCCTTAGTTTCATTATTATTTTCAATCTCCATTCGAAGAAGTTGAATAACGTAAGAAAAGGAATTGAAAGTGCATCCATAGTGAAGAGAGAGAGAAGGAATGCAGAAAAGAAATAGAAGAATCACAACCACCCAGGACAATATAATAACCCCTACTTTCGACACTTTATAGTTTAGTGTGTTGAATACAATCGGGTCCGAGCGTGCGTCATAAAACACTTGGTAACTCACCTTGCAATCAGCGTAATAACGCGCAAGAGAGGAGACCACAATCATGTTTTGTGGAGCGTAACAAAGTGACACCGTATACAAGCACAATAGCAAAAACTAGGAAGGAGGCAAAATTAGATCCTGGTTGTGAGAAAAAGCGTCTCATGTCGCAAATGATACCCCCTTACTGCAAACTATGGTGGATGCACTCACTAGTCACAAGCAATAATAAGGGTAAAAAAATACAATGGTTTAGATGAACTCAGGATGAGTCCCGATGATCTTGTAACGCCGTAAAAGCGCTTGAAAGGAAAATAGGTGCTCAGAGTGTCACTGCACACTTGAGTGCACGATTAGTAAAAAAATTGACAATAACGTGTTAAAAATTTACCGTTTGGAAACGTCTGATTTAGCTAATTTTAGAGCTATTTGGACTAAAAAATGATAAAGAATGTTAATTTAAAAACGATGTAAAAAAAAAAAACTTTATCTAATCGTAAATGAGAATCATAATTTTTTTAATTAATTACGATTAATATCTAATTTTAAAAACTTAATTAAATATAATTAATTAATTAAGATTTAAAAATCCTAATTAAATATTAAAAATACTTTCCCTTTTTAAAGAAATGAAAATTAAATTATTCCAACTAATTTAAAAAAATCGGTTGAAAAAATAAAAAAATCTTATTAAAAGAAAAGGAATTATTTTCTTGTTTTAAAAAACTTAGCAAAAAGATTAAAAGCTTTTTGTGTTTTAGAAAGTAGAAAGTATTTTTAAAAAGAAAACTTACCAAAATAACTCTCACATTTAAAAAAAGTTAAAAAGCTTATGTATTAAAAAATTAGAAAGTAAAGAAATACTTTACCAAACCGTGAAAAACTTACCAAAAAGCGTGGTGTTTGAGGTGTCTTTTAAAGTAAGAATTAAAAAAAAAAAATCTGTGCAGATTTTTGTTGGAGGCTTTGGTGAGGCCACGGTAGGTAGAGGGTAGGGAGGAGACATGACAAACTCCTCCAACGAACAGCCATGAGGAGCACACAGATTTAGGGTGGAGGGCGGTGACAAATCCCTCCAATGAGCAAACCAACGAGGAGCACACAATAAAGAAAAACGGCAGAGATTTGGAGACCTCACGTCTAGTAGAGGTCAAAAAACAACAGACCAGAGAGGAGAGAAGGCTCGAAACAGAGCCAAAACCCCACAAATGTTATATTCCAAAATGCCAAGAACATGAATTTTTTTGACTCGAATCTCCTTCGTTTTTAACGGATATGCTAGATTTAGTTGCATAGATTAGCTAAATGTAGCTGTAAAACCCCTGATAGCTCAATGATATCTCGCACATGCATGAATAACACAACAAAATGACAACTTTCCAAGAGTAACTTGTTAAATACGTTAGCAAGACAAAAAAAGAATATAATGATCGAAAACTTGCACGAGGAGTTAAAAAATGAAAAAGACAAGAGTAATCACAACTCAAAAAATGAGTGCACGTTTACCCAATCTCAGCTCTGATACCATGAAAGAGTTGATGAATCATATCAGAAACTTTGCACCACGATGAAGTTTCACTCTCCTTCAATCGTAATGGCTCCAACGTAATCACAAGGAAGAATCGATCAATAACTGAATAACTTGCATAATAGAACAAAGCTTGCACATGTAGAGAAAAGATAGCAGAGTGTCTTGGCATGCTCATAAATTTCAAATGAAGGGATACATATAGGGTTCTGAGTAACCCTAGTGCATGACTCAATAAAGCAAACCCTAAACCTAACCCATGTGAGATGATCCTCCATATGTGAGTGGAGGACACATAGGATAACTCACACCAACAGTTATGGACCATTAGTCGTCAATAGAATCTTTATCATTAAGTGTTATGTAGTGTTTTATGAGTCAAGTTAAAAATTCATAGTTGAAGTCTTTGTCGAGTTCACATATTGAATTTCTAGTCAAGTCCTCTAATCTTAGTGAAAAGTTTCATTGTCAAATATTCAAAAACAAAAACAAATTGCCTCATTTTTAGCCATACACATTTTCGATGGAACCCAATGTTCGAGTTAAAATTGAGGGGGCATTCTCAAATGTTCCTCAAAGCAATATTTTTCTAAGCTAGTAGAAATTATATCGAGTTCTGGGAGGCAACGGAGGATGGAGGGCGATCAACGCCTCTCGTTAGTCACCAATGAAGAGGTCACATTTTTTACAGTGGCATTTATTTTAGTTGTTTGCTTTGAGTGGTGTGCAGAATAAAATGGTGTGTGGTTTCCTTCCCTATTTTTATTTGGATGCAGAGAATGTGCATTTTGGAATATATGAATAGTTGTATAGGAGGGCAGCCAAACTGGAGTGATCCTTTCGATCAGTAGAAATTATTCGACTATCATACTTCTAACATCAATCGGATGGTGAAATATAGTGTTCACTGGAAGTGAAAGTGGGAAATTTTGAGTTCACGTATGTAGGTGAATCGGTGGAAGTGTGATCATCTGGTATGGGATTCATTGTGGTGAAGTGGATCAGTCATGTGCATCAAGATCCATACAGTAAGATCCAAGCCAGTAGTTTGTAGACCTAAAAGTATGCAGAGGCATATGATTCTGTTTCTAGTTTTTTCATATGTGCTTCTTCCCATGTAAACACTAAGGGGGGAATGTTAGGAAAATATCATGTTAGTGCTTACATGTGTGAGAAAATATATATTTGGGTTAGTAGTTAGAATATTATATTTTTGTTAGATGATGTGGAAATTTGTACCATTGATACTATAAAAGCAAGTGTTCTTGATCAAATTGACTTAATGGTTGATGTGAATGATTTGAATGGTCTCAATTCATGTATTCATCTAATAGGTTGATCGGTACCTAGATGATGTAGTTCTCTCACGGTCGGTGTTGGTGATCGAGACCATGTGTATGCTACATAGTGACATCGCTTGGTTGATGATGGTGTTTTTCCCATGTTCACACTAAGGGGGATAATGTTAGGAAAATAATAATAGTGCTCACATGAATTACCGAGAAAATGTATTTGTTAATGTATTAAGTTGTTACGTAATAGGTTGGAGAGATAATAGGATATTGGTTTGTAATGAGTTAGTTGAACAACTCATATAAGAATAGGTGTGAGTGTTTTTGAGAGATTGTTAAGGACTCCTTAATCATCTCCCTATAAATATGTATATTTTCAGACGTATGTGAAATAAGAGAGAATATTATCAGTGTGATTGGGTGTACAATTTTATCCTTTCTCAAAAAATGATCACAAAGGGGACGCCACTTAGGATATGTAAATTATTTGATTGAATTCGACAAATTTTTGTTATTTTTTAGCTTTGAGAGCATGACCCGAAGTTTTGCGGGTGGAACCACTATGGTGGTTACGCAATTTTCACTCTATGCGAGCACGGTTACATAACAACTGGGAATATTACGTAAAATTCATGGTGGTTACAAAACCACTACTCTAACAGAGTGGCAGTTTTGTAACCACCAAGGCGATACATGCGTAACCATCACTCGCTATGAGTGGCATTTGCGTTAACCGTTAAGACAATTTGCAAGTTATTAACTATGGATTTTTTTACTTTTTTCTTGCATTTAAATTGTTTTTGTGAGCTCGCTTATACATTGATGAGATTATAACTTTCTCTTTTCTTATTGTTTATGGATGCATGGAGGTTACTTGTTGGAGCTCAAAATTTCACCCTTCCCCAACTCATATAAAACTCGGGATTTTGAGGCAACATGGGACTGTCTCCAAGTTGTGGGACTCAAACTAAGACAAACCTCTGGAGAAGGTTGACTTCCTCAACTTACCTCTACTGCTAAAAATACTCCTAGAAATTAAAATGCAACTATCTAATCCTACTCTAACTTCCCAAGAGACCAAGGTGAGAAAGAGATGCATAAACAAAAACCTAATCTACAAAGATGATAGCACCAGAAAATAAGGGGATGAATACATTTAAATAAGGGGAAAGGGAAGGAAATGATAATGAAGAGGACTGGATATGAGACATAGATCAAAATCACTCCCGAAACCACTTTCATGATACACAATAGACAAAGATTCATAAAATGAAACATACAACACACCTGTGAATGAAAGAAAGGCAGGAATGTAATAAAATAAGAACAAGGGAAGAACGAGCCACAAGATTAAATTTTATTGCCTAAAATTGTGCACAAACTATTACAATCATGAGAGGAAGATGTGAGCATTCACTGAATCAAGATCCAAGGCATGTGACCCTTAGGACATACACACAACACAAGAGAGAAGCCTTATATTACAAGATGCCCAAATTCTAAGAGTATCCAACATTAAAACAAGGCATCACTTTACAATATATAGAAAAATCATGGAAGGGAGAAAGAGAATAAATTAGAGGGAAATTCGAATTCCTCAACCAATCCTAACCACCTTCATTAATTTCTCTTAGGGGAACAGAGTGCCACTCTATTTATCGAATATTACAAACCTTCTTCAACCGAGCACCCATATTGCATTTAATATTGGTGGTTGTGTCACCTGGAACTGCACTTTTTATGTGTTGGAGAAGTTTCCTTGACTCTTTCCCATTTGCCTTGATTTGACTCATGAAATCATATTTGATCGCATAGAGAACAAAAAAATCTTATTGAATTTTGCAAAGATTTGATAATTGAATCGAAGACTGGTCAATTTCTAATTTTCACGAAGAATCATCATTTTACTTCATTATGTGGCTTCTCCACTCAGTCTTGCGTGACTATTTGACATTCGTGGATCATTCCTTTATATCATATCATCCTAGGTCTATGAAAATTTTATAAACCTTATGCTGATTGCCCCAATGATATGACTTGCTTCCTTGTGACCCGCGCCCACCTTTTACTATTGTCTTAGCCCACGACACTATTTATAGTAGCGCAGCTTTGAATATCCACCGCAGAGTCTTTTCTTCATTCCGAGGAACTTTCTCATTTCCGTGGCTCTGTAAATCCTCCATGGCTATATTCCTCCATCTGCAGCATACTCAAAACCTCTACGGCCTCTTCAAATTTGCTTTTGAATATCTGCTAATTCTAATACTTGTGCAAGTTGCTCAAATTTTTTGAGGGATGCAAAATTGGGAAATATTTTGGTGGTGATAGGGTTCATCTACCTACTAGATGGATGATCAATAGCCTTAGGCATCCATTGGGCATGAAGTCAGTTGATTGATTTAGTTGCTCTGCATTTGAATCCTTCACTTGATGGCAACTAATTGTTAATGCTTTGGAATTCATTTTATAATAGCATCCTCTAAAAACATGGAACTTGTGCAATAAGATTCCCAAGCAACAAAACATGTGCTGACACTTAGGGAGAAGAAACCTAAGCTACCAACAAGACAATGTGCGTTGAAAGAACTTAGAGGAATTAGAAATCTAATCTACTATGTACAAGATACATGAAAATCTTAATGAGAGGGTTTGAGATAAATCCCATTTACTAGGATTTGAAATGCATTCCCATCAATATCAGACAACTCAAATGAGTTAGCCACCTTACAAGTAGTAATAATGTATGGTCCACTCCAAATAACATCAAATTTGGAGTGTCTTCTTAGTTTAACTTTTTCTACATCCCATTTCAAGACTAGATCTCTAACCTTGAATGTCTGAGGCCTAGATTTTCTATCAAACCATTATTTATTTGAATTCTGATGTTGTTCCATCCTTACCATGGAGGAATTTATATTTTCTTCAAGTTCCACTAGTTCCGCCATTCTGATTTCTCTTTGATCCGCACCTTCAAATTCTAGTTATTGTGCTAATTTGAGTGAAGGAAACTCAAGTGAAAAAGGAATCCTAACTTCTTTTCCATATACTAGTTTGTAGGGAGAAGTGTTAATTTCCTTCTTTGTTGTTATCATGTCCGCCCAAAGAGCATTTTTCACTTTTGTATGCCATTGCCTTTGATTCACGTCCATGGTTCTCTTCATGATTTTGATCATATTTTTGTTAGTAGATTCCGCCAATCCATTTCCTTGGGGGTAATAATTAGAGGAAGTCTTGAGATAAATCCCAAGTTGAAGATCCCAATCAAAGATTTTTATCCCAAGAAATCTTTAACATTATCATAAATAATGGTTTGGGGTATGCTAAACCTTATAAAAATTCTTCAAGAAATTTCAAGATGGTTGATTCAGTAGATTCCTTTAATGGTGTGGCTTCATCCACCTCGGTGAAATGTCTGTGGCAATGAGGACCCATTTGTGACCCGCACTAGATGGGAATATTGATCATTCAGTTGAATTCAAGACCCCATTGTGCGAATGGTTGATCCGCCTAAATTAGATGAAGAGGAAAGGCCACTAATTTTCTCTTTCCAGTAAAGAGAGCACACTCCTTACATTTCCTAACCCACTTGTGAGCACCCGTGAACAACGTAGGCCAAAAATATCATGGTTTTATGATTTTGATAGTTGTATCCCTAGCAGAGAAATGTCCTCTTGAGAAACCATCATGAAACTTGGCAAGGATCCTATTACATTGTTCTCCTTCAATACATCTGAGCAACATGCCATCAATGTTCCTTTTAAATAGTATGCCATCAACCAACACATATGGAAAAGAATGCAACCTTAAATTCCACCTCTTTGCTTTGCTGAGACCAAGAGGATATATACCAAAGGAGAGGAATGTTATCATTATCTTCATCCAGCTATCTCGTGGCCATGTATTCATTCTTCTTAGGTTCTGCGTGGCTCTCCTCTTCTAGGAATAAATTAGTCTTTGGGTCATTCCGCGCATCTTCAGCCAGTTGTCTTTAGAGAGAATAGCCTCTTTCTAATTTTGTGGCCTTAATGGTCACATTATATTCCATGATTTTATTTACCCATCCATCTCATTTCTCATTGATCTTTGTTCCCATAATGAAATCTTTGATGCTAGGATGTGATACCAGAACCTTTATGCAGCTAGCTACAATCATGCTTTTAAATTTCTTCAAGGTGCGCATGATGGAAAACACTTGCTTCTCAATATGGTTGTACTTAAGCTCATAATCCTTCAAGGTTTGGCTGAAGAAGGCTACATTGGTTGCTCCAAGTCTTGATCATTTGGCTAGGTTAAAACCATGACAATGCAAGAATCAACTCCATATGCATATAAGATAAAATATTTGGAGTAATCTAGATTAATCAACGTAGGATCTGGGCTATTTCTTGTTTGATATTTTCAAAGTTTTCCTTCCCCTCCATGGTCCATTTGAAAGTTGAATATTTTCTGAGCATAAGTGTGAGTGGCTTTACCAGACCTACGAATCCAGGTATAAAATGCCTAACAAAGTTAACCTTTCCAAGGAAAGACTGCAAAGATTTCTTGTGATCGGAAAGGAAAGAGAAAGGATGGCAGAGACTCTTTCTGGATCAATGGAAATGCCTTATTTAGAAACAATGTGCCCCCATTTCTCTTTGGAAGGTGGCACCTACATTTGATAAACTAAAAGAATTTTTTTGATACGTATGCATTCCCTATTTGGTGGTGAACATAGTATTGCATTGATCACACTCCTTCACTTTTATTTAATTGAATATCTAAGATCTATAAAGCATTGAAAATATTTCAAATCCAGCCATTGTATGTCTGTAGAATCTGCTCCATTGAAGGCAAAGGATAGTGATCCTTGAGAGGACTTTGTTAGGTCCTGAAGTCTATGCAGATCCTGGTTTCACCATTCTTCTTTTTGACTAGAATGAAGTTCGCCACCCGAGTGGAGTAATTAATGGGAAAAATAATCTTAGCCTCGATGAGTTTAGACAATTCTTTTCTCATGAGGGGATCTATCTTGGGGTTTACCGGTCATTTTTTTCTAACTAGTTTGATATCGGGATCAAGATCAATAGAATGTTGGGCTACAATTGGATTGAACTCTTTTAAATATTCATAGCCCCATGAGAACACATCACTAAACTTTTGACATAAGGAAACAAAATTTTTCTTTTCATGTTCATCACATACCTTTCCAAGCAAAATTTCTTTTCCTAGGGCAATTACAACAAAGCTGACAATCTTCTTGTTTTTCCACCATGCTCTTTTCTATACCTTTGAACTCATCATTTAGACTGAAAATTTGTTCTAGAGTGACCAATCCTTTTGGAATTTTTTTTTTTGAGTTGAATAATCTGATCACCATAGATGTCCTGCAAATCAGACTACATTTTTGAAGAAAATTCAGCTTCATTCTGTATGAATTGGAAAATTTGTTCATCACTATCAAATACTTGCCATTTGGTTACATTATTAGGTATGGATGGCCTAACAACCATCTTGATATGTTGCATCTTTCCTTTAACCAAGTCTTCTGCAGGTGAAAACTGAGATTCGAGATCCTCCATTTGATCTACTTCCTTGTTCATCTTCTCATTTGTACAACTTGTAGGTTGAGAGCATTAAAACTCTCTAGCAAGTCCCAAAATCTATGTCTATAGGCCTTCAATAGCTTGTTATTTGTAGCACATCTACCATGGACTTGGTTAATGAATAGCTCAATATCTCCAAATATTTGTAACTTCTTGATCTTTCTTTTTCCGTAATCAGTAAGCCATGCACTAATGCCTCATATTCCACCACATTATTGGAACAAGAAAACTACAATATGTGGGTGAAGAATAATTTCTCTTCCTTTGGAGAAATAAGAACAACACCCACCCCAACTCCATTTCTACTTCTAGAACCATCAAAATACATCCACCATAAGCCAAAGACTGGCTCCTTATCTTCTTTGAATACCATGGGCATAATGATTCTTCTTACAGGATATAATAGATGCAAGACCAGTTTCATAAGCTTTAAGCTCTTCAGAATATGGATCGAATTTGTGATCTCTCTCATCCCATTCATCAAACAAAAATTAGGCATGAGAGGAGGAGCAAGTTGTTCTTCTGGACTTGAAACTTGATCATTTTCTTCTTGTATTAAACAATTTTATTGGATAGGGGAAGGTTCATATGACTCTATGTGATAGGAAAATATAGGCTCAACTTGGATTGTGAATCTTGTGCCATATCTGGTCCTTAAAAGCATGTGAGTCCAATCGAAGACAAATAACCCCCTACCTTAGTAGTAAAATCTCTAGACAGGAAAATTGTAAACATGGGTAACAAGTCTATGACTGATATATCATGGGTTATTATGAGACTCGGGAAAGCATGGAGGGTTAACTCTAAATATTTAATCACTCCTAATACACCCACTATTGATCCATCAAGTTGCAAGACTCCCTAGACACAAGACTTGTACTTGAGACCTAGGATATCAACAATTTTCTTGGGCATTACAGAAGTAATATCCTGAATCAATTATGTAATTATGAACCAAGTGTTTACCCATAATTACTGACATGTAAAAGGGTGGGGTTTTAAAAATTTTACTTACTTGGTCCTCTTTTGCTTGGTAGACATGAACCACAACATGAGTCTTTTGCATTATTGGATCCACAGAGGTAGTTGCTTGAGGGATTCACACAGAAGATCTTCGTTGAGATGGAATGGAAAGCACATCCCACATTGAGACATTAACATTAGTATTCTTCATTTTCTCAACTATGTTGAATGGGAGACCCATGGTCTTCTGCATTTGCAGCATGCTACTTTCTTTCCTTTGTTGTGGAATTGTTTGATCATGTGGCTTTGGTGAAACAACAACCTCCTTTCTGCGGAAAGCTTATCAGGAACCACGGATTTTTGTGATATGTTTTCTACTTCATCATGTGGTTTCTTAAGGCCTTTTATTTCTTCTTCAGTACGCGGCTTGTCCCTTACCCTTCCAGTGTCTTTTCCTTTATTTGTGGTATTGTTATGATCTGAAGAGGTTGCAAACTAATCTTCCAACATTATTTTCTTATTTCATGTATTATCAACAACACTCATCTAAGGTCTCTAAGGAGCCACCGAGACATTTGATTAAGTGCTGTAAATCCTCATCTTTGAAAAACATGAGGTTAGCATTAGGTGCAACTTGTTGAGTTTCTTCCACACCATGATTTGGTGCTTCAATAAGTGGTTCTTGTTGACTAGAAGCACCTTGGATCATATAGGCTTGGAGATGCATTTCCCTTTCACAACCAAGTTGGTTATGAGGTATATTACATGGAAAACACCACTCTGTTTCTTGTGCCATATTGTTTTGTACTGGAACTAAGGCTTGACTTGAATTGGGGCGGGGAGTTCTGTGGAGGAGGAATTATTTCCAATGGAAGAGGATCACTTTGACTTTTCCATCTATTTTTGTTGGTTTTTACATATCTTTGATTAGATTGTTGGTTTCTATATGGTTGATATCCCTGATTTGAGGATTTCCCTTGATTTTGATAATTTTTGTATGACTGGGCTTGTTGTTTTTCTAGGGATATAACTTTTTTGTCAAGTTTCTAATTAGAGATTTCATTTCCTCATCTTCTTTTTGTTGTGTGGGGTTTGTGATGTGGAAGCAATGGGTTGTAGGTTTGGTTGGGGAATAGGAGAAATGGAAGGCTATGCAACTTGTGGAAATTCAGGGGATAATGACATAGGTGGCATGGGAGCTAATTTTCTAGCTTGAATTAAACAATTTTCAGCCCTAATGGCCAATGCATAAGCTGTGGGTAAGGTTATTCCTCCCATTGATTGTATCATAACAACAATATTAGAGTTAAGAGATTTTAGAAAGTAAAGAAAGGCACCTTCTGTTGTAGGTCTCACAAGAACTGGAATTCTGTCCTAGGTTCTCTAGAATCTGAAGTTAAAATCTGCCATTTGTTCATTAGGTGCTCTCTTGATTGTAGTCAATTGCTCCAAAAGAGACAAGTTATCATCTCTTTCCCCAAATTGATTGTACAAGGTTATTCACAACTCGTTCCAATTCCTAATTGATCCTGTTGTTAAACTTCTAAACCATTACAGAGCCTTTCCTTTAAGTGATGAAGCCAAAAGTTTTATTGCTACATCCATTTCAAAAATTTTATGGATAACACATCCATTTACAATTGTTGGTGTGAGTCATTTTCCACATCATCAAGTGATTCATCTCACTTAGGTGAGATCATAGGTCCATGTGTCATTTAGGGGTCATCATGGGATTCTCTTACGCGTCAGTGCGTCATATGCATCATTGGGAGTTACTTTTCTATTCTAGGAATGTAACTCCCCCTCTCCACTCAAGTTGTCATGATTGTAACACTAGGGGTTACAAAGCACCTCCTATATGTACACCATTTCTGATCTATGAGATAGTGAGAGAGTTTTGTGGCTTAACAAGGTTCGACCTTTGTCAAATATTTACATGCACTTTCGGTTGATGCTCACTCCTCCCAAGATCTCTTCACAATGCCATTTGCATGTCCATGGATGTTCACATCATCCCTCGTGATCCTCAAGTTTGGAGTTTTGAACCCTCTTTCAGCAATGTCTTGAATGTGGTCAACTGGAGTAGTGTGATTTTCTCCAGTAAAATATGGAATATTATTCAAAGCTACTACTAGGATAGGATTTTGGGCATTTAAGGCAAGCGGGTTGCTTCTTGTGAAGTTTACAAATGGATTTTGAGGTGGCGGTGGTTGATGAGCCATTATGATAGGTCGAGAACTCTTTTTGATTGCAAGAAGGGCCTACCAAGTGGAGGTGTTGAGAGATTTCTGTTTGGTGGAGATGGATATCTTTGAATCTATCTTCCTTTTCCTCCTTTTCACGGAGATAGTTGTAAGTACTCAAATACACCTTCTTGTTTTGTTCTAGAAAACATTTGTATTCTTCTCATGAATCGGGACACTTGAACTATTGAAACTAGTATATTTACTACTTGGAGTCTCTAGATGTGTTATCACAGAACCTTTGAAAGGATGGAATTTTATCAATCCAACACCAGAAATTGATAAATATGAAAATATTTTGACTTCTTGTCCCACTGGGCATGCCAAAAATATTGGAGCTCAAACTTTCACCCCTACCCCAAGTCATAGATAACTCGAGATTTTTAGGCTACATCGTGATTTGTCTCCAAGTTGAAGAATTTGTCCTTCTCTAGAGATCTATCTCGGTTCAAGTCCCACAACTTAAAGATAGTCCTATGGTGCCTCAAAATCTTGAGTTGTCTATGAATTGGGGTAGGGTGCAATTTTTATCTCCAACAGATTATATTAGGTGCAGTATACCCCATGAGAAGGATTGGTTTCCTATATCTTAGTGTCATTGACTCTACCGAGAGAGTGTTGGTATCTATAGGATTTCTCAAACATGGTTTTTGCCCCTCATGAGCCACCTACTTTTTGATTTATTTAGTTCTTTGGGATGCGAACCTTACACTTTGTGGTTTCCTAGAGTTAGGGAGATTGGTCCATTACACTAAAGGACGTTTATCAGATCCTCAAAGTTCTTGTCACCAATAGGAGGTTGGTACTAAAGAGTTCGGTTTAGTAGTTGAGGCCCGTAGTTGGATTACATACCTTGGTGATGCATTATAACTTGATGCGGGTGCCAAACAGGGGGTCGGATTAGTTACTGATTGACATTGTTCCTATCACTACTCTACATAAGGCCATCATAGGTATCTTGGACTTGTATTTGATCGGGGACAAGGCAGAGGCAATTTTCTATTTTGTTTGGCTCCCATTGTTCAAAGTATCGAGTAGTATGATTGAGTCTACACTATGAGAGTGGAAATTCTTGGGACCACTTATCATGACCTATATAAGATTTTTAGATTAGGGGCTACATCACTTAGTCATCCTACCATTGTTGTGTCTTGGGTATATGATCGGATGATCCCTTTTATAGGGGACTTGGTATATCAAATCCTGTAGTGATCAAAGTAGCTAGATGGGTAGATATGGCTCCACTAAGGGGCCATCTATAGGTAGCTTCTACTTTGAATACAATAGACATGGTGACCCAACCATATAAGAATATGATGGGCCGATGGGGTAAGGATATATTTGTACTAACTACTTGTGTCACCATTGTCTAATTAGTTGATCATAGCAGCATAGTAGAGACCCACCCATCACTTTAGCTACCCCAATAGTTCGGGATTACTTATTATAATGATCTTCTAGTAGTTGTCACTATTTACATAGGTATACAATAGTCGAGATCTTCCTAGAAGGGGTAGTTATACTATTCAATTGTTATACCTAGAGTTCCTTTTGGCACACCAAGAGTCACACCAGATCTAGTTGCTGAGGCAACACTTAGTCCGAGACAAGTGTTGTATATTTGTAAAGGGTCAAGAAAAGAGTGAGGAGGAGAAGGTTGAGATAAATTTAGGCTTAAGGGAGGACACAAACTTGGAGTAGCGAGGCCATAGGCTAGACCTCAACATTTGTTGGAGCGAGGACATACAAAGCAAGAGGAAATATTTCCGAGGTGACTAAGGAGGTATCTCATGCGCCCATAGAGGGTAGAGGAGGAGGTTAGGGTAGAGGAGGAGGATGTATCGGCTCCTCCACTTGGTACCATCTATTGATCTGAGATGGATGCTTGGAGACCCTAGTGATTGAAACACAATTTTTCTATATTTACTTCATATATTAGATGTTAGTAAGCTATTTCTCTTTTTTGTTTTTTGTTTTCTAACTCACCACTATTTTTTTCACTTTATAGCCACTACACAATTTGGATGGAAAGACCTTATTTAGCACACACTCCTTGACATGTTTTCTATCCGATAAATATGATATGAGAATAACTTCTTATGGACACAGGTCACTGTTATCCAAAATTTGCCCCCCAGAGTAAATTTTGATAACATGCATTAAATTCTCAAGTCCCAGGAAAATAGATTGAGTCAGGGCAAAAGGTCATGTTTCTAGGGTCCCCTTAGATTTTTTCTAACTCCCCTGTCCAAGAAGAAGAGAGCAAGTTCTGAGGAAAGGTGAAAAAATTGCAAAAACAGGCTCGGGCCAGAAAAAATCATCAAAAATGGCTAAGTCCTAGTCCTCGCAACAATCGGGACATCTGGGTGCAAACCGGCTGAAAGGCCGCCAGGTGGTCTACGCAGCATTTGGGACAAGTGGGACAAAGGGACGCATGGGACGCGGAAATCCGAACTGGCCGAAAAATGGAAAAATTGACTAACTGTTGAAACATGTAGTCTGGGACATCTGGGCAGTTAGTACGCGGAGGACGCGAGTCGGCCGAAAAGACTTAAGGCAGCCGAACAGTTGGGCCAAAGGTACGCAAAGTACGCGAACCAGCCAGATTGGCCGAAATGAGAACTTTAGCACCGGGACAATTGGGACAAAAGTACGCGAACCGGCCGAACCGGGCGAATCGGAAGAATTTGTCCCAAGCAGTCCGGGACAAGCGGGACAAGAGTACGCGGCGGACGTGAACCAGCTGAACCGGGTGAAATAGAGGACTTTCATACTGGGACATCCGGGCCAAAGGGATGCGTGGGACGCGGAAAGCCGAAGCGCAGAAGGAGAGGAAGAAAAGTCAACGTTTGGTCCGGAAACTTCAAACGGCCATAACTTTTGACTCCGAGCTCCGAGCTCTGATTTTTAATGAGGGTAGATATATTTAAATAAGAGAAACATATTTGGCTCCAGTCAGTTAATGCTCATTCCTGTCAAATGACAGAAAACGCCTGCAGACCCAAAATAGCTGCCCGCACTCAGAAGGCCATAACTTTTGCATTTCTCAATGAAATCGCACAAAATTGGTACCATTGGAATTGTGGCTCGAGCCCGATTTACGAGAAATAAAGAAATTCGAATTTGATAGAAATTGATTGATATTTTTAAGAAAACGTGGCGGGTTCGAACAATGTTTTATTTGGTGGTTGGGAGTGCAATTAAGAGGCATGGTCATCATTCTTTCCTCTGTGCAAAGACACATGGGATAGTATGGGGAGCCTTTACAAGTAATGTATAACCATTTCACTCAATTTAATGCCTCTTACAGGTGGTTGAAGGACAAATTTCGGGATTTCCATTATCCCTTCACTTTTCCTTCTCATTTTTCTATAAATTGGAGTGTTGGGCTCATTGTAAAAGGGAGAGTTTTGGGTAGCAAAGCTCTGCCAAAATTGCTTTGTGAAGCCGGTGTGTTGCAGAGTCCTTGTAGTGGACTCCTTGCAAGGTGATCAGGCCCTTATCTTGTAATAGAGTCGAACTGCATGCATATCATGAAGCAATAAAATATCGTTTGTGGATGTATCTTCCCTGCTTTGTGTTTTCTTGCATTCTTCTTGCCACTTTAATCTTTCTACAAGAATATTGTGTCTATTATTATGTTCTTGCGAGGATCCATTATCATTGTGTATGCTTGGAATATTGTTGTGAATGCATTTTGCTAGATTATGGAGAGCTGTCATCACCTCTTCTAGTGTGTACTTTGCTTCCTCACGTATTTCACACATTTGGAGACTACTCTCACACCCTCCTTTTCTAGTGTATCTCCGCTTTAGTGTAGGCTTTCATTTTATGCATTCTCTCTCCCTGGTCCCTTAGAAATTTAGATTAGAACAGTTAGCTTATCTAGCATTAGAGTAGATTGTGGCGGGTAGTTTAGGAGCAAGAACCGGCTTTCTGCGGAGGTCTATCTCAAGTAGCAAGTCCCACAACTTGGAGATAGTACCCATGTTATCCAATCACACCATGAGTTCAAGTATATGCACTTGTATATGCAGGGGTGCTTTGTGATTCGGTGATACTTGATCACTCGAGACTACCATCTACCATACTATCATACGCTAGTGTAGCATGCCGTAGAGGTGATGACTCATATGAGGACCGACATTACCTTACACAAGGACCATGAGAGATGGTGATGAGAAAAATCACATAACAAAGCTACCATTATTGGTCACTCACTTGGGAAGACATATAGACATTCTCATAAATCTACACACAGATGCTCTCATGGTGCATCAACCCATGCTCATCACAGGAGATGTATAAAGATTCCTCATCATGCCTATTTGCGGGGATCCCGAGAGGGAGGGATAGGCCTAGGGCCTTTATTACCTTGGGAAAGTATTTGGATATGCATATTAGAAGGTGATCATGTTAGTTACAATCGATACATGCCTATCCCTACTCTGCGTAAGGCCGTAATAGGTATCTTGGTCTCACGTTTGATCGAGGACAAGGGTAGAGACATGTTTCTGTTCCACCTTTGGGCTCCCATTATTTAAAGTATTGAGAAGTATGGAAGAGTCTATGCTTAGGGAGTAGACATTCTTGGGACCACTTATCACGACCTATAAAGGATTTTCATATTGGGGGCTATATCACTTAGCCATCCTACTCTCGTTATGTCTTGGGTATATGAGCATATGATCTCTACCGAGAGGAATTGGGATAGAAGATCACACAACAATCAAAACATCTGCATGGGTGGATATGGCTCCACTCAGGGGCCCTCCATAGTTAGCTTCTAATTTTACTACAACAGACATGGTATCCCATCCATATCGGGATATGATGGGTCGGTGGGGTGAGGAGATTGTTACACATTTGCTTGTGCCACCACCATCTAGTTAGTTGACCATAATAGCATGGTAGAGACCAGCCAACACTTCAGTGTACCGAGGAAATTCAGAATTCCTTATTTTTATGTTCTTCCACTAGTTTCCATAATTTGAGAGGTATACAAGAATCGAGAACTACCCTGGAGGGGAAGCTACACTAGTCAATTACTATGCCTAGAGTTCCTATTGGCACACCACGAGCCACACAGATCTAGATGATGATGAAACAATTAAACTGAGATAGGTGTTGTAAATTAGTGTGGGGCCAGTGTATTTTCATGAGGAGGTGAATGACGAGAAAAATCGGTCTCGGGGAGGACACAAACTCGGAGTGGCATGCCATAAGAGAGGACTCATAAGCTATTAGAGTTGAGGTGGATGCAGCGGAGGAGATGGTATTTACTAAGGAGGTGAGGATGAATCCATGCACTTGCAGAGGGTGGAGGAGGTTAGGGTTGAGGAGGAGGATATACCAGCTCTGCATCGGTACCAACCATTGATCTCGAGCTAGATTCCAGGAGACTATTTACTTCCTAGATTAGATGTTAGTAAGCTATTTCTCTTTTTATTTTTTTCTAACTCGCCACTTTTTATTTGCACTTTATAGCCAATGCGGTTGGATGGTGATACCTTATTCAGTGCACACTCCTCAACATGTTTTCTATCTCAATGAAGATGACATGAGAGAAACTTCTTACAAACACAAGGCACCTAGTGATGGCCGGCCACCATATTGATATATTTTTTCTAGCCCGACATATCATAGTGGTGATGAATCAAATGAGAACTGAAATTACCTTGCACTGAGGATCGAGAGAGATGGTGGTGAGAACACTCACATAGTGAGGCTACCACTATTGTTTGTTCACCTAGGTAGATACATGAACATTCCCATATATCTACACAGAGGCTCTCATGGTGCACCAAGTTGTTCCCATCATAGAGTCACAACAAAATCCCTATCGTGCCCCTTCATAAGGATCCTGGAGGGAGGGATAGACCTAGGTATTTTATTGAATTGGGACAATTTTTGGATATGTATATAGATTTTTTTGTATTTTGGCTCATGGATGAGCATTTTTTACCACACTTATCATATGGTGCGATGACATTATACACAAGAAAATTAACATTAGATATATATATATATATATATATACACATATATATAGACATATTTTTGGTTGGAATTCCTTGTGAGAGTTATCTTCATTGTACCTTGTCTCATCTGTGTACTCTTAGATGATTTGGAATTTCAATGTTTTAAATGTATGTTATGGATGATGATGCAATGTGGTAAACAAAATGATTTTATATGATTATGCATATGACAACAAATTGTAACTTAGATAATTTGTTTCAAGTAATATTTAGCATTTCTATTTCATTGGAAAAATGTGTTGAATGTGGTATGATAAAAATATGAATTCACTCCATTCTTAACTCTATACAACTAGTAGGATGTGAGGGCTCATTACCAAGAGCCAAGAAAGATGTGAGTTATATGAATTGAAGAATGTGAATGATGACCAAGAGATAAGAATTTGACAAAGATATATTTAAAGACTTGTAACCCAACCCTAATCAAGGTTAACTAAACAACTTATAATGGATTTTACTTGCGCATTTGACTAGACTTAGATCCATGGATGGCCTATTGATTGAAAAAAATGGTTTTGAGGAACATTTCTCTCTTAACATACACATCTAATTCATTTTCATGGTGATTTTTAAAATCACTTTTATTTATTTATTTATTTGTAACTTGTGATTTATTATTGTGACCCCTACGTATTGCCTCATGCCATTATTAAGAAGCATGGGCTTGTCACCAAGGAAAAAAATAGGTGAGTAAGGGAACTTCCATCCTTTCCCAATCTCATGCTACTAGTAAGAAGCATGGGATCATCACCAAAGGTTGGTAGGGACGAGAAGTGTAATTATTTGTAATGAAAGAATTTTGTGTTTATTGTTTTTTAATTGACTTTGGATTTTTCTTTTATGAGGGAACACTTTCCCCTAGCCTAAACCCCACATGACCAGTAGGATACAAGAGCTCACCACAAAAGGTTGAGATAGGTGAAAACTATTCTAGGTGAAATGTTTAGAATTTTTCTGTCAGAGAGAGATTTTTAGGGAAAGATTTATCATCAAGAATCTTCTAGATAAAACTATGGGAAAGAAACACCCAAATTGGAAGAAACCATGAAGAAGACTAAGCATACAAGTCCTTGTAGTATCAATGTCAAAATTTTGTCTCATGAACAAAAATGATAACAAAGATTGGATAATTTGAAAATGTAAAATGGATGTTGAAGAGGTATGATTGATATATTTTCCAATGTTTGAAAAATTTAAAAGTTACTTGAAAAGTAAGTTTCTAGTTTATATTCCACACAATGTTAATGCGAATGAAAAAGTGGTATGAATGCAATAATTCAAAACATGGAAACTCAAGTGACTATACATAGAAAAATTTAAGGTGAAGTGAATTAACAAATTCACTAAATTATTTACCTTCAAGAGTACACAAATGATAGGTTCCATTTTTTAAAATTTACATGGCTTGATAGGGACCAAGCCATTTCGGCCTAAATTTTCTTCCTTCACTGAAATTTTTGTCTATTCAGCTATCAAGTCTTAACACAAGGTCTCCTACCTAGATTTCTCATTCATAGACCTTTTTTTTTTATTGATGACACATTCTTAGCATCAAACCATCTACGTCGTCTTTCATCTAGGTTTTCCAATTCATCCAAAGTCACACTTCTCGGTACACATATTTGTCAAGAATGCCTTGTAGAGACACATGAAGACTTGGTAATTCTACCTCCAACGGTAATACCACTTCAATGAAAAAACTAGAGAGAAAGGGGTTTCCCCGTATGTGTTCACACTAAAGTTATATAATCCCACAAGGTGGGAAATAGATTTAAGTGCCAATATTTCTTATTATCCTTAACTGTCTTAAGGAGGATGGAATTCAAAGTCTTATTCATAGCCTCAAATTGTCCATTGGCTTAAGTATAAATAGGTTGTGTGACAAGATATTTTAAATTGAGAACACAAACACACACACACACACCTCTTATTTTTTAAATGGATTTTCATTATCTGAGATAATGACCTATGGTACATCGTACCTATAAATGATTTGGTTTGGGATGAACTTAACAATGAATGATCTAGGTACCATAGTTAGAGGCATGGCCTTAACCCACTTTGTGAAATACTTTGTGGTCGTGATGATAAAATTATGGCCATGTGAGGATGTGGGAGATAATTTCCCTATCAAATCAAGACCCCAAGTAGAAAAATTCCAAGGTGTCACAATTGGTTGTAGATCCTAGGCTGAGATATGTATAGCGTGTGAAAACTCTTGACATTTTTGGCCCTTGCGCACATATTTTATTGTGGTATGTTTAAATGTGGGAAAAAGTGTCCTGTTCAATGGATCTTTCGAGTGGTTGAATGCCCTCCAAAGTGGCCACCACAGACTCCACTATGGGATTCAAAGATAATATTTTATGCTTCTTCTTCATTGATGCATCTCAAAAGAATACAATTGAAGGCTTTACGATAGAGAAATTATTCTATGATTACATATTTTGCAACTATGACAAGTAGGTGTCTCCTTTGTTGTGAATTTAATCTCTCGGGGTACAACCGATCTATGATGTGATTTACTATATCAGTATACCATGAACATGAAGAAATGAGAGGTTTTCTTCTATATAGAAAACACATTCATCAAGGAAATATAGATCAACTAACTCTCCGCATTCTATAGGATTATCTTCCAACCAATCAGCGATGATTTATCCGTTGATGAAATTTTGATTGATGAAAGTGAGTTCAAACTCACCCATCAATGTGATAAATCTACCAACCTTTTTAGATAAGGTTGTTTGGGTCAAAAAAATTTAGTTGTTCTTATTTAATAATTACCCGCGTTTATTGGTTAAGCATATAATACCTTAACCTCTTAGTTGCTAAGACACTTACCAAGCACTATCTCTCTACTTCAGTATACCATGTTTCATAATAAAAAAGAGTGTGGATAGTGAAATAAATGACTCATTCATGACCATCATCATCCTCTGTGACAACATACATGATATCAAGACATTCGTGGCTTGATAATATAGAATTAGAGGATGATCAACTTTGGGTGGCATGAGTGTAGATATTGACATGAGAAAATGCTTTACCAACTCTAAAGCCTCGTGATATTCAATTGTCCATATTTTACATGTACTATTTAGTAAGCCATTAATAGGTTGAATGAAATATGTCAAATTAGGGAAAAATCTACGAATTAACCCAATATTTCCCATGAAATATCTAATGCTTGCTCATACGTCAATGGGGTCATTTCTAAAATCACTTGAATCTTCATAGGATCTACGTCAATGCCTCAAGATGAAATGATATAACCCAAAAATTTACCTCCCATGAATTTGAAAACGTATTGTTTTGGATTTAAGGTTACACCGTATTCAATAAATTGTGAGAGAATAATACCAAGACCTTCAGGATGATCACTTGTTTTCTTATATTTTTCCGAGAAGATCGTGACATACGTCTCCACAATTTTATGAATGAGATCGCGAAAACTATATGTCATGGCTGTTGACACTTGGCTCCAACATTCTTCAAGCTAAATGGCATGACGGCATACAAAAAGGTTCCCCAATGAGTAGTAAAGGTTGTATTAGTTTGAACCTCCTTAGAAATCCTTATTTGGTTGTACCGGAGAAAAATATCCATGAGTGACAATAACTCATAACGGTTGTTGCATGAAAAACGATGTCAATATAAGTATATGTGAAATAATATTTGGGGAATCTTTGTTAATGTCCCTAAATTCAATGCATATTTGTATTTTCCCATTCTTTTAAGGATTGGGATGATGTTGGACAACCACATAGAGTAGTCCACTGGTTTAATAAACCCTACCTGAAGGATTTTCATCACTTCATCCTTGACCATTAAAGAAACTTTATGCTTCATAGGTCTCAATTTTAATTTTATAGGCTTCACATTAGGTTTAGTAACTAGATTATGAAATACCACATCGGGAGTAAAACCTATCATTTCCCTTTACCTAAAAGCAAAGGCTTTGGAATGTTCTTCAAGCACCTTAGTGTTCACTTCTATTTCTTTAGGTAACAACGAAGAACCGAGATTTAGAATTCTAGGCCCTTATTATGCTCCAATATTAACATCAATGGTTACTTTGATTAGGGAAGCATTTCCCTCTTCAAACTTAGGAGGGGCCGGAGGTAGCTCCATTTCTTCTTCCTTAACTTCATAGATTTCAAATTATTTTGATAAGGAAGGATTAATTATTCTATCTCCAAAGTAAGAAGAGGGGTGAGGGGTACGGGAAAATCCCTTCTTATGATGTGTGGGATGAATGTTAACATATGCATGGAGGTATCTTAATATTTCCTCATCATTTTCCACAAAATCTAATGTAATAGGCTCATTTTTCATCTCTACGTATGCCAAAATTACATTTCTAAGCATCTTACCAACCAAAGGTTTTTCTCGGGCTAAACGGTGAACTTCATTTCCTTGAAGAAGTGGAAAAAAATCAAGAAGTGGCCATAGAATCGATGAGTTTATTCTGTTCTCTAGGAATAGCTTCTATGGAAAGAAATTTAAAATATTTACATAATTCATATACATGGGACTTGTAAAGTTGAAGGTGCTATGCTCTAGTCTCATAAACTTCTAAGACCTAGTTTGTAATAAGTTGTGAGTCACCTAGGACTCTAACATTGTGCACACCCATCCTCTTGGCTATAATGAGACCAAGAAGTAGAGATTCATATTCTACTCCATTATTTGTACATTTAAAATTCAATTTAAAATCAAAATGAATAAATATCCCTTTTGGAAAAGTGAGAATCACCCCTACCCCTATGCCATAACGATATTTCGCTCTATCATAGTTGAGGGTCCAACAATTGTTAGGAAAGATAGATGTTTCATCATTCTTTGAATCCTCTTCCTAAACCTCAGAAACCTTGACCATGAAAACCTCTCCAAGGTCATCTGTCAAAAGAGAGGATGTCCTAAGAGCATGGAATATGCCCAAAGAATTGAATGGGAGAATAATTAGAAAATCATTCTCTAAGAGTTTCACTATTTATGTTGTGGTTTTTATTGAAATAGTCTCTACTATAGAAGCCTTATTCTCATTAATATCTACCCCTTTAGTTTCCTTAGGTGGACTAACTTATTTGTTGGAACAAGCTTTGATGTGGGAATTGGTCCCCCAGAAGAAAGAGGCTTATTCAACTAGTTTTTTGGGAGATCAAATTTAGAATGAACCCTAGGCTTCTTCTTAAGGTTATCTAAGTGAATGTCAAATGGTTTCAGATCACCCTGAGCCATAAAGGCCTTCCCTAGATAAAAGAATATGACTTCTTGAAATAATGTAGAGGGGATTACCTTCATACTATGAATCCATGGCCTACAAAGAATCATATTATAGTTGGTTTCCTTGTTTATAATATAAAACTTAGTTAATATGGTCTTAGGCCAAAAAGTGATTGGGAGGACTATAGTCCTAGTGGACGTATCTTTAAGGATATCATAGCCTCTCTGTGTTTTGAGTTAAAGAATAATATGTTTCTCCATAGCCTAGATTTTATAAGAAATAAAAGGGGACAATATTAACCGCATCTCCATCGTCAATCATAGCTCTCTTGACATAATTTTTGTAGATCCATACTTGTAAATACAATGCAAAATCACCTTTCTGTGTTAATTTGGCATTTGTAAGAATCTTACTATAATAAAAAACAAACCCAATATCTCTCTCATGTTGGCCTATAGAATAGACGTAAATATCTATATGGTTAATTTGGGCCTCTAGAGGAGGTGTAACATGAACTAAGTGACTAAGACCTAACACTTTTAAGAAATTAGATCGGTGTCTTTGGGGAATTTATTCAACAAATCCAAGAAGGAGATGTGAGAAAAGGTATTAGTTAGGTATGTAATCAAATTGTAAGCCCCTACTAGTTTAGGGACCTTTGGTGTATCATCTTGCACTTTGAAGGGTAAACAAGGAAGTTATGTGATGTGTAGTCACAAGAACAAGTAGTTGCATGGATTTCTAGTTCAATCTCTAACTCAATTAGACCTCAAATTTTAGTATGATTATGTTGGTCCAAGTTAGGAGAAACACATGGAACATTAGCGTAGAGGCTTCATGATCATTGGTCCCTATAAGAATACCTTTGTTTGCACCTTGAGGATTAGCTTTCTCATTTTCAGGGTGCTTCGAGAAAGGATCTCTATAAATCCCAAGGCTAGTATGTTGAAACATAATGATTAAGTGGTCCGGCCAACCCTTAATGTATATGGGTCCATCACTAATATATAGGTTAATATTTAATAATATGAAATATTTATATTTCTATTATTAAATATGATAACCTAGGTATATATTTTAGGTTAAATATTTTATATCATGAAATGATTATATTTCTAATATTAAATATTATAAACCTAGGTGTATGTGTGAACCATTTTAGGTTGAAAAGGTGGGTCGGGAGACATACCCGATCACCTTATATAAAAAGGACTTTAGGTCCTCATTTGATATATTCAAGAAATATATAAAAGTGTGCAAATCAAGTGATTTGGTTTTACCCTTGGTAAATATGGTTTTAAAGGAGGAGGTAATCTTACTAGATGTAAAATAAGCTCTATGAAGTAAAATGTTATTTTCAAAGTAGTTTTTACCCTATTAGGGTTTTCCACTATAAATAATGTGTCACTTGTGTTATTTATTTCATGTAAGTATTTTTTATTTACTTATGTTATGTTGTAATGTTTATTTAAATATTTATTGTAACATTATATAATATGTAAGTTGATTAAATCCATATTTATTAGAATCCTCAAATTCTAACATGGTAACAGAGTGAGATAAATTAAATAAATTAAGATCAAATGTTGTGTATTTTATTTATTTAATTTGTACGATTTTTTTCAACTAACCCGGAAGGATATTTAAAATAATCGGCCCCTTCTTTCCATTGTGTAACCTAAAAGTTTTACTTTGTGAAGAATCAAGGTGAATTCACAAGTGAAAAATTTAGAAATTTCTTACCTTCCGTGAAAACTTGTGTACAGGTAAGGGTAAAATATTTGAATTATTTTTTCTATAGTTTTAATATGTACAGGTTAAAAATATATTCAAAATAAAAACACAAAGTTAAATACAATAAAAATGAGACAAACTCCATATAAATCTAGGCATATATAGTTTTAAAAAAAAAAAAAAACTAAGTTTGAATCATATTATATATATATGGTTAGTTTAAACCGCTTAAAATAAAATAAAATAATTAGATTTGGTCTATATATGTTTAAAAAAACTAAGTGCTTAATTTTTTTGGGAAGGGGGTTGTGTTTATTTCTTGGCCATGAAGGATTATTTTTTAAATATTAATACTTATTAAATAAAACCTAACATGTATCTCTAACCATTTATATTATCTATGTAAGGGGCAGCCCCATTCATTTATATCTTATAGTTTATAAAAACTATATAAATAAACCTATTTAATGATTTTCTTTTATATGAGAGTGGGAGTGGAGAATAAAATGAGATAATATCTCAAGTATAAATGTGGAATTCTTAGGTATAAATGGAGATTTATTTAAAAAAATATAGTTTATTGGTGGCCTATGTGAAGTGTGGTAAATATTTATTAAAATATTGGTAGTTATAGCTACATAAAAGTTTTAAAGTTTTTAGCTTGTAGGAATTATATAAAATATTTTGCAATCTTTCCATAGTTTTAAATGTGTGCAACGTAAAATTAAGAGTAAATGAAGGGAGGAGACAAGGTTCATGAAAATAGAGATTTCAATTTATTTCATTGGTCGGGTGAAATTACTTGTCCCCTCTGTAAAATATGCAGGTTAATCTATACTCTCATAAATCTACTTGCACTTGGTAAAATTCTTTTAAACTGATCTATGTCCTTTAAACCCCCTATAATAAGGGTTATGTGTTTTTAATAAAAAAATACTATAGTTTATAATTTTTATGAATTTATGTTATTTTTTATTTACATTCTCTAAACTATATACCTCTTTTTTTTACAAAAATTATATATATTTTTAGATTATAAATTATAATAGGTTATTATAATGTATTAAAATATAACCCCCTAATATTATAAAGTAGAAAAATTATGGTATTTCACATTCGGAAATAAACATCAAGTTTTTGGCTTCATTAAATATGACGGTCAAATCACCATCACGGTAGACCAAATATAAGACAATATGACGGTCATTTAGACATCAAATTTAAGCTCCTAGGTTCCAGGAAAATTTCACCGTGTTAAAATTGACGGTCAAATGACCATCACGACGGACCAAAAAATAAGTCATTATCATGATCATTTAGACGTCAAATTTAAGTTGGTCGAGATCTCTGTGTACATAATTTTTTTCCAAAAATTTGAAGTTATGCATTCTTAAGGGTCTTTTCTTCACTTCTATATGGTCGGAAATATTTTTATATAAATATGGCGTATAATGCAGAGCCCTTTATATTACAGTTATTATTTTGAACATGGGAGGGTAATTAGTATGTATTGTAATGACATAATTAGTTATGATCAAATAGTTTCTTTAGATCTATAAAATTTAGATTTGATTCTATTAAAAGTGTTATTTTTATTATCAATAAATATGTATCTAACTTTGTGATACATTGTATATTATAATGAGGTGTGTTTTACACATTTAGGAAAATAATGGCGTCTAGTTATTTTTGTCTTGACAAAACCCAGATCTGAATGAAACCAACTACAACATTTGGGTCAAAACATAATTTATGGTGAGGAAACTCTGGATGATTATTTTTGGATCTGAGGTTTCTCCCACCGGTCGTCAAACAACTATAGATAACATGAATACATTCTTGCAACGAATGCATGAGGCTCTTTCTATGATTCTACACAATGTGAACGATGAGTACCTTCTACACATTGGTAATATTGAACATCGAAAGAGGTATGGACACAACTAGAATCCATGCATGAAGGATACTTGGTATATCAAAGATAGTAATGAGAGTACAATAGCTGAAGGAATTCAAAGAAATGGTCTGTATATTTTTATGATTTCTCTTCTGCATCTTATTTTATATCTCAAAGTTTGAATAATTCAAAACTATGGCATGAAAGGTTAGGACATGTTAATTATCAAAGCTTATATGAAATGTCTAGATATAATCTAGCGAAAGGTTTACATGTGTTGTCTTTTTCTCTAGAAGTTACTTCATTAAATACTTCTAAATGAAGGTTTTGATTCGATTTAGTAAATTCTCATGATGATATTTTGATGTTATATATTTTCTAAAACTCTTATCTTCCTAGATAAGAAATTAACTTGGGCTCAATCTATGTTAGAAATTTCAAATCCTATTAACCTTAGGAAAATGACCAGAAGCCATCATATGTACAATGCATTAATTACCTTGTACAAACCTGATTCGTGAAGTATTATAGGGTCTAGGTGGATATACAAAGTAATGTATAAGTTTGATGGTAGTATTAACAAACATAAAATTAGACTTTTTTCCAGATGTTTCAATCAAAAACATGGTATTGATTATGTTAAAAAAATTTCCTGTAGCTAAAATGAGTATCTTGTTATGACCTTATTTGCGATTTCGCTCAATTTGGTGGGAAATCCACCAAATGGATAAGAAAAATACTTTTCGAATTGCGATTTAAAAGAAGAACTTTACATGTTTCAACCTAAAGGATTTGAAGAAACTGGGAAAGAAAACTATGTTTGTAAGTCAAGAAATCCTTGAATGGTTTAAAAGCAATCTCTTAGAGCTTGGTATGTGAAAATTATTTCCTTCTTTAAATTGTTAAGTTTTACTAATTTTCTTCTAAAAATGATTTATTCATCAAGCAATAAGGCTCACATATTATCATTATATATATATATGTTGATGATTTGCTTATGAGTGGTGGCAATTCTAATTTAATTCATATAATTAAAGAGAAATTGAAGCAGTACTTTGAAATGAATGAGTTAGGTCTCTCACATCATGTTATTTGTATGACTGTATTTCATTCTATTGTTATTTTTCAAAACAAAATATGCAACCATTGTATTGAAAAATATTCTTATGATTGATTGTAAACCATTTTCTACTTCAATGGAAGTTGGAATAAATATTGATCCTAAATCTGCATATGAAAAAAGTTGATCCTATTTTATATATGTTGTTAGTTGATAGTTTGATTTATATAACTATAACTAGATCAGATATTTCCTATACAGTAGGAATTACTTCAAGGTTTATGCAAGAACCTTTTTTAGAGATCATTGGAATCTTGTAAAAATAATTTTTAGATATTTGAAAGGAACAATCAATTATGGGTTGCATTATACTAAGAATGAAAATGCTATCTTATATGGATTTTATGATTCTAACCGTATTGATGTTGTGTTATAAAATATACTGGATATGTGTTCAAATTTTTGGTGTAGGAACCATTACTTGGAACAACAAATAAAATAAACAAACTCCATTTCTTTTACTGAGTTAGAGAAGTACAATGGAAGAAGTAAAGAAGCCATGTGGTTCTGCATTGTTTGTAGAGATACACATGGAAGTTAAAGGAAGTATTTATCTTCTATATGGTGGTCGAGTTGTATTATTCTTGATTAATAATCTAGTTCAACATCGAGGACAAAGAACATTGAGATACATATACACTTCACCCGTGAGAAGGTGCAAAGTGATGAGATAAATCTCAATTTCATGTTAACTGAAGAGAAAGTTGCTTGACATCTTCGAAAGTCTCTAAGTGCTGCAAAGTTTTGTCACTTTCATGAAAAGCTTGGATTGTCGAGTTTCCATTAAGGGGAGTGTGCATGACAATGTCTCTTCCTAATGGAACTTGGTTTTTGTAAAAAAACCCTTCAAACATTTGTAAAAGACCTTGAGCAAGTATAAAAAGACCTTTGGGCATGTATACCTCCTCGGATTATTTTTTAGAAAGAAGTCTAGAAAGATATTAAAGGTGGTATTCAGTAAACTCTTTAGTGTTATTGAGTTTACTAGTAAACATCCAGTACAAGCATATTGTTAAGGAGGTCCTTGGTTCAAAAGTCTCTCTATGTGTTTGGATTCCATAACCTTTTATGAGAACCTATGAGAACATGTAAAACTCACAAATCATACTTAGCCATTGATCATGGGATAATCTTTGGGATTTCAAATCCTTTTGTACCAAAAGCTAAATTGAGTATGATGAAGGTGTTATAATTCCTTCAACCGATATGCTAGCCTAAAACCTTTATGGTTTAAGGATTGTATATCCTGTAGTGTACCATAGATAGGTAATCTATTGGCATATGTTATGTTATCCCACTTAACATTAATGGTGAGTGTTGGAACATAATGATTAAGTGGTCTAGGCAACTCTTAATGTATATGGGTCCATCACTAATATATATGTTAATATTTAATAATATGAAATATTTATATTTATATTATTAAATATGCTAACCTAGGTATATACTTTAGGTTAAATATTTAATATCATGAAATGATTATATTTATAATATTAAATATTATAAACCTAGGTGTATGTGTCAACCATTTTAGGTTGAAAAAGTGGGTCGAGAGACATACCCGATCACCTTATATAAAAAGGACTTTAGGTCCTCATTTGATATATTCGGGAAATATATCAAAGGTGTCCAAATCAAGTGATTTGGTTTTACCCTTGGTAAATAGAGTTTTAAAGGAGGAGGTGATCTTACTAGATGTAAAATAAGTTCTCTGAAGTAAAAGGTTATTTTCAAAGTAATTTTTACCCTATTGATATTTTCCACTATAAATAATGTGTCACTTGTGTTATTTATTTCTTGTAAGTATTTCTTTATTTACTTATGTTATGTTGTAATGTTTATTTAAATATTTATTGTAACATTATATAATATGTAAGTTGATTAAATACGTATTTATTAGAATCCTCAAATTCTAATGAAACAAGTCTCGTATAGGTACCTTGTGAATTTCTTATGGGGTTGGCTAAGAACTTCTCAATAAATATTTGTCTTTTATCTTCAAGGAGCTGATGTATAAACTTGTTATAATCTCGGTAAGACCAGAGCAACATGACCAATCATTCTATAGAATCCACAATAAAATTTAAGGTCATATTCCATCGGTCTCTAGTTTTGGTTATGTTTTGGTCCATAATTAGGATTGTTATTTTGATTATAGTTGTTTTAGTTATAGTTGAGAGGACTCTAGCCTTGGTTGCAGTATCCTTGTATGATTTGGGTATAGATTCGGTCCCATGCGAACCTTTTGAGCAGGAGGACAACTATAATCAACTGCATTAATAAAGGGGGTAATATTATAGTTCCTTTGATTGTTCACATTGGAATTGTTATTATTTACATTTCTAGTGTTCACAACATATGGCTTCTTAGGTTGATTAGTTACACCATTTGTTGTTTCCCACGGTTCCAATTGAGGACCTTGGGTCTTCTTTGCTCTTTGAACTATTCTAATAGTTAGAGTTTTTACGGGTGGAGGTGACTAACCTCCTGTAAGGACCATATGTTTTACATCCACCTTGTTGATTGCCGCTTGGTCAATGTGAATTATTCCCGAGTGGTTCATTTTAAGACACCCCTATAAAATTGAAGGTGGAAAATACCTGGCGAATATCCCCGTAACCACTTTCAGCGAAAGGCGAATTTGACAGTATTCAAAAACAAAATTTTCACCTGGTTTTTCAAGGCTAAATCAGTGACGTGCGACAACAGGAATCCTTAATGACGCACGTCACTGGCGCGACAATAGCTCCTAATGACGTGCGACACTGGAACGACACTAGATCGTAACGACGCGCGTCAGTTGATTCTATTGACGCGCGACACTGTTCTCTATTGACGCGCAAATACGGTCACTAATCGACGCTACGACATTGTCCACAATTGACGCGCGACATTGTCCTCAATTGACGCGCGACATTGCCCTCTATTGACGCGTGCGACATTGTCCTCCATTGACGCGCGACATTATACTAAATTGACGCGCGACATTGTCACCTATTGACGCGCGACATTGTCCTCTATTGACGCGACATTGTAAACAAATGACGGGCGACACTGTAATCAAATGGCGCGTGACACTACAGACAAATGACGCGTGACACTATAGACAAATGACGCGCGACACAGCATTCTATTGACGCGCGACACTGTAATCAAATGACGCGTGACACTATAAACAAATGACGCGCGACACAGCCTTCTATTGACGCACGACACTGCTTCCTATTGACGCGCGTCATTTGAAGCAAATGACGCACGTCAATAGGGGACAGTGACGCCCATATTTAGGTTATAAATACCCTTATTCCGCTCATTTTCTCGTTTACGTTTTCCCATTCTTGAATTTTTGCAGGTCTAAATCTTTGACAAAGACGCAATTACAGCTACAATGTCGACTTCACATGCCTCCCAATTGCAAGTTCAGCAAGAAAATGAAGAGAATCCAAGTCAATCGATTTCCAAGATAACCTACAGGAATCCCTTATGCCCTCACATCCATACGGCTTTAAGGATGTCTCCAGAATATCAAGGTATAATTGAAGAGTGTGGATTTACAGGGCTCGTTAATATGCCCCATTTCGAAACAGATCCGGATATTTTGAATTACCTTCTGTCATGCTACAATTCAGAGGACGGTATATTTTATGTGACTCTGAACGATGGCCAAATGTTCCAATTCACTATTGAACCGAATGACATACATCGGTTTACCGGCCTTCCTATCAGAAATTTACCAACTGTTACAACCAAGGCAACACTCGTGGAAGAAAACAAGAAATTTCTCGAATCAAAGTACGGTTTCCATGTTGATTGTAAGTATAATTCGTTTTAATTCAAAAAATTTATTCTATTTTTATTCTGATACAATTTGCTGTTATAAATTGATAGTAATTTTCACTGTTTCGCATTTGCAGCCCATGTCAATAAATCCAGGCGTGGTGTAGATACACAATCAATTGCACACCACTTTCTTGCTGCACTTATTGCATTTTTTCAAGCCAAAATTGTTATGCAGGGTCGCCAAACAGATATACCAAATTGGGCCATTGCATACATTTGTGCCACTATCTCAAAACAAACATTCGATTGGTGCACATTTCTATCCAAAAAAATAAGAGCTGACATATCAAATTCGAAAATGTCAGGAAAACCTTTCATTTATTCAACAAACTATCTCCTCGGCTTCTACTATGAGGCACTTTTAAATTTAAAAGCTAAAGAAATTCCTACTTGCTCTGATGAGGCTTTGAAGAAATTCTCAATTCCATTTGCAGAACAACAGGTATAAACTATTTAGTTTGTAATTGTATTACAATTTTCTTCATTACAATTTTGCAGAGAAGATATCTTGAAGCCATTCCCAAAAAAAAAAAGATGTCGAGAGGAAGAGGCCAACTACACGCGGAGGCTTCGGGGGACTCCCATTCGAAATGGAAGCTCACTCCTCTCCAGACCCTCAACAATTTGAACTCGTTAAACGCCAGAGAAGTAATACATTCTCATATATTAATTACAAATTCCAAAGTTGCAGATTTATTTTTCAATTTAAATTTTATCAAAATGAATTGACAACATTTAATATTGATGAATAGCAGGGACTATGGAACCTTCTTCCCCAACTCACTCAATACAGTCGCATGCATTGATATCTTCAGAACAGCCACTGAGTACAACTCCTACAAGGCCACCCGTAGCACCGAAAAAAACAACCCCTCGACAACAAGGTACAACTTTTCTATAGAACGTTTAATTTCGTAGTTTTGACTTTATGAATTGTTTTAATATTTTTCATTTTTTCTTGTACTTTTCAGCACATGTCAGTCATGATCAAGCCATGGCACCGACACCCACTCAACCATTAATTTTTAAAATGCCAACCAGAGGAACAGTGAAAAAGACCATTGGTAAACGCATGCCTTTTGCTCCGGCCCCTAGTGGGACACTAAACCTTGACTCCTCATTTCGAATTCCAACTCTCTCACTTGGTGGCTTGCCCAGTGCAACGGGCATATCTATTTTGAACAATATAAATTTAGATGAAGATTATTTGGGCATTGATAGCAATGACCCAACTGGTTTTTTCGATACCCGCGAGATGATTCAAGGCCAGCAGGTATACTTCAGTCTTCAAATTTCAATTTTAATATTCTTTACAATTTTTAATTACATTCTGATTTATCTAAATCTAAATCTTCAGTCTTCAAATTTATTTATCTAAATCTTGATTTATTTTTTCAACAACAGGATCAGCCCACCCAAAGACAGAAACAAGGAGCAGTTGATCTTGGTCATGGTGAAAGCCCCCACACTTCTCCAGCAAGATCTTCTGCCTCAGATTCAGATAGTGAAGAGTTTCCACCTTTTCCTTTGGAGAACTTAATTGGTAATGATTGTCAATCCCATGTCAGTGAGTTTATAATTCCTCAAATCCAACAGCTTATAGAATGGGAGAAAAGGGCTAAAATTCTTATCAATGAGATTATTAGTCGTTATGAAAATTATTGGCAAAGGGATAGTTTATACGCTGCAGTCCAGAATCAACCTGCAAAGATGGATTCCTTACTTACCCAAGTAAAATGTGGGACTGTCACGTTTAATAACGACTATAAAGATGGCATTCTAGATAAGGCACTAAACAAATTGGAAAATATTAGTGCCGAGGCCCAGGCATATTTTAACAAATGGTCAAAGGACAAGGATTTGGTATCAATCGCAAATGCCGAAAGAGATAGAGCGGTTGTAAGTACTATTACATTCTAACAATCATTTTTGTTAATTTGAAATTTTGAATTTACATTAATACTTTGAATTGACGTTACTCTTTTTGTGCAGTTGAAATATGAAAATTTGAAGAGTCAGGTGAAGGTTTTGCAAGTTCACTTGGAAACAGCAAAGAACAGCTTATCCGCAGCAAAAAATTTGAAGCAAAATATTGTTTTGGTTAACAAACAAAACAATACACTAAAGCGGATCATTAAAGAGCATGGTCTCGACCCTGACATCTTGTTCAAAGCCAAAGCAGTTGCTGATCCAAATTTGCTGTCGCATGGAGATGCAACAAATCAAGAAGAAAGAATTATAAAAAATCTGGACAGTGCTGCAGAAGATCTTATAAGTTCAGGGGTTATTTCTGCTGTTGGGGAAAGGGTTACAACCATAGTGGAAGAAGCCGTTGGGGAAGGGAGCAGAGGAGTACAATTGGATAAAGAAAAAGAGGGTTGAAAACTAGAAACTTTTATTATTGGGGAAACTATAAATATTGAGTTTGAAAACTTCTAATATTGAGTATGGTATTTGAATTTAATTATATACAATCTTTAATTTTGATTGCATTAGATGGTTGTGAAAATTAGAAACTTTTATTATTGACTAAACTTTTAATATTGAATTTGAAAACTTCAACTATTGAGTTTGTACTATGCTATTTGAATTTAATTATATGGTGATTAGATGGTGATTATCATGATTTATATGTATGTTTCTTGTTTACTTGCATTGTCATGAATAGTATGTGGACGTAGATGATGAATGATGACAATTGATAATCAATGATAGATGATGATGAAAGACGATGATCGATTTAATGTGTATAATGTAAAATTTATTGCCTGAATATCTTGTGGGACTTTAATTATCTTGAAAATTATGTCGTGGGACTTTAATTGTATCTGTGGGGTTATACTGTCTATGAAAGTAGACTTAAGGTTGATAGGTTAAGAATCTGTGTTGTACTATGATTTTTCAACGTGTTGAGGACTTCAAAGTGTGTTTGGATTTTATGAATGACCTTTATCAGTCTAAAATAAAGATATCCAAGTCAATGATGCTAAGGTCTAGCAATCTGTCCTGTTATCTAGTTGGTAAAGCTCATCCTTGTTAAGGAATTCATGAATTGAATATTGGAGTGTCAAGTGCAAGTTACTCAGTGCTTCAAGCCGACTCGACCCCCTAGTTGGTGATGAAAATTATCAGTGCTTCATGATGTACAAAGTGAAAGAATTTCATCAAGGAGATTTATAATTCTCTAAAAGTGGTATAAGACCATGTCAAGGTGTTGATTCATCAATGTCTTGTAGTTCTAAAAGGTGACATATTAAGAGGACCTTGTTTTATGCCTTAAGAAATGTTTTCACATCTTTGAGAAAAGCTCAAGGTCTGTCAAGACCCAAATGTCATGCTATATGTCATTATGTGGTCTATCATGGTGCTGAGACAAGAATGTATTGCTACTACAAGAAGATGTATTGTGTAATAGAGGTTATACTTCTGATTCATGCTCAAAGTTAGGAAAAATGAGTATCTACAAATGTTATAAAGTTGAGAAATCTCATATTGATGTTACCTTGTCATAAGATTTCTGCATAGTAAGGAAGAGTATAACACATTGTTTCTATATGTCATTATGTGGTCTATCATGGTGTTGAGACAAGAATGTATTGCTACTACAAGAAGATGTATTGTGTAATAGGAGTTATACTTCTGATTCATGCTCAAAGTAGGGAAAAATGAGTATCTACAAATGTTATAAAGTTGAGAAATCTCATATTGATGTTACCTTGTCATAAGATTTCTGCATAGTAAGGAAGAGTATAACACATTGTTTCTATATGTCATTATGTGGTCTATCATGGTGTTGAGACAAGAATGTATTGCTACTACAAGAAGATGTATTGTGTAATAGGAGTTATACTTCTGATTCATGCTCAAAGTAGGGAAAAATGAGTATCTACAAATGTTATAAAGTTGAGAAATCTCATATTGATGTTACCTTGTCATAAGATTTGTGCATAGTAAGGAAGAGTGTAACACATTGTTTCTTAAAGGATTCTTAGAGGTCAATGCAAGGTTTGACAGTGGCTCCAGGAATGCGTTGATTCAAATGCTCATCTATCTTTGCATCACAAGGTTATTGCCTATAAAGGTTGTGAGTTAATGAAAGTGTGAAAGATGATGTGATATGTGTAAGGTAATTGGAAACAGTCTCTTCCAGTACAAGAAGATTCATGGTGTATGGTCAGGTTATCTAAGATGAGCTTTGTAACTTTGTTTGACCTGAGGAGTGCAGTGGAAAAGTTTAAACAAAAAAAAGATCTTAAGAAAACTGATGGAACCAAGAAGGGGAAATTAATTGATGTTCCCAAACTCGATGCAAATCAAGCAGGAGGGAAGAATTCTGATCAATGTACTTTAATATTAACGGAGGGTGACTCAGCCAAGGCTCTTGTGGTTTGAATCAGGGAAATGTGAATATTGAATTTGGTAGTATTGTGACATGTTTCGACATCACTTTCCAATTTAATTTTTTGTTATTTTAGTTATCTTTATCCTATCAGGTGGCAGGAATATCTATTTTTTGGGAAGCTACCACTCACCAACAAATGGAGAATAAAGAGATAGTAAATAGAAAAAAAATCCTTGGTCTACAGGAAGATAAAATATATTAAAAATAAATTAATATAATTCTAAGAAATCAAGAAAGAATCATCACTGGTAAGAAATTAAACATAATTGCAAATATGCTAGGGTTTAGCTTACCTCTTGCGTATTAGATTGCTGTGAAAATATCAAGGGTAACGTGCTAGATCTTTGTTTCACATGACATTGTAGATGGAGGGGTGAGTTGCTTGACATTGTCAGTCCTGAGAAGTGCCAGCAACATCTTTAAATATATAGACCAACAATATCTTTAAAGGTCAAGTAAATATAAATATTATGTTGAAGAAGATACCTATTTAAAATTGAAATCATCACCGGTAATGTGCTAGATCTTTGTCTTAAAAAATTCAACACAAAAAATTGATTAGTAGATAGATGGGTGAGTTGCCTGACGTTGTCAGTCCCGAGAAGTAAAAGCTTCCTCGGACGGATGTCAACCCACGTTTTCAAAAAATAAAAATTTTGTATTTAACTAAATGTAAATACATACACCTGTAACATCTTTAATTATAACCAGAGCTGAAAAAATGAATAGTAACAAACAATAAGATTAAGGGGAAAAAGATACCTGCTTAAAGTTGAAATCATCACTGCCATTGGTAATGAGCTAGATCTGTGTTTTAAAAAAATCCAACACGAGAAATGGATTAGTAGATAGATGGGTGAATCGCCTGATATTTTTAGTATATAGACCTGTAACATCTTTAATGATAAAGATAAAAGATAGATAAAGAAGATACCTACTTAAAGTTGAAACAATCCATTATCAATAGCTTCATCAAAGTCGATGATGTCTTCTGTAGAATGTGACGAAGAGCCAATTACACTCTCAAGGTTGGGAATATTTGTACTTGTAGCTGTATTATTTACATCTCTTTTTTCGCAAAGGGAATTCCAGTGAGCAATTGCTCTGTCAAAAATGAATAGTAACAAACAATAAGATTAAGGGGAAAAAGATACCTGCTTAAAGTTGAAATCATCATTGCCACTGGTAATGAGCTAGATCTGTGTTTTAAAAAAATCCAACACGAGAAATGGATTAGTAGATAGATGGGTGAATTGCCTGACATTTTTAGTATATAGACCTGTAACATCTTTAATGATAAAGATAAAAGATAGATAAAGAAGATACCTACTTAAAGTTGAAACAATCCATTATCAGTAGCTTCATCAAAGTCGATGTTGTCTTCTGTAGAATGTGACGAAGAGCCAATTACACTCTCAAGGTTGGGAATATTTGTAGTTGTAGCTGTATTATTTACATCTCTTTTTTGCAAAGGGAATTCCAAAGTGAGCAATTGCTCACAAAAATGAATAGTAAATAAACAATAAGATTAAGGGGAAAAAGATACCGCTTAAAGTTGAAATCATCAATGCTATTGGTAATGAGCTAGATCTCGTGTTTTAAAAAATCCAACACGAGAAATGGATTAGTAGATAGATGGGTGAATCGCCTGATATTTTTAGTATATAGACCTGTAACATCTTTAATGATAAAGATAAAAGATAGATAAAGAAGATACCTACTTAAAGTTGAAACAATCCATTATCAATAGCTTCATCAAAGTCGATGTTGTCTTCTGTAGAATGTGACGAAGAGCCAATTACACTCTCAAGGTTGGGAATATTTGTACTTGTAGCTGTATTATTTACACCTCTTCTTTCGCAAAGGGAATTCCAGTGCGCAATTGCTCTGTCAAACGGAAAGGTTTCGAGGGAGTATCGTGAAACGTAACACCTCATGCAACTTTCCAGATTTTTATCCAACCTGTTTCTCAGTTTTGATTTTATAAATGACAATGCACTGAAAACTCTTTCATCCTCCACAGACCCCAAAATCATTGTCTGGCATAATTCATATAGTCTGAAATACTCACTGATATCTTCTTGTAAGATAGAACTTTGATAGATTCCTCTCCACAGCCTTGTAATAGCACCACTTTCAGAAGGTTGATCTAAATTCTTATATTGGTTCCTCATTGTTGTTGCAAAATTGGTTGACTGAAACTTTAATAAATCGGCATTCAGTATACCTTTGATTTCCGTACCCTTGAGCTCTGACGTCTTAGTAAATTGTTCCATTATTGTACCCATTGATTTATGGAAATGCTTACTGACAAAGTCTGCACGGCCACCTTCTGTATTCCAAAAATTCGGATTCATCACACCCATGGCTTCCAGAATTTTATCTTTACAGAAACGTTCCCTAATTTCTGATGACAAGGTTTCTGAAATTTTTTTAAGCTTTATTCTGGTTTCAACTATCACAGACTCAAACAAATTACGTGTCACAGGAACATCTTCTCGCTCCGATCCTGTAATATCTTGACGTCTTTGCAAAATGTGCATAGGTATTTCCTTCCCATTAACAGAGATGCATAGGTGATCGTGGATATTAAATCTCAAATAGGTGTTAGGATTTTTAAGATCTAATAAATCTCTCCAATTTTCAAAAACAGGTGCATCAAAACTATCCTGGGAACAATACAATATATCAAGACTTTGACATACCATTTTCCTCATCCGTATAAAATCCACAATATAGATCAATCTGCCCTGTGCATGCTTCATCAGTGTATTGATCTCCTTTAACATTGGAAGAATACCAACCAATGTAAGCAAAGTCTCCAAATCAGTTAAGCGGAACAACAGGTCCCTTGCCCTATCAACTTCATGACGGTATTTGTGCATGAAACCAACCAATGAAGGATACTCCTCACGAACTCTGCATGCTGGTTCATACAAAGAGATCCATCTAGTCTCCACATCCTTCAGAAGTTTTTTGCCGTCTGTAATTCCAATTGCAAATTTTTGGAACTCCAGAAAACGCTTTGGGCTGCTTGACATATAGGCATGGAGTTCTCTTATTAGGTCTTCTAATTTAGCAACATTTTCATGGTTGCTTACCATTTTATACGCTAAATTCATTCTGTGAGCCATGCAGTGAATTGGTAGCATATATGGGGCCACTGTTGTTTGTAATCTAACACAGAGCCCTGTTCGGTGACCCTGCATGACAGATGCACCATCTGCTCCAACGCATACCAACTTCGTAGCAATTTCATAATCAGTCATACCAGCAACATCTTTCAAATGAGAAACAACTATTTTGTATAGGTTTTCAGCATTGCAGTTTTCAACCATTTTCATAACACCCAACAGATGAGGTGTCCTTATATGATTTTCTAATGTATAGATGTGGATACATACCCATGCGGTGTTGTCGACTGCTGTCACTTCATCAATTGAAACAGAGATAAAGTTTGCTTTTTTTACATTCTCTTTCAAATCTTCCTTCTCTATCATCGAGAGGCATTTTGCCATTTCCCATCCACTACTCTCAGACCAATGAGACTGAGGTACATTCAGCATTCCGTTAAATTGATACAAAACTTTGAAATCAAGGAAATCTGACATCGCCCTTCCTTTTTTAAGTATTTGAAAAAGAGTAGAGAATTGTATGAATTTTGCATGTAGATTTGTTTCTTTCATCTTACCAATATGCGATGTGATTGTTCCTCCCTTTTCCAACAGATGTCTGTGTTTTTTCTCGCTCCGCCTCATATTCCGCTGCGTATCTGACATGCATGCACTCCTTTTCAATTTTCCACCTATGTGTTTTGATTTTCTGGCCATCCGCCCCTGTTACAGTTAAATATTGTTTTCCACAATGTTTTTCTATTGTGTCCAGCTTCAGTTGCATTTTTTGTTGCTTTCCCAATTTCCACGTACATATTGTACATGTACATTCACATGGGATTTCTTCAGAATTTGATGATTGTACAGGTTCAATAAATGGAAATTTAGCTGCCCAATCAAACTTGTATGTCCTGCCAATGGTCCACATATTCTTGTTTGTTTTCAATGCTTTACTTTTTTGAGTAGAATTTTGAGCAATATCGCAATCACCTGGTTTCCTCTTTCTTGGACTAGAGTTTGATATTGATTTCTGTCTTCCATTTTGCTGAGTGTTTGTATCTGTGATATCTAGCTGCACTTCTGGTTGCACCCCAACAGGAACAATATCTTCAAGATCTGGCATATTATCGTAGGTTTCATTTGTTTGACTGTGATACTGTGCAGAATGCATGTCCACCTCAATAATGCCTTCCACACAGTCAGTATTCTGATTCTTTTTGGTGGCATCTATATGATTGGTATTTACATTATCTGTATCCGCAGAGTTTCCAAAATACTTGAAGAGTGATTTCTGAGATTTCTTACTTACTTTTAGGTTATTCGTATTCTTTGAGCTGGCACCTTCCATTATTTTGAAAAGAGTCCTGCGTCAGCAAAAGAACCAAGAAGCGACTCTGTACAGTCTCTGAGGTCTTGTCGCGCGTGAACTGTCAGATGTCGCGCGTCAACACTGCCCAGGTCGCGCGTCAACACTTCCTCTGTCGCGCGTCAAGCCTTCCTCTGTCGCGCGTCAAGCCTTCCTCTGTCGCGCGTCACTTCTTAGCCCAAGTCGCGCGTCAGTATATCTCTTGTCGCGCGTCAATACAGCTCTTGTCGCGCGTCAGTACAGCTCTTGTCGCGCGTCAGTATATCTCTTGTCGTGCGTCAATACTGCATTTGTCGCGCGTCAACAATCACAGGATAACAGTAATATGAATCTCTGGTGCAAAGGGTATGCGAGTTCAAATTTCACAGTATTGGTAATTTGGTAAGCTACTTGAGGTATACTACCCGGCGAATCACATAGGTTTTTATAGGAGATGTTTTCAAATGAAGGCGAAGCCGACCCCCCAAAAAAAATATACTTTATATTTTAGGCGAACAGGACACCGACCCACTCCGAATAATTCGCCTTTTCAAATTTTCCTAAAATGAAATTTTCGCCATATTACGAATATTCGCCGCTAAAATTATCCCTGATTATTCCCTCTAATACTTCCTCGTAGTTCTAAAAGGAAAATTTTAGACTTCCTCCTTAGTCTCTCGATTAATAAAATGGAGGAACAAGTCACAAAGATATTTCTAATCCATGTTAGGAGCACTAGTGGAATAATAGAGGACTTATGCTACCTCGGAATGAACTGGGCATCATATTCATTGTGCTCTTGTTTGATATACAATTCTATAATCCCTATTCTTAATAGCTTGTTCATGTCAAATATTTGATCAAATTGGATATGAGCTTCTTAAAGGAATGGATAAAGACTTATGGGATTATGTAATACCAATCGAGGGTAATACCTTCAAGATTCTTTGGAAATATATTTTTTACAACTGTGTCCCAAGGGAGTAACTCTCTAATGGCAGTAGCGTATGCCTTAATATGAGTATTGGGGTTTCCTTCTCCCTTAAACTTTGGAATATTTGTAAATTTCTGTGTGAGCATGACACCTCATATTGTAAATTCTAGATGTATTTTAGATATTCAAAATAAGTACCCACTGCATAAGATTTGACCATTGAAGATCCTTGATGGGGAGGAGGAGGTGGAACATGAGCTTGATAGGGTGTGGCATAAGCATTGGTTAGGGCATAAGGAACCCCTTATTGTTATGTATAAGGACTTGCGAAAGAGTAGGTGTCTGTATAAGGTGATTTTGAATACATATGGATGTAAGGGGGAACAACACTAGAATATGGGTTAGTGGGTGCAAAACTAGGGAATGTTGCATTTCTGAAGGAACAACATTCGAGAATGCACTTCTGGTTGGCCCTTGTGTATGATACACATAAGAAGAATGAGGGGCCATTCCCAGTATGCCAAACCCTGTAAGAAGGTCACTAGGTCTAGGAACACCCAACTAGGTCTATGGTGGTGGTTGTTGGTAGGCATTTGTAGAAGGGGTATAGTTCGATTTTGAACAAGGTGAGAAGAGTTATTTTCACCACAAATTGTGAAGGTTGTGAAGCTTGGGAAATTTATAACTCTTTGATTCTACCCACCGGTGTTGAAATCACATCCCGTGTGAAGGTTATGTACTGTTTAGGCGTATGTTGCACATTGTTGGGTTGCAAAGGTATATGATTGCTCATTTGTAGACCCCCTTTTAGGTTTATTATTTTTCTTAAGCGGGGGTGGTAGCATTGTTTTGAAGAAGGGCATCTATATATCCTTACATCCTATCTAATGATCCATATATAACATTGAGATGGTCACCAATTTGGTTGAAATGTGCTAGAAGTTCATCATTTGATGGGAAGTAGGAGGAAAAGGAATCAGATTGCATACTGATCTAAGGTCTAGAAAAAACCCATGGATAGAAACCATGTTCTCCTGCAAATTTCATGTTGTTGGAAATTGAGAACTCGGTTTTGTGTTATAGTTAGGTTAATCCATATCCTCGATTCTAACTACTAAATTGGTGTTAAATCCTTAAGGAGGAGGCGTGTGAGGAGATAGTAAGTTATGTGAGTAATTGTCAACCCACCTAGACAATGAGGGTAACTATTGCATATTCATTTGGTGGTAATAGGCTTCAAGACCTAAAATGGGTCTCTCATACTCTGACCCAACATATTTGGGGGTGTATAAACACCCATAGAATAATGGGAGAGGGGAAGGGTGGATGAAAGAATGGAAAAGAAAGAGGATATGAAAAGGAACTAATCTTTCATGTCAAGTTCACTAATTTTGTATGACATTGAAAATCAACACGTGATCTCAATTTCACATGCAACCTCCGAGGTTGTGTTGGGAAAGTTGGAATGATATGGATAAGATGGTAGTAGGATGGGTAAATAGGATGTAGGTGTAATGTATGAGATGAGCCACAAGAAGTCAAGGAAAATGAATGTTCTCAACTAGAAAGATGGGGATCTGCTCATTGAGAGAAATGAATTCTTATCTAACTTGTTCAGGGGTGATGCTACAATCAAGGATGATCGTTATACATAAATTGCGGTCAATATCAATAGAACCAAACAAGACTCTACTCAGCTATGGAACACAAAGAAATTTCCCTTCATCATATGTTAATTCCTCTCTACGAAGAGGGTCATGAAGATAGGACGAACTATGGAATAAGGAAAAATTAGGGATTGTGAAATCTAATCTCTACCGGTTCCCATAATTCTTCAGTTATTTCTACCTTATTGTTTAAAGCAAGGAGATGGTGAATAATATCATGCGGGATTAGGGTTTTCCTGAAGATAAGCTAGTGTAATCCTTGGTCAATGTCTATCAAACGTGTATCAATGTTAGGTTAAGGCACGTTTGGATTGAAAACTCTAATTCTTGGTTTTCGTGGACCCTGAATGGTCATGTGGGCACAAATTAATCAATTACATGAATTAATAAACACACAAGAAACCAAAGGGACATAAGCTAAGGTCCAGTGGCCTAAGTCAGCTATGGAAACAAGGGGGTTTTGTTCATTCCAAGTATGATTAATCCAAGTTCCTACCTTTAAATAAAAATGCAAGAAAATATGAATTAAATGAAAAATTTATTAATTTATCCTTTTAATTCAATTAAATATAATTACAAGTATTTAATTAAAGAAACATAAAATAAACTAGCTACTTGTTTTTGGTATTTTCAGAGAAGATTTTAAATGCAAATAAATAAAATAAATCTAATTAACTTCTAATCTATGTTTTGGATTTTCTGTTTACTAGAAATAAAATAAAATGAAATCTACAGACAAGGGAAATTGCTTCTAAATTAAATAAATCCTACTTCTACGTTAAAATAAAATGTCGTTATTCCTCTATTGCAGGATGTGAAGCTTAATCTAATTTAAACAAAGGTATTTTCCAATTTGTAATTTTGGATTCCTATTTCTTCTAATTACTTCACCTCAGAATCACGGGAAGAAATAAGGATTATAAGAAACAATTTACCATTCCCCCGAGACTTCCCCAAAAACAAGTGAATTACACAGGTAATTAATAACAAATAAATATAATAAAATCATAGAAGCTGAAGCTTCCTCAAGCTTCTTTCCCTTTCATATTCACAAGGATAAGTATGGAAGAATTTATCAATGGAATTTTTCTCATGTGCATGTAAATCTAATAATGAAGAAATTGAAATCCACATGCACTCTAGATTGAAGAAGTAAATAAATTTATGTACATGAACCTCTCTAGTATCTAATCACTTCTTGGCCCAACATCCATTCCTAAATGCATTAGCATATCATCCAGCTTTAGCCTGGAAGCTACTTTGAGGTGCATGCGAAACCGAGCCACTCCTTTATGTGAGATTCGTGAGAACGTTCTTTCTTAACATAGGAATGAAATATAACCATAAAATAAGTGCGTCCATTCATAAAATTTAATATGTAAGCATTAACTCCTAACCTAATGTACCCGAGCATAGAAAAACATTATCAACCCAATAAAAGTAGAATAAACCATGAAATAACATAAAGAAAACCCGTAACACACATATGAACATAAAGAAAATGCATGATCAAGACCCATCACATGAGTGTTCCAGAATCACTTCATTATATTTATTAGCCAAAATATGGTGGCCAACATTACATCAAAAGAGTCCCATTCCTAGAAATGTTCACACTAGTAGAGCTTTCTTTTCATCACATAGCTTTCCATTACACATTACACAATATCTCTATCTCTCTCACTCCCTATCCTTTCTTACTTCTACCTCCATCTTTCCTTATCTATCTCTCTCCTCTAGAAAACCATCCATTATTAGAGAATAATAATCAACCTTCTCTCTTAACCGCTCATCATTATTACTGTGAAATCTTGAAGGAATCAATTTATGATTTCTCTACCACTACCGTAAATATGCGGATGTGGCCATGCATTCCCCTTAATCGAGTTCCTTTAGCATGCATGTAATAGATAATCCTTAACAACCTTGAATCCTTATCCTTTATGAAAACCATATTGATGCCCTAGAATATTGTTTCATTGAGCTACAAGTCTCCATGGCTTATCCACATCTGTATCTAGTCACTTTTCCATTTTCTCCCGCATGTGTCTTTTCCTACTGTCCAAAACTCACTAAGTCCCAAATCCATCCTTCCTGGGCACGAGCCTTCGCGCCTCTCTAAGAAAAACTTCGTGCATGCCTTCATGCCCTACTTCTGTGTGCCCCAAGGCTTTGCGACTTAGGTACTTAGTTACTTTAGGGGTCCAACATCACCCCACACTAAACCGGTTACCACCCGGTAATCCTCCGCGCTTCCCGAACAAAATCTTGTCGACCATAATACTACTGCAAAGAATAAAGAATAGTGGTTGGGAGAGAATATAAATAAATAATTGAGGAATGGGGGTATTGTTACATGACCAATTGGAGGATTTCAGGGAGTTTTACATCTATCTCGTCCTTAAATTTCTTCCGGGACTTCAATTCGATAAGGCCTTACCCGGTGTTTCACCTATGATACTTGGCACTTGGTCGGAATGATTTCTTCCACCTTCCTGTTTAGCATGTTGATAGCCACCCCCAACTCCATGCTAGACACCCTCAAACTCATCCATCCATTTAGTGATGGAGTCTCGAGTTCACTGATTCTGAATTCCATCTTCTCGCGCTTTATCTTGATTTTATCCTTCTGGTCCATGGTGTTAAGGACCAACTGTGTGTGCTCCGCCTTCTTGGTAGGTATGGTATCCTACAAAAAGTTGAGGTATTTCTCTTCATCTATTACCCACGTGTCGATGATTGGTTCATATTTTCTAAATATATTGAAGCCCCTATCTTCCAGTATATTTTACTCCTTGAGATGGGAGAGCAATTCTTCCAATTTAGTGATCCAAGCTTCAATGATGACCTTTTTCTCTTCCTTTTCCTTTGTAATTTCTGTAGTTTGTGGGGCCCACTCCATCCTTTATGTTAACGAGTAACATCCCTAAAAGGTCCCAAAGTACTCCATTTCATCCCTATAATCGGTCCTGACCTGACTCACCAATGTTGGACATTATCCCAAGATGATTTTTACGAGGGCGCCAACTCGGTCATATGCCTCCTTTTTTCATGCATGTTCTCCCCTTAACCCTTAGTACAATCTATCTATTTATTTCTCCTTTCTTTTCTTCTCTGTGATCAAGGTCGATAAATGACCCTTACATCCAAACCGCACTGCATTACCTCGAAGACATCTTCGTAATGCATTAAATGCTGTTCATCTATTAGGTGGTTAGGATCCACCACTTTGTATACTTCTCCTCCCTTCTTCTTCAAATGAATAGTCTTGATCACATGATCGTTGACCTCAAACTCAGGCTCTTCAGAGTGGTAGTGCATGCTCCACTAAGCATATTTTGCAGTTGGGCACACCCCCTTCTTGATCCATCAAATCCCATCCATAAATTTTCTCTGGTGGGAGGGTGGCCTGGAATCTCGTGTGCAGGACCTTCGTGGGGTCATCCATGAAGTCCATATGTGGGGATACAGGTGTCCACCTCTTCCTTGTAGCTCGCGCTTTGTCTCTATTTCTTCACCACCTGGGTGAATCCCTTATCCTCTTTTATGTTAAAGTAGTCCCCTTTATCTCCCTTTTGGTTGGTGGTCTATGATGTATAGGTCTTTCACACCTGCTGGACTCTTCTCCACCCATGCGAATATTCCTCCCCTTCTCCATGCACCTTGCCCACATCCTTAGCCTCTACCACAACTTCCTAATACTCCATTTCCACTTTCAATTATGACTTGAAAGTGGTGGGGTCTTCTTCCTCTCCTTCCTCTAAGCTTGTTGTGGGGCTTGATGCATTATGTGTCTTTTGTCTCTTTTCTTTAGTCTCTTCCTCCTCTTCCTTCCCTTCCTTCTCTCCCTCGTGCCTTGGAAATGAGGCCTTGGCACCACCCTATACCGAAGTGTTGGTGCACCCTTGCTACCATTCCATCGTGTGTAGTACTTCCTCTTCCTAGAAGTATCTAACTTCCCTTCATCCTTATCTTCTTCTTCTTCTTCTTCTTCTTCTTGTACTACTTTCATGGGTGGGATTGGCATTCCCCATGGATTTGGAAAGGGGGAGTCCATAACCTCCACCTCAATTCCCCCTTGTGTTTTGGGGCGTAGCTGTACAAACACCGATGGATGTATCCATTGATGGTAATGTTGACTTGGGGGTGTAAGTCCATAAGGTTCGGATCAAAACTTTGATATAGGTAGGTCGAGTTCCATACTTGTATGTAGCGCACAATGTGTGGACATCAACATCCACCTTGTCTGCATCAAAAATCAACTTCTTTGCATCCTTGATCCGATTGATGGCGTACTTCATATATTTGGTCGTGAAAGTGAAGGGGAGCTTACACCATGGCCCCATCTCTCCCTTGGCCATCATAAACTTTGCTAGACAAAAATTTTGTGTAATGGAAAATTTTACCTGGTCCCCAACAACATGTGGTAACTCATGGGGAATGTGCCACTTGTTCTCAAAAGCTCGGTCTGCAATCACTCGAACCATATGTTCATCCGAGGCTTGGATGTATTTGAGATGGTCCCATCACGGGTGTGGACTTCATGAATTGTACTACAGGGGATGCATGCGTGGTTGGGTGAGACCAAATGTTCCCATCTAGTTTGTTTGGGACACCAATCTCCTATAACATGATCAATAGCAAGATGGATCCCCATGTGATCTTCGCTCCTACCTCATTTTACACCCGCGCCTCTTCGATAATGCCATTTGCAATAAATTGATAAAAATTGTAGTGTGCCCTCTTGGAAACCCTATAGGACACATACAGGAACCTCTCGGTTAATATCCATCCACCTTTCTGATGTGACCAATTTATAGCTAATGAGCCAGGAGGTGACTCCTAACACTGGGTCTGGAAGATCTAATTTTACATGTGCCCTACCTCCCTTCTTGTAGTTTAAATTTTTCTCCAGCTCCTCAATCTTGGTAGTGGCACATAAATCAAGTGCCATATCCTCTCCAGTGTTCTGTAGGCCTATAACCATCCAAATCAAATGGCCTGTGATCTTCATTCTTCTTCCCGTGAATTAAAATAAGTCTTCGTGCACTTGTGACATTAACCACCTGAACAACGGGGTGGGTTTGGAAAAGAAAGGTAACTCTCATAGCTGTAAAAATTTAGTCTTTTACAGCTCTGACTCTTTTGCACTACGTCGTAAAAATTAGGGTTTCTAAGCTCGTCCACCATTGGAGTGTCATATACTAGGTCCACCTGCATCATCTTTTCATTATTGGATGTTCTGTGGTTTTATTCGCTAATATTACATTTGTATAGCTTCGAGCTCCACTTTTCTTCTTTGATAACTCCATGAGGGTACTTGTATTTTTGACTAAATTTTGACGGGATCCTCCTTTTCCACCACCGGTCTCTTTGTTTGAGCCTTTTTAGTGCCATCTTCCTCCTTCTTTCCCTCATGCCCTAGGTGCATTGATCCCCTCTTTTATCTTCCCTAACTCAAATGACTTCTCCGTTTCTCTTTCACACAACCTCTTTCCTCATCTCTTTTATTCTCCCCTCCTTGTTATGCCACAAGATTACATTATAGTTTACACAAGTCCTTTGGTTCATGATAGTCTTTGCGTCGTTCTTCTTCTTAAAACCCTCATCACACTTCGAGCTCAGGAGCACAAAATCAATTCTCTTAAAGCAAAGTAATCAAAATGACTATTTTACCTCTTATTTATACTTTATTAATGCCTTAGAGTTCCTTTGACCACGTGTCCTAATGTCAATTTTTGATCAATCACTTTATTTCACTTATATAAATTTATGTGACTTCCCCTCACACATTGTATCTATAACCTACGGCACTCTAATACCACTAAACCGCCACAAACCTCCTTTGCGCACATCATTATGCAAAAGTACATAACCTTTGCATTGTCTACTAAGTAGTTCCCCATGGTGTTTCCTACCTTATGTTATACCGCATGATCCTTCCCTTCTTGTGGTCTTCAGACTTCTCTCAACCCACCTTCATAACCACATGAATTTACATACCTTAGCCATTACGTTGCTCATTCTTTTGTCTTCACGTTAATTTTTCCCAACAGTCCACTATCGAAGAATTTTGTTGTCAACCGTGTTCAATATATTTGCTACTTCACCTCACAAAAATGTATGCACGGTCCCCTATGCATATAACCTCTTACAATGTAATTAGCTATTAGCGCACCAACATGCAAAACCAAACCAAAAATGATGACAAAGGAAACAACCAAAAGAAAAAAGTACTAGAAGGAAATCTAATCTAATTGGCAATATTGCCTTATTTTTTACTACATAGAAGCCTTATTTATAGTAGGGCTTCAACCTACTCCCATTAAAGTAACCCGGTAACCTCGTTTCATCAAACGCTTATGGCCAGAATCGACACATGTAAAAATCAAGGATGTACGAGATGATGTATGGTCCTAACCAATGGACTTTCAGTTTCCCAGGGTGGTGTAGAAATTTAGAGTCATAAAGCAAGACCATCTACCCAACCTCGAACTATTTTTTTGATATGACAATCATGCCATGTTTTTGTTGTGCCTTCTTAGTCTTCTGACTCCACCTAGCAAGTGATCACCTTTCATCCAACTGCATTAACTTCTCCATGCACTCTTGTAGTGCTTTCTTGTCAACTAATCTTCCGTGCACGTTATTCACAGAGATGGTAACATAAATTCTACTGGTAAAATAGCTTCCACGCCAAACACCAATTGAAATAGTGTGGCCTTGTTCAATATCTTATAGGTTATCCTATACACCCATATTACGACTGAGACTTTGTCATCCCAATCTTGTCTCCCCACATCACAAATTTTTGTCAACGTGTGACTCAAGTATCTTGTTAAATGCCTCAATGGTTCCATTATCTTGAGGGTGATAAGGGGTGGTCTTTTGATGGGCCACCATGAACTCTACTAAAAAAATCCTGACCGTATCATTCAAAAAGTGTGTACCTCTATCACTAGTCAAGCTTAAAGGACACCCATACCTGCTGATTATGTTTTCCCACAAGAATCTCATTGTTGTGGTTGTTTTGTAATCTTTCCTAGGCATTTCCTTTGCCCACCTTGTTATAATTAGTGCAAGTAATGATATAACATGAACCATTCCTTCACCCATCTTCATATGCACCCTTGTAAAATGAGATTATTTACCAAGTACTTCAACTCCATGTGGTATGTGTAGAATATAAAGGGTGTTTCCATCATATAATACCTAACGTTTTCCGCGTGTAGATCATTGATAATGCCTCGCGCTCGTAGTAGTATAGTTCTTCTCTGCTGGTGTCAACTTCCTACTTGCAAAACAAAGAGGGTGATCAACATTCCCTTCACCAAGGTTGTGCTAACACTACTCGATGGCCATCCTTGAGGCATCAACATGCACATGGAAAGGCTTATCCCAAGAAGGAAAGTGTAATATGGGCGCAGTGATAAGCCTATTATTCAATGTGTCAAATGTCGTTTATTGCGCTCTCCCCAATGGAATGTACATCCGTGCTTGAAGAGTCCCCCTCTACTAGCATGGCGAGTTTGTCATATCCCCTAATAAATGTTTTGTAGTACCCCATATGCCCAAGGACTCCATGCACTGCTCTTTAGCTGATGGGTTCTTCCAATCCTACAATAATGACAAATTTTCTAGGATCCACCAGCAAGCCTTCCTTACATATGATATGCCCCAAAAAGTTTCCAAATGGAGTAGCAAAGAGACATTTCTTGATATTAAATTGTATGCACCAATGTCGGCATCTCTCGAACATAAACCGTAGATTTTCACAATGGTCCTTCACTAGTCCTGTACATTATCTAGTCATCAAGGTAGAATTGAAGAAAGTTATGGATGAAGTATTGAAATACTGCACCACAATGTGTGAAAACACAACAGGTGTATTCTTCAATCCAAAAGGCATGACCATGTAGGAAAAACTTCCCCATTTAGTGGCAAAAGTTGTCTTTTCTTGGTCCTCCTTTGCAATCCTAACTTGATGATATCCTAAGAAGCCATCCGTGAATGAATAGATCTCATGCTCAACTACTCCTTCTAGGATCTCCTTGGTGAAAGGGGTTGGAAAGGGATCAATGACACATACCACATTCAAATCCCTATAATCAACATAGATCCTTATCCTCCCATCCTTTTTAATGCTAATGACCATTGGGCTTATCCATTTTGATTCCTCAACAACCTCAATGATACCGAAACGATCATCTTTTCTATCTCTTCCTTGACCCGGACGCACAAATTTGGATTCATTCAATAAGGTCTCTTAAGAATCGAGAATGCTCCTCCTTTATTTTGATCCGCATCTCTCCAAAAGAGTGGTGAACTCCCTTAAGCTCATGGTACCCATATGGAAATAAATCCGAAACTCATGCAATAGATCAATGATCTTTGAAACCTCCTTTTTGACCAGTAATCCCTGAATAGTATCCTCCTTAGGTTCCATATCTGAGCCAATGTTAACCTTCTTCATTTTGAGATTTTCATGGTAGGCGTGCGCTTGCTCATCAGCACTATCCATTACCTCGTGTGTACCCATAATATGGTTAACATCCAAGTTCTCCACTTCCTCGCCATCTATCACATAGACCAACTTTCCCTTCTCTTTCTCCATGCAAGTGTGCTCAATTTATAGTTCCTCTAGTTCCTCCACATCAAAATGCACCTCTAAATCAAGTTCTCCCAATAATTCCAAAATTATATCCTTAGCCATGGCACTTTGTCTCCCATAGTTAGGTGCTTAAAAACTTGCAATGCCTCATTCACTAATGGCTTAATAATTTGATATTCAAAGGTTTGAATCAAGTCATTTGTTAACTCCCACTAGTTCCCTGTCTAGACAATGTAATTTTGAATGAACATACCATGCACGTGCACAACATGTAGTGTGGAATAAAACTTGTGCACCCAAAGGGAAGGGGGTAAAGCTTCTGCACCTCCCATCCATGTTCTCTCACATTCTTGAACATGTTTTGAGGCAGGTGCCCCTCCATCATAGCCACATATTTTAGTAGGCGCATTGCTCTAGAAGAATCTAATAGAGAGTGCATTCCTCACCTCACGCCATTCTAGAATATTTTCCTAGTGCGTCACCCACCATCGTGTTATGGTCCCACACAACATGTAGATAAGCATGCTTCACCTTTCAATCTCACATCTCCACCTGGGCTTCTATGGCTCACAAGAAAACATCAAGATTTCCTTCCCAAAGTGTAGCTCGGAAACTAATTTCCTCTCAAATGCCTAAGCGGGCATGCCTTTGTCACCCTTATAACAGAGCCATGTAATTGTCACCCAATTGTCACATGCTACACTAGTGGTATCACTCATAGATTGAGTGTCTTCCCACTAAATAACTCCTTCCGTAGGGTGTATCACCTCAGGGTCCCTGATAGCGCGCACATAGATTCTATCAAGGGCTTATTCTCCCAAGGGCTCAAGTATAGGGTGTTGACTTCCCATTGGTCAAGGGGATGATAACCCATTCTTCCTTATTCTCAAAACTTATGTATCCCTTATTGAACCTTAGGTCAACATTATTCTTATAGCACCAGGGGTGCCCAAGTAATTTTGGAAATTTGTCTACCTCAGCTAGCACCAAGAATTTGAAGTCTCTAGTGAATTTCTCCTTGAATAGTGATATCAATGTCCTTCAAGACACCAATGGGCATCACCTTTGTCTTGTTAGCCATATATAGCACATTTTAGGATGGCTGTAATGGGGGCCTTCCCATTTGATTCCATGCATCTAGGGTGAGAACATTAACCTCCACACCCATGTCTATCAGAATATTTCTTAGGATTCATCCATCGACTACTGCATTCAAGGTAATCTCCTTATCATAATCAATGGTGTGAGGGAGAAGGTTAGCATACAAGACCTATCGCTCACACTCTCCTTTGGTGCACAATAATTTCTCTCGCAACAATTCCCTTAGAAAAGGGATGATATTCTCTTGCCTCAACATTTTTCATTCTTCCTTGACTCTTGAAGTTGGTTCAGTTTGCATGCACAAAAAACTAATCACATAACACCGGAAATAATACAAGACTCCAATTTTATTCATCCGGGATATCAAATACAAAGAGGAAGATTACATATATAGAGCTTGATTTCCTTATTTCTAGGAGTCAAGACTCATCCCACATATCTCTCCTAATCCCCACAATATCTCACTCAAACTCTCAATCCCATTATTCTCTCACAACAAACCTTATCTAATTACAACTATTTATATGAGTTACCAGCTCATAAATAGTTGTATTACATTACACTATATTATTTATTTCCACACTCATAATAATGTTCACAATATCTAATATTATTCCTAACATTGACTTCATTTAGATCATCCTGTGGAGCCTCGGCTCATTTCCTTTTCTCTAACTATCATGACTACTCCTTTAGGAACTGGATCTCTCCTTATAGGCTTGGAATCACATCCATGGTCTCATGATAAACCTCTTTCTAACAAGAATGATCCGAATACTTATCTTGCACCACCTCTTCTCTTCTGACCAATGGTCTTTGCTTTGATATTTCTCTGGCATGTGTAGCCTCATCTCGTATTGTCACCAGTACAGGTTCTAACTCTAACTCACGTGCCACCCTTGGCATCCATTATGAATTGGACTTCTTCATACTTACCATCTCGATGCCTTTATCCTTCCACTATTGTTGGCTCATGTGCTTAAATAACTCGGGAACTCCTCATACTTGTGCTTCTTTCCACACAAAGAGCACTATAGTAGGTTAGGGCATTCACGCTTGTAATGTTTTGTGGACCCACATTATAACAGGTCCCATAAGGAAATTCACTTCTTCTTCCTTCGTGATTTCCATGGCCTATAAATCCTCTACGAAATCCTCACCCATGAGCTCCTCCATCCGCGTGCTCTTCATAATGATGACCATCATCCTTGGAATTGTTTGCAATGCTGGTCTGGCGCACACCAATATCAATGGCATCATGTACAAACCTTAGTGTCACGAGTAGTAGAGGTGTAAATCTTACAATAGAAAGACACATTCTTACTGATTACACATTGTAGTAGTAGACACCTGCTTACATCATGATCTCCATGGAAAATCTCACTGTCTACTTTTTGTCATCATGCGTACCAATCTATGAGGACAACTATCCTTTGTATTCCCTTCTACGCCACAATCCCTCGCACCATAGGCCACTGCGAGTCTCATGTGCTGAGTTTGTAGACAACTTCTCTAGTTTTTTTCTATGGTAGCAATATAATCTTCAATAAAAGGACTAACACCGGTATCCAAGCTTCCCATAGCATCAATGCGCGGAGTCGGCCTCCAAGGCCTCATGCGGGTCTGTGAAAGTCTTATGCAAAAGTGCTCTCCTGAAGGGTGTTATTAGTCCTCTAACAAACCATTGAGCATGTTGAGAAGGATGAATATCATAAGATAGTTTTGATAAGAGATTTTTAAAATGCACATCATACTCCCACACACTCTTTGTCATACCTTGTTGAATCTCCTTCAACGTGTTAATGCTCTTATGTTCAAACTCAAGAATATGGAATTCAGCTAAGAAGGCATTATGTAACACATTATAATATACTATTGTCTAGTGACGATCATACTTTCGGTACCAACTATGTGCATGCCATTACAACGTTGTTACAAAATGACTTGCCTTTCATTTCGGGGTAGTGATCCCCTTCACATGCCATAGCAGCTCACATTTGTGTACATGTTCTACAACATCCTCAACACCTTTTTAATCTAGTAGATGCAAAGACATTTCAAAAAATAATTGTTGAGGTGGTTGAGGTCCTTGCTCGCCTAATCCAAAACCTTGATTCCCTCCGGTGTTTTCTCCACCACTAGATCCACTAGCGCTTGTTCCTCCCGACCCACCAAATCCACTAGGCCCACAAGGTATGCTAGCTCGTACTCCACTTGACCCAGTAAATCCACCTCCCGTAGCTGAAAATGGTCCTAAGGGACCACTTCTTGTGTCCCCACTATCGTGCTAAATTGTGCATTGATAGTTTGTGATATTGCACCGCTACCGGATGTGTGCTCTATACCACTTCCGTAAATGATACCCAAACTTGGTGTACCCGTGCATTTTGTCCAAATGTCACTCCGCAAAAATATACCTCCAAACACAAGAAATGATTGTGTAGCCATAGATGTGCCAAATGAAAAGTTATACCTCCTAGGTGTTGATCGGTTACCTCCACCAATACCAACTAGGTTAGTAATACTTATCTTTGGATTTGGAAAACTAAATGCCAAGGGTTGGTCACGGTGGATTCATGATCCATCGGTTCATCAAATTAGCCAACACCGAAGAAGGAAAATGAAGAAATGGAGGTTTTGTCTTTATGTTAATAGAACCACCTCTCTATGTAGAGCAAGTGGTTACAAACCACCACCCAACCCAGAAGCGGTCCTATATACTCCGCCAAGATAGTGCGGTGGTCCTGTGACCGTTGGTCTACATAGGGTAGCGGTCCTGGCTCTTTCGGATAGAAAATAAAATTTGAAATGAATAGTCCTAGAATTGGAAAGGTTGTCTATGTCTCTTATCCTCCATGACCTTTCCCATCCTCTAGTGCATGGGAGGACATGAGAAGGGATATAAATACATGTAGGAAGGAGAGTTTTTGATTATCGAAGCATGAAATAAAGTGAGCAAGAAATTATTAGTGCTGGAATTGTGTTTGTAGAAGAAAGGAGTGTTGAGGCAGAGAAAACAAGTAATTGGGAGGAAGTGTGAGATATTATCTACTTCTCTTTCATAATTATTGTAAATTATGTACTTCTTAATTGAATTGGCTAATAAAAAGTGGGAAGAAAGAGCATTTTCCCTTCCCGATTGGTTTTCCTCCTCTGGAGGTTTCTAGGATAAAAATTTTTGGTGTTCATGAGTTTATATTCTTTCCTTTCCTGTAATTGTTGATTCTAAGCATAAGAAAAATTCATTCACTAGTTATCTCTGTCATTTTCTAATCGAAAGTAGAACAACAACGTTTAATTGTGATTCTATGAACAATTCCAAAGTAGAGATTTTACATATCATTTTGGTATCATAGCTAACAAGTATCTAGGACTGTGGTATTCATTCTTGGATTTTTATGATAGTGACGAGATCTAAAGGCGAAGAGGCTTTACCTTGCGATCCAGATATTTCTACAAGGAAGTGGAAACAGAGAATTTAGGGACAAATGGAGGAAGAGAACTTGGTCCGTAGAATCGAGATGCTAAAGACCATGATGGATAGGATAGAAGACAAGAAGAAATTTCACATTTGCGAAGATAACTTCTATTAAGAAAGACTCCATGGACTCAATGGTTTGAGTCTTAGCTGAAAATTTTGGCATAGGGAGGATCCACCGTGAGGAAGATTATGGGGAATAGCGTGAAGAAGAGACTTCAAATGCAAGAGAAAAGGTAAAATCTGATCATGCTCCTTTTAAAGTTGAGATGAAAGTTGAAATTAAAATCTTTGAAGGACAAGTAGATGCAGAGTTGTTTGATAAATGGTTAAAAAATCTAGAAGTCTACTTTAGCATCCATAATGTCACTGAGGCATAGTGGATCACCTTTGCATGTCTCAAAATAAACCCATCTATCCACTTGTGAAAATAAAAATTGTCCTATTGTGAAATACTTGCAATAATTTAAAGAATTACTTAGAACTAACTTCTATCTTAATGGCCACAAGACTGACCAAATGATTAAATGGTAGTATTTTAGACAAGGCAGTGGTCAAAGTGTGTAGGACTATACTACAAAGTTTTAGAGGTAGGCCATGTTGAACATGGACTTGGAGGATGAGGATATTCGACTAAGTACTTTGGAGGACTTCACACTCACCTTCAAAGAAAAGTCATCTCCATGAAGCCCAAAGGTCTCAACGAGGCATGTGTGCAGGCATACTACATAGATGATGAAAAGAAGCAAGAACATGGAGATCCAAGGGCAAAGTAGTTGACAAATCAATAGAAGAAAGAACATGGGAAAATAAGTAACAAGGGTAAGTGGAAAGGGAAAGGTAAACAAGCTGCCACTACTTTAAATACTTGTAAAGATCCCAAGAATTTTTATAAGAACTGTGATATTAACGGTCATACTGACGCTATATGTTGGAAGTTTCATCCGTAGTTACATCCAAAGATCCAAACCAAGGACTCAAATAAGTCCATGAAATTTTTAAAGACAGAAGGGGAGGTGGAAATTGAAGATGAATCTAATGTAGACAAAAGGATTGGATGCACAACCACCAACATGGACAGCCAGGAAGAGAAGATGAGTAGACTATTCCAGATCAAGATAACTAAGGTAAATTCTTTGGTTGATACCGGTTCTTAGTCTAATTTGATTTCTGAAGCAGTTGTAAGGAATCTTGGTCTTAAGACTTACGAGAATCCATGCCCTTATCCTTTGGGTTGTGTGAAGAAGGGTGTTGAAATTTGTAACAAAAATATTTAAGATCAAGTTTGGGATAAATTCCCAGTATATTGATGTATTGGAAGCTAATGTTATTCCACTCGATGCTTTTGATGTTGTTTTTTGGAGTCCTTACTTGTATATCAGGGATGCTATATTTATGAGAAGGGAAAAATGGTATAGATGGGTCAAGGATGGGATCAACCACAACATCTGGGCACACCAAAGATAAGACATGGGTTACTATGGTGAGTGTTAACCAAGCAAAATGACTTATTCAGGAAAATCATAATCAATTTTGTTTACTTTTGTTAAAGGATAAACAAGATGGGGTAGAAGTTTTAGAGATTTCTAACCAGGGAAAACATGATTTGGATAGTATTATTCAGTCTTTTCAATAAATTTTTCACGATCCCAATGGGTTACCACCAAAACAAGAAGTGGAGCATGAGATTCGGATGTTACGCAGAGTCCCCCTACCGAACATTGGGTTGTATATGAAATCCTTTTCAAGAGTACGTAGTAAAGAAACAACTAGACCAAGGGGTGATACGTCCGATCACCTCGCCATGGGGTTCACCTATTATGATGGTGCCGAAGAAGGATGGTTCTCGGATAATGTGCATCAAATACTAGGCTTTGAACAAGATCACCATAAAGAACAAATATCCACTTCCCCACATAGATGATCTCTTAGACTAGCTTCAACATGCCAAATTCTTCATGAAGTTGGATCTCAAGTCAAGTTATCACCAAGTCATAATAAAGGAGAAGGATATATGAAAGGTCGCCTTCAAGACAAAATAGGGTTTGTATGAATGGTTAGTACTTCCATTTGGTTTATACGATGCACTTGCTAAATTTATTAGATTGATGAATGATGTATTATAGGATTTCATAGATTAATGTGTCATTGTTTATCTAGATGATATCTTGATTTTTAGTGCCACATGGGAGAAACATGTAGCTCATTTGCAACAAGTCTGCAAGTTCTCAGGATAAAAATACTTTCTAATATGAAGAAATGTGAATTTTCCAAACAATCACTTGTCTATCTTGGGCACGTGGTTGGAGGAGGAGAGCTATGAGTGGATCCAAAGAAGGTGGAAGCCATCACCAATTGACCAACACCAACAGGATCCACAAACACTAGGATTTTTGTGGGAGCAATACAATACATGTAAAAGTTCATTTCAGGATTCTCCACAATTGTGAAACCTCTACACACAAAGTGGTTTGCTACAATCTATTGTTTCGATGTGGATTCAAGTTCTTGAGGAAGTTTTGGACTACTTTTTTGGACAAGATAGATACCAGGGTTACGAGAGCCGCACAACTTTCCATCCATATGACGGATGAATGGACATAGGTGGTCAATAGGACTTTGGTATAGTTGATTAGAGGGTATAACAACAAATACCCAAGGACTTAAGATGAATCCATAACCTACATTCAAAGCATTCCTATAACCGGGAAGTACACACATCCACTATGAAGTCACCGTTTGAAGCATGCTTGGGATATCTACCTAAAAATCCATTAGACATAGTAGTTGGGCAGTAGGATGAGGATGATACATGAGACACAAAGGTGACTAGAGAAAACAAATTCATTGAGAGGATATGAAAAATCCATCTCAAAGTCAAAGAACAACTAGAGAAATATCAAGCCAAGTACAAAGCTAGGAACGATTAGATAGGAGGGAACATAAGCTTCATGTTGGAGATAGATTTTGGATTTACTAGAGCAAGGAGAGACTACAAGGTCAAGCATGAAAGCTCAAGCCCCTATTATATGGACCCTTCACCATATTGGAGTAGGTTAGATAAATTTCCTTTCGACTCAATTTTCTGTCATTTATGAGAATGTACTTCATAGTAAACAATGAGAACTTGTACCTATATGATCCATCCATGCTAGATGAAGATGGACTACAATTGCTACCTTCCATTGAGGATTGCATCTTGGAATCATGAGGTGAATTAGAGGAGAATGTAGTGCTGCAGAAAAGGTCAGAGAGACTAGCAGAGGTCCGCAGGAGTCTTGGCAGTTGGACTAAAAGGAAAGACACAAAGGTAGGCCCGGTGGTACTCGAAGGAGCAAGTGAGGGAATTATTTCCTCATCTACTCCCCCACTAAGATTTTGTGGGACCAAAAATCCTTAGCAAGGGAGGTGTGATCCATAGGGATCCAAAATGACTCTACTTCATCAGATCATCCAACACTAAAGAAGGAAAATGAAGAAACGGAGCTTCTGTCTTTATGTTAATAGAACCGCTGCTCTATGTAGAGAGGTGGTTATAGAACCACCACCCAACTCAGGTGCTAGTCTTGTAGCCACCGCTTAGTCATGGTGGTGGTCTTGTGACTGGTAGTCTACATTGGGTGGCGGTCCTAGGTATTTCGAGACGAGAAAAATAAAATTTGAAATGAACAGTCCCATAATTGGAAAGGTTGTCTGTGTCTCTTCTCCTCCATGACCTTTCCCATCCTCCAGTGCACGAGAGGACATGAGAAGGGATATAAATACATGTAGGAAGGATATTTTTTTATTATCGAAGCATGAAAGAAAGTGAGCAAGAAATTCTTAGTGTTGGAATTGTGTTTGTAGAAGAAAGGAGTGTTAAGGAAGAGAAAGAAAGTAATTGGGAGGAAGTGTGAGATATTATCTACTTCTCTTTCATACTTATTGTAAATTATGTACTTCTTAATTGAATTGGACAATAAAAAGTGGGAAGAAAGATCATTTTCCTTCCCGACTGGTTTTCCTCCTCTGGAGGTTTCAGGATAAAACTTGTTGGTGTTCATGAGTTTATATTCTTTCCTTTCCTGCAATTGTTGATTCTAAGCATAAGAAAAATCATTCACTAGTTATCTCTGTCATTTTCTAATCGAAAGTAGAACAACAATGTTTAATTGTGATTCTGTGAACAATTCCAAAGTAGAGAGTTTACAAATAAATTCAAATGTGTGTTGATGGTTCTCCATCCTTTAAGTGATGTTCTCTCATCAAAAGTCAAGGGGTTTCTCTCTCGCGCTTGTCAAGATGGGGTAGTACAGACTACTCATGTTCCACATCCTCTGAGTGAACCTCAGTTCCTTCTGCATTGTATTCCTCCATAGTTCCATCACTCCTACAACTTCACATTGTCTTACTAACTCCCTTTCATGAGCTTTATTATACTAGAGTCGTATCTCTTCCCTCTCTATTTCATCCGCAAGGTCCATCATCTTTCTCCACTCTAGCTTCCTTGCCCAAAGACTCAGAGGAAGTTTAGCTGGCCATGGGAAAAGCCTCCAAACTTAAATTAATGACCAGGATCTTGATGGCTAAGGGGATAACACACAAAAATGATCCTCTAGGCTCCCTCAAGAACTCAAACTCAACAACCTCTAGACAAGAATACTGAAATGGCGTATTCCGGAGTATAACTAGTAAGCAATATTTTCCACCGGTGGTCATCGAATGGGTCCAAGTTAGATTGACATCATGTAACTTTTGATACTCATCTTGGGCCCATACATGGGGTCTATAGTACAAACTGAACCTAGGCACGTATGTTGAAATCTATTCATGCAACTCCACTGGAAAGTAACAAAAGAAGGTATCTTACATGTGCTCATGATATAGGTGCTCTTATACCCATTTATGTGCATCAAACTCAGGTCCATTATCAAATATCTAAGAAAACTCATCCTTCATGCTTTTAAACAATTATTTTACACTATCCAATGTCAAAACTCTGTCATCATGTACCATTCTCACAATAGCTTTGAAAAGAGGTCCTGGAAACTGAACCAAAATGTAGTCTCTAATCACTGCTTGTCTCAACAGGTTATTCCCAAATGAGTGGAATATCATCTAGATTAGCCTGGAAGCTCACCGAGGTGTGCATAGGCATCGAACCCTCCTGTTATGCGAGCTTCATGAGAGTGTTCTTTCTTAACACGGGGATGTAATATAACAAGAAAATAAGTGCATCCATTCATGGAATTTAATATGTAAGCATTAAATCCTATCCTAATGCACCCGAGCATAGAACAACATGATCAACTCAATGAAAGTATAATCAACCATGAAATAACATCAAGAAAACCCGTAACATGCATATGAACATAAGGAAAATGCACATATCAAGATCCATCACATGAGTGTTTCAGAATCACTTCATTATATTTATTAGCCAAATATGGTAGCCAAGATTACATCAAAAGAGTCCCATTCATGGAAATGTTCACACTAGCAGAGATTTCTTTACATCACAGAGCTCTCCATTACACATTACATAATATCATTATATCTCTCACTCCCTATCCTTTCTTACTTCTACCTCCATCCTTACTTATCTCTCTCTCTCCTCTAGAAAACCATCCATTCTTAGAGAATAATAATCAACCTTCCCTCTTAACCGCTCATCATTATTACCTACAAAAATCTTGAAGGAATCAGTTTATGATTTCTCTACCACTACCCAGGAATATGCCAGATGTCACCATGCGTTCCCTCAATCGAGTTCCTTTAGCATGCATGTGCTAGCTAATCCTTAACAACCTCAACTCCTTATCCTTTCATGATAATCGTATTGATTCCCTGGAATATCCTTTCCTTGAGTTACAAGTCTCCATGGCTTATCCACATTTGTATCTGGTCACTTTTCCATTTTCTCCCTATGCATGTCTTTTCATGTTTTCCAAAACTCACTAAGTCCCAAATCCCTCCTGCTAGGCACGAGCCTTCACACCTCTCCAAGAACTACTTCTAGGCGTGCCTTTCGGCAACCTACTTTTATGTGCCACAAGGCTTCACACCTTAAGTACTTAGTTACTTTAGGGGTCGAAGAACCTCCTCGAAATTATTTCTTTGGAAAACCCATAGGGATAATCCAAGAATAAGATATCAATGGAAGATTATTATATATAACAAATAAATTGTAAATTCTACTTCTTAAAAGAAGTTCATTGTTTCTTTTGATTTAATGAAAAATATTAATTATAGATTAAAATATTTGAAGAAATTAAAATTACATCCCCAACTTGGTTATCGTAGAAATGAGACAAATTATAAGTGTGGTGATGATTCTCTTTATCCCCTCGATTCCTTTCCAACGATGAATCCAATTGATCCAAGGAATAATGATGGTTGGTTGTTGAAGAAATTATGAAGATGCTTGAAAAGACAAGTTACAAAATAGCTAGTTACAAATGTAGGAATTTTTGTATACTTCTTGCAATATTTCAAAGAGAGTAATGGTGAAATCAAAATAGAAAATCTCTAACTCATTCTACGGGTAAAATTCAAGTATTTTATAGAAAAATGGAAGGGAAGAAGTACACATGAGACTTGGCAATCAAGAAATGCCATATCATCTAGAAAAGAGGTAGTCAACATTCTAATAATAGTAAGTAGAGAAGAAGAGTTCAATATGTATCCAATAGGCTTGGAATCAGGAGAAATGATCAAGAAACGTGTGAGAAAGACACTTGGAAGATTACAACACGTGTTTAGAACACGTAGTTTGGAGTCTTGGATTAATGCACATAGAATTGTCACCGAGTAGACCGGTGGTTACACAACTTCCATGGTGGTTACAAAACCACCGATCTAGGAAGACCGGTGGTTTCGTAATCAATTCTAATGGTTAGGTGACTTAAAGTCACAAAAACTAAGAAATGAGCAAAAATTAGCTCGGAAAGATAAGAAACTTTGTGACAAGGATAAGTAAAGAAAAATAAGCATGTTGAAAGACAAAGGAAAGGATCTGGACATCATCGTTGTTTTGGAAAATAAATTATCATCATAGGGGATTTTTACCATTATTGCAATGTATCACTATGTAATTTTGGGTGCGTACATTCATGATATTATTATTTCTTGAATAGACCTAAACATTCCCTTACAGTAGTAGTCCGATGCATGTGATAGTGAGATTACATAACCATAAAATAATTTAGTCAAATACATGGGATAAAAGTATGTGGCATTATCAACTACAATCTTCTGAGGGATCCCAAAATGGATGATAATGTTCTCTTTGATGAAATTGCACATCATTTCAGAATTGTCCTATTTTACCATAATTGCCTCCACCCATTTTGTGAAGTAGTGGGTTTGTGAGTATATAGGCATGTCGTGTGTTTTAATGAGGATTGAGTACTCCAATGTGTTAGCTATTTCAGCACTCGAGATGGGGGTGAATCAAGTCTTTGATAAAAACTTACAATCAATTTCCTCTTCTTTATCTCGTTATTGTTAAACGTTATTGATTGTCATAATCTTACAACATTAATTATAAGAATATAGAATAAGGAGCATACAAACATCCACATGAGGAGACCGGATATATGTGGGAAACCCTTTCGGGATAAAAACCACTTAAACCAATGCTTTATTAGGAACACCAATTCCAAAGGCTTACAATGGTTTTGGTTGAGCACCCACTCAACCCCTGAAGCACCCACTTCAGATTCTTCAAGCACCCACTTGAAGATAAACTGAGCACCCACTCAACAGTTTTAGCAAGCACCCACTTGCAAGGAGAACCAACCCCTAATTTAATCAGCTACAACTAATATTTTATAGGAACCTACCCACAAGGAGGTTGCAACCCCCTAAAAATGCTAAGCTACAACTTAGACTTATTATTCATACAAATTTTGATCATCTAGTTTCCATGTTGCACATACAATGATTATGATCACCTTATTATTTCATTCATTTAAAATCACTCTTCAAAGTTAGATATGCAATGTTTTCTTTACCTTTTTCCAATCTCTTGCCTCTCACATTCAACTTATTAGATTTTACAATTTTATCTGCACATGAGTTCTTCATCTGATTATTGGGGTTAGCACACCAGTTGTACAGAAAATATATCAAATCTAAACATACATGCAAATAAAAGTGGATATTCTACCAGAAGAAATATACAAAACAAGAGACATAAATCAACACCAGATTTAACGTGGTTCACCCAGTGTGAACTACGTCCACCAAGAAACAGGCCAATCTATTATCCAAAGCTTTTAAAAGATAAACAATGAAGATTTACAATCTTCCACACCTCTCAGATGTATAGTACTTTCTTTCTCTCAAGCTTTTGCTTTATCACCAAGAATTCTCTCTCTCACCAACTTTTACGGTGTTCTTTCTAATTCTTGTTAATCATCTCCACTCTATACCCTAGCTTTAATGCTTATATAGTCATTTATAGACTTAGGGAACTTAGCCATGAAATTACAATCAATAGATATACTTTAATGCTAAAAATAGATATAATTCCCGGGAGTTAATTAAAATAACCTTGTAACCGACACCGAAGCTAGACCTAATCGCTACCGGTTCCTCCTTGCACGACCAATGCTTTGTCATACTGATGATGTCGGTCCTAGGTGACCAATATCGGTTCCCCTTAACTAATGATGGTTACTATATTTTCTAGCAAGTTTCCATTACATTTTAAACTGAAGTAATTGAGCTCCACAACTCAATAATCTCCCATGTGGAGATTAATTACCACACCATACCTATACAACGTCATTCCCGGATTCTTCCTTAGCTCTATTTCTTCCTCTTCAAGTCTCAAACTCGAAGACCAGCAAAAGTGGAGTATAACTCCAAATTCTCCTTTGCTAATGGATTCGTTAGCATATCCATAGGGTTCTTGCTCGTATGAATCTTTTCCAGATTCAACTTTCCATCGTCCAATACCTGCCATATGAAGTGATACCTCAATTGAATGTGTTTCATTCTTGAATGAAATGTTGAGTTCTTTGCCAAATGAATTACACTCTAACTATCACTGAACATTTTACAATCACATTGCTCCTTTCCCAACTATTCCATGAACCTATTCATTGATATCATCTCCTTGCTAGCCTCTGTAGCTGCAACATACTTTGCCTTTATAGTAGACAAAGCCACAACCTTCTGCAATCTTAAAATCTAGCTAACTGTCGTCCCACCTACTATGAAAATATATCTAGTAGTTCTCCTCTTACCATCCAGATCTCCAACCATATCCAAATCAACATAGCCACATAATGAAATATCTCGAACCTCCATACACAACTGCATGCTATATGTCCCTTTCAAATACTTGAGTATCCATTGGATTGCTTTCCAATGCTCTTTACCTGGATTGGCCATATATCTACTCACAACTCCCACTACTTGTGTAATGTCTGGTCTGGTACAAACCATAGCATACATGAGACTCCCAACTACTAAAGCATATGGCACTCATGTCATGTATTTGACCTCCTCATGTGATGAAGGAAACTGATCTTTACTTAATTTGAAGTGCCCAGCCATAGGTATACTAACAGGTTTTGTATTCTACATGTCGAACATTTCTAACACCTTGTAGATATAATCCTCCTGAGACAAATACAATTTCTTGTTTTTCCTGTCTCTATGTATTTGCACGCCAAGGATTCCTTTTGCAGCTCCTAAATCCTTCATATCAAATGTGTGAGCTAGCTTTCCCTTAATCTCACCAATGTCATGCATACTAGATCCTGCAATAAGCATATCATCCACATACAATAACAAAATAATATAGCTCCCATTTTCAAACTTCTTGAAATAAACACAATGGTCATATTCACATCTCAAGTAACCATGCTCATGCATAAAACTATCAAACATCATGTACCATTGCCTTGGAGCTTGCTTGAGCCCATATAGGATCTTTTTCAACCTATACACTAATTTCTCCTTACCCTTGACTTCATACCCAAGCGGTTGCTACATATAAATCTCTTCATCCAAATCACCATGAAGGAAAGTCATCTTCACATCTATTTTCTCTAAATGCAAATCTTCTACTGCAACTAAGCTCAAAAAAAGTATGAATAGAATTCATCTTAACAAAGGAGAAAAATATTTCACCAAAGTCAATACCTGCTTTTGTGCAAATCCCTTTACTACAAGCCTTGCCTTGTACCTTTCTTTCCACCCTCTTCTTCCTTAATCCTGTAAACCCACTTGTTTTGCAATGTTCTCTTACCTACTGGCAACTTAACCAAATCCCAAGTCTAGTTTGTTCCAAGGAGTCCATCTCCTCATCCATGCCATTCTCCCACTGAATATGAGTTTTATCCTACATTGCTTCTTCAAATATCTCTGGTTCACCATTATCAGTCAATAATAAATAAAATAGAGAAGGTGTAAATATTTTTGGAGGTTTACTTACCCTTTGTGACCTTCTCATAGGAGTTTGGGGTACCAGAGGCTCAATCTAGACCTCCTAGACATTCCTATCCAAATATGATAGTGACCGATGCCGGTCACCTCTAATCGACGTCGATTCGGCTAACCGATTTTGTTTTGGATCCTCTGTAATCGAGCGAATGCCGGTTAAATCGACCGATGTCGGTCAGCCTGGGTCAATCGACACCGCGTTCTTGTGTAACCCATCGCATAATACTTTTAAATCTAAGATTTCATTTCATTCACAAACTTTTCAACCTGGTTTATCCTGGGTACCAAAATTTTATCCCTATACATTCTCTTTTCATTCCATTTAACATCACGAATCCTAATAATTTTAGAATTATCTAAATCCCAAAAATGGAAACCAAAATCACCAGATCCATAACCAATGAAAGTGCACCTCTTGGATTTTGCATCCAACTTCTTTCTATTTTCCCTATCAACATGCACAAAAGCTTATGAACCAAAAATTTTAAGAAAATAAAGATCTACCTATTTCCGGTCTAAGCTTCCACTTTGGTATTCCTCCATGTAGTGAACTTGAAGGCCCATAGTTAATTAAATAAATCGATGTATCAATTACTTCTACCCAAAACTGTAAGGGCAATCTAGAATGTATCCTCATACTTCTAGCATGTTCTATGATTATCATGTTCATTCTTTTTGCAACACCATTCTCATGTGGTGTTCTTAGAACCATTCTTTCTCTACGTATCCCATTCACTGAACAATAATCATTGAAAGCCTTGCTACAATATTCACCACCATTTTCATATCTAAGGAAATTTAAATTAGAATTTGATTCATTCTCAACAAGGGTTTTCCATCTTTTAAAAGTCTCAAAAACATCAGATTTACGTTTAATACAATAAACCCATACCTTTCTTGTAGCATCATCAATGAAAGTAACATAATATTGGGATCCTCCATGAGAAGCTACTTGAGCTGGTCCCCACACATCTGAGTGTACAAGCTCTAATTTCTGCTCCTTAGTTGCCCCAACTTTGATAAATCTCACTCTCTTTTACTTTCCAAAGATACAATGCTCACAAAAATCAAGATCTAAATCTTTCAAATCTGATAACTTACCCTTATCCTTTAATATATACATTCCTTTTTGACTCATATGACCCAACCGATTATGCCACATGCATGTATCTAAATCTGAAGTAGATAATGTAGAAAAGGAGTCATTAATACTGGGGAGATAAATCTAACATTCCTACCTTCTTACCTCTTTCCAAAAAAATCACCCTTAGTGACTTTCCAAGAGCCTCCTATAAAAGTAACCATGCAAACATATTCACCTAGTTGCCCTGCAGAAATAAGATTCCTCCTGAGGATTGGCACATGCCTCACATCTTTCAATACCCATGTATTTCCATTCTACAATTTTAGATGAACTTCCCTTTTACCAGTAATACTGCAAGGTTCATCATCACCCAAATAAACATGCCCAAAATTACCCTAGACATAATTTCTGAAATAACCCTTATTAGGGGTTGCATGGAAAGAAGCTCCTGAATCTAAAACCCATGATTCAATTCTATTGTCTAAAGAAAGAATAAGAGCATCTTGTATTACCTCTGATGTAGCAATATTTTCTTCTTTACCTTTGTCTAGGTGTTGGTTCTCTTTGTCCTTTGACCAACAATATTTCTTTGCATGTCCTTTCTTTCCACATTTCCAACAAGTAATTCCCTTACTTATGGATTTAGATTTGCTATCCCTTGACTTTGATTTTCCATTACTCTTACTCTTGGATCTCTCCTTCTTACCCCACTCGCCCCTACTGTCTACATTCAAATCATTTACAGACGATGATTCCTCTATACTCTTCCTACGGATTTCCTCATTCAATATTATTTTAACCACATCATCAAAATTCAAAATAATATTAACAGATGTTGTATTACTAACAACCATTACCAAGTTATCCCAACTATCGGAAAAGAACATAAGAATAAAAGTGTTTTTACTTCATCATCAAATGGTATAGGAACTGATTTTAAGCGATTTATAATAAATCGGAAATCATTCAAATGAATAGATGTAGATACACCTTCATGCATCTTGGAACTAAATAGTTTCTTCATCAAATAAACTTTATTTGAAGCACTCTATTTTTCATATAAATTAGCAAGATATTTCATTAAGTCTACCGTAGAAGCCATACGTAATATTGGAAGCCAAGGATGCTTTTGCAAGATCAATCTTATAGATCCCAAATTCTTTATGTCAAGAATATTCCATTCTTCATCAATCATCTTCATAGGTATAGACTTCTCATCCAACTATAAATACAAATCTCTTTAATATAAATAATCCTCAATCTGTATCTTCCATAATTGATAATTTTGGTCATCAAATTTCTCTACCTTGTATTTTTTTCTTTTTCCATTGTTGTAGCTCCCACTCAATTAGAAAACCCCTGTGTGAGTAAGATCACAACACACAAAACCTCAAACAAAGCTATGATGCCAATTGTTGGGGTTAGCACCTTTGGTTGTACATATAATATATTAGATCTAATCATACATGTAAATAAAAGTGGATACTCTACCAAAAGAAATATACAAAATAAAAGACATAAATCAACACTAGATTTAACATGGTTCACCTAGTGTGGGCTATGTCCACCAAGAAAAAGGCCAATCTATTATCTAAAGCTTTGACAAGATATACAATGAAGATTTATAATCTTCCACACCTCTCAAATGTACAGTACTTTATTTCTCTCGGGCTTTTTCTTTATCACCAAGAATTCTCTCTTTCACCAACTTTTGTAAGTTCTTTCTAATTCTTGTTAATCATCTCCACTCTAAACCCTAGCTTTTATGCTTATATAGTCGTTTATAGACTTAGGGAACTTAGCCATGCAATTACAATCAATAGATATACTTTAATGCTAAAAATAGATCTAATTCCCAAGATTTAATTAAAACATCCTTGCACAGGTAACCGACGCTGGTTAGACCTAACCGCTCACGGTTCCTCCTTTCGCCAATGTTGGTCATACCGATCGATGCGATCTGGGTGATCGATGTCAATTCCCCCTTAACCGATGATGGTTAGTGTATTTTCCAATAATTTTCCATTGCATGCTAAACTGAAGTAATTGAGCTCCATAACTCAACACTGATAACTTAGTCTCCTTCTTCACACAACTCTTCTCTTTATTATTAAATAACATCTTCTTTCTCTCTCTATAATAACTCAGTCCTCATCTTCTCTTTCTCCTCTCTTCAAAAAATCTGCATCATACAACTGCATCTTCTTTCCTTACATAGCTCTCTGCTCATCTCTCCTTCATCAACATTATATTTTCAACAACAAATCTATGTCATTTCTTTCTCTGAAAATATCCTTGACTCGACTATTCTTTCTCTCTATTTTCTCTATTCTTCATATCTTCAAATCTTCATCTCTTCACTCATGAGAGTTCTCTTGCTAAATCCATTAATATGTAATGCATCTAATCAATTTTAAAACTCTTCCCTCATACCTGTATTACTCCTTTTCTTTGGTCACTCCTTCAACTCGAATGCATCATTTTCCCTTGAGCAATGATTGTATTAGCATTGCATTCCATCTATATAGTCGGTTGAAAATCTTCATCACCTCTTTTGGTGTGCCGTGCACTCTTCCTACAATGTCACTTGAAAATAGTCTATTAAATGTATACAACTAACTCCATATTTTTCTCTTGTTGTATTTTGCTTTATTTCACATTTTTATATGCACTCACCGGAAAATATTTATTATTCGATACCTAAACATAGATTTCTCATCTTTCTATAATTTCAAACGTGATCAAGATGAGTGAGCCTTTTTATCCTTTGATATTTAATTTTTCCAAGAAGTTAGGAATCACATAGAAAAAGTAATTTCCATTCCAAAAATTCAAGGAGCATTAAATGCTCTCAGCTGGAACTGGAGATTCTCTAAATCGAATCTAATTTACTTGGAGCTCAAGAAATGTACATAGCTATAATCAGTGAGACAATCGAATCACCATCAATTTTAGATTAAAAAAACTCATTTATCCATATTTAAATCAATTTGATTGTCCTTGAGCCTTGTCTAGTTCATACTTGTTCAATCTATGGATTTCCTTAACTTCTCGACTTTCTGCTTTGTATCATGCAAGTACTATCCTTGTTTTGTGACTTTTTTCCTTTCTTGGTAGCTTTTAGTTATCCGAAACTTTTTCTTTTACTTCACGGCTTTTGTAATGTTACGTGGCTTTTCTTCTTGTTCGTTTCTACCTTCCCAAAACTTTTTTCCATGTCCGTGACTATATCCTTTTACCTGTGACTTTTATCATTCTCCGCAGCTATCTCCCATCCTAAGTAGATTTTATGGTTATTCACATCTATCTCCCCTTATGCGTGGTTTCCTCAAGACTTCCTTACTCTTGCGGCATTTACTTGGGCTATTTTACATCCATGGCTCTTACTTCACATCCGTGGCCTTACCAATCTCACTTGTGGCTTGTCCTTTAGCTTCCTTTTAGTTTGGAAACTTCATTCCTTTATGTGTGTCCTTCACTAAGCTTCTGCAACTTGTTCTAGAGCTCTGTGACTTCCACTAAACCTATGTGGCTTTCTACAAGTCTTTGGTGGCTACTTCAAGACTTCAGTGGCTATCTCCTCATATCCGCAACTTGAAAAAAAATGATTAAGTCCTTAGAACTTATCGTTGATTATTTTGAAGCCTTTGAGAGCTAAAACTATTTAGTCACTTAGCCATAGATTTGATCATGAACACTCATTAACAATATGTGACTCTGCATACCATCTGAAGAGGATTCATCACACACACCTTATCTACTTGAGCATGCATTTATCACTATTATGGCTCGATCTCCATGGAATCACCAAAAATTCTCCTGTGAGCTGAAACTACCAATCAACCTTCATCTTAATCACTTGCTCACTTTACCAATCACCAATCAACCCTTTTTTCCATCAATGTTTTGACATCAAATAATTTTTCCACACAATATAGCTTAACATCAATGAAAACACATATGACAATGAAAAAGGTATAACAATCTCCCCCTTTTTCATTGATGGAAACATCTCAACACTTCAATACCATAGATTCCTACACCCTTTTGATGGAAAAATAATACTTACATACCAGGTTCTGAAAACACTCTGAGCTCTCCCTTGGAAGATTTATGTTTCCATCTTCTCTCTCCTTTAGATATGATTGGCTGGTTTCTGAAATTTATCTTCTCTCCCCTTTGAAAACAATGACAAAGGGCTATCTATGCCACATTAAGATGAAAATGTTGGTAAGATGGATATAGCATGTTCCTTCCTCAAGAATATCCCCCTTGGCACATGCTTATAATTCATATGACCTGATATGCTCGTAGAAATGCTCCCCCTCATAAGAAGACATTTTGCACTAATTTGGAGATGATAATTCATGATAATGCTCCCCTTAGAATTGTGTTCCATCTTTTCTAACTCCCATTAGTAGTAAAAACTGATTCATTTGATCACTAGTAGCTCCCCCTTGGATAATGTTGTGCTTTTAGCTATTAAAACTCTCTCTCTCTATGCTTACATGCTATGATTCACTCCATTTGTCTTGAACTGACACTAAGATATTCTTGTCCATATGCTCTTGTTGAGGTTGTATTTTCTTACTATTTAGTATGTATGTTGTATTTCACTCACAACTAATTTAAAGGTTTATGAATGTCCTATTCTAATTTCCTGGTCTCAGATTCAATGACATACACTTTGGAAGATATTCACTATTTAGTTTCAACAAAATATTTGGCTTATAATATACTAATTTAATTCAAGGATAAGTAGTCTGTAATCATTTTCTCATCATTGGTTACTCGCACACATATCATGTCACCTTTTCTCAAATTTGTACTATGAAGATCTTGCATCACTTTATTCATATCATTAGGTTGTGTGATAGAAATAATTCATAGTTCTGGAATATGCACTTACACCATGAATACACACATGTTACTTGAAATATTTTACATTCAAGGATCATGACAGTAGTCTTTGACACTTGACACTTATGATTGGAATTTTCAGGCATCAAGATTCACATATGACCAACACATGCTAAAGTCAAATTTTAACATTTGAATAGGCTCTTCTTTCAATATTCAAAGAATGAGGATTTTATAACCACATCACTCATTTTCAACCTAGGACACGTGATGCGACAATAAATAGGAAATTGATGACTAAGCTATGACGTGAACACTCACATCCATTCATACACAAAGAAAATCAAAACTATTTTGATTCAAATTTTATCATACAACCATCTTGTTCATTGATAGAATATTTCTCTCATGGAACTACTTCTCACTTGACTATACCAATGACAAGGTTAAGGAGATAAATACATGATCAAAAGGATTGACAAATTTATCTTCCTATGTTGGCTCAGGGGGATACACAAGGACTTCAATAAACAATGTACTATTTAACATGGAGCAAATCATATATGACATACCTTGACATATTTCTTGAGACATTGCACAACAACTACAGGCACCAACCAAAATTCTTGACTTTCTTGTTCAAATTCACCATGATGAACTCGAATTATGCTTCCTCTAGATTAGGTATACCTTCTAGAATCTTAGAGAAGGTATATCATGTCTTCTTAGGTCTTGTCAAAATAGTAGGAAGTCATCAAAACAACATGATGACTCAGTTTCATCTTTTCTGGTCCTTGTTCTCTTGTCACTCTTCTTGATTGCATCTCTTGGCGTGACTATCATATCACTTGAACTCTCTTTTTCAAATTGTATGCCGTTAAGACACATATGTTGCATCTTCTCTAATACCACTTGAGGAAGAAACTCTTCATTTCTTGTACTCAGCTTGTCTTCCTTCTATTTTCCTTTATCATCATTCATTGATGCATTATTTGTGTTGTATTTTTGATCTTCTACATCATCTGCCCAGATTATTTTATTATCCTTCTTTTTTTGTTTGAATTTTGATTTTACTTCTTTAATCTTGTATACCCATCTCATCTTCTTCTCTTCAGGATTTGTTTGAGTCTTGGCAGATTTTGTATGATTCTTAGGAATCATATTCATGATAGAAGCCTTCTTTTCTTACCATCTGAAGATATGGAGCTATTGCAGCATGTTTAGGTTGTTCATTTTGACAACAATGCTTTGAATAATGCCCAATTTTATAACATGTATAACACATTACATGATTTATCCTTTTATCTGAATGTGAATGATCATTTCTAAACTGTCTTGAAGATTTTTCTAAGCAATACCTAGCAATGTGTCCTCTTTCATGACAATTGAAACACATCATATTCTTCTCAAACTTAGATATGCAATCCCTCCATGGATGTTCTTTGTCTACCTTGAGCCATTTACACTCCATAGCCTTGTGACCAAAACCATAGCATGAGTAACAATATCCATTAAATTTTCTCTCATACTGGATGTGTTGGGTTGTCTGATTATTTTCTTGGGATTTTTATTTCTCCATTTTCCTTAGAGAGTATTGATTAAATTCATTGCTTGTTTGCATGCTAGGACCATCCTTTTCATCCTCTTTGTTATATGATCATATTTGACATCATTTTGTCTTGATTCATATTTCAAATCCCTTTTCCTTGCTTGTTTCAATTCCTCTCTAAGAGTATTCAAGTCTACATTTAATATTTCACATTCTTTACACTTGGAATGAATTGATGTTTTACATTCCTAATGCTCTATTACACCGTAGTGTCTTTGTTTGTTTTGTAAATTATTATGTTGATTAGTAACATGTTCCATCTCAGTCTTTAGAGTTTTTAGTTCATCTTCAAGCTTCTTGTAGGCATCTTCTTTATCATTTTTGTTCTTCATATTTACTTTTTTTCCTAGTCTAGATATTTTTCTAATGTCTTCATGGCCGAGCTGATTTTGTCACATTATTCAATTTTGTCTTAGAGAGCTTTAGAGATCAGATTGACTTGTTCCTCAAGTTCCTCTACCTTTTCTTCATGTTCTTTCTCCATTTGATCAACACTTCTTCATAGTGTCTAATTTGTCCTTCTTGATCCTTCACCAAGGTTTTCAAATTGTTAATCTCTTCTTCCTTGAGTTTGAGAGATTCTAGATCCATTTTTGATTGAGAATCCTCTTGATCTTGCTTGCTTAATTTCTTCTCAAGGAGAGTGATGTGCTTCTCATAAGCACTAATGTAGGCTTTCAATTTCTTGTTTTTCTTCCTTGACTTATCTAATTCTTCTAGAGAACATTCCAACTCATCTTCTAGATTGACCTCTTCGTCTTCATTATCTCGAATCATTTCTAGAGCTGCTGTAAACTTTCTAGTTCCATCATTAACCTTTCTTTGTGAGCTTCATCCTCATACTTTCTGTAAGTTGATCTTGCCATGCTTATGCCTTCAGGATCACCTCCAAGCTATTAGGATTAACAGGAGAGCCATCTACTCGATACCAATTGTTAGAGATTTCAAGCAATTGAAAGGGGGTGAATCAGTGTTGATAAAACTTACAATAAATTTCCTCTTCTTTATCTATTACTGTTAAACATTATTGATTTTCATAATCTTGTAACATTAATTATAAGGATATAGAATAAGGTGCATACACACATCCACATGAGGATACCATATATAATGTGAGAAACCCTTTTAGGAAAAAACCCACTGAAACCAACGCTTTATTAGGAACACCAATTCCAAAGCCTTAAAATGGTTTCAGTTAAGCACCCACTCAACCCATGAAAGACAAAATGAGTACCCACTTGAAGTTAAACGATCACCCACTCAAAAATTTTAGAAAGCACCCACTTGTAAGGAGCACCAACCCCTAATTTAATTAGCTACAACTGATATTTTACAGGCACCTACCCACAAGGAGGCTGTAACCCCAAAATGCTAAGCTACAACTTAGAATTTTTATTCATACAAAATTTGATAATCTAATTTCCATGTTGCACATACAATTGATTATGATCACCTTATCATTTCATTCATTTACAATCACTCTTCAAAGTTATCTATGCAATGTTTTCTTTACCTTTTTTGATTTATCCTCTCTCACATTCAACTTATTATATTTTATGCTTTTCTCTGCACATCGGTTCTTAATCTAATAACTCGGTCCTTTGCACATAACTCTTCTCTTTATTATTCAGTAGCGTCCTCTTTCTCTCTCTGCAACAACTCATTCCTCAACTTCTCTTTCTCTTCTCTTCAGAAAATATGCATCATGCAACTACATCTTCTTTCCTTGCAAAATATCTGCTTGTCTCTCCTTCATCAACATTAGATGTTTAGTAATGGATCTATGTCATTTCTTTCTCTAAAAATATCCTTAGCTCAACTTCTCTTTTCTCTCTTTTCTCTATTCTTCGTATCTTCAACTCTTCATCTCTTCATCTCATGAGAGTTCTCTTGCTGATTCCATTAATATGTAATGCATCTAATCAATTTTCAAACTCTTCCCTCATACATGTATTACTCCTTTTATTTGGTCACTCTTTTAACTTGAATGCATCATTTTATCCATTGAGCAACAACTATATTAGCATCGAGTTCCCTCTATATAGTCAATGACACTCTTCATCACCTCCTTTGGCATGTCATGCACTCTTCCTTCTTTTTCACCTGAAAAACTTGTCCATTAAATGTATATAACTAACTCTAGATTTTTCTCTTACTATGTTTGTCTTGATTTCACCTTTTTTTATGCACTCACCATAAAATATTTATTAGTTGATACCTAAAAATGAATTTCTCATCTTTCTAGGATTTCCAACATGATCAAGATGAAGGAGCCTTTTTCTTCTCTCGATATTTAATTTTACCTAGAAATCAAGAATCACATAGGAAAAGTAACTCGCCATTCCAAAAGTCGGGAGCATTAAATGCTCTCGGTTGGAACTAGAGATTCTAAAAATCAAATTGATGTACTTGGAGCTCAAGAAATGTACATAGCTCGCAATCACCAAACAATTGAATCGCCATCGATTTTGGAGAAAAAAATCTCACTTGTCCATAGTTAAATCAATTTGATTATCCTCGAGCTTTTTCAAGTTCATACTTGTTCAATAAGTGGATTTTGTAGCTTCCTTGACTTTTTCTTCTTTTATCGTGGCACTATCCTTGTTTTGTGGCTTTTCTCCTTTCTTAGCGGCTTTTCACTATCCACGTATTTTTCTTTTACTTGATTTTGTAATGTTCCACGTATTTTCTTCTTGTTCGCTACCTTCCCACGACTTTATTCCATGCCCATGCAAATCTATCCTTTTACTTGTGTCTTTTACCATTCTCCTGGCTATCTCCCATCCTTTGCGTATTTTCTAGTTCTTCGTAGCTATCTCCCCTTATGCAAGGCTTCCTCAAGACTTCCTTACTCCCATAGATTTTCCTATAGATTATTCTTACATCTATGGCTCTTCGTTCACATATGAGGCCTTACCAATCTCACTTACACCTTGTCCTTTAGTTTCCTTTTACTTTGGCGAATTCATTCCTTTACTTGTGGCCTTCACTAAGCTTTTGTAGCTTCTTCTAGAGCTACTTCAAGACTTTGGCGGTTATCTCTTCATATATGTGGCTTGCACAAAAAATGATTAAGCCCCTTAGAACTCATCCTTAATCATTCTGAAACCTTTAAGAGCTGACACTATTTAGTCACTTAGCCATAGATTTGATCATGAACACTCATTGACAATCTGAGACTCTACATACCATCTAAAGAGGATTCATCCCACACACCTTATCTTCTTGAGCATGCATCTATCACTGTTATGGCTCTGATCTCCATAGAATCACCTGGAACTCCTCTCATGAGTTGACACTACTAATCAACCTTCATCTTCATCACTTGCTCACTTTTCCAATTACCAATCAACCCTTTTAACCATCAATGTCACTTGACATCAAATAATTTTGCCACACAATATAAATTAACATCAATGACAACACATATGAAAATGAAAAAGGTATAACACAATGAATTTTTGGCTCCATTGCTAGAAAGGTTATTCAATCACCACCAACCCGAGGGGAATCACAACAATTTGTGGTCTCCCAACAATTTTTTTTGTAAGCTTCACACTTGGAAACCCATTCCTAAGAATTTATGAACAAGGCGGACTCAATAATATAGACCATAGAGAATATTGTGGGCGGTCACCATGGAAGAGAAATTCCCACCACAATCCTAATCATGATATGCTTTTAGAAAATTTACTTCTTTCTCTTTGTCTAACCCTCTCTTGTATAACACGTGATCCAAAATGATGTACGGCTGACTTGATCTTAATATTTCTTTTTGCTTATAGTCAAGATGAAAAAAGAACTATCCATAAGTAATAAAGTAAGTAATATCAGCATACCACTCATTTGTGGTATTTATAAAAAGTGCTTAGGGAAAGTTGTTGAGCTTACACATTCATAACATAGACACTCATTTGTATCATTTTGAGTTGAGACAATTTTGTCTTGAGCTATCAATAGGCACAAACCATTCCCTTGGATCAAATTTGAAGGTCAGATATAAAATTCATACTCTTGAATCCTAGCCACCCAATTGCCTCTCTTGGCTCCTAGATCTTGTTGAGTTAGGATTGATTTGATTGCAAATCCTAAAACCATCACCACAGTGCGGGAGTTGAGAATGTAAAATATGAATTTCTTCACATATTTGACCACAACATAGGTATGCTTATCCATTTGATTATATCTCAACTCATGGTTTTCAGTGGACAACATATAAAAGAAATAGGTGCTTCGATTCCTTCTTCATTATTATGAACCAAGATGGCCAAAGGTGTGTGTTTTGAATCATAGAAATAAAAATGGACTTGTCAAAATTAGGACATACCAGAGTAGGGTATTTAGATACGATTCTTTGATTGTGTGAAACATCTATTTTCCTTCTTTATTCCATTTTAATTTTTCTTGAGGCTTCATCATACTTGTGATATGCTTGGTTAGTTCTAAAAAATATAGGACGAAGCGGTGAAGAAATTTTACCTTGTCAAAGAAATAATGAACTCCCTTATTACTCATGGGCAAGGAAAATGTTTGAAATGCTCTTATCCTCTATAGATCAATCCCCCTCTTTGTTCACGATATTCCTATGGATTTTCCTTTAGTAACACCAAATATAAACATATTGGGATTTAGAGAGATTCCATCTTGTCAAAAAATGTTATCAACACTTATTCTAAATGTCTTATATGATCTCCCTGCTTCTTTGAAAATATCGTGAGGACATCAAGATATATTACGATGCAATGCTTTAGGTCTTTAAAGGAAAGATTCATTTTTCGTTTAAATTTTTCCCCGATGTTGATAAGAATAAATGGCATTCTCGCTATAGGAAAAATTTCGATGGAGTTATGAAGGTCGTTTTGTGTTTATCTTCTTCCGCTACCTCAATCTGGTTATACCCAAAAAATCCATTAAAAAATGAGAGAATATTTGATCCTATGACTTCCTTTAGGATATGATCCATGATAGAAAGTGGGTAGTTATCATTCAATGAATCCCGGTTCAAGGTGTGGAAGTATACATCGATCCTCATTTAATCATTAATTTTCTCTGGAACAATGTTTTCCACCCACGTGGAGTGATGGATAGGAAAATAATACTTTCATTCAACATTTTCAATACCTCTTCCATGATTGTATCTATAATATTCATATTATACTCTGTTGCTTCAACACTGAAATACTTGGCTTCGAGGATTTAGTTGTATTGAATGATGCATCTCTTTGGGCTAGAATGACTTGATCTCATCATAAGAATATGCCAAAACATCATAATATTTTCTTAACAATGAGACGAATATTATCTTCTCTTCTAGTGAACAAAACTTACCAATGTTTACCATCCTTGGCTACTTTGTGGTACCGATATTTTCTTTCTCAAATTCAATAGGACACCGAGAGGACTTTTTAGCTTTGTCCTTGATGAATCTATCATGTTTATCAAATAATTCTTCGAGAGACACAAGACCTTTTGGAATCTTGTTTCCCTTCAATCTGATGAAACTTTCCAAGTCAAATCCATCTATCCCTTATTTATCTTCATCCGTAACAAATTATTAATTTGAGCATCACTTCCCTTGTAGAAAATATTGTTGAAGTTATCTCTTTATTCCAAGAAAGAGAGAAGTTGACTATCATCATTGAATACATACCAATGATATAGATTATCAAGAAAAATCGATTTGAATAACATTTCAACAAGTCATATTTTCCTTTTTGAAGGATGCATGTGGAGTCAATAGGAAGCCGAAACTATGAGATAATCAATTTTCTCATTTTTCTCGTGGGGAACAACTTGGATAGAGAAAGCATAAAAATATTCAATGCGAGTCTCATACCCAATTATTATAATGTTTGAGCTTTGGGTTTTTGACTTGGTATTGATTTATTACCTTCTTTAAAATCACCTCGAGAATATCCAATACATTTTATCTTCTTGATACCCATGGATTCATCAATATCCATTCTAAGAATAAGGGCTTCATACTGTGGTATTGTTGGTGTTATCAAACTGCAATTTGTAAGAAAATGGAAATAACTCACCGAGGGAGAACTTATAACAATTCGACTCCATATCTTGCACTAGAATGGCTTCCATAAAATTCCATCATTCACATCTGGTCTTCTTCATCTTCCGTGAGGAAAGGAAGATTCACATCTCTTTTAGAAGTAAAGAAGTAATTACCCAATCACTTATCTTGAAATAAAATAAAATATTTTAAATTTTCTAATTTTTAGACAGTGTACTTCATCTTTTACATAGGAAAAAAATTCTTAATTTCACCCTTAACTGGAATGGCTACCAAGGAAAAATCTATTTTTATCTCATGACATAGATCTCTATAAAAATCCTACTCAACAACATGCCAAAGGATGTTGGGATATCCACCACCAAAATGGTTATCAAAAATTCTTATCTCGGAAAATCTGCAAGTGCCACTTAATAATCTTTGATTCTCCCTACCAATGGGACCTCTTTAGAATCGATAGAAGAGAAAGAGCCAGTTGCTCGTGTCAACGTAAGTCTTAGGGAATTAGAAACTTTGATTAACATTACATTATCTGAGGCACTTGTGTCTATTATGAAATTATTTAGTTGGTGGCCTTTAATTAGGAGGGAAAGGTAGAATGGTCCTACTTTGTTGATTTTGGATGCACTTAATGCAAACATGATTTATGTTCGAGGGTGGGTGATTTTGGAAATAACAATTTGGAATGGTATTTGCAACATTTGGGTTACCACCCTTGATATAGCTAACGATCCTTTCAAATTGCTTCAGGTGTGTTTGCAAAAATTCAGATTTAGAAATATGAACTTTAGACTTGTTCACATGTTCAATGATATCAAACAGAGCTAAGGTGGATGAGCTTGATAATCCTCGGACAGTGGATGTTTTGCAAGGTTGGGGAGGTGATACTTTGGAGGTTTTGGTATTCTTAGAAAATGGAGTTGTTAGCTAAGGGGAAGTGGCTGATTTTGATTGAACGATTGAGGCTTTTGCGATACTAGTCTTAGATAAAAAATTAGGGCTAGGAGAAGTACCATAAGACTTACTTGGTGTGGTTGCTTCTTGCTTACTGCTTCTGGATCAAGTTTCTCCATCGCAGATTCTATTGAAGGTAGGAGTGGAGATCCTCTATTAATTATCTTGTTTTGTGAAGTTTCCACCCGAGGATCATCTTTCCTCTTCTTTTTGCAACAACCGCAGAGGAAGATGATCCTTTTGAGATTGAGAGCTAGTAAACACCACACATGAGAAAATTTGTGCCTCATCATCATCATCATCATCTCCTAAAGAATACTCAAGGAAACCAATTTGTGCATCATCTTGAACTTATTCAATTTCAAAAACATTTCCATCTTCATTCTCTTATTTTGGTTCTTCAATTTCTTTTTCCTCCTCTTCTACATCGTAGAATGCATTCATTGGAGGTGACTCAAGAGCAAGCCTGCGGGAGGTGAAGAAATCATTTATTTTTTTAGAAATTTCTTCGCTTTGGATCATCTCTTAAGGTGCTTTGGGCAAGTTGTTTCTTGAGTGCAATCACATTTTTGTCAATTTATGAACCGGGGGTATGTGGTGGTGGAATTATAATTGGAACTTTGACTATTTTTTTCCACTTGGAATTTTTACTTTCCTAGATAGAATTAGAACATCTTATACTTCAATATCATACTCTTGGGCTTCTAAGGTTTTTCGGTAAGAATTTTCATAGAATGAATCCTACCTCGGGAATTTTTACGTTGATGAAGAATCTCTTCACATTGTCGTCTAAATGAAAAGCTTCAATTGACATTCTCTCGAGTAACTTGTTGTAACGAGATATGAAGTCCCTAATAGTCTCATTGGATTCCTTCTTCATCTTACATAGATGTAATAAGAGGTCTTGATAGTCTTCAGTAGATTTTAACATTTCTTTAAAACTAGTTTTGATGTCTTCCTTGCTTGTGATAGATCCAAATGGTAGGAGATATAACCATTACGCTTCTTTTTTACAGATATTCAAAAACAATATTATTGACACATCTTAATTTTTAACTCCCAACACTCCATACTAGTGATGAATCTCGCTACATGTTATTCTAGGAGCTATGTGCCCTCACCCTTGAATTTAGGAAAACTCTTTTGATATCCTTTTGGAAATTCATGAATATGATGGGGGTGGGAAAGTGGGCCTATGTTTACGCCCCATGGCACAATTTGAGGAGGTATCTCTATTTCTTTCACCATTATCTCTTGACTTATTCTTCTACTTCTATGTCTACTTCTGATTCCACTTCTTCTTCTACTTACAGTTACGAAAAGTCTTCAAATTCTTCTTCGAGGTCTACAAATTATATGTCCAATGGATTAACACCACTTGGTATACCGATGAGAGAAGTTTTGGGAGGAAGGGAGTGACGAGGATTTCTAATTTTTTTCTTTCCTCTTTTAGATTTCTTACAAGATAGGGCCAAGGTTTCCTCTTTGCTCTCTCGACTGGGGTGTCTATGATCAACCGGTTCTACAAAATTTAAACCAACTCAAGCTCTTATTTGTAGAATTTGATCTTGTCTTAACCTTTTCAAAGCCTCTACACGTTGTTCTTCATAATCTAGAACCCTTGTAGCTGCAAAGTAATGTGAGAATTTTAATTTATTATGCCAAATATTTTCCCTTGAGTGCTATGCAATTTCTTATTGGATATGGAAAAGTAGTTCGGGTATCTAGAGGTGGAGGATTACCAAGAATAACAATTGCTAGAAGACATAATGCTCCTTTAATTTTCAAATTAAAGAAATTTTTATGGTTTTTTGAATATTTATTTTTTGTGGAATATATATGGGTGCCAAATATCAAAATATGCCCCATGATGGGTATCAAATAATTTTAGAGAAATAATTTGTCACTAGGACGAATTAGTTTATTTTAACCAATTCTCTAAGACTAGGTCCATCTACTTGAATGGGTAGCTCCATTATTGTGTGTAAATGAAAACAAAACTTTGTGGTTGTACAGGAGGTCGGGGATCTAACATGCACACTCCACGACACCTGTAGAAAATTCTGTCAATTTTTGTCCAAGGGGGAATTTACTAGGAAGGTGGGAAAGTAGGAGTGGGAAATTAGGAGAGGGATTAATACTGCAAGTAGGAAAACTTAGATTCTTGCAAGGATTAACCAAAAATATTAACACACACAATTAGAAAGAATAACCTTCTTTAGTTATATCAAGACAAGATGAAACCATGAACATAAAATTTCACTTATTCACTCATCCAAAAGAATGAAACTCCTTTCTTTATTGACATATTTGCAAAGTTGTACAATGAGAGAGATAGAAGAAAAATATGGAAAGGAAAATGGAATAATTTGCTATATTTTGCTTATTCTTGGTAGTTATCTACTCATGAACTTACAAAATTGACAACCCCTTGGAATGAGGAAGTCATTACAATATATATATTTCAAAAAGACTCTTCACCTAACCCCCACATGACCTTTCATTTGTCTTTTACAACTTGTGACTCTTCATATTCCTAGGAAGGAAATTAAGTCCCATTTTTATTAATTGAGGGAAACTTATTACAATATCAACTATAGTCACATTTAAATGAATAAGAAAAAAAAAGTGAATAGTAAAAATGAAAAGTGCAACCCCCTAATGAAGAAATAGAAAATGAAGGAAGAGAGGAAGGGGGGGAAGAGAGAGAAAGGAAGAGAGATAACTACTCAGATGGAAACAAATCCTGGATGATTTTGCTTCACTCTCAGGTGAAATTTTGTTGAGTATCCCTGGGAAGATATACACTCCATTTAAATTTCTACTATATCGAGCTGCCACAGGTGAAAAATTCTCATTCTAGGGAATGTGAATGAAATTCAAGGACTTGATCTAATTATCCGAGATGGGATTGATGTTTTTTTCAATTCGTGAACCAAGAATGATGTTTCTCGATGGTGCTTGATATCACAACCCTTATCTTGGTAAGAGACTCTAGTGTGTCCTTGTTGAAAGAAAAGGTATCCCCAACTTCTTTCTAGACAATTTCTTCAAATGGATGTAACAATTCATCCACTAAGGTGTTTTCATTAATTACGGGCACTCCAAGCTTATGTATCTTAGTATTGACATCATCTTATATCTTAGAAGCATATTCCTCATTTGAATCCAACTCTACAGGACCATGACTTAGCATCTCATACCAGGTGAAAAGATTCATAGACCACACATGAGACAAGTATTTGGATGGATAATTGAATACCTTCTTGTCCACCAATATGTGAGAATGAGCTTTCCCCATTTCCATCACTAGTGGAAACACTTGATCCCAATGTTCCTTTTATTTCTCAATTTCATCTCTTGTCATTCTGACCTTTGTGGATGTTGCACTCATGTACTTGAACAATGAAATAATCTCAGAAACAACACCTTCCTTTTTCTTATAATCTTGTTTACATGAAGGTTATGTCTTTATAATAACAGGACCATTGCTCTGTGCAAAGCGGTGGTTACGTAATTGCCACCCAACAAAAATATGAAACAAACATCCACAAAATTTGAAAGGTTGTCTATTTCTCTTCTCCTCCATGACCTTTCCCATTCTCTAGTGCATGAGAGGACATGAGAAATGCTATAAATGCATGTTTGTAGATGAGAAAAAGGAATCGATGCATGGAATCAAGTGAGAAAGAAGTTCTTAGTGCTAGAATTGTGTTTTGTAGAAGAAAGGAGTGTTGAGGCAGAGCAAGCAAGTAATTGGGAGGAAGTGTGAGACATTATCTACTTCTCTTTCATACTTATTGTAAATTCTACACATATTATTTTGAATTGTCCAATAAAAGTGAGAAGAAAGAGAAATTGCCCTTCCCGACTGGTTTTTCCTCCTCTGGAGGTTTCTAGGATAAAAATTATTGGTGTTTATGAGCTTATATTATTTCCTTTCCTATAATTGTGGATTCTAAGCATAAGCAATATTTATTCACTAGCTATCTCTGTCATTTTCTAATAGAAAGTAGATCATCAGTGTTAATTTGTGATTTTGTGGATAATTCCAAAGATGAAGAGTTTACAAATCATTTTGGTATCAGAGCTAACAAGTATCTAGGATTGTGGTATTCGTTCTTGGATTTGTATGATAGTGACAAGATCTAAAGGTGAAGAGGATTTACCTTGCGATCCAGAAATTTCTACAAAGAAGTGGAAACAGAGAATTCTGGGACAAATGCAGGAAGAGAAATTGGTCTATAGAATCAAGATGCTGGAAACCATGATGGATATGATGTTTAGAAGGAAAGAATAACTTGCATATTTGCATAAGACAACTTCTGTCAAGCAAGACTCCATGGACTCGAGTGGTTTGAGTCTTGAATGAAAAGTTTGGCATATGGAAGAGCCACCATGAGGAAGATTATGGGGAAGAGCATGAAGAAGAGACTTAAAATGCAAGAGAAAAGGTAAAATCTAAACATACTCCTTTTAAAGTTAAGACAAAAGTTTAGATTAAAATATTTGAAGGACAAGTAGATGTAGAGTTGTTTGATAAATGGATAAAACAATTAGAATTCTACTTTAGCATCCATAATGTCCTTTGAGGAACAAAGGATCACCTTTGCACATCTCAAAATGGAGGGACACGCTCGGTTTGGTGGGAAACCCATCTAACCACTTATGAAAAGAAGAAGCGTCTTATTGTGAAATATTGACAAGAATTTAAAGAATTGATTAGAGATAACTTCTATCCTATTGGCCACAAGACCGACCAAATGATTAAAGGGCGATATTTTAGACAAGGCTTTGGTCAAAGTGTTCGGGACTATACTACAGAGTTTTGAGAGCGAGGTCATGTTGCTAAACATGGAATTGGAGGATGAGGATATTCGACAAAGTACTTAGGAGGAATTCACACTCACCTTCAAAGAAAATCCATCTCAACAAATCCCAAAGATCTCAACAAGGCGTGTGTGTAGGCATACTACATAGATGATGAAAAGAAGTAAGGAGAAGCTGAGAAAAGGGCAAAGAAGTCGACAAATTAGTAGAAAAAAGAGTATGGGAAAACAAGTAACAAGGGTAAGTGGAAAGGGAAAGGTAAACAAGCTACCACTACTTTAAATACTTTTAAATATCCCAAGATTTTTTACAATAAGCGTGCTGTGATATCAATGGTCATACTGACGCTACATGTTGGAAATTGCATCCAGAGTTACATCTAAAGAACTAAACCAAGGACTCAAAGAAGTCCATGATAGTTGTTAAAACATAAGGGGAGGTGGAAATTGAAGATGAATTTGATGTATACAAAAGGCTTGGATGCACGGCCACTAAAATGGACAGCCATGAAAAGGAGATGATTATACTATTCCAAATCAAAATCTAGATCAAGAGAACTAAGGTAAATGCTTTGGTTGATACCAGTTCTCAGTCTAACTTGATTTCTGAAGTAGTTGTAAAGAAGCTTGGTCTTGAGACTTACGAGCATCCACACCCTTATCCTTTGGGTTGGGTGAAGAAGGGTGTTGAAATTTAGGTAACAAGAAGATGTAAGGTCAATTTTGGGATAAATTCCTAGTATATTGATGTTTTGGAAGCTGACGTTATTCCACTTGATGCTTTTGATGTTGTATTCGGGAGTCCTTACTTGTATATTAGGGATGCTATATTTATGAGAAGGGAAAATTGGTACAGATGGGTCAAGGATGGGATCAACTACAACATCCGGGCACACTAGCGTAAGACACGGGTTACTATGGTGAGTGCTAACCAAGAAAAATGACTTATTTAGGAAAATCATAATCAATTTTGTTTACTTTTGTTAAAGGATAAACAAGATGGGGTAGAAGTTTTAGAGATTTCTAGTTAGGGAAAGCATGATTTAGATAGTATTATTCAGTCTTTTCAGGAAGTATTTCGGGCTCTATGTGGGTTAGCACCAAAACTAGAAGTAGAGCATGAGATTCAACTATTAATGAGTCCCATCTACCGAACATCGGGTTATATAGGCAATCCTTGCTTGAGAGTACTAAAGTAAAGAAACCACTCCAGAACTAATAGACCGGGTGATACGTCCAAGCACCTCACCATGTGGTTCTCCTATTGTGATGGAGCCAAAGACTGATGGTTCTTGGAGAATGTGCATCGACTACCGGATTTGAACAAGATCACTATAAAGAATAGATATCCACTTCCCGCATAGATGATATCTTGAACCAGCTTTAGCATGCCAAAATTTTCATGAAGTTGGATCTCAAGTCTGGTTATCACCAAGTCAGAATGAAGGAGGAGGATATATGGAAGACTTCAAGACAAAACAAGGTTTGTATGAATGGTTAGTACTTCCTTTTGGGTTATGCAATGCACCCACTACATTTATGAGATTGATGAATGATGTATTATGGGATTTCATAGATTCATGTTTCATTTTTTATCTAGATGATATCTTGATTTTTAGTGCCACATGGGAGGAACATGTACCTCATTTACAACAAGTCTTGCAAGTTCTCAGGGAGAAACAACTACTTTGTAATATGAAGAAATGTGAATTTTCCAAAACAGCTACTTGTCTATCTTAGGCACATGGTTGGAGGAGAAGAGCTATGAGTGGATCCAAAGAAGGTGGAAGCCATCATCAGTTGGTTAACACCAATAGGATCCATAGAGACTAGGAGTTTTTTGGGAGCAATACAGTACATGTAGAAGTTCATTCTAGGCTTCTCCGTAATTACAGCACCTCTACACACGGTGGCCACAAAGAGTAAGGGTTTTAACTAGGGTAAGGAACAAGACAAATCCTTTGAGTTATTGAAATACAAGATTAGTCATGCTCTAGTACTTTCTCTTCCTAATTTTTAGCAGCCTTTGAAGTAGAGATAGATGTCAGTGATTACACTATTAGCGCAAAGTGATCTTTGCTTCAAAGAGGTAACCCGTATGCTATCATTCGAAAATTTCACTTCAATAGTTAAAGGATATTCAGTATATGATAAGGAAATGTATGCACTAGTTCAGAAATTAAAAATGGAAGCATTATTTGTTGGGTAAAGAAAATATTGTGCACACTGACCACAAACCTCTCCAATATTTACAAGCACAAGTCTAAATTATAGTAGGAAAGGCACTACAAATGGATGGGTTTCCTTCTGATTCCATCCCGGTGCTCAAATACAACAAGGGTAGTAAAATTTGGTGGCAGACATGTTGTCTAGGCATTTAATTAATCTAATTAAATTAATTCATTATCCTCACCATATTTATTATTTAAATATCTTAATTTAGATAATATCCACACATACACCTCACCTAGACACCTCATCAAGCCAACTCACCCTAAGACCTATTCTTAGTAAGTTGCCATAACTAACTAAGACTTACCCAAACCCTAAAAATCAATGCCTACATTCTCTCTAACCACATTCCCACATGCATACAAGATGCTTCCAGTCTAATCCATGGGTTAATGACATGAGATCCCAGAAAATCAAGAGGATCTCCCTAGTTTAGTAAACCTAGGAAATCCCACCTTGACCTGACGCCGGTTACCCTAACCGTCACCGGTTAAGTAGGAACCATCATTGGTCACCTTTTAACCCCCAAAACAACCTTATTTTGAAGGTTGGAAGAAGGTTGGAAAACATTGGGAACATTCTGAGAGATATCACATCTTCTGAGAATGAATTTCAGTGAGAACACACATGCAAGGAAGGAGATCAAGCATTTTCTCCTGCCCAGCCATCCAACAATCACCCCAGCAAGGAGTTGATCCAATCAGGAAAGAAGGAGAGCACATGCAGCCCATGCAGGAGCTTTCCAACATTTGGTGATCCTCAGCAAAAGCATTTAAACCCTTACCAGCACCTTCACTTATCACTCACAGGCACCCAGGACTAGAATCCAAGTAAGTGGAACATTATACTCCTCTGGTTCATTTCATTTCATCATTATATTATCACCCTTTGTTCTCTTGGCCATCCACAGACCTCCGTTAATACTCACCCCTCCATATACCCATTAAAACCTCACCAAATCCCTCCCAAACCACCTAATACCTCATTCGACCAACCAAAGTCCTTTGTGCAATCACAAAGGAGACCCAAAACCCATTCTGTGGCATTCCCAGTTTTCCACAGTAACCGGCACCGGTTACACCCAACCACCGTTGGTCACCCTTAACGGCATCGGTCTCTGTATTTTCCCATACAACCTAGAACAGTGACCTATCCACCTAATTCCACATCACCCTTATTCACTGTGATCTGCCTGAGACCTCTGTCAGACCTACAGAGACCCAGAACCAATTACTTGACCTTCGGATCTTATTTTAACTTAGCCTATTAGATTAGATCTTTCTTATTGTGTTTTAAGTGAGATACCTAAATCATTTCAAATTACAATAGGATTTATTTTACTACCCACATTAAATTGTTTTAAACAGTGGATTGACAGCCATCTAGGAGTATCACACTTCCCGGATCTAGCACACGCTAGGCTAGTTCACTACACATATTGTTTAACTCTTTTTGGTGGTCTTGCTTTCCATTACATGTAGTTCCTCCTAGCCAAAAGGAAGCTCTCATGATCAGCTGTGGATTCAGAAGTCATGCATTGCAACAACCCATCAACCAACATTTGAACAGGTATTCCTCCTATGCCCATTACCCTATCTATTTCATCAATATTTCAAAGAAATGTCTAAGAATCAGGTGAAACATTTTGGCATGCTCGGTGGGACCCATCCAGGTTCCTTGCATTTTATTCATTCCTAGGAAAATTTGTGTGTTTGTTTCCCTTCTGAAAAGCATACACATTAATTTTCTTCCTTGGTAACCTTCTTTTTCTTTCTATTTTCTCTAAAAGAAACCTTTCTTTTGGTGTAATTAAAAAGAACCATTTCTTTTGTTTTTCTACATTTTAGTGAAAGAGCATCCCTCTTCCTCTTCATCTATTTGTGTCATCCAACTTCACATTTTGATTTGGGCTTAAAATAAGTGCATTGCATTCTGATTTATCACATTAGCTCACATTAATTATGGGAAACCTATATGTTGGAAGTCATTCCCAGCTGATGGTTGACAAACAAATGAATCATAGAAATCACATCTCTCTCTCTCTCTCTCGAGTCTTGCCACATTACACAAAATTCAAAACAAATACATATTCTTAAACAACATCTTTCCTGGGAATGCCTGACAATGATCGCACTGATATGAGGATTGGCAGGTACTCCCCAACTTGCTGCTCTATCGAGTCATACTTTGAGTGAAGCCACCCCCGCCATAACATACCGAAACCTCACCTTTTAGATCTCCTTCTTTGTAGGAAGCCATCCTCACCAAAAAATCTCTATTCTACAGTTCATGAGTCAGTCCTTAAATAGCATAAGCTAAACAAACATAATAGAAAAGGCACTCTTAGGATCACATTTTTCTTAGTGTTTCTTCTTGGCTTGCATTTTGAGGTGAGAGGTCATGTTCTTCATTTTTCTTGCTCATCCTTGCATGCTCCTCATCATAGTTGGTGTATTTCAGCTTCACCTGAGTGTGCTGGACCATATTCTCATCATTCTCAGAATTTTGGGTTTGATTCCTCATCAGATTTTAATTCACAACCACTTTTCTTTCATCACTATTTCAATTTCCATAAGTGACCGGTAATAGGTGTCAGTCTGACCAGCCATCATCGGTTACCTCTCGATCGTCATCGGTTATACCCAACCAGCGTCGGTTCTAGGTCCTTTTGTTAACCTACCCAAAAGGGACATTTTATTCATCTTCTTCCACTTTTTACAGTCCCTATCACTGCTATCATTCCCATTGACGTTGTAAAACTCATCAGATTTGGCATACCTATCAAATTTGGCCTTATACCCTTGTTTTGACTCACTGTCCATTTTCCCACAATGACCGGGCCACGTGGTTACCAGAATAATCGTCGGTTTACCCTAACCGGCATCGGTTAGCTTGTGTCACTTTCCAACAAACATTTTACACCTAATCCACTTTTTACCACCTATTTCACCTGTCCCTATTATTTTTCTATGTCATTTATAGAGAAGTGGCCCAACCGATCAGTACTGGTTCACATGGTGCTGACTTGAAGACAAGCAAGCACACTCGTATTCCACGCTAGTTGTCAACCACTCCCACCTAGTCCTTCACCACCTTCCATTTTATCACTAGCCATGGATCCCATCCAGCCTATCACTATCACCACTAGAGATGAGGAGTTCACACGAATCCTTGACCAAAACCCTAGCCGCCTTGTAGTTTTACCTTTCCCACTCGTCCACTCGAGATGCCTCGGGTCAGTTGATATACGACATGCCCGTATCTATCCCCGGCTCTCATTCCCACTCCTACCTCAGCCCCATCTGGTTCCACGCTACCTACCTCCACCTTACCCCCAGTCATTTTGTAGCTAGGTCCTATACCCATTATGAATGCCACATCTGTTTGTTACCTCCATTGCACCCACCACATCCACCATACCTTCAACAACTACCCAAAACGTAACCACATCCACCCCTAATGTCTCACATATACCCATAGCTACATTACCACCTCTCGGTGTTGGTGACCCCTACCCTTTTCAGAATGTGGTCCTTTCCATTCCACAATCGTTAGCCCCATTTCCACTAGGGTTACCATGACCCTTCCACCTCCATATACATACTATCAACAACCTCTCGTTTCATCTATTATTCACTCTAGGTATACCCCTATTTCACTACCTTCTTCTCAATCAACCTACATGGAAAGCACCATATACTAGAGTGCCATCCCCGTTATATGCCCAAAACCAACCCTCTCATGCTACAAGAGGCACCCAATCATCGTAACCTACCAACGACCTAATCAAATTAATGATGGACAAGATGTAGACATTGGAGGCATCGGTTTCCGCCTCCCACAACACTCTCACCTATGATGAGATTTGCAATGAGCCCATCCACCCATCCATTCCTATTCGTCCATATCCCGTGCATTGGGAGATGCCTAAATTCAACCATTTCAACAGCAAGGAAGACCCACAACAACATTTGCGGTCATTCAAACATGGGTGCTACCTAATCCCACGATGATGCTTTGCTCCTGAGAACCTTTCCCATGTCTCTGACTGGACCTGCATTAGATTGGTATAGTGGGTTACCTAGACACTCTATATTCTCATTCAATTAGGTAGCCCAAGCCTTCTTGGATCACTTCTCCATCAATATCATCAAGAAGGTTACCATGACCAACCTATACTCCACGTGTCAGTATGAGGATGACAAATCTATCACAGATTTTTTGTCACTCACTGGCATAGCTTGATTAATCAACTCACCTTCCAACTACCACAAACAGAACTCATTGAGCTCTTCACACGGGCTTGTGCTAGACATATCTCACCAACCCTATAGGTCCAAACCTTCAAACATTTGATGAAGCATTCACCATGGCACGAAAGTTAGAGATTTGGGCCATCAAGAGAAGAAAATCCAATTACGCAATAAGAATTTGGCATTCAAGTCGAATGATACCTCTTCTTCTTCCAAACCACAAAACAATTATTCAAAAGCTAAAGGCACCACTAACACAGTGGTACTCAAAGGCCGGCCCACTCATCCATCAAATAAGCTACCCCCTCATCTAATCTCTCACCCGTCTAGACTTTTCAATTCAGACGAGAACAATGGAAATACACCCCAATTGGGGAACCTTACTCTTTTGTCTTAGAAAATCTTATCAAAGCCAGAGCCATCACCCTTCCACCTATAAAACCACACACTAGTTTTGACCCTGCTCACCCCATGCCCGCATGGTATAAAGAACATGACTTCTGTAACTATCATCGAGTAAAGGGTCATAGTGATGGAAATTGCATCACTTTCAAAAATATTGTCCAAGAGATGCTCGAGAAAGGTGAGTTAACCATGGATAATCCTAATGCACCTGCCAACCAAAACCTACACATCTTCAAGAAACCATTTCCTAATCATGCCCCTTCGATCAAACCGGTGAGGCCTCAACTCATGATACTCATACCCACGAGGTCCACGCTATTTTTAGTGATGCACTTGTTGCTTCCCAATTACCCCATATTCCATCCATAGAGGAGATTCTAGCTCGAAATCCTCCTTCCACATTAGAACCAACCTCCTATTTGTTCCTTCACCCATAGAGGAACACCTTTCACCTCCTTCCTCACCTATGGAGGAGTCTTCCGCTAACATGAGACCATTTCACCTTTGGCTTCTCCACCTCAGAGAACCGATACCCACAATACTTCTTCAGTCCATGGAGGATACTTATTTACCTCCTCCACCCACAGAGGAGCTCCCATCATCTCTCCCCCTATCACAGACCTAGTTGAGATACCCTTACCTCTTGGTGAGCATTCTCCATCAGCTACCAAATCCCCACGGACCTGGACCTACTTTGCTCTCTCTTACCCACAGAAGCTAAAGCTAGCCAATTCCCCATCTCTAAGACACATTTTATGGGAATTTCCATTAGGTCCTCATCAATTCCACCTATAGATGTGTCATTCTCATGTTTGGCCGATCACTTAGATCATGTGGATAGGGCCTTACTTTGGGGGTGCCTTTTGCTTCTATCTCAACATAGATGTAGATGTCACTTGTTGATACCTCCACTATCTACCCAAAACTATTTTGACCAATCAAAATGAATATGACCACCTCTATCACCATTCCTTCCATGACACCCATCATAACTCAACATACACCCTTACCCATAACCCAAACTACATCTAAACCCAAACCCACACCTACAATCATCTTCCTCGACTAAACCTATTACCACCTTAGGGGTCACCCCAACCACCAACCTTACTCATCCACCTATCAAACTGGATTTAGCTACATCCTCCAAAGTCAACACCACACCTACTCCAACACCCAAACAAAAGAACCAAACCCATAGAACTCATACCCCAGCTTTTCCAATCACACCTTACCTTCACCCTTCCATCCATCTTAGGACCTCAACCTCCTAACATGGTTAAGAAACCTCACCCATCATTAAACCAAAAACACAACAGCCCATCCCTTCCTCGCAAACCTCTAACCTACCAAGCACCCAACATGACTTACACCCACACCTGCAACATCTTTACCACCCATACCTCCAATACTCTCCACAACTTCTTCACTACCCACTACACTTTAGTCTTTATCTCTCACACCCCCGCACACGACCCACATCATCTACCTTCACAGCACCTCCATTATCCCCTGGGTAACTCATCCTCTTCCCCCATCTACTTTTCCTTCTAGACCTCATACACCCATATCACCTTTACCCAAGAAGGTGCAACCCAAAAAAAAACTTGTTACCCTCCAATAAGATAGTCAAAACAACCACACACCCTCCTGCTCATTCATCTACCATACCCTAACCTAAACAAACACGACCGACACCCAAGACCACGCCAACACCCAAAACCATAGCTCAACCTATTCCCCTCCTATGAGGACTATTCATCAACAATCAATCGTACCTACACCCAAACCCACTTTCACCTCTCATTGTGACCCACTAGAGGTCCTATGCCAAAATTTTAACCAACCTCCTTGAGACTTATGTCATTACATTACCGCCGCTCAGACCTTATGACCCCCTCAAACCCAAGCCAAAAGGGTTTGATGACACTAAAATTTTGCCTACCATCGTGTGCCAGGGCATGATGTGGAGAACTACAAGGCTTTGAAAACTATCCTTATCCAGTTGTGTCCTCGAAGCCAACTTTGATGATGACGACCTTCTCGATGAGGACCCTGCTTCACCAACACCCATTCCCACACTGTCCACTCAACAACCACAACCTCCACCCCCACAACTCCTCGAACCACCTCCAAGATTTGAAATTAACATGGTTCACATCAGAAGAACTTTTGCCACACCACCACCCAAATGTCATTGCACCCAGCTCACCTCACAAGGTTTTTCTCCTCCGGTAGGTTTTTTCCCATCGTGTCATTATACCACTCACCCTACACCTTCTCCATTTGCCAACTCCCCTCATATCAACATGATACATGTCACTACCCATGCTCAGAAGGATAAAGGTAAAGAAAAGGTGACTGACCCACCAACCAATCCTATACCCAACATACCATCTACACCCATGCCTAAAATCACTATTTGGCCCCACATACCCCATTTCTAATGGAGTCACACATCGCACCATGCTCAAACAATTACACCAATCTCCCCTCAAAATGTCCTTATATGACCTCATCCAAACCTCGAATCCCATCGCCAAGCTCTCATGGAGGTTCTTCAATCTATTGAGGTTTTACCCAATGACCCTACACCCGTCGCCTCCATCATCACACCCCATCATGTAGCCTCTCTCACCAAATTACCACCTTTATCCACACCTCCACCTACTCACCAAGTAGCCTCCCTTAGCTTTTCAGAGGAAGAGATCACGCCACACCAAAATGATGACCTGGACCCAACCCTCTTCATCTCTATCCACATCGATGACATACGGGTATGACGTGTGATGATTGATGGGGGTGCTAGCATTAACATCATTTCATCCCATGCATTCACTCAAATGTGCATACCTGACAATTACATGCATAAACATCCTATCATGTTGCATTCATTCAATGATGTTATCACCTCCACATTAGGCACTATCATCCTCCACATTTGCGTGGGCCCCCACACTATCCCAAAATTATTCTATGTCTTGGAGGGGGAGTTTCAATATAACTTGTTGCTTGGTAGACCCTGGATTCATGTCATGGGTTGCGTTCCTTCCACTTTGCATCATTGTGTAAAGTTTGAGCATGAAGGCACACCTATACTATCCCAGCTGATCCATCACCTTTTAAAACATGCAACATGCTCTACCAACCCAATGATGTGCTCATACCTATTAAAGTGTCTACCTCTGTGACCACCACCACTTTGTCTACACCTCCGCTTACCAGTACAGTCGCTACCTCAACCACACATACCTCCTCCATTCCTACCGCTGCCACAACCTCCACGGCTGACCCATCAGCCTCCCAATCCATTAACTCCACCTCCGCATCAACTTCTAACACCTCATCCATTCCAGCTACCTACATACCAACCACCGATCCCTTAGAAGGTGTTTTTCAATGCCTCACTCTGGGGGAGTACCGCCTATATAGTGTCAACACATTCCTTACTCCACAAGAGTACGGAAGTCTTCACCAACACCCCCACTATGATCACCACATAGGAGAATGCCTCCTTTATGGTCCTCCTCACCTTCGTACCAGTCTCACCTATGGGGGACTTGATACTACCACTTACACACCCGAACCACCATCACAAACCCACCCATTTTCCACTGACTTCCAATCTCTCACCAATCACCATTTTTCCCACACCTTCCTGCACCGATGTGTGCATGGAAGGGTTTTGGTTTTGGATTTTATGAGCAAGGCTGCCATACCATTATTCCATGCACCACTGTAAACATAATGACCGTAGTGGTATCAGATTTCTGAACCACCTACCAAACAGGCCCGCATTGAACTCATCAAGGACATCAGCCCTTCTCCACCTTCTTCACCCACTCCACCTTCATCACCACCATCACCGACGGAGTCGATGGATCTAGAATCTATCCCTCCTAACTTTTTTTTTTCATAAACACCATTTCCTTGGGGCCTTTGACTTATCAACATGAGGGTGAGGCCCTTCCACTCTTCCCTTCTTGTATCCTGAAATGATCGATGATGATACACCTTCAATTAACGTCGTTCAATGTCAGGATGATGAATCTATACTCACCTACCTTGGTGCAGAAGACTCATATATTCATCGGTCATTACCCTTTGAGACACAAACCATGTTGAATGAATCGACTATCGAGATCAACATTCACACTCAGGATGACCCGCACATCCTAAAGATTGGCCAATCTTTGGATGTTTTGCCAACAAGAAGCCATCACTTCTTTTCTCAAAGATCATAACCACGCTTTCACTTGGTCTTACGTAGACATGCCCGATATTGACCCCACCATAGTGGTCCACAATATCGTAACCATTCCCGATGCCAAACCCATCAAACAAAAGCTGAGGAAAATGCACCCTCGCATTGCCCTTCTCGTCAAAGAAGAACTTCAACACCTTCTTTCTATTTCCTTCATCTTACCCATTGATTATCCTCGTTGGATTTCTAACATTGTCCCTATCACTAAGGTGACAGGGGACTCACATTTGCATGACTTCCATGACCTCAACCTAGCATGCCCGAAAGATGACTTTCCCTTACCCGGTATTGATCAACTGGTTGACCTTACCGCTGGTCATGAGATGCTATCACTCATGGATGGCTTCTCGGGTTATAACCAAATCTTGCTTTCCCTAGAAGATCAACACAAAACCGCATTCATCACCCCTTGGGGGACCTTCTACTACCGAGTCATGCCTTTTGGCCTTAAAAATGTTGGTGCCACATATCAGCGGGCTATGACTTACATCTTCCATGATATCATGCATCGTATATTGGAAGATTACGTGGATGATCTCTTGGCCAAATCTAAATGCCACTCCGAGCACCTTGCCATCCTCAAAACCATTTTTGACCACCTCATTAAATATTTGCATTCACCTTCAGCCAAAGAAGTGTGTCTTCGTGGTCCTCTCAGGAAAGCTCTGGGATTTATCATTTCCTACGTGGTATAGAAGTTGACCCTGCTAAAGTCAAGGCCATTCTAGAAATGCCTCCACCCACTAACCTTAAACAACTCCGTAGCTTGCAAGGTAAGTTGTAGTCTATTCACCATTTCATTTCACAATTATCTTGATTGGTGCCAACCATTTCATCATCTACTCAAGAAGGATGTCTCCTTTAAATGGGATGATGACTATGCCACAAAGATTTTGAGGCCCTAAAACAATACCTTCTCCAACCACCCGTACTCATTCCACCTAAAGATGATCAACCTTTTTACCTTTACATATCAGCTACCGATCACTCCTTGGGAGCCATGCTCGCTCATCGCGATGAACAACATAGGGAGCAGGTGGTTTATTATATAAGCCATACTCTTTTGGATTACGAAACCTGATACACCCATCCCAAAAACTTTGCTTAGCCTTAGTTTTCATTGCCACTAAACTCCATCATTACCTACTCAACCACAAAACCTATGTTGTGACCAACACCGACCCCTTACACTTCATGTATGCCAAACCTTATCAAAATCAGCATGCCGCTTCGATGGCTTATGCTTTTAGTGGACCTCGACCTCAAATTCATTCATCAAAATTCCATCAAGGGCCAAGCTATCACGACCAATTGGCCGATGCACCTATTTCGGGGATCAACCCTCTAATTTTGACTTTCAGATGAGTCAATTGCTACCCTTTCCTTGGACAAACCCCTTACCAAATGACACTCTTCTTTGATGGTTCAAAGTGTCAGCATGGGGGTGGGGCTGGTGTTATCCTCATTCCACTTGATGGTGAGCCCATGCCTTTGTCTTTCAAACTCGATTTTGAATGCACAAACAATATCACCGAATACAAAGCACTCGTATTAGGTCTCCAAGCCACCTATGCCCTAGATGTCAAATCAATCAACATCTTTGGTGATTCTCAATTGGTCAGTAAACCAAGTCAATGGTATATACCAATGTTGTAATGAGATGCTTCAAAAGTATAAACATCATGTAGACATACTTTTGACCACCTTTGACCATTACACCCTTCAAACCATCCCATGTTCAACCAACAAATTTATAGATACCATGGCTTGCTTGGCTTCCCAAATACCACTTCACCCACCGATTCTAAAATCTTTGTCACCATACAATGACTCCAATCACCTTCTTCTTTCTACCTCACATGATGTTTACTCTATCAGAACCGCTACCCTGACCGAGTGACCTTTGGTACAAACAATACTTTGACTATCTTTCTCTCTCCATCTTACCTCCTGATCTCACCCGTAATGGACAATGTGCCTTCCTTAAAAAGGTCTCGTTATGTCATCATCTTGGGGGCCTCCTCTATAAGCATGGATTTGATGGTATTCTCTTACGATGCCTCACGAGTTCTGAAATTCCTTATACCATTAAGGAAGTTCATGATGGCATATGTGGAGGTCACTTTAGTGGCCTTGTTGTTGCTAAGCGTATTCTTCACCTAGGCTATTACTAGCCGACCCTTAACTATGATTGTTGTGACTACATCAAACGTTGTGTAAAATGCCAACAACATGCCAATCTTCATCATACACCTAGTCATGCCTTACAGGTCACCCGTGACCTTTGGCCCTTCTCTCAATGGGGTTTGGATCTTGTCGGAGAGATCAATCCCCATTCTTCCCAACGACATCAATGGATCATCACCGCTACCGAATACTACACAAAATGGGTGGAAGCCATACCACTCATCTCCATGAAAGTTGAGAAAATATGTGAGTTCATCAATCATCACATCATTTTTGCTTTGGTGTTCCTCATCGCCTCATCACTGATAATGGAAAACAATTCAAAAACAAAACATTGCAAAAACTTTGTCGATGCCTTTGGCATTAGCTAAGTTTCTCATCACCTTATTACCCATAGACCAACGGCCAAGCTGAATCCACTAACAAAACCTTAAACAAAATTCTCATGAAAGTGGTTAACGATACTGGGAAGGATTGGCATACGCACATTCCTTTTTCCCTATGGGCATACCGCACTAGTATTCACACTTCCACTACCGCCACACCATTTTCTCTGGTCTATGGTACCGAGGTGGTTTTACCTCTCAAAGTCTAAGATTCCCTCACTCCGCATTTCTCTCCATGACATGCTTAATGATGATGACTTTTGTCAAGACCATTTAGCACAACTAGAGTTATTAGATGAACGTCATCTTAACGCTCTTGACCACCTTCAAGTTTACCAAAAATGTATCAAACGTGCCTATGAAAAGCATGTCCATGAATGAACCTTCCAAGTTGGTGACCTCATCCTGAAAGAAAATCAACACGTAACCAAAGTAGAAAAAAAAGTAAACGGGAAATTTTTGCTCCTAATTGGCTTGGACCATACATCGTGACTCATACTTATGGATCATGTGCTTATCGTTTATCTTCACGATGGTAAACCCAAACCTGAGCCCCTTAACGCCTTGCATCTTTGACCATTCTATTGTTGACTTTTAGTCCTACCTCACCTTTTGTCTCTTTCCATGCTCGTCCCTTGAGTGCTATCCACTTCATACACCTTACCAATGATTAAACAAGAATCATGTGAGTACCGTCACTTGTTATCTTCTCTTGAATATGTGTACCACGGCGCTGCTACACATAGCATGATTCTCATGGATACTTTTCATCTACCTTTAGATGAGATCCCATGGTCATTTCACCCTACCTTTTGAACAAGAGTCTTATTCTTCACCTTGGTCTTGTCCATGACTTCAAATCCTCACATGGGACCCAACTCCTTGAGTCAAACTTCTAATATAAAAGATGACTCCCTCAAAAGGACATCTTCCTCTCGACAATTCTGCTATAAATAGACTTCTCCCTCGAAGGACAACTATGTAAAGCCCAAAAAAAAAAAACAAAAAAAAAAGAGAGAATTTGAAGCTTCGCATCGATCAGCTTCGTGAAGACCTCAAGGAGTTAAATTTTCTTCATCCCATATAGACTTCCCACATCGATCAGTCTATCTCAAATACAAGTCAAAATAGAAAACTTTTTAGTCATGGACTTCCCATTGTGACCTCGGATCTCTTGCCCAAAGAGCATGCTACCTCATACCATATAACAAATCAACCACCTTTCACCCTTCTCACCATTCCCACTCCCATTTCCTACTACCTCAAGGGACCTCTAAAACCAAGACATTTGGTGATCATGTGACTACTTTTCACCGTAGAACAATCAATCATGCAATGTCTTTAGGGTCTTACGTTCATCACCTCCTCCAAGGTATGATCTACTCGGTATGATCCTAACCAATCAGGTGGCTTTATTGCCCCCTCTTATCTTTTAACCATTTTTATTATGTTTTGATTACCTTACACAAGACTTGGTCCTCAACGCTTACCTTTGGGGTAATCTTCTTCTTCTTTCACCACAATCAACCTCACCTACATCACTTTACCTATAACCCACCCACACCTAACAGACCTAAAACCCACACCATGCCTAAAACCTACTAACTCATTTTCATACCTCATCATATTCTTCCCTAGCTCATGGGAGAACTACATCGGCCTGAGGTCCCTTTTCATTGGGACTATGTAGGCAACACTCCGAGGGCATGGGGCCCTTGGAGGTTAGCTCGGCCACTCTCTACCCTAAATAATTCATCTTTTATCTTCCTAACATTACATCATACCCTCACTTAGTTTCCCTTTTATACCCAAAATTGGAAATTAAACCATATACATAACAATTGCTTCATATTTTAATCCTCATCACAACATACATTTATTATGCCTACCATTTCTCTATCATCATTATGCATAGATTATACCACATCTCACATATGACCCATATTATCATTCATTACACAAAATAATAAATCACAACTTCCTTACTTTGAACACAACCTTTGAACACAACCATGCCTAAGACCTTGACTCAACCATGCCTAATCCAACCCAACCTATGACTCGAAACCATGCCTAAGACCTTGACTCAACCATGCCTAACAAACCGACTCAACCATGCCATGACCTAACTCGAACCATGCCTAAACCAACTGACTCATCCATGCCTAAACCAACCTGACTCAACCATGCTAATCCAACCTGACTCGATCCATGCTTAAGACCCGACATCAATCCATACCAAAGACTCCGACTCAATCCATCAACCTAAGTCTCACTCGATCCATGCCTAAACCAACATGACTCCATCATGCCTAACTCACCTAATTTCCATCCATATCAAAACAACAAATCAAAAATCTCATCAACGCACCAATAAATCGAAAGTCTCATCAAAACATCAACAAATCAAAAATCTCATCCGCAACCAAATCAAATCACTCACACTGATCCTGTGGACCCGCTTCTCACCAACCAATCACCCGTTGTTCACACTACCAACTCAATGATCCATAAAAAATGACACTTCTCTCTCTTTTGTCATTTTCAAATCGCAATATGATAAATGAATAATAAAAAACATGGATTTTTTGTTTTTATAACAAACTCGACCTAACCGATGCCAATTTTCCTTCACCAGCATCGGTCTCATGCCCTACCTTACTGTGGATGGTTTCCCTATACCAGTGTTGGTTACCCTTGACCGGCATTGGTCACCCTATCTAGCACAAAACCCAACATTTTACCCTATTCCCCCACCTATCCTTTTTTTTCCACACTCCCCTTTAACCTTTACCCACTGATTTACCTACCCCTTTACCTCGACTATTTACCTCACCCTCTGGACCTCATCATTGACCACATACCCTTGTCCTCCTTTGGGGACTCCTTATTTTACCCCTACCTTGGCCTTACCTATGCCGTGACCTAGATTTTGGCCCTGGACCATCGCTAGTGACCTGACCTCATGTGTTCAATATACCTTGTGGCACTGTTACTTGTGTTGATTGACCTAATGACCTTACCTAGCCTATTGCCGTGACCATTTATCCTAACCCTACCTTTGGTGTACCAAATATACCTAAATGTTCCTGCACCTAACCTACATTGTGTTTCTTGACCATATCCTACACCTTGGATACCGGAATCACTTCACCCTTGTTTGGATAAACCTATCGACCTTAGACGATGTAGAGTTTGCTTGCTCTTCAACTGGTAGCATGTTGTAGTTTATACGTGTGCATGTGCATTTGAATGTTACTACCTTTGACCCTGACCCATTACCTAGATTGCCCGCGTAGACCTTTAACCCTTTTCCCCATTAACCACCTTCCCCTTTCTCACATTTACCTTTTATCAAACCACTCACCGATTCTACCTTCTACCTCATCAGTTCTTGGTTTGAGGGGGATCACCTTCACCCACACATGGGGTAACCACATCTTATTTTTGTTAGCGTCACTTACCAATACAAGCTACGCAACAAAAAGGGGAAAAATGTAGAACTAAAATTAGGTCACACTCCCTTTTGTCCCTTGACAAATAAACACCTTCATCACATTCACCTAGCCATGGCCCCCTTCACCCCACTAATATTAATTTAATTAATCTAATTAAATTAATTCATTATCCTCACCATATTTATTATTTAAATATCTTAATTTAGATAATATCCACACATACACCTCACCTAGACACCTCATCAAGCCAACTCACCCTAAGACCTATTCTTAGTAGGTTGCCATAACTAACTAAGACTTACCCAAACCCTAAAAATCAATGCCTACATTCTCTCTAACCACATTCCCACATGCTTACAAGAAGCTTCTAGTCTAATCCGTGGGTTAATGACACGAGATCCGAGAAAATCAAGAGGATCTCCCTAGTTTAGTAAACCTAGGAAATCCCGCCTTGACCTATGCCGATTACCCTAACTAGTCAGTCATTTGGTTAAGCCGGAACCGCCATTGGTCACCTTTTAACCCCCAAAACAACCTTATTTTGAAGGTTAGCAGAAGGTTGGAAAACATTGGGAACATTCTGAGAGATATCGCATCTTCTGAGAATGAATTTCAGCGAGAACATGCATGCAAGGAAGGAGATCAAGCATTTTCTCCGCCTGACCATCCAAAGATTCACCCCCAAAGGATTTGATCCAATCGGCAAGAAGGAGAGCACATGCAACCCATGCGCAGAGCTTTCCCATGTTTGGTGATCCTCAGTAGCATTTAAACCCTTACCATCACCTTCACTTACTTACTCACTCACAGTACCAGGACTAGAATCCAAGTAAGTGGAACATTGTAATCCTCTGGTTCATTTCATTTCATCATTATATTGTCACCATTTGTTCTCTTGGCCATCCACTGACCTCCTGTAATACTCACCCCTTCATATACTCGTTAAAACCTCACCAAATCCCTCCCAAACCATCTAATACCTCATTCCGACTAACTAAAGTCCTTTGTCAATCACAAAGGAGACCCAAAACCCATTATGTGGCAATCCCAATTTTCCACAAGAATCGGCACCCGGTTACACCCAACTTCGCATTGGTCACCCTTAATCGACATTGATCTTTGTATTTTCCCATACAATCCAAAACAATGACCTATCCACCTAATTCTACATCACCCTTATTCACCCGTGATCTCGCCCGAGACATCCGCTCGGACTGTAGAGACCTAAAACTAGTTACTTAACCTTCGGATCTTATTTTAACTTAGCCTGTTAGATTAGATCTTTGTTATTGTGTTTTAAGTGAGATACCTAAATCATTTCAAATTACAATAGGAGTTATTTTACTACCCGCATTAAATTGTTGTAAACAGTGGACTGACAGCCTCAGGGAGTATCACACTTCTCGGATCTAGCACACGCTAGGCAGTTCACTGCACATATTGTTTAACTCTTTTTGGTGGTCTTGCTTTCTATTACAGGTAGTTCCTCCTAGCCAAAAGGAAGCTCTCACGATCAGCTGTGGATTCAGAAGTCATATGCACGCAACAACCCATCAACCAAAATTTGAACAAGTATTCCTCCTACCCCCGTTACCCTATCTGTTTTGTCAATATTTCAAAGAAACACTCTAAGAATCGGGAGAAACAGAGAGAAGCACATACCTCGAAAGTAGTGGGACATTTTGGTGTTGGTAAGACCCTATCCCACTTGCAAAGGTACGTGTATTGGCCCAATATGCAAGAAGAAGTATCAAAATTTATACGTGGATGTAAACTTTGTTGTACCAGCAAGCCTAAGACTAGGAAAGAGGGTTTGTATATGCCTTTGCTAGTACCTACTCGTCCACGGAGGACATTTCTGTGGATTTTGTAGGAGGATTACCTATGTCTAAACATGGCCATGACTATATCTATGTTGTTGTTGATATATTCAGTAAGATGTGTATTCTTATGGCATGTAAAAAGACAGTAAAAGCACATGAGGCAACAGATCTTTTCTTTGTTGATGTATGGGTGCATTTTGGTTTGCCAAAGTCTATTGTTTTTGATAGGGATTCCAGGTTCTTAGGGAAGTTTTAGACTAATTTGTGGGACAAGATGGATACCAAGTTATAGAGGAGCATAAATTTCCATCCACAAACAGATGGACAGACAGAGGTGGTGAACAAGACTTTGGTACAATTGATCAGAGGGTATAATAAAGCAAATACCCAAGGACTTGGGATGAGTCCTTAGCCTACATTCAAAGCATTCCTTTAACCAGAAGTACACACATCCGTTTGAAGCATACTTGGGATATCTACCTACAAATTTGTTGGACATAATAGTTAGGCGGTAGGATGAGGATGAGACATGAGACACGAGGTGAATAGATCAAACAAATTCATTGAGAGGATCTAGACAATCCATCTCAAAGTCAAAGAACAACTAGAGAAATATCAAGCCAAGTACAAAGCTAGGCACAATCAACATAGGTGGGAACATAAGCTTCATGTTGGAGATAGATTTTGGCTTTACTTGAGCAAGGAGAGACTATAAGGTCGAGCATGGAAGCTCAAGCCACTACGATATGGGCCCTTCACCATATTGGATCAAGTTGGAGAAAATGTTTTTCGACCTGATTTGTCGTCGTTTATGAGGATATACTTTGTAGTAAACTATGAGAAATTGCACCTATATGAGCCATCCATGCTAGATGAAGATGAAGGACTATGGTTACTACCTTCTATTGAGGATTGTGTCTTAGAATCACGAGGTGAATTAGAGGAGGATGTAGCGCGCGCGAAGGTTAGAGAGACTAGGAGGGTCCGCAGAGTCTTGGCAGATTGGGAAAACAAAGACACCAAGGCGGCCCGGTGGTACTCAAAGGAGCAAGTGAGGGAATTATGTCGTTATCTACTCCCCACTAAGATTTGTGGGACCAAAATCCTCCTAAGCACGGGAGGTGTGATCCATATGGATCCAAAAATGACTCTACTTCATCAGATCAGCCACTACGAAGAAGGAAAAATAATATACGGAGGTTGTGTCTTTATAGTAATAGATCGCCACTCTGTGTAGACTCGATTTGTTACAAACCGCCGCCAACCAGTGGTGGTGGTCCTAAGACTACCGATCTGCATTGGGTGGCGGTCCTAGCTCTTTCAGATAGAAAAAAATTGAAATGAACACCACATAATTTGAAAGGTTGTCTGTGTCTCTTCTCCTCCATGACCTTTCCCATTCTCCAGTGCACGGGAGGACATGAGAAAAGATATAAATACATGTTTGTAGAAGAGAACAAGGCATCAAAGCATGAAATCAAGTGAGAAAGAAGTTCTTAGTGCTGGAATTGTGTTTTGTAGAAGAAAGGAGTGTTGAGATAGAGCAAGAAAGTAATTGGGAGGAAGTGTGAGATATTATCTACTTCTCTTTCATACTTATTGTAAATTTTGTACTTATTGTTTTGAATTGGCCAATAAAAGTGGGAAGAAAGAGCAATTGCCCTTCCCGACTGGTTTTTCCTCCTCTGGAGGTTTCCAGGATAAAACTTGTTGGTGTTTATGAGTTTATATTCTTTCCTTTCCTACAATTGTGGATTCTAAGCATAAGAAAATTCATTCACTAGCTATCTCTATCATTTTCTAATAGAAAGTAGAACAATGTTAATTTGTGATTCTATGGATAATTCCAAAGTTGAAGAGTTTATAGATCACCGAAAGATGGACTAGATCAATTTCCCCTTGCTCCAAATCTACCATAGGGTCTTCTATTTTCCTATCTTTTGTTCAAGCTTTTGTAGTGAGGATACTTTGATTCCATTGCCTTTCGTTTCTAACATTCTCCCGAGCGAGCTGAGTTGGAAGGTTTCTCCATGAAGGTTTCTCATAGGAATTATGGGATGTTTTCCTTTGGATAGTTAGGAAGTTTCTTGATGCATTGAGGGAAGATCTCTTCCTTTTGAACCACTCTTTCGATCTTCTGATGACTCCTTCAGTCCACTCATTTATATCCCCTGACTTATGGATGCTCCAAGACACTTGTGGAAGGGGTGAGTCTTTCATTGTTTGATATTCTAGGTCATACATTTCCGTGCCATCATCTTTTATACCATCCTCATACCAATCAAACATGAATCTCCTCATTTTCCTAATTATCATCCTCGTATTATATTGTTCTATGAATTTGAAATCATCTGCATAATTCACCCAGAGTCTTCAATATGTGGAACATGATGCAAGTTGAGGAGGTGAAATTTTTCTAGATCACTTTGAATATCGAAGTCTACTCTTGGAGTGTATGAATATATGTTCATGGGAGAGAAGGTAGCTTCCACATTGGCATCTTTGTGGTTATGTTTTTAGGAGAAAAATCCCTAGAGAGATAGGGAAATCCACAATTTTATTCTTTCGATTTCTCAACTTACTATTAACATGAACAAGATTCCTACACAACTCAAACAACATGATCCTGTTGCTGAGATAGCATGGAAACTTTCATGGAGCAAGATCAAAACTAGACACTCGAGATGTAGGAAAATGTTAAAAATTGTATGAATAAGGACTCATACCTTTTGATTAGAGAAGAAACTTACGAAGACATCCTTGAGTGAGGGTTTCCTTCCAACAATCTGATGAAAAACATCGTGAACATCATTCACTCTTGAAAAATGTTGGTTACTTTCTTTCAACATCAAGTATGGATATTTTTCATGTGCAAGAGCCTTCTAAGAAATGGTTTTGGTGAGTTTCAAATCTCTTAATGGTCTCTTTCTTACAAGGTTGTAGACCAATTATGAAGTCATGCAAAACTTTTTGGAAGTTGACACTTGAAGCAGTTGGTGGTACAAGTTATCACTGATGATTTTCCCCAATATATCATTTGTCTGTCCTCGATGATGGTGAAGATAAAAAATTCCATCCAATCATGGAAATATTTTGTGGTTTCTTCTCCAATTAGGTGACTTAGGAGGATGATCACATCTAAGAAACCCTTGTGAAATTCACTTCGAGAGAGAGACTTTGGCATACGGGAGGGATTTCTACCCTACTTCAACCGTGAAACTAGCACAAGGCCTTAGAGGTAATAATTTATCTTGGACCACTACCTTGAAGTAAACTCTTTTGTGACGATGACCATGTTGTTTCAAAGCGGCTTTGCATATATAAAAAAATAGCCTTGGGAGTGAGTACGCTGTAATTGAGTTATCATCATCTCTTATGATTCGAGTATCTGGCTCATAATGGTGGGAACATGCCAATACCAACTCGATGATTTGAATGTACATGGGATGACCACCCATAACATACAACCTGCTTGAGTAGACTTTCTCTTTCACATGTTCCCTGGGTCCACCTAGCATCCTGTTCTTGAGATTCTCCATATCCATATGGGTAACATCATTGTCACCCACACCTGAGTATTATGATGAAAGAGATGATGTGGGCTCAAGACCAGTGAATTTTCACTTCATTCTTATGAAAATCAATAATATGATCTAAAACAAAGATGATGACAACTTTTTACACTCAAAACAAGAAAGTTCTATTTTTAGCAGTTAGGGTTCAGGAGCTGTTATTTTGGGAAATAATGCTTTTTTGACTTGGAGTCAATATTCAAAAAAACCCTAACATGCTAGGACCACTCTCACATATTTTGATTTGATGTCTTTGGACACTTTTTTATTTTTAGAAAGATGCTTTTTATTTTTGCTTTTTTGTGATTTTTTATTTTTTTGGTCTAAACTGTCTAGTTTGTCATCTCTCTTGGTTTATCAAGTTCATTGTCTCAAAAGGACTTGCTATTTTTGTAAATATTATATTTATAGTAAGTGAGGGCACAAATACTTAATATTTTTAGAAATTGCACCTTTACCACCTTGGATTGAGACAAAACCAACTTCACTCGAATAGGCTCACCTTTGGGGACCGCTTAATAGTTAAAAATTGAAAAAACGTGAACTAGGCAGAAATCTAGGGGTTGATGCCATTAAAATACCATAGAATTTTTCATTTTGTTGTTACCTACTTCTTAAGGGTGTGTGGGATGAGAGATGATTGAAAATATTTGTTGGTTTCGTTCATTGGGTTGGGAGATATGAATTTTTCTAGTTTTCGGGCATGGAGTCATTCTGCAAACTTTTGGCGTGGTGTGCACAAATTACCGATTTTTGGGTTTTTCTCCATATATTTTCATGAGGGCATGGGGAAAAAATGGGATGGAGATGAGTTTCAATGGTTTTCTAAAAACTTCTGGTAGTACCTCTCACACACGCTCATGGAAGGAAGAAAACAATGACAGTTAGAAAATTTAATAATTTTTGGTTTTTAAATCTTCTTGGGAGGGAGTGTAAATTTTTGTCTCAACTATACACTCACCTAAGCATGAAAAAAAAATGTGCCCTCACCTAAGCATGAAAAGTGGTGATCAATGATTGCTCGACAGAGGAGAGAGAAAAAGTGAGCAAAAAGCACTAGAGCGCTCGAGACTAGGTCACATAGAGAACTTAGGAAATGGATGGAATGGGGTGTATTTTTATCCCAAGGGATGGTAAATATGTGGTAGAAAAAAATTTCCCTCGTCTAGGAGTGACAAGTGGCAAAAATATATTTGATGAGGCATAGAGGAGAAGAAGAAGAAAAAGCCTGCAGAGCCTGTTGACATTTTTGCACATGTGTGAGAAAGGTCGGCGTGAAAGTTTTTGTTTCTCATATTGGAGGGGTAAATTTGATGGACCAAACTAAGGAAGAAAGGAAAAGTGAGTGTGGATTGTCAAAGTGATAGTTTAGAATTCCTATCATCTCCCTGAAATGCCTTTCCAATTTCATCATCTTTGTCGAGATTGTCCACCACCCTTCAAGAGCTTATTCAAGGTCCCGATCAAGACAGGGAAGGAAAGACAAGTTTAAAATGGAAATCCCAAAGCAAGCAGAGGGACAGATCTACATGTTAAAGAGTGAAGTGATTCATATTTTTGATTCGATTCATTTCAATTTCATGATTAAGAACGCATCTGTTATTCATTAAATTACTTGTAATTATATGTAAAGGTTTTATTTTACAAGATTTGGATGCTCTTTCTTAGTGCATTTAAAGATAAAGTAAAGATAAAACAGAAAAAATCTCGGTATAAAATGTTTGCATATATTCATAAGTGATTGTACATTTTCTCATGCAAGTTGTGAGAAGTAATCGAAGGAAAAGAATTCAAATGCATGAAAAGATGAAAATAAAAGAAGAGAAGGGACTGTCATTCCCGATGATGTGATCCCCTCTCGTGCAAAGAGGTCCAAATCGAATGGCAAAGTGAACTCGTGCTTACAACAAACACATAGGGGAGAGGACCCGGTTGTGGTGCGCAGGTCCATTAGTGGAGAGATAGTAGGTGAAAAGTCATTCACCTTTTTTTTAACATATTTTGAATGACATGTGAAGTTAATACAACCCAACTGTTTTCTCCCCTATCATTATTAATTAAACATGGAAGCATGAAATGTTGAATAAGACAGTTTTTAAATTGGTCAATATTCTCTTATTCATTGATAGAACTAAAAATATATATTAATTTATATACAAGTGTACAAAAACCAAGTCTATACAGTCAACTATTCATTAAGTAATATTTTCATTGTATGTACATCATATCTATTACAGTCACTTCAACAAGTCATTTCTCAAGACTTTCCAAACCAGATCTCAAATCCCATGCACTAGTTTTGATGTAAGAGTCTTCAATCCCAAGTAAACACCTGCATAACAATAAATGAAATTATGGTCAGTCTCACCTTTCAAAGTGTTTAAAAACTCAGTACCATATGAACAATAAATTGTGTAACCAGCTGCATAAAATAATAAAAATGACCAACTAAAATATTATCCATTGGATTAAATCCCAATAAATCTCAGCCATTTGATTGAACTTTCATAGTGAATCCATGTCAACTAACATCAACCAATCAGAATTTAGGATGATAGAATAAAAGCTGGAGGATGGATTACAATTCCATTTGTTCATGCAATTTTCATCTCTCAAAGTTGAAGAAGTGAGGAGCAGAGCAGTTCAGGTAAGACACTTATGAATTACAAACTATTTCATAATTCAAGCCCTCTATTTATTTTTTCAGTGTTTGCATATTGCAGCAGAGTTGTATATGGCAATTGCATTTGCTTTAAATTTTATGAAGTCTTTTCAACAAATCTAATTTGTGCATATCCTGCCATCATGGCATTCTATGAGACCAAAAACTACAGACTGAAATTTTGAGAAATTGGGATAAAACATATATTGAAGGTGGCGGTGCAATGTCGAGGTCAAGAATTTGGTGTTGCATCCATTGGTGGTGTTTTTACTCTATAAATTTTCCCTTCCATATTTCTAACGATTGGTAACAGCTTAGCTCTAAACTCTATAAATTTTCCCTTCCATATTTCTAACGACAATTCAGCAAAGGATTGGTTCCATCGAGTCACATTAGATTTTTTTGATGAAGGATTGGACAATAATGCTGCTAAAACCATTATTAGCTAGCAAAATTTTTATACATTTCTTCATTGCCTCTCTGCAATAACATTCTCCTGGAGCACAAGCTGTAGGTACAAGGTGCTAAATCATTTTGGCACTAAACAACTGACAAACAGATCTCTATCCATGATAAGTTAGTGCAGATTTGATTTTTTTTTTTTTACTCCTAATATCACATGTTATTATTATTATTCTAGCTATAGAGAAAATGGAGCTTATATACACTACTATGTATCCATGAAGAAATAGCTCTTTAACTAAAAGCCCCTCTAAGAGTCGCAAAACTCACCAAACAAAGTTTGCACAAAGCATCCCTAACTAAGTACGGTTTTACTCACTTGGCAACAGATATAGTATGGCATAAAAGTTCTTCATTTGCATCTTTACGTAGCAAAATTTTAATACATTTCTCCATTGCTTCTCTGCAATAACATTCTCCTGGAGCACTAGCTGTAGGTAGAAGGTGCTAAATCATTTTGGCTCTAAATACTTCAATGTTAGTTGCATTAGAATATTTAAAGACATGGCTGGAGGCAACAACGTTTATGTCAATCCATTATATGTCAGATATTTACAATGAGTCCATTAGAAAAAACATAGAACTATGATCAGCGCAAGAAAACCTTGCACATAAACATTTGCTTACACACAAAGGGCAGGAGTTGAAACCTGTAATGTAATGGTAGGGATTTGATCTTTTCCACATTGATGATCAGTATACAGAGAAAGTGCATTATCCAGGGAGTTGTGAAAGACACACGCTTCTCGCTGCACATTGAGGGCCTGCTCAATTAGAGATTCCAACCTCTTGGTTCCATCGAGTCACATTAGATTTTTTTGATGAAGGATTGGACAATAATGCTGCTAAAACCATTATGGATGAAGGAAATATTCAACTGGACAGTGATACATTTAACTGGCAAGTAACAAGTGCAGTATATTTCGTATAAAGCTAATAATAAAGAACCTTTGCTTTTTGAGAACTCTTAATAAATGCTAAAATGAAGATTGCTACATGGAACGTGTCTGTCATCCAATCATGTACTTGTGATATTAGCATAAGTTTTATTGTATACATAAAAAGATGGAAAGTATTCTAGTTACATGTGCAAAATTTATATTGAAAACATAACTTTAAATACAACACTACTGGAATATACAACTCTGTCGGAATATGACCACAACAGCGTTCTATAGTCCAGCAGTGTTGTATATTGCATTTCTGAATTCACTGTATTGTTCATTTTTTCCAGATATCTCATTCTCCAGTTGAAAAGTATTTTTTCCAATCATCACTGTGATATTAGCATAAGTTTTATTGTATACATAGAAATACAGTAGTTTGTCAAGTTCTCGTTAGAAATATGGAAGGAAAATTTTAAATTCTATCAATGAATAAGATAATATTGACCAATTTAAAAACTGTCTCCATTATTGGACCTGCGCACCTCAACCGGTGCCTATCCCTAGCAAGAATGCTCACCCACCAAACGTTAATGTTTTCATTATAAATATATGCCTTCCATATTTCTAACGACAACTTAGCTTTAACAACTAGGGGAGAGGACCCGGTTGTGGTGCACCATATCTTTGCACAGTCACCGCGCCACGTCACTGCCACCTGGGCGAGTAAAAACACTATAATTGCAGGTTTCAAAAGAACTGGTATTTGGCTAAGTTGTTACCAATCCTCTCGACAAATCCTTTTCAAAAAAATCTAATGTGACTTGATGGAACCAATCCTTTGCTGAATTGTCGTTAGAAATATGGAAGGGAAAATTTATAGAGTTTAGAGCTAAGCTGTTACCAATCGTTAGAAATATGGAAGGGAAAATTTATAGAGTAAAACACCACCAATGGATGCAGGACCAAATTCTTGACCTCCAGCATTGCACCGCCACCTCACTGCCACCTCAGCGCCACGTGGACGATCCGCGTTAGTGAAGATATCGAAAAGTTGGTTTAATTGCATGGGACCAAGTGTTGTCCACTTGCCGTGGCGCTTGTTGTTCAAGCTACCGCCATGCATCAATGCTCACCCACCAAAGTTAATGTTTTCATTATAAATTTTCCCTTCCATATTTCTAACGAACAATATAGTGAATTCTCTGAAATGCAATATACAACATTGTTGAACTATACAGATTGTCATAATGAAAACTACAAGTCAATTAATTCCTAAAAATTAAACAAAATCATTCATATTCTAGCATATTCCAGCATTCATTTTTGGTATATTTATAGTTTCTTTTCCAACAATCATCTTTCATGTTGTGAATCAGGGATTTCATTTACACCATGAGAAAAGGTGCTATTGCTAGAAGATCAAGGAGGCCAAAAGTGAGAGGTGTACAATTATCACATAATTTAAGTGATGAAGAGGATAATTCAGCACCAACCGGTAATGAACCGTAATGTAGAAACCCACCCACCTGTCTTAGTTCAAAGAACATATGCAACAAAGAAGCTTAGTGTCATCCGAGGTTGGACAAAAGAAGATATGGAAAAGCGATAGATGATGTTGAGTTTAATGGGTTCTCAGTTAGAGCAAAGCAAAGAAAGAAGTATTCCATTCCACCCACATCATTACACTATTGGCTAAATGGTCTCACCCACACAAAGAGGAGGGGTCCTCCAACAGTTCTAACTGAAGAAGAAGAAGAGGAAATTGTTGAATGGTGCAAAGAAATGGCTGATATGGGTCATGGCTTGGAGTTAATGCAGCTAAAGGCAAATGTTGCTCAGATTTGTGAAACAAGACAAAACCCCTTCAGAGATGGGTTTCCTGGTAAATCATGGTGGGCTGGATTCAGAAAACGTCATCCAGACCTTGCAATCCGAACCGCTGAGGGACTTGACAGGGATAGAGCTTTAAACTTGCGCCCTGCAATAGTAACCAAATTTTATGATAATTTGGCCAAAAGCTATGGAACCTATTCATACGGCGCTCATAAAATCTGGAATTGTGATGAGACTGGTTTGCAGGCTGGAAGAAATTGTGGAGTTCGTGTAATTGCAAAGAGGGGCAGTCGTAATGTCCCAAAGGTAATACCAAAGAGCAGGGAGTGGATCACTATATTGTGTTGTGTCAATGCAGCAGGTATGTCAATCCCAGGATTTTATTTGTTCAAGGGAAAGAGAATGATAAAGAATTACATTAAAAATTGTGAACCTGGAGCATGTATGGCTGCACATCCAAATGCATGGATGACAAAGGAATTGTTTTTAAATTGGCTATGTCATTTTGCACGTTCAGTACCAGGCGGTGTTTCTCCAAATAATAGACACCTATTGATATTTGATGGCCATGGCAGCCATGTAGCATTACAAACTGTGGAGGAGGCAAACAAATTGGGCATTGATTTGATAACACTACCAACACATACTAGTCATAAGTTGCAACCTCTTGACGTGAGTGTGTTCAGCCCTTTCAAGACATATTTTAGAGCTGAGAGGTCCAAATGGATGGCGAGAGAACAAATGTGCGCAGATGTGAAAAGGAGTGACATTCTTTGAGCTTGCAAGTAGAGCCTTAAAAAGGCACATACACCATCTAACATAATTGCAGGTTTCAAAAGAACTGGTATTTGGCCATTGAATTATGATGCTCTCCTAAATGACATGGCATGCAGCCAGGCATTTGACATGCAAGGTGAGGAAGTTGTTGATGCTGTCACAAACATTTTGAGCCTATCTCAACGAATAAATCCTGAATTAAATGACAGTGAAGAGGTGGTGCCTGAAACTCAATTCATGCAAAATGTTGACTCTAGAGATGATATGGAAGAAATTTGCAACACATGGAGTGGAGCTAAACGGTGCTCTTGGAAACCCAAGTAACATCATCAACAATAAGGAGGGGTCTTCAGATTTTGTAAGTAACAATGATTTGTCTTTGCCAAGTCAAGTTAACCCGCCACAATGGTTAGAGGATGCCATGAAAAACTTGGGTTACAAGCTACCATCCAAACAGAAGATCAAAGCTTAAATCTGCCTTCCTTTCCTGAAGGACTAGAACAAGAAGCAATAATTCATTACTATGCAGATGTTGGAGATGAGGATGAACAAGACAAAGTCGAATTTCAAGAGGATGCTCAAGAAAATGAAATTAACTTAGAAGTTATGCAACATGAACCTCAACACCCTGAAGAGACTGAAAACCAAGATGGACGCGGTACGTTACTTTCCCATTTTCTACGACTTCCAAGGGAGATCATAAACAAATCAGATGGTTCTATTAGACTGAGTAGGCATTCACAGATTTTGACTGCACCTGAGTACATGGAGCTATTGGTTGATGCGGAAAGAAAAAAGGAGGAACAAGCAAAACTAAAGTTACGGAAAAAAGAAGTGGCACAAGAAAAAAAGGTTGCTAGACTTGCAGCAAAAGAAAAAAGATTGCAGGAGAAGCTTGAAAGAGAAAGGGAGAAGCAGGCTAAGGAGCAACAGAAAGAGATTGAGAAGGCACACAAGCAACAAAGGAAAGAGCAAGAGAAGAGGGAGAGGGAACTTGCAAATCAATTAAGGGAATACGAAAAGAGGATGCGTGTAAGTTCTGCAACTGATCATGAAAATCGAAGGATTTTTCAAGATATGTTAAATATTCAAATTCCAGGTTATGCTCAAATTGGAACACCTCCATCACTTATGAATAACTCTTGTACAGTTCCATCTTGGTATGTATCACCTCATTTACTTTGTACAAGTTCAAGCAGTCCTAGTAGTTCATTTGCAATGCCACCATGGATGCAAGCTTCAGCAGGGCAACCAACTCCTCTGTCAACAATAGGTGCAAATCCCTTTTCAAGCGGACAAACAAATCCTTTTTCAGCAGGGGAACCAGATCCTTTATCAGTTGGGCAACCAAATGCTCTGTCAAAAGGGATTCTAAATCCCTTTTCAGTTGGCCAATCGAACATCAGACGGCGCAGGAAAAGAAAATCCAAAAAAGAGATAGAAAGAGGGCAATATTACTTATACTAACTAAGATATTGAACATGTGCCATCAAACAATGCTTGTTACCCCATATGATGATGGTAGTAATTTTGTTGGTGATACAATTTTGCTAGATGTATTCACCGAAGCCTTCCTATGTAGTCTCTAAAGTTATATGGTGCAATATAAATTTTGCGTATGTAATCAGAATACTTTCCAGCCATCCATGTATACAATTAAACTTATGTTAATATATCAGTATGATGATGCTCTTCTATATTTGGCGGTGTAATCAGAATACTCATATTAATTTTGCATATGTAATCAGAATACTTTCCAGCGTCCATGTATACAATTGAACTTATGTTAATATATCAATATGATGACGCTCTTTATTTTACACCCTATTTGGCGGTGTAATCAGAATACTCATATTAATTTTGCGTATGTAATCAGAATACTTTGTATACAATTAAACTTATGTTAATATATCAGTATGATTATGCTAACTATTTTAATAGTGCAGTGTTTTAAAACATTAAGGATCATTGCCTGAGTGAGAACCCTCTCATCTCTGCCTTTTCTTCTCATCTTCTTAGCAGGCCGAGCCAATGCCGAGGACGAAGTCGGTCAGGAGTGGAGAAAACGCACGCACCCACCGGTCTGCAAGATACCACGAAATGGTCGCTCGAGCTCTGCAACAGAACAGGCGAAAAACCAGACTGAACGAGCTCCCTCTCCATTTCCCACGAAATGCCATGGCCCGATTTGGCGGTGACCATCTCCATAAACCTACCCGCACACATTAACGGGTGGTGGGTGAGCATTCAATGCATGGCAAAAGAGTCTTGACAACAACCGGCACGCACGACGAATGGCGTGGTGTTTTTACTCGACCAAGTGGCAGTGACGTGGTGCAATGACTGTGCAAAGATAGGGTGCACTACAACCGGTGCAATGCGTTACAGCAATGCAGCCCTTGGGAGCAACATGTATATATGAACCATGGAAGACACTTCAAACATTTAGACTCAAGATCGAGAGAACGCTAATACAGAAGCGAGCAATTACAACAGAAAACAATGTAAATGGCAGTAACAGAGAGTGGTAATGCCTATAATTAGACCTAGAAATTGCTTAAAGGGGTAAGTAGACCTGTAAATCTGTCTATAATTAGACCTAGAAATTGCTTAAAGGGGTACTTGGGTATTAGAAAATAGATTACTTTAAGTCCAATGATGAGGTAATGCTGCTAAGTTTTTTAGAAAACAATTGGGTACTGATACAAAAAGAAAACAATTGGATACACTAAGAGGTGAAGCAGAAATTACTAGATATCTTCATTAAAGTTCCTCTTGTTTCTATATAAACACTAAAAAGTTCATTTTGCTGAAACTCTGAGATGAAGGAAATTTGGAAGCCGAATGTGTGTAATGCAAATCAGATGTAGTAAAAGTTTATTCAGTTCCTTTCCCCACTCAAGCATGCAAATCACGTAGCCTAACAATCTCCCACATGCATTCAGATCCCAAAACATATAATTTTTGCCACCTAAAACATATAATTTTTGCAACCCAAAGCAGAAAACAAAATACATTTGTCATTGCAAACACCGAAAATAAACACTATAAAATTCCATAGAAAGAAAGACATTTAAACATGGAAGCATGAAGCATGAAAGTACTTTAATGTTGATATGTGAAGTTAATACAACCCAACCGTTTTCTCCCCTATCATTATTAATTAAACATGGAAGCATGAAATGTTGAATAAGACAGTTTTTAAATTGATCAATATTCTCTTATTCATTGATAGAACTAAAAATATATATTAATTTATATACAAGTGTACAAAAACCAAGTCTACATGACCAACTATTCATTAAGTAATATTTTCATTGTATGCACATCGTATCTATTACAATCATTTCAACAAGTCATTTCTCAAGACTTTCCAAAAAAATTACTACCATCATCATATGGGGTAATAAGCATTGTTTGCGGGCACATGTTCAATATCTTAGTTAGTATTGGGTACTGATACAGAAAGACAACAATTGGATACACTAAGAGGTGAAGCAGAAATTTATATTGCACTATATAACTTTAGAGACTACATAGGAAGACTTCGGTGAATACACCTAGCAAAATTGTATCAGCAACAAAATTACTACCAAAAAAATTACTACCATCATCATATGGGGTAATAAGCATTGTTTCATGGGCACATGTTCAATATCTTAGTCAAAAGTATTGGGTACCGATACAGAAAGACAACAATTGGATACACTAAGAGGTGAAGCAGAAATTTATATTGCACTATATTACTTTAGAGACTACATAGGAAGACTTCGGTGAATACACCTAGCAAAATTGTATCAGCAACAAAAAAAAATCATAGCAAATGTCGGCAAGGGTTAATGCTAAGCTAGTTAATAAAAAAAAATTAAAAATTACATATCTTACTCCAAAATCTAATCAAACTCGTATCTATTATACCAACACCTTAAATTTTGAGTTGGCAATGCAAGCTACGAAAAATCCTGTGATAAAAATACAGGCATTAAGTCACAACTTCGACCCATATTTTCACACGCCCAAAAACTAAATGCCCAGATTGAAAAAAAAAAATACTTCACTCGTCTATCTGATTTACGGCATCAAATCCAAAGACAGACGAAACTGGATACGGATGCCTTCTCAACTGCACTACCACTCCCTTTTACCCTGATGCAGAAGTTGTAACAAGGTGGATAGAGCGCCTGTGAGTGGGGGATGGTGGAAAGAGGGCAACCCTATTTGCAGGTGGGGGCGAATATCTACCTCATCCCTTGTGTAAACGCTAAATTAAATCATATTTGACAGAGAACGAATAAATCTAACAAATAATATTTTCTTAAGGATTAGTGGAGGGCAAAGATGTAATTGTAGGGCGTTTCAAATCACTGTTCCAGAAACTAATCTCATTCACAGTAGTAAATCATTCACACCCATGCTTAAGACTTACGAGACTTGGAAATAAAGCCATAATCAAAAGCCCGTGGCATTAAAGCCAGGGAACACGTAAACATTTTATCTGAAATAAAAATTCTGCTTTTTTTTTTTTGAAGTAAACCAGAAATATATACAAAAAGATTTAATGGGTGTTTTGAAGTACCTAGGCACTATCTGTCTAACCCTGCGCGTATAATTATTGTCTTTCTTTTCTTGCTACTCCTTCCACTCGCATGATTTTTTCACAGTTCATCTGTTAATCGCCGATTGCTTATTCTTCACCATTCATCCGTCTTAAACCAAATTCTATCACTGTTTAACGTCACCACCCACACAAGGCCAAAAAGCACCAGAAGAAGAACAAAAAAAAGCCGAAAAAGAAAGACATTTTGGAGGAGCAAGAAAACTCTGGACCAACCAATGCAAAACACTGTCCTTAAATTTTAAGTAAAGGCATTTTAAGTAACAAAACACAGTACAATCATGTCAAAAGAAGTTACAAGAACAAATAATCCAAAGCCATATCATAACAGCACAGCAAAATCGTAAAACTTCTGCAGGTAGTAAAGCAAAATTTCCATAGTAGTAAGTGTTTAAAAACACTAAGGATCATCCCGAGTGAGAACCCTCTCACCTCTGCCTTTTCTTCTCATCTTCTTAGCAAGGCGAGCCAATGCCGAGGACGAAGTCGGTCAGGAGTGGAGAAAACGCACGCACCCACCGGTCTGCAAGATACCACGAAATGGTCGCCGAGCTCGCAATGCAACAGCGAAAAACCGATCGAACGAGCTCCCTCTCCATTTCCCACGAAATGCCATGGCCCGATTTGGCGGTGACCATCTCCATAAACCTACCCGCACACATTAACGGGTGGTGGGTGAGCATTCAATGCATGGCGGTAGCCCGGACAACAACTGGCACGGCGAGTGGACAACACTTGGTCCCATGCAATTAAACCAACTTTTTCGATATCTTCACTAACGCGGATCGTCCACGTGGCGCTGAGGTGGCAGTGAGGTGGCGGTGCAATGCTGGAGGTCAAGAATTTGGTCCTGCATCCATTGGTGGTGTTTTTACTCGTCCAGGTGGCAGTGACGTGGCGCGGTGACTGTGCAAAGTTAGGGTGCACCACATATGGGTCCTCTCCCCTATCTCAAATAATAATAAAAAAGAGTAATATTAACAACCACTTAACCAAATAGAACAACAGTCCCAAACATTGAATATCCAAGGAAAAGGCAATGAACTTGAATGGCACATATCTGGGTGCAAAAAGGAAGGAAAATGTAGTTGAATAAGTTTAACAAACATAGGTAATGCAGATAATAGAATTTCAGGCCAAAATACAAGGGCAAAATCCAGCGCACAAATCCAATAGAGCTCTAATGGTGAGGAACTTGCCTCATATCTAGAATAAAAGGAATACGTTTGGAACCAGTCAACACAGGGTCTAAAACCCTCAAAGTAACAAGCCAATACATACAAACCCAACAATGGATGTCCTGAGGAAGAGGCCATTAAAACAAATGTGGCCAAGCAACGTAATGAAAAGCATATGAAGGAAAGTTTCCATACTTACAAGCCAACATGTCATAGGCAGCTAATGAAAAGAAGAGATCGGGCCCAGATTCTAAGAGGAGCATTCACGGCAAAGGCAAAACGTCCAAATCCCAAATCATGCCATCAATATGACTCACCATGGAAATATAGAGAGCCATTAAACCAAACAGAACATCAATCAACAAAGAAGAACGATGACCCATTCACGACAAGCAGAATGAGTAACCCAACTTCAATGCATGAGCTCACAGTTACAAATATAGGGTAGAGGAATCAAAACGTGCCAAATGTTTACCTAGTCCATTACTAAGCAGGTCAAACCCTCCAATGAATTGAGCCTTTCCAGAAAAAGATACCACGGCTGGGTAAAATAGATTAGGGTTGTAGAAAACCCAATGTTGTATTACTTAGCTCCCAAATGCGTAAAACATACAGCACAAAGAATAAAAACTAAATGCAAGTCAAATCAAGCTCCTCCAGAGCCCTAAAATGGAAATCAGAGAGGAAAAGATTTCCCGTAACTAAGGAAGCCATCTTGAAATTGACAAACAAATCCTTTAGCAAATAGCCAAACTTCATGAAAACAGAGAATGAATAAAGACCAGATCTCTAAACCTCATCAATGGCGGCCCAAAATGCCCACGATGAACAGAACAGAGAGCTCACAACAAAAACCAGGGACCTCCATTGCCGTAAATCCAGTAAGACAGTTTAAAATATTCAACAATGGCCTTCATGGTTAGAAATCCCTAGTTCCCGAAACTTCCAAAGCAAATGCCTGACCAAAAATTTAGGGTTTCATTTTCCATAGATTTTTATTACCAAGCCCACCAAAGCCATCAAACCATGGTTGGGTTAGTTGAAATAATGAGTAGGATTTTGCTAATTTCTAAGTGGGATGGTATTAAGTATTGTTGTTAAAATATTGTAATTATTTGGGATGGGAATCTTATATTTTCCCAAAGTAAAAATAAAAATGATCAACCAATGCCTCCAAGGTTGCATAGAGCTGAAATAGGTGAGGAAGCAATCAATACTTGCATGTGAAGATAAAAATAGGATTTTCTAGATAGGACAAGGTAGTTGTTTCCTTAATTTTTCAAAAATACCTTAAGCCATGCAAAAATCTCCTACCCTTCACAAATCCAAATTTGGAGGGTCAGTTGCGATTGACTAGGGATGTATTTGAGCCTTATAGAGCTATTTTTGTCCTTCATTTATTGTAATCTTGTAAGTTGAGTTAAGTTGTACATGTAGAGATAATTTTGAAATTATCTCCAAATTAGCCGAGTGTAAGGTGGAGTTACGATTTGAAATTTTCTTTATATATTCTAATGCTTTTAAGCATTAAAGGGAGGCTTTTTTATGTAATGAAGTGATGGAAAATTTTCTAGCAAGTTACCTTTTATGATAAGAAGTATATTGTTCCTTTCGTAAACATCTTGGGTGTTGTTGTGCATTAAAGGTAGTCAATCTTTGTCTTATTTTCCTTGGATTCATTGAGTTTAATACTTAAGTTATCTCGCCCCTACTATAAAATAGGTGTTGTGATTTATTTTAGTGTGCATCCTTTTGTAAATTGTTATTGTCAATCTTCCCAAGAAACTTCATTTTTTTCCTTTAAATTCACCCACAACCCTCTAGATCATGCAAATTTCAAGAATTCTTTTTATCATTTTTGCATGTTTCTATATCGAAACCTCCCAAAATATATGGTGTATGACCCCCATTTGTCATTTTGAGTTTGGTTTCTAACCTTTACCCCCACAGATTAGTTTAGGGATGCACTGAAAGGAAACCAATCCTTTGAAATCTAGAGATTCACCTCACATCCGGGATACCCACACCCATGAGGTGTCTCAATTGCATATCTCGTAGAAGTGAGGAAGGAGGGAGATAGACAAATCTATCATTCCTCAAACAAGGTGCACTTATGCTAGATAACAATTTTTGGCATGCCTAGTGAGACAAGGACAAATATTGTTGAGTTCATAAAATTGAATATTCAAAGCATAATGCATCCGGAGATTCTCGTGAAGCTAATTTTAGAATAAGACAACACTTTTTATCACCAATATGACATCAAGTCCTTCAACTACATCCTTTGAGGTATTTTTAGAAAAAAAAGAGATCTGGTTATTTTATTATCCAATCATCCTATTTTCATAAGTGACAGACCTATTTTTTAATTTTTCCATATTTTATGAGGTCATGTAATCATGGATCCCCATTTTTAACAAAGATTATCATTCGAATCCAACTCCATTTTACCCATTTTCCCTTTCAGATCGCATCATGACCCCTATCAAAACGAATATCCCCATGACCCGAACCTTGCTAATAAATATGGTCATCAATATAATCATTATGTTGTTTAGGACCAAGGTTATGCAGAAGGTTAATATGATGATTATACATAAGAGGAAGATTTTGAAAGTAATCTTCATAGAATGGAGCAAACATATCTAGCTCTTAAGGAACGTGTTGAGCAATTGTAAGCATTAGAGGATGATAAGCATCAGGTTGAGGAACCCTATCAATAGGATGTTCCCACTTACCTTCCCCATAAAAATGAATGTCCACATACCTTCCTCAGTAAATTAATGTAGCCTATTTATTAGATTCCAAGTTTCAGGAGTTCTTTGCAATCGCAATTTCTACCCCCTCTATTCCATAATCACATTCTAAGCCCAATTTTTAGATTCCAAGCTTCCTTGTTGTTGTTTTTCCCACTCCTCCTTCCTCACATGTAGATTTTGGACCACATTCCTTTGCCCAAAAATGTAAAATCAAGTTGAGGCCCAACCCACCCCTCCTCCTTCCTCCTCAATCCCGTAAAAGAAGGTGATGATCACAAAATTAGCTAGAGGGGCAACCAATTCAAAAAAACAACAAGTTTGATTTCATGCAGAATTTACAAGAATGGATTTCAAAATTTCATTCAATCATGTTCCTCGATTGGAAAAATATTGCATGCAAGAAGGGAATATTTCAAACCATCAATGTAATCATGATCATCAAGTGAAGGTTAGGCAAAGTTCTTTCCATCCTTCCGAGTTACAAGGTACAGCTTGTTGATTTACAAACTACAGGTTTCAATGATGTTGAGTTAAATGTGTTTTATTTTAAGAATGAAAATTTACTCGCCATGTAAGAAAATCTACCCATAAGTATTGATCATGAAACAAATTCAAAAGAAAAGGTTTTTCATCTCCTATTCAAGAGCAATCAATAGATTTAGAGTTGTCATATGACAAAGAACAACATGTTTTCATCTTAACAACTTTTTTGCTAGTGGAGGAGGATGAGAACAATGACACTGGTGAAGGAAGTGGAGTCAGCAGTTATCAGGATGATACGGTTGAATGTAAAGACCCTCATGCAAGTTACATGCTTAGAGATTGTTGCACTATCAAGAGTGTAGTGGTTCACAAAGAATATCGAAGACGCCGCAAGCAACCAAGGTTGGAAGAAAGCTTTCAAAAGGGATAAATTTAAGTTTTAAGGCTACATGATTAATCAAAATGATGAAGGAATAAAATCAGTCATGATAGATGATAAACAATAGTTTCAAGAGGCGTAAAAATTCCAAATCAGTTTAACATGCTCAAAGATGGAGAGGAAATTAGTGAAATAGTGCAAATCGAAAAATAAATTTACCAAATATGAGGAGGCCATGTCCCATTCAAGACTTGGCAGGTTTGGAGCTAATTTCAATAGTAAGTTAGAATTTGTTTGATTTAGAGCACAATGAAGAGTTTCATGTTCTCCAAAGTTAGCCCCAAAACCTCCCAAAGAAGATTACTGAGATCTAATTAAGACATTTTTCATGTTTTGACTGGTCTTTGGAGCAAATTAAACTTATAAATCTTGTTTCTAGCTTTTTCATGTTACTCCGATTGTCAAAATGATCTTATGGCCTCATTTTTTTGAGAAAATGAAGCTACTTTTCATATCCTCGTATCGTAATTTGTTTATCCTTAATTTTCAATTTGGTTAGAGTCGGGAAGGTAGGATTTCATTTCAATAAAGTGCTTTTACGCTTATAGTTGTTTTTTCAATTCAATAAGTGCATTTCATACACAAGATCTAATTTTTCTAGATTTGTTCTGTTTTCATCTGTTTGGGAAAGGCATAATTTTTTTGGTTTCAGTGGAAATAATTGGTTTGGGATTTTGACTCCATGCCCAATGGATGCATTCAAGGAATTGGTATTTTCAGCTAAGAAGCAATTGACCCCACATAATCACTAGAAATGTTGACATTTCTCGGACATGTGTGAGAAAGGTTAACTCGAAAGTTTTTGTTTGTCATATCGAGGGGTAAATTTGATGCACATAACTAAGGAAGAAAGGAAAAGTGAGTGTGGATTGTCATTGTGATAGTTTGAGAATGCCTATCATCCCCCTGAAATGACTTTTCAAGTTCATCATCTTCATCAAGATCATCCACCAGCCCTTCAAGAGCTTATATAGGGTCCCGATCAAGACAGGGAAGGAAATACAAGTTTAAAGTGGACATCCCAAAGCTAGGAGAGGGATAATCCACATGTTAAAGAGTTAAGGAAGGCATATTGTTGATTTGATTCATTTCAGTTTCATGATTAAGAACGTATAGTTATTCATAAAATTACTTGTGTTTATATGCAAAGGTTTTATCCTATAAGATTTCAGATGTTCTTTCTTAGTGCATTTGAAGATAAAACAATAGAAATCTTAGTATAAAATATTTACATATGTTCATAAGTGATTGTACATTTTTTCACACAAGCCGTGAGAAGTAATCAAGGAAAAGCATAAATATGCATGAAAAGATGAAAATAAAAGGAGAGAAAGGACTGTCATTTCCCAATGACGTGATCCCCTCTCATGCAAAGAGGTCCATCTCGAATGACAGAGTGAACTCGTTCTTCCGGAAAGCACAGATATCAAATAACACCAACAAAAAGATAAATATTAACATCCACTTACCTAGATCAAACAATAGTCCCAAACATTCAATATCTAGGAATGGCAATGAGCTTGAATGACACAAATTTGGGTGAAAAAGGAAGGTAAATAGAGTTGAATAAGTTTAAAAACAGAGGTAAAGCAACTCATAGTGTTTCAAGAAAAAAAACAATGGAAAAATCCAGACACAAATCTAATAGAGTTATAATGACGAGCAACTCACCTCGGATCTAGAATAAAAGGAACGTGTTTGGAACCTCGTCAACACAGTGGTCTAAAACCTTCAAAGTAACAAGCCAATACATACAAACCCAATAATGGATGTCTTGAGGAAGAGGCCCTTCAAAAAATGTGTCCAAGAAGCGTAATGAAAAGCTTATAGAGGCAATTTTCCATACCTACAAGCCAACACGTCATGACATCTAATGAAAATAAGAGCTCAAACCTAGATTCCAAGAGGAGCATTCACATGCCAAGGAAAAACATCCAAAACCTAACTCATGCCATCAATATAACTTTCCATGGAAATACAGAGAGCCATTAAACCAAATAGAACATCATTCAACAAGTAAGAACGATGACCCATTCATGGAAATCATAAATGAGTAACCCAACTTCAATGCATGAGCAGTAGTTACAAATATAGGGTAGAGGAAGAAAAACGTGCAAATTTTTACCTTGTCCATTATCGACCAAGATGAACCCTCCAATGAACTAAGCCTAAATCAGAAAAAAGAGGCCACGGCTAGGTGAAATATATCAGGTTTGTAGAAAACCCAATGTTGTATTACTTAGCTCCCAAATACGTAAAGCATACAACACAAAGTAAAAAAACTAAATGTAAGTCAAATCAAGCTCCTCCACGACCCTAAAATGGAAATCAAAGAGGCAAAGCTTGCATGGAACTAAGGAAGCCATCTTTAAATTAGTAAGCAAATCCTTTAGCAAGCATCCAAACTCCATGATAGCAAAGAATGAATAAAGACTAGAGCTCTAAACCTCATCAACAAATGGGAAACAAATGCCAAGAATGAATAGAATGGAGAGCTCGCATAAAAACTAGGGACCTCCATTACCACATATCCAACAAGACAAATTTCAAAATATTCAACAATGGCCACCATGGTTAGAATGCCCTAGTTCTCGAAACTTCCAAATAAAATACCTAATTAAAAGTTAGGTTTTCTTTTCCCTAGTTTCTCGCTTACCAAGCCCATCCGAGCCATCAAACCATGGTTGGGTTGGTTGTAATAATGGGTAGTATTTTGTTAATTTCTACGTGGGATGGTATTTTGGAGTGTTGTTAAAATATTGTAATTAGTTAGGATGGGAGTCTTATATTTTCCCAAAGTCAAAATAAGAAATGATCAACCAATACCTCCAAGGTTTCATAGAGCCAAAATAGGTGAGGAAGCAATCAATACTTGCATATGAAGATAAAAATAGGCTTTTCTAGATATGACAAGGTATCTCTTTCCTTAATTTATTCAAAAATACCTTAATTCCTACAATAATCTTGCCCTTCATAAAACCAATTTGGAGGGTCAACCGTAGTTGACTGTGTGATGTATTTGAGCCTCATAGAGCTATTTTTGGCCTTGATTTATTGTAATCTTGCAAGTTAAGTTAAATTGTACATGTAGAGCTAATTTTGGAATTATCTCCGAATTAGTTGAGTGTAAGGTGGAGTTAGGATTTCCAGCTTTCCTTATATATTCTAATTCTTTTGAAGCATTCAAGGGAGGTTTTTTGATGTAACGAAGTGTTGGAAAATTTTCTAAAGAAGTGCCCTTTTATGAGAAGAAGTATATTGTGCCTTTCTAGAAACATTTTGCAGTGTTGTGCATTAAAGGTAGTCGTCCTTGTGTCTTATTTTTCTTGAATTCATTAATTTTAATGCTTAAGCCATCTTCCTACTACAAAAATAGGTGTTGTGATTTATTTTAGTGTGCATGCTTTTGTAAACTATAATAATGAGTCTTCCCTTAGTAGCTTTAATTTTTTCCTCAAAATTCACCCATAACCCTCTCGGATCGTGCAAATTTCAGTACTTCTTTTATCAATTTGTGCATGTTCCTATATCAGAAACCTCCCAAAATCTATGGTTTATCATCCCCATTTGTCATTTTCAGTTTTCTTTCTAACCCTTACCCCCACCACTTAGTTTAGGGATACACTAAAAGGAGCCAACCCTTAAAATCTGGAGATTCACCTTAGATTCAGGATACCCATAGCCCATGTGGTGTCTCAATTATATATCCATAGAAGTAAGGAAGGAGAGAGAAATAAATATGTCATTCCTCAAACATGGTGCACTTCTCGCTAGATAATAGAGCCTTCTCGGGGTCGTGAACAACCAAGGGCCTAGATGGGAATGGGGTGAAATTTTGTGTCCCAACCGCCCCAAGGAGAAGGGATAGACAGGATCATAAAATTGCACCCTCACCTAGGAGTGACAAGTGGCACTTTGTAGTTTCATGTTGGGAAGGGCTAGGATGAGATGGGAAGGGGATTATCTCTCATCACCGGGATTGATCATGATAATGTGATGGACCATAGGGATCAACGGGCATGGGAATATTTTTTGTCCCAACTATCCCAAGGGGATGGGATAGATGGTACAAAAACTACGCCTTCACCACCGCTAACATGTGTCCACCTCTAAAAATGACTAAGTCCCAAAAGCTTACCTTGAGGAGAGCCTTCAAGAAGAATTTCGGGATGATTGGAGGAATTTTTCAAAACTTATTTAGATTAACTTAACTCCAAATATCCTTTTAATATGAATGGGATGGGTCCCATAATCCAATTATTCCTGAAACCCCCTTAAAATAGCCTTTTGTCTTGAGACCGCAGGGTGTGTCTACTTAAAACAGACCATGCTAAGAAACACTTGGGTCTTGTGAAAAATATGAAAGTACCATAATTTATGGGATTGAATTATCTTTACAATGGCATTTTTTTGACCTCCAACTCATTACGGAGCTCCTGGAATCACTTCCCGAAGTTACGGTGCTATTTTGAACTACAAACTCCTTCACCTTCAAAAAATCACTTTCACTGAACTTGTTCTTAAACCTTCAATTCTTCCTAAATCACTTGAAAAAAAAATATCTTTAATACAAATTCCCTATGAATTTGGGATTTCAACTCTATCCTAGAGGATGCAGACCTATCCCAGAAAGGCTAGAAATAGTCTTTCTAGGTCTACTGAAGAATCTACCTTGAAAAGCATCGTATGGAAAGAACTTCATGAACTTGTTTTGATATTTCAAAAATATGAGTAATTTTTAAAGGTGATAGGCCCGACACAGAGGTAAAACTGATTCGGAGAAGTGCTTAGGAGGGTTTACAAACAAAAATTGACACTAGGGTAAAGTTGTCATGTTTTCATCTTGAATTTTTCCCTTGCAAAAACACATGACAATAGGCCCACACACAACCGATACCACTAAAATACATAAAAATAAATATGGAGGAGTCCTCTTCATCATCAAATCACAAACTTAGCAAAAGGAATCAATTTCCGGGCTTATACAATCATATTCTATTAAGTTGCTTTCAACCTAGGGTTTTGAAACCATAACAAAGTAATTTTGGTGTTAACGATGGTTCATAAAAATGTGATGAAAAATGACCTCATTATTATTTTTATACCTTCTTGGTTCCATGTATTAACATACCCCAAAGGCTCATCCTCCCATACAAAGCACACTTTCTCGAGCAAGCATCCAAAGTTGACTTATCGAGCTAGAAAATCAACTTTTGAGATCTTGGTAGAGATAAAAACACTTTTTCTTGCTTTTTCTTCATCCTCTTGACCTAAAATTTTTCCCAAAACACACGTAGTAACCTCCTTCATTATTTCTAACTCTCAAAATGCCATGTAACCTCTAAAAGTCTCAAACTACCATGACTTTCCTATGTAAAATTGCCTTATCTTCAATGATCATGCTTCAAGGGCCCTTGTACTTGCATTATACACTTGTTACATGACCTTATAACTCTTCCATACCAAATATGCACTCTCACAATGTTTGAATCATGCTTATAATGAATACTTTAACCCATCTCTCATGTTACATATAATCTTTCTTGAACAAGGAATAGGACTAAGCCTAGAATGACTTGTCTCAACACAAACATCTCATGAACGGACATGTTGTTCAGTTTATAGACTCACTAACACATTTGAACCACCATTATAAGCATGTTAAAAACATATAAGACACTAATCTTATTTGGATCTCACTCTTAACACCTACTTTCTTGACTATGCACCAAGAACATGCAATCTCACCTAGTCATCATGCCTCTACAACAATGCAACTCATCATGACACCTCATACTGACTCAATGAACACTCTTCATGCCACTAGACTCCCTTTAACATCAATTTGTCTTGACATTAATGACAACAACATAGACATAATGCACAACAAAAATACACATGTTCTTCTTATCAAGGAGGAGATCCTTATTCAAGCACTTCGAGAGAGAGATTAAAACTTCGCATTTGGAGGATTAGGGTGATTAGTCCCTAATTTGGAGAAGTAGTTAGAACCAAGAATGGAATTGGGTGTCCCAATGCACCAAATGATTAAAATTGGTTGTTCAAATATACCAAATAAGGTTGAACATTTATTCATTCTCAACTTCCTTAAGGATATAGTAAAAAGGGTGTCATCCACATAAAAACCTTCCACCCTCATAACCACATTGTTGCAAATGGATATAGGTCCTAAATGTGAAAACCCATTCAAGATGAAAGATAAATATAGACTCATTCCCCTCATCGTGCATTTTACAAGTGCCAATATTCTAAATGTGTAAAGATGAAAGGGAATGAATGAAGCTCATGCCCCCACACCATGCATCACAAAATTTCTTAGGATTTCAACTATGCATAAAGTAAAAAAATTGGAATGAAGTACTCATATCTCCACATTATGTACCAAAATGTAGTAAACCATGTTTTTAATTGTGTATTTATCCCCACTATATACCATAGATTTGTAAAAAAACTCGTACACCTGACATAATTCAAAATTTGATGCCATAAAGCTTCCTAGTATAGTACCATTTGTTTAGGAAAATAACGTCCATTGATTCTATCCCATTGGATAATTTTATCCATGCTAAAATTATATGAATGAATTGTACATATTTTTTCCCATGCTCCTATACTTTGTTCCATTATATTATGTAATATGTTTGTGTGTCTAGATTGCTTTTATATTCATGTAATAATCCCATTGAATGCCCCATCACCAAGTGAGTGAGATATCATGTAGATCACTTTCATAAAAATATTTGAAGTGTGTCCATGATGGATGTAGTATGTAGTCATTATTGAATCACATAGAAGCTGATTATAGGTGGCCACTATATAAAACCAAGCCATGTAAGAGAGTGCATGGTATAAACCATAGATAAAGAGATATCATAGATAACAAACATATAAGCATACAAGAACATCAATAAATTCCACGTATATAGTAATATATAAGGAAAAATCCACATATAAGGGACACAACAATTTCGCACACACAATCAAGGACCATGTGGTTGCAAACAAGGGACAGTTTAGTGTTGCACATACTCGTGAGAAGAGAAAATGCCACACACACAAGACAAATAAGTAATCAAATGTGTGATGATAAAATTAGATATTATCTAATAAGCAAATGGAATAAAAATGTATTTTTCCTACATATTCCATATGTATTAGTCCCAAAGGTCTAAATAAATAACATATATAATAGTATAAAATATAAGCATAGTCAAGATATGAAAGAGCAATATATAAGGAAATAATAACACATGATAGTGTAGAAGATAACCCAAGTTTACATGGGAATTGGGTAAGAGGAAAGGTCTACATGGTGAAATAGAACATCCAAATTAATGCTACCAAGTTCAAGTTAAGGGATGTTATCAAAACCTTTAAGAAAAATAGAATTCCTATCAATAATGTTTATGGAGAAATCCATTCATTGGAGAAAATAGATAGGGTACACATTTAATGCATATCCACCATCTACAATCACCCTTTTGATAGTAAAATAATGACTTTGAGTGGTGAAAAATACAGTAAATATTGATCCCTTATACATGCTTAGGAGGTAATTATATAGAAGCAAAAGTAATATTTTTATCCATGTTTTGACATTGATTTACAATTGGAGAAACAAAGTATGGTTGTGCATTGGTAGGAAAATAGAAAATAACTCGAGGTGATTTTAAATGTGATAGTATTGATATAAAGTAGGTATTGGATAACATGTTAAATCTTAAAACATTTATTAATAACATGAGTAATACATATATTCTATTCATAATAGTTTTGGCTTGAGTTTTGATTGTATCAACATCAACATGGGGAGGGAGAGATATAAGGCTACACTTAAGAAATTTTTATAAGATTAAATGTGGTAAGGAAGGAAAATGTGTGAGTTTCCTTAGAGGATGGGCCTGTAGCTAAATTAGTTTAGATTGGGGCTTTACAAAATGAGTATAAAGGCTTGTATTAGCAAAGGGTTGGTAACCAAGACTAGGTTGATGGCGAGTCATATTAGATATGTGAAGATTATAACACTCCATAAACAAGAGGATGTAATCAAAGGATAGTGGATATGTTGGAATAATGGTCTCGATGACATCCTTAGATTAGACAAAGTGAGTATAAAGGCTTGTATTTCTATGATATTATTTCATTCTTATAAAATGAAACGTAATAGGGGTCTAGTTAAAGGGGTGTGTAAGAAATGAAAAATTACAAGACAATGAAAGATAAATGAAAAACATAGAAATATACCTCTCTTGTAATTTTCTTGAAAACCTCAAAAGATTTGTGAAACACTTATGCTTATAAAATATTAAGATGTTTGAATTGTGGGTACTCTTAATTGATTCTCCAAAATATGAATGCAATACTATGAGCTTGGGTACACAAGGATGTGGGAGGAAAATTTGGCATAAGTTGGATATAATTTGCATAAGTTTTAAGGGATTATCCAAGGAAATTTGCAAAGGATATGGCCTACTTTTATAGCTGAGGGTGAGCCATATAGTGTGGATCAGATTTTGACTAAGCTTCAAGTCATAATTGTAATTACCTTAAATAACAAGTTTACTTGGCATGTGTAGTTGCAGTTTTGAAGGAGTAATTGACATTTGGATTGGCAAACGTTACATCCGGTAAGGTAGTTGACGTGTAATTTTATTTCCAACACTTTTCTAGGATTTTAGAAGTGAATTCCCAAGTGGAGTTAATTGAATGAGGAATTCGAGTCCAAGTGGAGTTCAAATGGAACCTAGGTGGCAGTTGAGTAGGAAAATAGGTGTATTTTCCAACTAAGTAACTAATTTAATCATCTACAAAGTGCAAGACAATTAATTAACTATTTATTTAATAAATGTTAATTAACTTATCTAAGGTGTGTTAGGAACTAATTTAATTAATCCCAAGGGGTGGATGATTAACTAATTTGATTAATCAATCGTAAGGGGATAAGAACTAGGATAGGATGGAAGCACGCATGTGATTTTGGGGTGTCTACATTTTACCCTCTTTAAAGTGTTATTACGAAGTAATATAATTTTAAAGATAGTATACATATGTAGATCAGTGAATGGAAGATAGGAAAACAAGGTAGATGTTTGGATTTTCCTTGATGAAGCATTTAGATGACCCAACGAGTAGGATAGTAAGGGAATGGCCCCTCAAGCGGGTGGGTGACACAAAAATGGTGGAAAACCACTTGATAGGAAGAAGACAAGGAATTTTAACAAGGATGGAGGAATTGTGCTCATAACATGAGCGTCATTTGGAGAGTGTGAATATAAGAGTAATGTTATTTAGTTGTTTCATAATATAATTGTCACCATGATTATGAAAGAATCATGATGGGTAACCCAGATGCACGTAAACAAACACACACACAACAAAGAAAATATAAAAAGGAAAAAAACCAATATACACCATAAAAGTATGCACCATGGCTATGAAGAAGCCAAGATGATAATATAATATGTGTAATTGGTCCAAAAAGTAAACATCAACAATGCAACACAACTTTGAAAAAGAAGAAAATTATCTATGCCCCTAATATGCTCCACAATGATGAGTAAACAGATGCAAATGCCCCCAAGCACTAAGCGTATGAAATGGGTGGGAATATGATCAAACTTGAAGATTGGAGTGATGCTTAGATACTCCAAAAGATACTCTTTTTGGATCCATTTTACAAATTGATCTGAGAAAAAATACCCTGGGCGAAGTTATATCACAAAGGAAAAGTAATTGTGTGACTTACCCTAGGAAGAACTAATAATCATGCAAAGGGAAGAAAGTGTAGTGATCGTTGTAAGATTGGAAAAAATCATGAGGGTAGTACATAAAGGTATGAATTTATCAAGATTGTGTTGAAATATTAATTTCATGAGTTTTCCAATTGTAGGATTTCTATGATAAGTGAATGTTTGTTCAAAAAATTCAAAAACAATTTTATGGTTTTACAAATTTTAAGAAAATTTTGATGCAAAGAAATAGGAGCGGAACTTTTTTACACATGATTTATTATGGATAACCAATATTATTGAAAGCATAAAACAAACATCTCAAACAAACCCAATATTAATAGGAACCACACCAAAGTTATATGTGAACTAAGATGTGAATAATTTTCCTACAATTAGTCTAAAAACACAAAGTTAAACAAAATAACAAACTAAAAAAGCACAAGTATCGCCACAATGTTGAAAAGCCACAAGAGTACAATATAATTTGTAATAATTACATCTAATGGAACTCTTAATGTGTTCTCGCATTGAATAATTAGACAAATATGAATGCCCCGAGCGATAGCTTAGAACACGAGAGGATCAGATCGGTTCAAGAGTAGAGTGATGTTTTAATACTCTAAAAGACACTCTTGTCGATCCCATTGAAGTTTGATTTGTATTGGATTGAAATATGAAATCCGTGTTTGCCCCAAGAAAATTTATATTGCAAAAGGGTAAATGAATGTTTCCCTCAAGCATAGATATATACCCCGAGAAAGAAAAGTGACTAGTGAAAGATGATATAGAACGATCATGAGGAGTGATGTCAAATGGCAAAATTGTTGATCTATGTTATCCAGTTTGTTGAAATCTTTCAAACATTTTCTGAATGTTTTGATCTATGCCGCTTTACATTTTTTTAATTTTGAACATATAAGAATGTTTTTCATTTTGGAAACATAATTGAATGTTTTTGTATTTTTGAACATTTTAAAATGTTTCTATATTTTTTTGGAACATTTTTTAATGTTTTTAGATTTTCGAACATGTTAGAGTAGGTATTTACCTTAGCTCATATTCACCTAGGTACTTTATTTACCTTCATTGGATTTATCCTCACCCACTTATGTGTGTGGATATTTCCTTTTATTTATTTAGATATTAGGGGGATATTATCTTGTTAGGTATAGGTATTTCCTTCATCTATGGTATTGACTAATTCTTTCCTTGATCTATGGTATTGACTAGATCCTTGATGTCTAGTTCTCTCATAAATCTATGGACTTAAATAGTTCTTTGATGACTAGTTATTTCCATGATTTATGGCTTGATCTACGACCTTGATTGGTTCTTAGATTGTTATTCCTTGCCTATATAAGCAAGGCCCATTCTCATTATATTTCACCGAGTTCCATAATAATATATGATATTATTGCTCATTTTTTGCAAAGGTTTTATGTAAAGTTATTATGGTGAATTGCTTTCATCTTATTGATCATGGTGTTTGATTAGAATCTATGTTCTTGGCTTGGTACGATCTAGTTATCATTCCTTTTATGGTATAAGAGCAAGAGATTGTTTTTGACATCTGTCTGTAAGTTTTGTTTTGTAAGCATTTTTTTATATATTCATATATTCAAAATTTGTTCATATTTTGTTGCTGCGTGCATTTTTATGCAAAACAGAGGCCACCATTGGATCCCTAAGGCATGAAAACCCTAATATCAACTATAAACTCGCCATTTCTAGGGGTAGTCATTTTTTCTGGTTTTTTTGGTGGTTCGCAAAGAATCGCACCGGTTTTCCTCGTGGTTCGCACCATACAACAAAGGAAACCAAAAATTATTTTTCTAGGTTTTACTTGGTTTTTTGAGATCTGACCTAGGTATTTTTTTGTTGCAGGCATAGCTTTTTTGGTTTCATGTGCTAGAGGTCTTTTTCGGAAAGACGTTTCTTTCCTTTTTGGCAAGGGTCCACGGGCAGTTGTGCATGATTTGCTATTTTGAGAAATTCCACAGGCTACTATTTTGGGTAATAAGGTCATTTTTGACTAGTAGGTGCTTAACTCCAACCCCCTTTCATTTTATTTGTGTGGTGAAGGAAAGAGCATTTTATTCTATTTTAGTGGCAACTAAAATAAATAGTAGAGCATAATATTGAAAAACTTGTATCTTTTGATCAATAACTTGGTTTTGAGTGCCTTTTTTTGCAAAAGTTCTTGTTTTTTATGCTCTTTCGATTGAAAATATTTATTTTGAGAATTGCACTATAATTATAAAGTGCCATATTGTAACACACACTCATTATAAAGTGCCAAAATATGGGGGTCTTGTTGCATTGTTTGGGGCTCTTGTTGCATTACTTGGTTCTTGCATTTCTTTTGGTTATTTTTTGAGGATGATGTCTTTATCTACTTCTACATTAGATCATGTTGAGCCATTAACAACACATAATTACCACACATGGAAACCAAGAATGGAAACAATAATTAAGCGGAAAGTATTATGGGCTTTAACTTCTTTAGAACAACTAGTGTTCACTAGAGAATATGAGAAATTTCAGTACCGGTGCAAATTTGATGAGTGTATGGGTTTGATAGGAACTTATGTAAGTGATAGTCTTTTGTTTCATTTGGAAATGTATGACTCTCCTTTCAAAATATGGGAGAAATTGGAGGATTTATTTGGTAAGGTGGATCATATGAGAGCCATGCAACTTGAAATTGAGATCACCTCTCTTAATCCTAAAGATTTTCCAACAATTATAGACTATCTTACCAAGTTCAAGCATTTGTTGACAAAGTCAAGAGGAGTGAAGAGAAAAGAATGATGAAGAGTGTGCTTAATTGATTCTATCCAAGTTGAGAGGCCCATTCCAAATTTTTGCTTCTACCTTTTTCTCTAGCATGGATTCCTTAGGTCACACATTCAAAATGCCTAACTTAGAAAGATTTTGTGAAAGACTTACTAGGGAAGAATCCAAATTGTCTCACCTTGAGTCTTCCACCTCTCAAAAGGAATTAGTTGCATCTAATCCTAAGGGCAAAGGAAAACCAAACAAAAAACCAAATCCACACCTTCTCCATCTCAAAATGCTCCTAAACCCAAAGAAAACAACTCAAAACCCAAGGATTCTTCTAAATCCAAGAATAAGTCTAGCCTGTTCACGCTCTTTTAACGGGGGTAGTAATCATGAAGAACATAGGTGTTATAAGCGAATGGAAGCCTTAAAGGATGCAGTCTTAAGAAACACAAAATTTCTATCGACATGCCACCTCCTTCTAATCATCATGGAAAAGAACTTAATGTTGTTGGGAGATATCACCACCACTGCAGTAAAGTTGGGTTATAGATTCCGGTGCTTCTCATCACATGACTTCTTCCAAGGATTCTTTTGTTTCTCTAGGTTTGAGTTCTACTTCCAAAATTGAGGTTGATATTATTCCTTTCTTTTGTTAAAGGAAAAGGTGATATACAACTTGATGGTGGCAAATATCAAGATGTACTATATGTTCCTAACATCACTACAAATTTGCTTTATGTATATCAAATTTCATTCATTGGTCAAGGAAAAATAGTGACTTTTACACCGCATGGAGCAGAAGTATGAAATTTTTTTAGAGCCTCATTCACTTGTTGCTCAGTGGTATTGTTGATCATAGTTCTATATGGTATAACTTTGAGGGTTTTGATTAAACTTCTTCTATAGGGACAAGATCGGTTTCTCATGCAGATTCAGAGAGTAAGCTTTGGCATGAAAGATTTGGACATCTCAATTACAGATATTTGAAGGAGTTGAGCACTCAAGGTATGGCAGATGGTATTCCTAGAGTTTCTTGTCTTGAGAGAGTTTGTCATGGTTGTGAATTAGGGAAAAACACCAAGATCCTTTTCCTAAGAATTTTTCTAAGAGAGCTTCTTCACCACTTGAACTTGTGCATAGTGAATCGATGATTTTTCCTACCCCATCTTTCAATGGAACTAAGTATGCACTTACGTTTATTGATAATTTCTCGAGGCATACTTGGGTTTATTTTCTCAAGTAAAAAGTGATGTTTTTTCACACTTCAAAGTCTTCAAGGCTTTTGTCGAGAAACAATCTTCTAGTAGCATAAAGAACCTTCATACTGATAATGGGGGGGAGTACTTCAATAATGAGTTTTCTAATTTTTGGCAACTCAAGGCATTATTCACTAGCATTTTGTTCCTCATACTCCACAACATAATGGATTAGCAGAAAGGAAGAATAGAACTTTGAAGGAAATGGATAATTGTATGATGCATTCTAGAGATATACCTCTTATCTATTGGGTAGAAGCAGTTAATTATGCTAACTACATTCAGAATCACACACCACACAAAGCACTTGAGAATTTGAATCTAGAGGAAGCTTAGTCCTAAGCCATATGTCTCATTTTTTTCAAGTCTTTGGGAGCCATGCTTGGGCCTTTATGCCAAAGAAGAAAAGGAAAGATTTGGATAAGAAGAGTAAACCCTTGATCTTTGTAGGGTATTGTTATGACATGAGAGCTTATCATATTTTAAATCCTTATACACATGATGTTATTTTTCAAACACATGTCTAGTTTGATGAGTGCTTCACTCCTCATGATTCTTCATCTTCTTTCATGCCCCCTTCTTCTTCATCTCATCTTGAGAATACTTTCTTTGAGGAGATTGATGTGGAGGTTATATATGTCGTTGAGGATCCTATTCCAACTGATGTTTTCACTATGCCTAAGAGGGATCGTACTATAGTTTCTTAGGAAACACCTTTCATAGAGGATATTCCACCCATTAGGCATCATCACACACATTCTACAGGTTCTAGACTTTTTGTCATGTAGTTTTTGAGGATCCGTAGTCTTTTTCAAAGTCTCATGGGATACAGAGTGGGATGATGCGATGATAGCTGAGTATTCTTCTTTGATGAAAATCATACTTGGGATTTGGTATCTCTTTCTAAAGGAAGAAATATGGTTAGGTGTAAGTGGGTATACCAAACCAAATACACAATGATGGGTCCATTGAAAAGTATAAGGCTCATCTTATTGCAAAGGTTTTTCACAAGTTGAAGGTATTGATTACTTTGAGACTTTTGCACCCATTGCCAAGATGGATTTTGTACGCCTTATACTTGCTATTGCTACATCACATGGGTGACCCGTATACCAGATGGACATGAAGAGTGCCTTCTTACATGGATATCTACAAGAGGAAATATACATGGAGTAGCCAACTCTATTTTTTCAGGATTCTTCTCTTGTTTGTAGGCTCCGAAGGTCTCTCTATGGTCTCAAATAAGCCCCTCAGGCTTGGTATGAGAAGATGGATTATTTTCTTCTATCTACTAATTTTTTTCATTACCACTTTGATCATAGGTGTATCTCTAGCATATGGTGAGGATATTGTGATACTTGTCTTGTATTATGATGATCTATTACTTACTGAAGCTATTCTTCCCACATTCGAGTATTTAGAGGGCTCTTTTACACGGTTTGACACATGAGATCTTGGGCTAATACATTATTTCCTTGGTTTGCATATTTCTCAGACATATTCAGGGATTCATTTAAGTCAGCAAAAGTACACCCATGATCTTCTTAGGCACTTTGATATGGCTGATTGCATAAGCCAAGTCCATCTCCTTTTCACTCTGGAGTTACTCTTACTTCCACATGTACCATACCACTTTGTGATTCTATGTTATATAGGTAGTTGGTTGGGAATCTCATGTACTTGACCCATACTCACCCCGATATTTCATTTTGCAGTAGTAGGGATTGTATTTCGGTTTGCACATTCTCCCCATAGTAGTTAATGTGTGTTCTAAAAGGATTTTGAGCTATTTACTGTGGGAACTTCCCACTTTGGCCTACACTACACTAGGGGTTCTACCGAGTTGGTTGGGTATACGATTCAAATTGGGTAGGTTCTATTGCTATTGATGACAGCATTCCACTTATGGATATCTTTTCTATCTTGGTTCTTCTCTAGTTTTTGGGTGTGCAAAAATAAACAAAGCTATTACATTTTCATCTTCGAGCAGAGTATAGGGCATAACTTATAGCGAGTCAAATAGATTCTTTAGCTTCGCCGGTTATTGACAGAGTTTGGATTCCCACAGGATTCACCGACTGTAATTTGGTGTGATAACCAAAGTGTAATTCACATTTCTCGCAACCTAGTTGAGCACTAGTGGACCAAACATATTGAGATACACATCCACTTCATTCATCAACACATTCAAGATGGAGTTCTTTTCTTAGATTACCTTCAATCAACGGTGAGGTTGCAGACATCCTTATGAATCCTTTTGCATCACCTCACTACCTTGAGTTGCGTGGAATTCTTGGGGTTTTAGAAGTTGTTCTTGGGGGTATTTCATGAGAACATATTCCTTATTCTACTTCTTTATCTTTCCTTCTAAAGAGATTTTTCCCTTCTTTTGGTTCTGATATTTCTTCATGGATATATTGTACATGAGTACCTCATCAGGCCTAGTTGTCGGGACTCATACTGTGGACATGCCACTTCTATTTTGGCCCCTAGCTTCACTTAAGAGGGGTGTTAGAGTAGGTATTTACCTTATCTCATGTTCACCTAGGTACTTTATTTACCTTTATTGTATTTATCCTCACCCACTTATGTGTGTGGATATTTCCTTTTATTTATTTAGATATTAGGGGGATATTATCTAGTTGTTAGGTATAGTTATTTCCTTGATCTATGGTATTGACTAGTTCTTTCCTTGATCTATGGTATTGACTAGATCCTTGATGTCTAGTTCTCTCATAAATCTATGGACTTAACTAGTTCTTTGATGACTAGTTATTTACATGATTTATGGCTTGATCTATGAACTTGACTGGTTCTTAGATTGTTATATCTTGCCTATATAAGCTAAAGGCCCATTCTCATTGTATTTCATTGAGTTCTATAATAATATATGATATTATGCTCATTTGTTTGCAAAGGTTTTATGTAAAGTAATTCTAGTGAATTTCTTTCATATTATTGATTGTGGTGTTTGATTAACATCCTGTGTTCTTGGATTGGTATGATTTGGTTATTGTTCCTTTTAATGTTTTTGGATTTTGGAACATTTATGTACCTTTTTTGTATTTTTGAAACATATTTGATTTTTGTTTTAATTTAGAATAGTTTTATACTATTTTTGAGGTTTTAAAACAAATTTAAAAGTTCTTGTGTTTTTTGAAACATATTTAAATGTTTTAAAGTTTTTTTAACATATTTGAATGTTTTTTAATTTTTGATTCAAGATAACGGTGCATAGCCTAAACTTGTGGTCAAATTATTAGAATAATTCCATTCCATTGGTAGAAATGTATATGATGCAATTATAGGATGTATCATTCCACTCGTGACTCCACGCAACGAGGAAGATGTGAGGGATCATCACCGAGAGCTAAGAAGGACATGGAAATAGGGTGACAAGTGTTATGAAAATGAAGATGATGGATGCTAAGACACAAGGTGTAATAATTATCCATGTGAGAAAAATGTAAATCATCCCCATTCAATATTATCTGACCAATTCCAAGATGATTGCACTTTTAGATTTATATTGGAATTAGATCCATAGATGGCCTACTAATTTACATGATCTAGTTGAAGGAATAATTGTCTCTCTTAACATAAGCAACTAAATTACTTATTTGGATTTATATGATTACAAAATTTTGAATCGGATTTCTTGAAGACTTTATTGGGTAATTATTTTTGTGAAAGGACCCCCTACATCTTGCCCCATGCCATTAATAAGAAATAAGGTCTCAACACCAAAGACAAAATGTAGGTAAGTAAGGACATTTTCCTCCATCCCTAGTCTCATACTACTAGTAATAATTATGGGATCATCACCGAAGACCATGAAGGATGAAATTTGTAATGATTGATTTATATATATTTTATTTTATATTGATTTTTCCTTGTATGTTGATATTGTGCTTATTGGGAAGGAACATTCTTCTGCAGATCTCAACCGCATGTAACTATTAAGACCTAAGAGTTCAACACCGTAGACTAAAATAGGTGGTCAAAAAGTACTTATTGTGTAAAGTATTTTGTGCTTTATATTAAAGAGATAGATTATGCGAAAAGAGGATTTTCCATCGTAATATTCTAGACAAAATTGTAGGTAAAAGATCTAAAATGGTAGGAACCATAACAAGGATGAGATACACAATGCCCAATAGGAACAAGGTTAGCCTCGTATCATGAAGTGAAGAATGTAAATATATGATAATGTTATGATTAAGATATCTTCTAATGGATGAAACAATTATTATTTTTTATTAAATGAGATAACTATGCAAGTGGCCTCCCTAGTGCAAGAGAGAACATGTGGAAGAAGATATATTTGCTTCTATGGTTTTTATGTTTAAATAGTGCTTTAATGGGTTTCATATGGATTTTTATTCTCTTTTAGGGTTTTTAAGTTTTTAGATTTTTGGTGGATGAGATTTTATAATGGACTTATTAGGAGAAAGGTCCATGTTTATGAAAATTTAATGGTCCTAACTTACAGACTTGGGTGGATGAGATCCAATTCAAAGGAGTAGCTAGAAGGATTTTCAATGTATCCATGATTGAAGTAGTCCTAATTTATGAGATGTGGATGGATGAAATCCAAGTCAATGGGGGAATCAAGGTTCGATGAGTCTTGACTTACAAGACTTGGGCGGATGAGATCCAAGACAATAGGGTGAATCAAAAGATTTGAGGAGTACTTATTTACAAGACTTGGGTGAAAAGATCTAAATCAAAGGATGGGATTTAAAGATTCAATGAGTCGAGATTTATGATACTTGGACGGACAAGGTATAATTCAATGGATTGAATTAAATGATTCAATGATTCCTAACTTACGAGACTCAAGCAGATGAGGTCCAAGTCAAAGGAGTGAATCAAAATATTCAAGGAGTCCTTATTTATAAGACTTGGGTAGACAAGATCCAAGTCAAAGGATGTATGATTAGAGAGATATTTGATGAGATCGAAACACCTATGTGATGTTAGAGTATGATTTTCAATATGGAGAATATGTTGAAATTCATATTCATCTGTGAGTGGAATAATGCAAGGAAAGAATGATTGATCTCTAGATGTATATATAAGGTTCCTTATAGGTTGTAGAGAGAAAATATTCAATGTTGATCTTTCTAAGCTATGGATTAATTGATTTGATGAAATATTTGTAATTAAAGCTTGAAAATTTTATGTAAGGATATTCCTAGGTATACGCACCTCGTATAGTGTAAACATTTATATGTCTTGACACATAGGATCATCGACGAAGAAATTCCTACAAGATTGAACATTTGAGGTATTATAGACACATAAGGCTGCGTTATTGAAAGTTTTAAATATTTTGGTTGTTGTGTCTCTACAAATATACAAGGGATGTTAGGCATAGGAGATAGAATTTAAAGGATGGAATCAACCTCAATGATGTTTGATGAAGGACCTTTTAATTTAGAATCTTCATTTATTCATTGGTCAAGAGGTGATTCAGAGAAAATTCTAGTTGTCAAAGTTTCCTAAAACTCCCTAAACAATGAACACATTGTCAGAGAGTTTTGATACCTTTCTAACAAGTATGAACTCCGCAAATGGAGTCTAGATGTAGAAGATATCGCAAGTCAAAGTTAGGTTTGAAAAGTGGTCAAACTCGGTCAATTAGTGAATAACGATCGACACATGGAAAATTGGCAAAAGTTAAAAATGGGTTAAATGTTGTGTTTTGAATGCCACCAAGATTGACACATAAAAAATTAGTGGGCCCCACTATTTTCTAGATGGGGGCCCTCAGCCAGGTTTGACACACTCTTTTGAAGAAGGGTACTTTTACCTCACATCGCCATCATCACCATTTTTCTTATATATGCCTAATATTTCTTTAACATTGCCAATGTGGGATTATGCATTGTAGGATTTATATTGTGCACTATTTTACATTATTCAAAGCTCATGCGAGTTATTTACTAGCTCGGTGGGGTGGTTAACTCCCCAATGAGTCGACCAACCTTTCCACATTACATGGCCACAATTCCGGCTTATCCCTTATATCTTGGTGGATCCGCAGATATTGACTTAAGCGGGTTAGCCTATGAATCATCCCAATGGGAACTCTATATAACTCAGCCAAAATATCATATGGATAGGGTAGTTTAAATTTTGTGTAACATCCATATATCCTGGCGCTTCAACAAACAACTTTCCACAATCAAAACCTCACATGCAAGTGCTATATAGACAAGGTGAGCAAACACCTTAATAGATTGGCCCAAAAATTAGAAAATCTAAACAAACATGCACCACAACCCACATGGAAAGAAAAAGGGCCAAAAGTGTGTCCGAAGCCATGAGCTAAAAGTTCGCTTCAATCCATTTTAAATACCAACTCTATCTATGACACGATAAATGTAGGATAATGCCCACGGTGTTGTAAAATGGTCGTGAAGGGAAAGGAGGTGGGATTTGAACCCCAACCCCATGGAAACAAACAAATGTGACGGTTGAGCTAGGAATATCATAAAGGTATAAATGAACTCATGATTTAAAAATCATAGGTTACACGACCGTGTAGAGGCAAAGAAGGGGCGGATTGAGAAAACTTCATTTTTTGGAGCATTAGACCTCAAAAATAGAGCTCAAAGTAAACATGAAAATTGTTCATAATTCCAATACACTCACGATGGTATAATGTTCTTCCTGTTTTGGGCCTTTTATGATGATTTTTAAGCTACATAATTTACACAAAGGCGTAGATCCTAAGGGAAACACAAGTGCAAGTTAATTAGGAAGGTGAAAGACAAGTGTTGAGCTATGTAAAAGTATTTCAAAATGATATCACAATTTTGCAGGTTTTGATTCATTATTTGTTAATTGTATTTGTAATTTAAACATTTTTAATGGATTAATTCTTAATGAACCCGAGGATGTAGGAATTTTGAACCCCGTAAATAGTCTTGTGTCATTTCGATTTTGATTTTCAATTTCTGATTACTTGAAATAATTGAAGTTCATTATGTGAATTTGGATGAATAATTAATCAGTTTTGACAACTTTAGAAAATCAATTAAATCGGGAAATAGTGTAATTTGGGCCTTTGATCAAACAATTAAACTTTGAATAAAATCGAAATTAATTTCAATTTATGATCAGTCCTAAATCAGATTTTTAATCAATTTTGGTGTAATTTAATTCCGTAAAGTTGATTAAAATGTTACGATCCTTGGAAACGATTAAAATTGAAAATTAAAAAACACCCATTTTCAAATCATGTTTTGGTATCGATCTTATTTAGCTCGATATTTGTTTCATTGAATCGATTAACAGTGTGTGATTGCTTCAAGTTGGTGTAGTTAGTTTAATGTGGTGAACAGGTACATGTGCACTATGGGTAAAATGTCTACATAGGCTAAACTCGATGAGATTGAGGAAGATAAATCTCTCCTAAGATCTATATATTTCTCCCTAGAAGAGCAGAATGTTTGAGTGAAATTAGAAATGCAAGCCAAGGATGAGCTCTTGAAAAGATCAGAGGATGGTGAGTAGAAAGGGGAGAAACCCGAGTATGTATGCATAAACGATGATGGAAGAATGCATTGTAAATATGACACCATCGATTCCTCATCCCATTCAGATTCAAATTTAGGTAAAATTGATTTTTGTGGTTTTGAAAGATACACTAGAGGCATTGGATCTAAATTGTTAGATAAAATGGGTTTTAACAAAATCATCTTTGGTAAGAACAATCAAGGTATGAATAACCCAATACATGTCGAGGATCATCCTCGTTATGCATGTTTTGGTTATTCTAGTGGGAAAGGATATGGAGATTCATATAAACATGTTTAAGGAATACAAGCTTTTGACAACAAAGTGTATACCCCAATAGACTGTAGAATGGGAATGGTAAGACAGTTCATGAAGAGGTAATGAAATTCCACCTCCTATTTCTTATCATAAACATAAGCCTAGAAAATAAGGTAAACCTTCTAAGGATCCACTCTTTCTTTTAAAACAATATGGTTTTGATATACATAAGATGATGAATGATTTTCCATGCACGTTTTGTGGAGGAAATAATCATTTTGTTTCCTTTTTTGGAAGAGGAAAACTTTTTTGCAAAATCATTTTCCAGATGAGCTGAAAATCCAATCTTGTAGAAATCAAGTGAGAAATGGTAAACATGATTCCTCACCTGCAAGTAGGAGAAAAGAGGAATCATTGCACTCATTGTCAGATGAGTGGACGTGAGGTTGAAAACTACTGGAAACTTCATCCAACCAACCATCCAGAGCATGGTAAGAAAAATTAGAATTTAAGGTAAAGGAAGTTTTGAACCACCATTTAAGATCAGATCAACCTTGGATCTATCTCGTAGTTGAACCACTAACGAGTAGATTTTTTTTAATATAGAAAATGTAAACTCATATGATTTGGATAGATTTATATTTTCATAGCTATAAATTGTTGAACAACATGCAATATTTGTCAAAGAAATTTGTGGCTTTTGGATTTATGATGAAAGTAAGATTTATATGTTTTTAATTGCTTTGAAATTGGAAAAATGGGGTCACCTATAAAGAAAATATAAGGGATGGGTTAACATAGCCATATTTTAACTTCTTACGTGTTAAGGATGAAAAAATACCATTTTCTATTTTTAGTAGTAAAGATATGCAAATTCAGTGGGCATGTGGAATAATGTCTAATTTTGGAAATGCATTTTTAAGTTATTGTTGTTAAATGTCATTGTGCAAGTCTGTGACACCTTTTTGATTTTGTAAGTAATATACAAATTTTTGTGTCTATACAGGGTAATTGCACATTCATGAAGACCCTTATTTTTAGGGAATGTATTTGTAACTACCCTATGTGGTTACAATTGGTGTGTACATTATTTACACTAACAATGGCATGCAAGTATTCCTAGTGATCATTTGCAAAGCAATTAACAGCTTCACCGTAATGGGTAAGTATATAATTTGATTCCTATCCTATTACAATTTATTTTTTTGGGAATTGATGGTCAAATTATTCTGGATAGTGATATTTGTAGTGTTTTATAGTTTCGTATGCAGACAATGAGACACTAGCCTAATTATGGGCAGTTTAGATATCTATTAAACTGATCTATTTTTATGGAATTGTAATTTAAGTAATCGGTCGTATCATAGAGTGTTAGTTGAACACTATCTTTCCATTATAGAATGGGTGTTATTATCTGATCGATTGTTTGTGATGGCATTATAGTGGGATTTCACATTTTGCAATCAGATGCAGAGTCGACAAGGTGTAGCAGATCACTGACACTAGCTTGAATGGGTGTTATTATCTGATTGGTTTTATGTGACTATTTAATCAACTATTTATATTTAGCTAACCCATAATTCTATTTCCGGTTCATGTATGTGATTTTGCAATGTAGGATGACTTAGCATGTTTTGTGGGTTAATAAAAACTTTTTGCAGACAAAAGGCATTCCCAGTTGGGAGTAGTGATCTAGAGGACATTCGGGTCATCAGAAGTTTCTTAAACCTCCCTAAACCATGACCACATTGTAGAGCATTCTGAGACCTTTCCGAAGGTATGAAAAACTCCAAAAATGGAGTCAGATGCGTAAGATATCGCAAGTCAAAATCGGGTTTGAAAAGTGTTCAAAATAGGTCAACGGAGAATAACGCATTGACACGTGGCAAATTTGAAAAAGTTAAAAAAATGGGTTAAATGTTGTGTTTTAAATGCCATCGGTCTTCACACACACAAAAATTGGTGGGCCCCACAATTTTCTCGGGCCGGGAGCCCTCATCCAGGTTCGACACACTCTTTTGAAAGAGGGGTGCCTTTGCCACCTTTTATTCATATTGTCATTATCACCATTTTTCTTATATATGCCTAATATTTCTTTAACATCTCCATTATGGGATTATGCATTACAAGGTTTATATTATGCACCGCCTTACATTATGGATAGCTCAAGTGAGTTATTTACTAGCTGGGTGGGGTGGTCAACTCCCTAGTGAGTCGACCAACCTTTCCACATTTCACACCCACAACTCGGGCTTATCCCTTATATCTTGGTGAATCTGCAATATATCAACTCAACAGATTATCCTATGACTCGTGGATTATCTTATGACTCATCCCAATGGGAAGTCTATATAACTCGACTGTAATATCATATGGATAGGGCAGCTCAAATTTTCTACAACAACCATATATCCTCGGTGGTTCAATCAACAACTCACCACAGCCAACAACCTCACCGCATGGGTGGCGAGCCGACACCTTAATAGCTCGGCCCAAAATTGGGTAATCTAAAAAATCGGCACTACAACCCATATGGAAAGAAAAAGTGTGAATGGGTGTGGCCGAAGCCACGAACTAAAAGGTAGGTTCAAGCCATTTTAAATACTAATTATATCTCGAGGCACTGTAGAAATGTGGGATAATGCCCACAAGTGTTGCAAAATGGTCGAGAAGGGAAAGGAGGTGGGATTTGAACCCCAAACCTATAGAAACAAACCAACAAGACTCACTAGTTGATCTAGGTAGCTCAATGGGTATAAAATGAACTCATAGATTTAAACAACACAAGTTGTAGGATTGTGTAGAGGAAGTAAGGGGCGGGTTTGAGAAAACTTCACTTTTGGAGCACTAGACCTCAAAACCAGATCTCGAGTAAACATGAAAATCATTCAGTAATTCGATATGCTCATGATGGGATAATTTTTTCCCATTTTGTAAATTTTTGACGATGTTTTAAGATGTAGAAGTAACACGAAGGCATAGATCCTAAGGGAAACACAACTGCAAGTTAATTAGGAAGGTGAAATAAAAGTGTTAAGCTACGTAAAAGTCTTTCGAAGGTCTAATATCACAGCTTTTACATATTTTGATTCATTATTTGTTAATTGTAAAGGTTAATTATATTTTCAATTCGAACATTTTTAATGGATCGGTTCTAAATGAACTTGGGGACGTAGGAATTTTGAACCCCGTAAACAATCTCAGATCTTTTCGATTTTGATTTCCAATTTCGATTACTTGCAATAATTTAAGTTCATTATGTGAATGTGGATGAATAATTAATCAGTTTTGACAACTTTGGAAAATTAGTTAAATTGAGAAATAATGTAATTTGGGGCTTTGATCAAACAATGAAACTTTGAATAAAATGGAAATTAATTTCAGTTTATGATCAGTCCTAAATCAGATTTTTAATCATTTTTGGAGTAATTTAATTCTAAAGTTGATTAAAATTTTACGATCCTTGGAAACAATTAAAATTGAAAATTAAAAACACTCATTTTTCGGATCAAGAGGAGTCTTGAAGTTGTAAAGGATTTTTATATTTCTTGATTTCTCGTGGACTTGAGAATACTAATTCCTCTCCAAAGTAAGCAGAGGCATCAAGGTTTATGTCAAACCCATTTTTATGGTCCGATAAGGGAATAGGGTCCCGAGTCCCGAGAAATTATTTAATGGCCTCATCATTCTAAAAGAGGTCCATGGAGAGGTGACATTGTTGATCCTGATGTATAGGGGACAGGTAGATGATATTAATGATTGGAAAGGAGTCTTGAAACAAGTTTAATCTCTTGTTTGATGTTGGAAGCTTGTTTTCCAAAACAGGTACAATGTATGTTTGAACAAATGGAAGAAAATATGGAGAAGAGATTGATTGGTTTTGAGTTAGATATACTTACCCTTTGTCATCTTAATCTTGTTGAGTTTCAAAGTATGTACAGATTTGTTACAATGCTCAAATATTCATGAGAAGTTTTCGTAGTTGATGTGTCTTCATTTGTGATAGATTCATTTTCAGTCTCTATAAAAATGACTTCTTCGACAATTAATTCTTGGACGTAATTATTAAATCACACACATCTATCTGTAGAGTGTCCATTAATGCGATGAAAATCACAATACGTATTGGGTTTATACCAATATGGATTAGGTTACCCTTCAAAAAAGGGTTTTGTAATTGGATATTTCATCATTCTAGCCATTACTAATTGATGAAAGACACTAGAGAGACTCTCCCTAAGGGGTGTAAAATGACATTTAACTTTGCATGGAGTAGTGTCTTCGCTAGGTTATATGATTGGATTTTTTGTTGATTGTTCATGTATGTTGTGCACATTTCAATTATCCGTGACACCATCATTGACGAAATTATGGTTACATTTGACGTACCTAGATTTATCATGATAAGTGATAGTATTGTTATTATTAAGCCCAATTTATTTGGAATGAAGCTTGATCAAGCCTTTAGTAATAAGGACCTTTTCAATTTGAGTTCCCTTTTCAACAACTTCCTCAAAACTGTTGAGGCAGTGCATAAGTATGTGAAAGTACAACTTGATATTAAGGTCTGGTATGAAGATGCTAACCATTTGGTTTTCAGGGACTAAACATGGGAACCGACTTGTGATTTCTCTTTATCATTGTAAAAATTTTGTAAAGATTTTGTTTGGTCATTATTTTGCGTTGCACAAATCCATCATTGTGATCTCAAATTCAAGGTTGAAAGAAAAATATTTAACGAACTTGTTTGAGAGGTCTATGAAAGTATTTATAATTTAGAAGGTTTAAGAACCATTCCAAATCTTGTCCTCCTATACTTTGTAGGAAGAGACGCAAGAGAAAGATATAATTATATGCCACTTCTTGGCATGCTATGAAATATTATCTAATATGCTCTCTTGGATCATTTTTTCCATTATATTTATCAAATTTGGGCATCTCAAAATATCATAGGAAGGGTATGCACAAGAAGTCATTATCGAATGGGTAAGGACACAATTCATCAAAGTTGAATTGTTTGTATTACTTTTTCATGCCTGAAATTGTTTCTTTCATCATTTTCCACTCTCAAGTAAATGGTGAATGATTGTGTGAGATCAAGGAAGTATTATCATTTTTCAAATTTGTATTCTCTTTATTTGGTGGAATATAGGTTTTAGATGGATTGTCACTGTTCTTATTTGATTTTTTTTCAATTATGTCACTAGTGACTTTGGAAGATATGAGAGTTAGTTGTTTGGTCATCTCAATAATTTTTTATATTAACTCGTTGTGGGATGTCTTATGTGAATCCACCATTGTAATGAAAAATGGGGGAGAGTGAATAAAGGTGCGATAGAAAAATCAACCCTTAGAAAATTGAATGTTAAGATGGAAGAGGAAAAAGATTAGAATGCTCAACCCTAGAAAAATGAGTGCTAAGAGGGAGGATGCTAAAATGGTTAGTTGATTTCCAAACTATTAACAAAAGGAGTGTTAAGATAGAAGGGAATAAAAGGGATTAGATGTGCTCGAATATTTAACAAAAATGAATGTTAAAAATAAAAGAGACTTAACAAGGTGAGGTGATCAACTCTTAACAAAATGAGTGTTAAGAGAGACTAAAAGGTTCGAAGGTCCACTCTTAACAAGATGAGTGTTAAGAGAAATGAAAAGGGGGACCTCTCAACATGTAATAAGATGAGTAATGTTAAGGTAGAAGAGGGATTAAAATGTTAGATAAGAGGACTCTTAGAAAAATGTATGCTAAGAAATATGAAAATGTTTGAAAGGTTCCTCGAATATTTACAAAGTGAATGTAAAGAGGGAAGAGGTGAAGGAGGTTAGTTTTCTTTGTTGGTGTTTAATCTAGTTCCTTGGATCGAGCACTTATTTTTCTAGAATATCGAAGATAAAACTATTGTATGTGCTTCATATTTCTCCCCGTGCTTTAAAGATTAGTCTAAGTAAAGGAGAGGTATCAATTTGTAATAAATTTCATGCCTTGGTGAAATAAATGAAAGGATTCAACATAAATGTCAGGGAACTAGTTTAATGGACTGGTTGATCAAAGAACAAAATATTCATCCTTGTGGGTGATCGAGATACATCTACATCTTTCATGAAGAACCTGCAATCAACACTGAATGATTCATTTTCTCTAGAAATCTAAAGCTCTAAAGGCCCAAAAGCATGCAACCCGACCATGAAGTATAAATTTACATGATTGAATAACTCAATTAAAATGGACTTAGCCAATTTAAGGGAATTTTTTTTTCATAAGCCATCAAATTCCACCTCTTAAAAGAACCATCCATTGGAATTCAAAAAACCCATGGGAGACTAAGGATAATTCATTAGTGGATTATGTTTTTAAAGTTCCTTGACATGCATTTGGCCATCAATTTCAACGCCAAAAATCAGCGGGGTCACGTGGAAAAATATCAATGATCAAATACAGGGAACGTGTTGGCATTCAGCGGTCTCTAAGCCATTCACATTTTACAGATCTCAAGTCTCCAAAATAAACTAAGCTTAATAACAATGTCAGTCCGCATGTTTAAGGTGGTCAAGGAAGGATATGTGGCATCATTCTATGAAGCAAGAATTTTCAAGTCCACCTAAGATGGAAATTGAGATGCGAGAGCACAACCAATTAAAGGTGAACACGTGTCATACATGGATATTTTATATTGGCTCATGTTTCGTGGCACTTAAGGGGCTATCAAATAAATCAAAATGCAAAGTAGTGTGGAGCTTCCCTATTGGCTCACGCTTTGCAGAGGTCACCAAGGTTCTCAAACAGTTTGATATAGCCTCGACTTTTACAAGGAGCTTGGAGTTTCCTCATTGGTTGTAACTTCACACTCTATTAGAAGAAGTATGATAAATGATCGACACTACAAGGATCGTGGCATTGTCTTATTGGTTTAGTTTTCATTAAGGAATAGACCCGCTCGTAAGGACAAAGGAATGCAAAAAGTAAAAGGAAGTAAAGGTGACCCCATGACCCAATGAAAGGTGAACACACGGAAAAGGAAAATTAATGCACACATTAGCAGAAGAAAATACCCGAGCTAATCAAGGCCGCCACGTGTCACATTTATGTGCTTCTCAACCCGTAAAGCTTCAGTAATTCCATATCTTTCATTTCCTTGCTCCAAATCTTAAAAATTGATAGCGTTGGAAAGGTCTCCTTGATCCCTTCACTTTGACATCCTCAAATTCAGATATTTGTGGAATTTTTGGAATAAAAAGAAGAAAATTTCCTTAGAATTCAAGATGTAGCTCCAAAGATTGTTCAACCACCCGTTTTGATGAAGTATGGTGCCTATTTCTTCTCCAACAAGAAATATAATAGGAATGAATGAATTTGGCAAGTTGTTCATGCTCCTTTTAAAATTTTAATGCATCTTGTTAGTGGTGTTGACAATTTTTGCACTTGTGCAAAAATGGGCAACTTGAAACTTCGTTATAACGGACAACTTTGGTGAAGTATACCTAAGCTAAGGGATTTACTTGATTATTTTGTTATTGCTAATTTGTGAAAGTGATTAAGTGAAATCTGCAGCTATGTGTGCTGTTAGAAAACCGAACAAATCACATAGTCTCGTAATCTCATGAATATCCTTTGCAAGAGAACACAAGCCCCAAAAAAAGACAGGTTGTGTTATCCCGATGAAGACACCGGATTGCGTGTAATATGTAAGGTGTATAGTTTTGGAACAACATACATAGTGGCGCTTTTAGACAATCGATTCACAGTTATTATCTTGATGCCTATCGGTTTTTTATTGCTCTATGTTCATTAAAGTTGTTCGATTTATAAGTTTGCATTGCCTACGCTGTCAAAAAGATTACATTGATTCCTTTCCCGTTACTTCCATCAAGAAAATATTGACAAACAAACAAAGCAGTTGACAATAATGTCGAAATGGCGATATAGCAGAAAGGATTCAAAACGAAGAATGGAAGCTAAGATAATCACACAACTTACAAAGAGACACATTTCATTCAATGATTATCCATTGGAGTTAGGTATTCACTTCAAGTTATCCCTTATGTTAATTCATTTCATTGAGATATTGAGTTGCCTACATCATTGACAATCAAAATAAAACCGAATGCGTAAAGAGATAATCAACTCATTATTTCAATTTAATTTTCTATTCATAAGATATCATAAGCTTTCCCACATAAGCAAAGGATATGACTAAGTGACTCATCATATACATGGAAATGAGAATACCGCATGTGCTAAAGAACAAGAGTAGAGGAGTAAAAAGGAACCCATCATTGCCTTTTCTATCTTCTGTCTCCACTCCTCAGCCTTTCCATCTCCATCTCAACTCCTCCATCTTCCGCTTCCATCTCCATTTCTTAACACCTGCAAGACAAGAGAAGCATCTGTCAAATTGAGCTCAGGGTACAATGTTATTCCAATACTCATGTTCTAAAGCAAATGCAAATTCTGAATTTGAAGTATCTAATGGTACTTGAAACAAAGAAATACAGATGAGCTGGCAACAAGGAAGAGGCAGAGTTCATAAAGAGAGAGTGGTAAGAGAAAATCAAAGAAGCTAAGGATTGGGTAAGAAAAGGTAGAATCTGAAGTAAGTCGGAAAAGAAATAAATACACATGAAGGAAGTTGGAAAACAACTTCAGTAAAGGAAGGAAGTGAGAAGAAATAAACCACATGGATACAAGAGAGGCCAAAAGGCCTATTTATTTCTAATTTACTTATGAGTTTTGCAGAACAGTCAGCGGCAAAGATAGAATGAAAATCAGTCTAACTAGTTAAGAAGGAAGCAATTACGGAATGAGGATAAAATATCATTTTCAGATGATTTGTAGGAAGCATCAAGCATTAGAATGGGTCAAGAAAGACACATTTTGCAAATCAGGATTAAGAAATCTGAGAAGGGAGAGAGAAAATAGGATTTTCAGAAAATTTTTCTAGAGTCTCCCTTGTAAAATTGACTTTCGATTTAAAACAGAATTGAAACACATGCTTTTCAGCTACTACATTGCTTTCTAAGCTATCTGAGCTAGTAAAGGAAGAAAAACAGCCAAGGAAATTCATGTTTCATCACTTTTAAAATTGATATCATGATCAAACGAAACATACATGTTTTCCAAGTTTCTCATCATGATAGAACAGCTATCAATGTTCCTTTATTTATTTGAGTGTGAATCAAAGAAGCAACTACTTTGCAAATTTTTCAGAAAAGTTGCAATGAATCAAGTAAAGCCAGCATGGACAGCTTCATTCAAGTGATCGGACCAGCAAGAGAGATGTTCATATCCTTTTAAAATGGTCAAATCATAAGAATCTGGAGAGAGAAGGATTCTGGGAAAATTTTGCGAGTTTCCCCTTGCAAAATGGACTTTTCCAGAAAAATAGAATTGAGAAATAATGCAGAAATTAAAATATACTTGCTACTATGACTTCTGGGAAGTGAAGTACTATTACAGAAAAGAAAACTAAGCACTTTCTTTCACTTTCCAGAAAAGAGATATTTACTTCATTATGCAGACAATATGCAATCATGTTTGCAACAAATGAAAAGCATACAACTTCCAGATTCTTCATTAGAATGGAATGCAAATGTCAAACTACAAAATATCGAAGATAGCATTCATCTTCCAACTGACGGAGTAAACTACAAAGCTCAACAAAGGTCCAGCTAAAGCATGCCTTACAGAAATAAGATCAACAAGTCAAAGTATGCATGCACAGAGTTATAAAAGTAGTTCGAATTACATCTACATAAAAATGAAACAGAGCTCGTGGTATCGAGAATGAAAAATAAAATAGTCAACACTTCTAAGTACAGAGCTGATTTATAGGTTAAATATCCAAACCCGAGCACAGAAAGGTTCGTCAAAATGCAAATGAAGTAAGTTCCGAGCTCAAGGTCAAAGCAGAAAAGATAACCCACAAATATTTTCATTTTACGAACATTATAACCAAGGTTTTGTAAGATTCAGAGTTTAAGAATGAAAACTCAAGCTCAAAAGAAAGAGGAAACAGTGCAAGGAACTCACCAGTAATGAAACAAGCAAACAAACCATGCCGACATCTCTTTCTACAGGCTCGTGCCGAGCTCATTAGCTACCAAAAGTAGAGAACCAGAGAGAAAACAAAGATTCATCACTCCACAAGTGATACAGAGTAGAATAATAGATGAAAATGATATTTAGCTCATATATAAATGGAAAAGCTAGCACAGAACTGAAAAAAAAGGAAATACCTCCGATCCTTCAAAACATATGCAACAGTCAAGTATTAATGGTGTCAAAGGCTTAGGAACAGAAATGCAAGCTCGAAAACCTTTAAAATCTCCAAGTTTCCATCAAAGTTGCAGAGCAAGCAAAATTTTTCCAGGGCTTCACCCTCAAATTGAAAAAATCAAATGAAATGACCAAACAGAGCTCGCAAGTGTATAAACCATTCATCAAACTAGGGTTACAAAACCCTAACCCACGGTAAAGCATCAACGATTCATCAAACGCCAAGTGCCAGATTGAATGGTGATCGCCCACATAGGTTCCAAAGTGATAAAGCCCAATTAAATGCCACCAACCGGAATAAATGGTTAGGCCAGAACCCTAATCCGGGTTACAAGATCAACGGTGGAGAGAAAGCAAGGCACAAGATCAAGGGCCTCAAACACTTCACGAACCCAAGCTAAACCGCCATGGTCAAGTTACCACAGGCTAGGGTCAAATGAAGGGTGAGTCATCATGGAGAGGGGCTAGCCCACATGGACGGTCAACAAAACAATTCGCCAAGACTTTACAAAGTCTAAACTATATGCATGCCCAAAAATTAAAACATTATTATATGCCATGATCACCGAAAGGTGAAAATTGTATTATGTGCCATGGGGTCTAAAGGTGGCGAATAAACTAATGCATGGTGGGCTAGCCAAGGGTGGTCCCTTTTGATATTATATACATGCTTATGCCTAAGTCTATAATACGGCAACATTCCAAACCAAAGGTGGTCCCCACATGGGGTTTTTAAAAAAATTTGCAAATGTCACTTTCGTGACTATCCAGATCATTGAAGGAAATCAGAAACATGTATACCTTGGAGATGGTCCCCACTTCATTTTATTTTTTCAAAATATGGCTAAGGTTGCATCCTTTTTCCTACACACAGGAGATAATTTTGCATGCCTTCACAATAGGACAGAATAGAGAAGATGACGAACTTGCATGTGCAAAGAGAGAAGACTTGCATAGCAAGTAAATTTTAAATTTAGCAATTATTCATCTTTCTTTCCTAAAAATAGAACAGTCAACTGTAGTTTGACTGAATTGTATCTAAGGCTGATAATGCCTATTTTTATCACGTACTTTAGTTTGTATTATTTTATTCCTTTATTTATTATTAAATAAAGGATAAAATTAGGATACATGGGCGAGTACAACCTGAAGGCTATTTTAGGAAGTGGAGTGAACTTTTGCTATATATTGTGTGCTCTTGCAAAGCACAAAGGGGGAATTTTTTCGAGATTTTTCCCATAAGAACTTTTGATATGAGTACTGAAGCAATTTCTACCAGTTTTACCCTCTGAGTGTTGAATTACTCTTGCCTTTCCAAGTTATTCTGCAGTCTTGTGTATGCCAATATTAATCTTGTGAATCAATATTCCCTGATTAGTCACTTTACCCTGCTACAGATCTACTATTTTCTTGCTAAATTTCATTGTGCATGTTAGCTTACTAGTACTGTTGTGATTTTCCCTCAGTACAAATTAAGTGTTTTTCCCTTACATTCTGCAGAAAGTACAAATTGGTTCATGCACACAAAGAATTCTTCACAAGTTAGTTGTGTATTCCACTCAAGTCAAGTTCTCTACTCAAATTTGGTGTATCACCTTCATAATTATTTCATTTTCAGTCACCTCCTAACCCTAAAACTCCCAGAAAAGTAGTCTAGTGAACACCAATAAGGAACCGGCCTTTTAACCCTTGAGAGGTTCACCTCAAAATAGGTATACCCACGCACTGAGGTGTCCCCATCATTGTATCTAGAGAGAGAGAGAGAGAGATCCTCGCAGACTTAGAACACTCCGCCGCCATCTCTCTGCTGGGTGCACTTTCGAGAGATAACATGTGGGTGAAGAAGAAAATCTTATTTATCTATTTTTTTCTCTCTTTTTCTCATCTTTTATATATTATAAAAGCATTCAGAGGCGCAGAGGGGGTTAGTTTTTCTATTTCTAGATTAGGTCGAGAGGTTCCATTGTAAATATTGTATGTTTCCTTTGTGAAATGCATATGGATTTTCATTTCCCATACTTTTGTGTCAAGGTGGTTACAATGTACAACCATTGAAAAACTTTGAGAGCATTTTTTTATGTTCCCTTGTTAAGAAGGACAAGATCTGAATGAAATATGTTTGCTTTTGAGTTAAATTTCTGTGTTTTGGGTTTTCAGATGTGGAATTGTTGATTGATGAGTTATATTTTCTTCGAAATCTTTTGTTTATTATTTCTCTTTGGAATACATTAGACATTCCATTAATAGTTGAAATTTGGTCATTAGTTTGATATTGTGTTGTAAGCATTTACTCTACAATATTGGATGTGATTCTAAAATTCTTAATGTAACCATTTTGTGTTGAGAGATTTTTGTTATCCTTTGAGTGTATCTTGGGCATACGAGGGAAGAAATAATAAATAATTTATTATAATGCTTGCACAGGCTTGTGTCGAGTATTTTAGAGATTGTGTTGAAGCTTTGCATTTGTTGAGGATCGATGAGTGTAAATATTTCTTTGTAAAAATTATCACTACTTGATCCAATTTTCTATACTTTCTAGAATAACATGTTGCTCTAAGTGTTAAATGCTTGACTACAAGGAATTTGTCTTCCTATAATCCCCCATCCATTAAAAATACATAATTAATCCCACCCCATACTTCTATTCATTTCTTTTGTTGTTATGTCTCTAAATATCATTAAAAGTTCCCTTTAGCTTTTATCAAGAGAATGCAAGAGCAACCGAATTTAAGAGCAACCAAATTTTATTGTCTATAGTAACATGTGTCTGGTAAGGTAAGCATATGCAACATTTTATGTGACAAATCGTGAGAGTGAATTTTTGTGTCCATGGTCATGTTTATCCTAGATTGATCCATCATTTAAATAAATTGAGGGAACAAAGAGCCTATCTCTCCCTCTGCATTCAGGTTACACTGTGGGTCCTCTCACTATGGTTCAAGGTAGGACCAAAAGTAGTAGGAATATGCCATCCCCTTTATATGCGCCCCTCAACCATCCCAATGCTTGACCCCAAAGAAAGTGCTAGACCCATCCCCGGCTATGAAATAAAACACTACACCGATATACCACTATTCCAATAAATTCCCCTTTCCTCAAAGATAAGTGTTACCAATCCACACGGGGATGAAGATTTCAGACCAACATGCTTCCGTGAAAATTCGGGACTTCTTGAGTTTCCATGGATTTCTTGATATAATTTGATTAGTATTTTGGATTTCAAAGTGTGAATTCTATCAACACACTTCTAGCACCGTTTTAGGGACTTCTTATCCATAATCTTCCAAATTATAAACAGTTTTCCATAAAACCTGACTCTGCTAGTAAAAATGTGGGAAGATTCATAAATTTCTATAAATATCATCCTTCCAGTTCATAAAGCTATCATTTCAATGGATTTTTGAGTTAATCTATACATTTAAGGTACAAGGCCTTAGTGGCGGCTCCATAAATCAAATAAAATATGATATATATCAGTGCAAATTTTTTACAACTTGCTGATTAAATCTCCATTTTGCAAAGCTGGAAGGAAGGAGGTCCTTTTTCAAGTCTTACCCTACCAAAATATTACTTCTAGAATTGGAAAATAAATAGTCAGGAAAAAATAAGATCTAGAAACTAGTGGGTAGTCAAAATTTAGAAGAAACTATTGTTCAAACTACTGAGATTGATCAACCTTTGGTAGAAGACTACTCTAGTACACATGACAACTCTGATTCAGGTAGTTCTCAAGATAATTTGCATTCATTATTTCAAGAAGGTTCAACATCTGCAAGTAACAAAGGTATTCTTCATCTCCCTTCTTTGTTGACTCATGAGAATCAAGTATTTTGTGAAACTGAGTCCTTGAAGGATTTCTATTTTTAAGATCATACTCCTCTACCTCAAAGTTCCCCAGTTCCCCACATTTTGAAAATCCTCCACCAAATAATATGACACAACCTCCACCAAGGGATCTTTTTTGGTTATTGATTATAGACCAATAAGGTTCCATGGAATGGTGGGCTATCCTAATGAAGTACCACATGAGATTAGAATGAGGTTTCCTAAGTTTCAAGGAAATAATTCCATAAGTGGGGATCAACATCTCATATTTTTTCAGAATGTTATGGATGACTATGAAGTAGAGCATGAATATTTTTATGTTAAGTTATTCATACATACATTAGAAGAAGATGTCGAGGAATGGTATAACTTACTACCTACAAATTTAATTGACTCCTGGGAAGAAATGAAGAATGTTTTCAGTTTACAATATGGTGATAAGATTGAATCCATGTTTCGTTGTCCGAGTTTGAAAACATTAGAAAGGATCCTAATGAGTGTGTGCAAGACTTTAATACTAGGTTCAATAAAAATTTGACTATATTTCTAGATAATATAAGGCTTAGTGATGATTCTTTCTTGATTAAATGCTTTGATTCCTTTCATGAGAATGTACCTTATTATCTAAGGGATAAAATCCTATAAATTTGAGGCATGATTTCTCTATGGTTGTCCAAATTGAGAACAATATTACAACAGTCGAGAAGCCTCCAAAGAGGGAAGGTGTCAAGTTGAGCAATCCAGAAAAGCCTCAGGAAAGAAAGGTTGTTGAATTGGAGGAGGTGGTTAAAACTTTGGCTGGAGTAGTCAAAGATATATCTTATAAGCTTGCTAGAGAAGAGAAATGATTGGTTTCAAATCCTTAAGTTCAACACTAAGTCCAAGGAAAAAACAGATTTGGGAATCATCCCAAATGATATCACTAAGTGACGTTAGAGCACAAGGACTTATGGGTTTAGGAAGTAAACAACAAGCTTTCAGAGATAATAAGACAGCCCCATATCCATTGAAAACAAGAGTGTCCATAGTAGAAGAAGAAAATATCATTAAGTGGTGTGATAAATGTTTTTACTACACCCCCTTATGGGCAGCTTTTTGAAAATTAATATATTAATGAGGAAACTGATCTTGGTAATATATGTATGAATGAGTTTCTAAATGATTCACCACAAGGAGCTACTTCCACTGATCTTCTTTATGCCAAAACTACAGAAGAATTTTGGGCCTGCATCAATAAGGTATTCTCTCTTCTTCATGTATCTAATGTTGATATGGATATGGCTCAATCATTTGAACTTCCTAGTGCACACCTTGAAGACATCAATGTCCCTGGACCATGAATTTTGATGAAGCATGTTCCAAAGTTGGAAATGGAGCTAGAGTGGTTCTAACTTCTCCAAATTAGGTTTTTGAAGATGATGCTCAGGTTCATGGATTATCAAAGTGAAAAGGTGAATTCACAGATCAATTCATTTATCTTGAGCCTATGACTACCTTATGTGATGAAAAAGAAACCATATTTTGGGAAGATGTAATAGATTAAAAACAAATGCTATCCCTAAAGGACTGGTTAGTCTCGAGTCAAATTTTGACAATCTCGACAGAGTTTTGAGCAAGTATATCTATGTACCCAAAGATGTTAAAGAATGTAACTTGGATACTTCTCAAAATCCTTGATAATTTTGGTTGGGATGTAGCATGAGAAAAAAGGAAAAACAAGATTATGCCTAATTGCTGATGAAATACTAGGATTTCCTAGCATGGTCTTATAAAAGTGATCAAGTATGATCATTATATATTTTTTGTTTTGTTGTGTTGTTTTTTTGTTATGTTTATGTTGTCATTTCCCTTTTATGCTCCGGTCTACAATGATATAGTTTTGAGACATGGCAGTATTTTTGGTGTCAATGGAACATATATTTTCACAAATCCCTATGTGTTTTATCCCCATGACTCCTTTCCCAATGTATTTTGCATATGGTATTTGTTTTTTTTTCTTGTGTCACCCATGGGGGTGCCCATCCCCGAGCAAGAGCCACTATTGGTGTTCAATCTAGTTCCTTGGATGAACACATCCTTTCTAGAATCTCGAAATATATAATTGTTTTGTGTGCTTCATATTGCTCCTTTTGCTTTAAGACTATTCCAAGTAAAGGATATGTATTAATTTTAAAGAAATTTCATGCCTTTGAAAAATAAATAAAAGGATTCAATGAAATGTCGGGGACTAGTTTAATAGATTTGGATGATCAAAGAACAAAAGCTTTGGAATTGTGGGTGATCAAGATACGTATACATCTTTCATGAAGAACCTGCAATCAACACTGAATGATTAATTTTCTCTAGAAATTTGAAGCTCAAGGCCCAAAAGCATGCATCCCGACCATAAAGTATAAATTTTTATGATTCAATAACTCATATAAAATGGACTTAGCCATTTTTAAGGGCAAAATTTTTCATATGACCATCAAATTTCACCTCTCAAAAGCATTAGTCGTTTGCATTCAAAAGACACATGGGAGACTAAGTATAATTCATTAGTGGGTTATGTTTTAAAATTCACTTGACATGCATTTTTTCGTCAATTTCAATGCCAAAAATCAGCGGGACCACATGGCAAAAGATCAATGGTAAAAGACAAGGCACGTTTCATCATTCGATAGTCTCCAAGTGATTCATAATTCATGTACCTCAAGTCCATGGAATAAACTAAGCTCAATAACAATTTCAGGTCCGGGTGGTCAAGGTGGTTAAGGAAGGATACATGGAAACATTCTATGAAGCAAAAATTTTTAAGTCCTCCCAAGATTTAAATTACAATGCAAAGATGCAACCAATGAACGGTGAATGCGTGGCATACATAGAGATTTTCTATTGGCTCATGTTTTATGGAAATCAAAAGGGGCTATCAAATAAAATGATATGTGAAGTAGCGTGGAGCTTCCCTATTGGCTCATGCTTCACAGAGGTCATTCAAGGTTCTCAATAGGTTTGACATGACCTAACATTTGTAAGGAGCATAGAGCTTCGCATTGGGGTCAGAACTTCACACTCTGTCATAACAGGATATGAAAGTACCGACACTACAAGGAGCATGAATTTGTCTTATTGGCTCAATTTTCATTAAGGAACATACCTACTCACAAGGACAAAGGAATGCAGAAAAGTAAAAGGAAGCAAAGCACAAGCTTATGACCTAATGAAAGGTGAACATGTGGAAAAGGAAAAGAAATACGCATGTTGGCGTAAAGTAATCCCCTGGTCTAATATAAGGCCACCACGTGTCACATTTTTGTGCTTCCCGACATGCAAAGCTTCAGAAAGTCATATCTTTTGATTCCCTACTCCAAATCTTAGAAAATGTGTATCATTGGAAAGGTATCCTAGAGACCTTTACTTTAGCATCATCATATTCAAATATTGATGAATATTGGTGGGATAAAAAGAATAAAATGTCCTCAACATTCAATATGTAGTTCAAATATTGTTCAACCACCCATTTTAATGAAGTATGGTGTTTATTTCTTCTCCAACAAGCAACATAGAAGGAATGAATGACTTTGGTAGGTTGTCCATGTTCCTTTCAGAATTTTAATGCATCTTGTTGGTGGGTGAAGAAAGAAGTCATATTTTTCTATTTTTTTCTTTCTCTCATCTTCTATATATTGTAAAATCCTTTAGGAGGCACAAAAAATGGGTTAGTTTTTCTATTTTTGGAAAAGGGTCAAGAGGTTCCATTGTAAATATTGCATGTTTCCTTTGTGAAATGCACATGGATTTCTGTTTCCCATACTTTTGCATCAAGGTGGTTGCAATGTATAACTATTGAAAAACTTTGAGAGCATTTTGTTAATGTTTCCTTGTTAAGAAGGAAAATATTTGAATGAAATATGTCCGATTTTGAGTTAAATTTTTGTGTTATGGGTTTTTTTGTGGAATTTTTATTGATGAGTTATATTTTTTGTTGCATAGTCTTGTGTTTATTATTTCTCTTTGGCATACACTAGATATTATATTAATGGTTGCAATTTGGTCATTATTTTGATATTGTGATGTAAGCATTTACTCTACAATATTGGATGTCATTCTAAAATCCTTATTGTAATCGGTTTGTCTTTGAGAGAGTTTTGCTAGCCTTTGAGTGTATCTTGGGCATACAAGGGAAGAAGAAATAAATAATTTATTGGAATGCTTGCAGTATTGTGTCAAGTATTTTAGATATTTTGTTGAAGATTTGTATCTCTGTTGAGGATCGATGGGTGTCAATCTTTCTTTGTAGAAATTATCACTACTTTATCCAATTTTATGTACTTTTCATACTAGCATGTTGCTCCAAGTGTCAAATTCTTGACTATAAGGAATGTGTCTTCCTATAATACCCCCTCCATTTAAAAATACTTAATTAATCCCAACCCATAGTTTCATTTATTTATTTTGTTGTTATATCTCTAAATATCATTGGAAGTGACCTTTATCTTTTATTAAGAGAATGCAAGAGCAACTGAACTCTATTGTCTATAGTAGCATGTGTCTAGTAAAGTAAGCATATGTAACATTTTATGTGAGAACTCGTGAGAGTTAATTTTTGTGTCCATGGCCATGTTTATCCCAGTGTCGATCCATAATTTAAATAAATCAAAGGAACAAAGATCTTATCTCTCCCTTGCATTGAGTTACAACGCAGGTCCTCTCACCCTATTTCAAGGTAAGACCAAAAGCAGCAGGAATAGGCCATCCCCTTTATACGTGCCCTTAACCATCCTGAGGCTTGATCCCAAAGAAAGTGTTAGACCCATCCCTAGCTACAAAATGACACACTACCACCCGGTCTACCATCATTACAATAAATTCCCCCTTTCCTCAAAGAGAATTGTTGTCAATCCACCAGGGGTGCAGATTTGAGGACCAACATGCTCAACTCTTTTAAAAATGAGAATTAAGAGGGAAGATTATGGAAAACATGATAAACATGCTCGAATCTTTGAAAAATGAGTGTTAGATAGGAGGTGTAGAAATGATGATGAACATGTGTGACTCTTAACAAGATGAGTGTTAAAAGAGGAGACCAAACAAAGGAAAGGTAGTAATCAAATAATGACAATGTGAATGTCAAAACAAGAAGTGAAAATATGATGATGAAAAGGTCTTAATCTTACAAAAGTGAAGATAAGAGACGAAGGGAAAGTGATTGATTAAGGATCTCAAATTATAGCAAAGTGAATGCTTTAAAATAGAGGAGGGAAGAAATATTGAAGATGTCAAAAATTTAACAAAGTGAATGTTAAATTTGATGATGCAAGATGGTGAAATGCTTAGAGTGTAACAATTTAATGTTAAACTCAAGACTTAGGAAAAAGATAGATCAAGGTGATCATGATGGTGTTTGACTATGATAAAGTGAATATCATGCTATCAAGTCTTAGATTTAGAAGGATGAAAATGCTCGAGTTAGGACATGGATATCGAAACTCAAGAATTAATTTAAAATGGAAGAGAAAAGCTTAAACTTTGGAAAATATGATCCAAAATTTAAGACTACGGTAAGATAGGAAGAAGCTTGAGATGAGAAAAATCGAAGGTAGAAGTTTGATGATTTTGAAAAGAAATGGGAGATTAATGAAATACTCAAAAGAGAGGATGAAAATTCCAAATAAAGGTTGCGTAAGATCCAAATAAAAGAGATTGATTAAGCTAAAATGTAAATACACAAGCCTAATTTGATGTTATAGTAGCAAAGTAAATAAATGCAATAATGAAATATAAAAGTATACTAAAAAAATTAAGAAATAAAATAATGAAACCCTAATGTGCAAAGAAGGGTAAGATGCCTTAGCTAATTCACAGTGTTTCCGAAGGTGTACAGATTGAAAAGCTGAAGAAATCCGAAGCACTTGAATGTTGCACTATAGTACCAAAAATTCAAATTTGGATAGATAAGTGAAGCAGGGAGTGCTGGAGAGGGACAAGGGAACCCATGGGCACCCGGGTACTTGTTATGGGTGCACGGGTCTGAAAAAATGCTTAGATAACCAAATTCTCATGGTCATAAGATGTTTTTCGATGTTCACATTTATCTCTATGGATTCGCACAAAGATTGTCTAGGTTGCAATAAACTGCAATAAGGAATGAACACATAAAACTCTCAAATAGACATCAAATCCTAAAAAATAAAGATGCAAAATGAGGGGTCAGATTGTCCTCATCCGCCACAATGGTGGAATTATAAATGAGTGTTGCACTACATCTTATACCCAATGTAGTTTTGTGTGTGTGCGTAATTGTGCCCTAGGTTTCTCTTGTGTCAGTCACACTTGGATATCGAGCAAGTAGCTAGATGTAAAGAAATATAATAAATGTGTGCATGGAATAAAATAAACTTCCCTCCTATAGAATGTTATGCGAAAACCATCCCTTGTGTCCCTTGTGATGGCGATATATGGATGAAATGGAACTCTTATATGCCTTGATGGATGCAACCTTATGTGGAGATAGTAGATGCTTAGTGCTTGGTCCTTTATTATGATCGCATATCTTTATATTTATATGATTTCTTCACTTAATTTTCATAATTAACCCTAAAAAGGATGTCTACCAAAAAGATAATATGCTCAAATGGATATAAAGGACACAAAAAGTGTGAGTAAAGTACAATGAGGACATGAGTGCCTAGATTGGACAAGAACGCTTAGTGTTGGCATTCTAGTACAGGTGCTGTTGTTTAGGATGAGAAATGTCGAAGAGTGAAAAGGTAGATTGAGCTAGTAAGGGTGTAAGGCTGAAAGTGGGAACAAAAAGCAACAAAAGGTGGCCAAATATATGGGTTAATTAGTATAGTTCTTACTTAGGAATCATATGAATAGTAGTATGTAATCAAAACTAGATAATTACCCAAAATGTGTGATTTTGTGTCTACATAGATGAAATAAAGGTCCAACTAAAATATATTTGGAAAGGGATGAAATAAAAAGACAAAAATCCAAATAGGAGATATATGGATTTTAAGAAGAGAAAAAGAGGGGACCAAAATAGAGAATATTTAGATATTGTGAAGAAAATATGATTATAGGTCTAAAGAAGTGATAGTTTGACAAGAATGAAAGAATGATTCTAAATGAAGGAAAATTTGGAAAGGATGGAAAAGATATGAAGGATCCAAAGAAGATTTGGAAAAGTGTAAAAGGGAGATAGTGAATGATTTCAAATGAAGGATAAGGAAGATAAGAAAAGAGATGAAAATAAGTCCAAATAAGGAAAATTTGGAGATTTGAAAAGAGACGAAAATGAGCCCAAATAAGGAGTATTTGGGAAAGTGGAAAATATATGAAAATGAATCAAAATTAGGATTGATTGGGAAGACTAAAAGTAGATGAAAATGAAAACGTATGATATCTAATGCGAAAAATAAAGAAAATAAAAATAAAAAAGAAGGGTTTTTTTACGGATGTTTGGACCTCTACCTTAGATTGGCTTGGATAAGGCATGGTTTCGTATAATAAGTTATCTCTATGTGTCAACATTATATTTGAATGAGTGTGATACTATTGTTATTTGTCATCTTTACTTTACCCCTTTTGATACAATGAGCAAATATCTTACTCAAATTAATCACACTGTGTTCGCCACTATGGATATCCATGACTCTAATCTCTCACAAAGGCGTACTAGTCAGTTAGTGGGGGTACCCATTTCATTATCCAATACACTCAAGGAACCGACTACTTTGGGGTTCCTGTGGTACTCCTTGAATGCATTTTTGACACCTAGTCAAGGACTTCCCATAATTATGTTGGAAGAAGGGAATAATCCCAACTTTGAAAGATTTTATAAAGTTAATTTTATAAAAATTTAAGAAAGGTGATAAAGGGGTTCACTTGATCATCAAACAAAGAAACATGAAATTAGTAATTTGAATTTTTTAACAACCACCTTAGAGATGTTCCTACAATCAAACAATTAGAAAGTTTTTCCCGAGGTAGACAAAGAGAAAACAATGAAAAACAACACAATCACGTTTTGATTCTCAAGATCACTTGTAACAAGCACGAGAGAAGAGCATACACATGAATTTTGTTGCGATTAGCCTTATAAAAAAATGAAATGAAACAAAAATCCCTTCAAAATGTGTTAGTTATGGTGTAAAAAGGTTAAATGTTTATGAAATTACCTTACAAAGAAAATTAATGGGACAAGAATGTCCAATAACCCTGTACTAGAAATTTTCACAGTTAGTCTATTGTAGCGACATGACAAAAAAATTAGGAAGGGTCCTAATTAAATTAAAATACCAAATTAATTAGCTAAACAAATTTATTTAATTAAAATAATAAATGAATTAAACTAATTAAGTAATTAATAACTAGCATATTAATGAGTTAAGATAAACTAATTAACCTAGATAAGAACCTAATTATATCATTATTTAGAAATAAACTAATTAAATTAATTTAAACAATAAATAAAACTAAAACTAAACATAAACTAAAGTAATATAAAAATGATCTAATCTAAGTCTTTGAAAACAATATAAAACCCTAAAGTCTAATACATTGTGCAAAGGTAGGTTCGAGTGAGTTTGAATGAATGACTCGGGTGAGGGAGAAACAAGGTTGGATGTGGACAACGCAAAACAAAGTGGTTAGGTGATGCAATGGTGGTGAAGTGGCATGCAAGAGTGCTAGGGATGTTGGTGTAGGGATGATGACGAGGATCCATAGTGGTGGCGCAGACTGTGGGAGACATGGTAGCAAGCAGTAGCAGTCATGTAGTCTATGGAGGCTCGGCGTTGGAGAGACCAAAAGTGTCGAGTAGGGATAGGCGGGTCTGTCAGGAGTGGTAAGGTTCTGGGTGAGCTTATAGAGCTCAGGCTCAACACGGTGGGGAAGTGTAGGGAGTGGAGGGAAAAAATAGATAAGGGGATCTTTGCTCGGCTGAGTTGGGGCTCGGTCAGTCGGTTTATAAGGAGAGAGCATCTCGACGGGAAGATGTGTTTGTAGGGTGAGTTGTGAGGGGAAGGGCTAGGTTGGTAGGCATGTTAGGCCAACTCAAGGTGAGATGTGAGGTATCTTGGAAAGCCATCTCGTCAAGTTGGGTAGGTGGGAGGGTAGATGTAAGGTAAATAGGTAGAGACCTATCGGATCAAAAATAAATATTTTTTAATTTTCTTAATTCATTATTATTATTATTTAATACAAGAGTTAAACCACCAAGAAAATTTAACATAAAATGCCAATTTTAAATCCTAACCAAAATCACCACTACGTTTAGTAGGGAAACACCTAATTAAGGGAAGTTGTTTTTAAATTTTAAATCTAATTTTTGTATCCAAATATGCAAAAAAACACTGCAAACACAACAAAATTGTAAAAATGTAACTAACAACAATATATTATTTTATTTTTGTGATGTTATAAATAATTTTTTGCTATTAAAATCTCCCATAATGCATCCTGTAAACATAACAACAAAACAAACTAAAACAAACTAAAAAAATGTTAATCAAATAAAACCACATAGACAAGAGTTAGAAAACATTAAACACACTGTATTAAAATATTAATGAAATGTGAAGCATAAATGAATGAAAAATGGGTAGGTCCCAACAAAGTGTGCCAGAATGTAAACAATGAAAAATTACTAGACAATGAAAGATAAATGAAAAACACAAAAATATACCTCTCTGTAACTTTCTTGCAAACCTCGAGAATATTTGTGAAGCACTTGGTCTTGTAAAATCTTAAGATATTTGAATTGTGGGTGCTCTTGGTCAATTCTCCAAAATATGAATACAATTCTACGAGCTTAGATACACAAGGATGCGGGGAGGAAATTTTGGTATAAGTTCGCTATAAATTGCATAAGCTTCTCGGGGATTGTCAGGGAGATTTTTAAAGGATATATCATTTTTTTATAGCTTAGGGTGAGTCTATGGAATTTGGATCATAGTTTGACTAATCTTGAGATCATAATTGTAATTACATGAAATAACAAGTAGACTTGTAATGTGCATTTGTAACTTTTAAGGGGTAATGGACATTTGGATTGGCAAAAGTTACATCTAGGAAGGTGGTTATACGTGCAATTTTACTACCCCCACCTTTCTAGGATTCTATAAGTGGAGCCCAAGTGGAGTTGACTGGAATGAGGAAGCTGAGTTCAAATGGAACCTAAGTGGCAGTTGACTAAGAAAATAGGTGTATTTTCCAATTAAGTAATTAGTTTAATTAGTTACAAAGTGCAAGACGATTAATTAACCATTTATTTAATAAATGTTAATTAACTTAGCTAAGGTGTGTTAGGAACTAATTTAATTAATCCCAAGGGGTGGATTATTAACTAATTTGATTAATCAATCATAAGGGGATATGAACTAGGATAGTATGGAAACAAGCATGTGATTTTGGGGTGTCTGCGGGGTGATAAACCAAATTGGCTCAAGGGAAGAAATTTTGTAACTTGTGTAGGATTCACCAAATATTTTTAATGTAAATATATAAATCATAGAAGAACATAAAAGAATGAATCCTGGGATGAGGTCAAGAAGCATGAATTATGTAAGAAATGGAAACCCTAAGGATTTGCAACAAGAGGCCTATATAGAATAGGGTGATTTAGGAAAATATGTTAAGGATTCGATCAACAAGAACATGATATATACTCAAATTTATTAGTTAACCATTAACATTCATGTGTGAACATATATATAATTGATAATATATAAGATAGATCATTAAGAACATGTGAAAACTAGAGTAAAACATGAGAAAATAAGTGCACTTAGCTATTTGGCTAATCTAGAAGTTGATATGGGTGTGACAGATTGATTTAAAGGTTTGAAATTTCTTGTAGGTGCTTCATCTATGATTCTAGAAGTAGAAGAATTTATGGAACAAAACCCATTGTTCACATACCTAGCCATTTGGTGGTTTTGTCCCTATATGGTAATTGTATTTGGATGTGTAGCAGATATTTGCAACTTTCTATACCGTTTCATCGAGATCATATTATCCTTCGTTATAAGACATTAGGTATCACAAAGGTGTGAAACTCTATCTTTGTAGGAGTGTCCTAGGTTTAGTGTAATCCTATAAATGTTTTGGCTATGTATGGGAGTAGACAAGGTTTATGAGTGTAAAGTAAAGGAAAGGACATGTGGTGTAAAAGTATAGAAATTGTATAAGAGTGTGCAAAGATTTCACATAATAGTAATAAGTGTGTAGTGTGTTCATTTTTGTTTGACGAGGACCACATGATGGTGCATGAAGGTGTTAGAAAATGATAAGGAGCGTGATAATTTTGGAAGGTGATTGTGTGGTAATATTTGGTGTATCTTTGAAGTACAAAAATTAACATGAAGATAGAAATATTTCGATAATGGATGATGTGTGAAATATTTGAGTGCAATAATTGTGCACAAGGTGTTTTGGTGTAGTAAAGAGCAGAGTGATGCACAAATTGTCTTAAGAAAATGTTAAGCACAAGGGATAACATAGAGTAATTATCAAGGGGACATGAAAATGTTTCACACAATGGCATTGAGTATGGAGAGTGTGTAGATGACTTGGTAGTTGAAAAATCATGTAAAATAAGTGTTAAGGATTTAATGAAGGCTAACTACCCAAATACACATGTAAGTGACATGAACAAGTTGATAAATTGACTAACAAGGATAATTTATCCTCTACTACCATGTTTAAAATAATTTGGAAGAACAAAATCATGGATGATGTGGTAGCTCGCAGCATTAAATGATCCTTTTCAAATTTGAATTAAACAGAAAAATGAGGAAGCCTCTAAAATAATTCCATCCTACCATGAACACCATTTAAACAATAGAAAGAGCGAGAACACATGGGTACAAAGGTAGGATGAGCTCCTAATTTCATGATTTTTGAGGGAAAGATTGTGGAAAAAATATTGGTGAACAAAATCGACCTAGGGAAGAAATAAATGAATAACTGAAAGAGAAAAGAATATTTGAGGCAAGGAAGATCCAATTTGAGATAGGTATATAGGAAACACCAATCTTAGGAAGATCAAGAGAGTATGTAAGGTCTATAGTTGAGAAATAAATGTATGCAAATATCTTAATGGCCTTTTTATCAATAGAAATGTATCATTTTGAACATTAATTCATCATGTACTCTGTATTAGGATTTGGTTAGGCATTCCCATTAATAACCCCAAAAATCACTAGCATCATATCAATTGGTATCAAAGTAAGAAAACAACTTTGAGAGAGATAAGGTTTAGATATTTATGAGAGAAAGGTTAATTGAGCACTAAACATGAGGCAATCAATGAAATTTTGTTCTCAATAAAGATAAGTGGGTAGAGAACATCATATAGGGTGAATCAAGGATTCCTAAGGGTATAATGGTTAAGGGTGTAGTGTTGTGCATGAAAACAAAGATGATGATAATAAGAGATGTATCAATACTAGTAGTGGCACAAATATTATAAGAGGTTATGAATGAGTTTAAGGGTGTAAATTCTAAGTGGATGTTGTGGGAGAAGACCATAGAAGGATAAGTCATGTGGATCGAAATTCTCACAAAATGGTTAGAGACTCGATGAGGATTCAATAAAGCAACCATGAAGTGTGCGAAAGGATTTCACAAAGGAGAATAAGATGGAGCATTTGTAGCAATACCCTAGAGTATTCCATAGAAACAAAAAATATCAAGAGAGGTCGGGAGTAAAGTGATGGATGGAAGAATGAATCACCTAAAAGTGTGTAGTAGTGTGTAAAGACCTTGTGCTAGAGAATGTTAAATAAAAGAAGGCCATTTCAAGCCACAATTGGTAAGAAATAATTCAAATATCAAATATTAAAATATTGAATCATAAGTAAATAAAATGTAATTAAAATTATGAAAGCATAAACCATACCATAAAAGAGTTGAGACATGATTTGACAAGTGGGGAAACTGGTACACAAGAATAAAACCCCACATGTTATTGGAAGATGGCCCTAAGCATTTACAAATAGCACAATGTGCATATATATTCTTCTAATAAATAATAGAATGGAGAGAAAAAAATATGGAAAATTACTAAAAGAATCCTTAAGAAACTCTCTAAAAAACATTGAACAAGTGAAAAAAATGTTAAGGAAAATACTCAAACACTCTTAAAATAGAGTGAAGAAAGAATAATGAGTTACAAGGTAACTCCAATAATTACATTAGCCAATTTCAAGAGTGCGTTTAATGTCACTATTTCCCATGAAGTGAAGGGAAGTGGGTGCTAAGAAGCAAAGGAGTTACATTTGAAATATAATTCCTTTATTCCTTATAACGAGGAATGTCTCTAATAAGAAACATTAGGTGAAGACTACATGCCACCTCACATTATCTGGATTATGTGAATTAATAATTCACATGATAATAATAATACACAATATTAATATATTTAATATACCCAAATAAATATTAAAATCCAACACTCACCCTTAAGATTTATTTGGGGTTTACAAAAAAAGAAGAACAATTTAAACATAGAAGGGAAGTGTCATTACACAACATTCTCCCTTGATGGAAACTTCCTTCAAGATAAAAACAATGATATCAACATATAAGGGATGTGTCATTACACAACATTCCCCCTTGATGTAAATTTCCTTCAAGATAAAAAATAATGATTTTAGAAATAATTAAGAAGAGAGTAGGTGCCACCAAGAAGTTTGTAAAGTGGACATTGAAAATCTCCAAGAATCCTTTTTGGACAAGAAGGTCAATTTGTATTACAACAAAGACCAAAAAATAAGATGATGAAAAAAATGATTCACTATACCTACAAAATAGAAGCTTACACTAATATTCATGTTAAGAAAATATGGTCTACATTAATGTAAAAAGGTAGATCTAATACAAGGAAAAAGGAGCAAAAGACAACTTCCATAACAAAGTGTTGAATCCTACTTGAAAAAATAATTTAATCAAAAATAGTAAGATAAAAAAAAAGTATATCCTTGACAAATTAAAAGAATAAGGAAACACAAGAGCAAGGAAAACAACATAAAATTAAAAATTTGAGTTTTAAACTTATCAAAAGGGAGACAAATAAGATGTTTCACTTTCCTCAAAAGATATCCTACTTGAAGCAATTGAGGAATTATCAAAAGAAGACACATCAAAGTCTCGAGAAGATACCATAACTTTAGGGATCCAAATTGGTTTAACCTTTAAATGAGGTGATTTAATGGTTTTCCAACAATGTAGAATGTCACGAGTTGATTTACCATAAGATTTGTATGGATGCACATTCCAACATTTAGAAAGATGATTCCCATGTATACAAAAATGCTCACAAATTTTATTATTGTTAACCATAGGAAGAACATGAAATACATTATAATTAAAAATGTCTTATATTAAGATTTAAAAACACTATTGTGTAATGTCCTTTGATTAGGTGGACAATTCAATTTCAAATTTCTAGTAAGGACATTAAAATCAAGTCCTGCAAAATTTGCATTAGATTTAAAAAAAATGGGCTCAACAATGTCATTTTCATCTTTACCAAGACCACCTCCATTATAACCCATTGATTTCATTATTTCAAAACCAAAGTTAGTAATATGATCTTTCATAGATAAACATTCATTATTTGAAGGAGAAGAAAGATTGCTATCAATATCAACATTAGAAACATGTTTTTCTAAAGATGCAATCTTAATAGTTAATGTGTCAACACAATTATGCATGTCCACTAACTTCATATCAAAAGAGTTTTGCAATGCATTAATAGTCTTATTTTGACATTCAAGTTAACATTTAAGAGCAATAATTCAATTATCTCAAGAAGAAATTGTTTTTAAAAGTTAAAACTAAAGTCAATTTAAAATCCATAACAATAAAATATATAAAAAATAATGACCATTAAATAAATAATGTCAAATAAAAACACTCAAAATATTATTGCAATTGAAAATATGTTTAAAAATGCATATTTCAACAAAAACAATTTAAGAGGAAGTAGGAAAAAACTCAAATTGTTTTTAAAAAATATGATGAAGGCATTAAAAAGACATTACATTAAAACAATGAATAATTTTTTTTTAATGATTTTAAAAACATTTATCTCATAAAGTGTAACTTGGATTTGGCTATAAGTTTGACAACTTTTTCTTAACATATAAAGGAATAAACATAATAAAAATATAATAAACCCACATTGTAAATTAAAAGTTATGAGTTGTTTTCTAGATAGATTTTGTTTTTAAATATGGGTATAAACTATTCGAGAATAGCTTACTAAATTACGTTTTTTCTTAAGTCATGATCTCGATTTAGCTAAAATTTGAATGTGTTTGTAACATAGAAAGGAAAACACCTATTAAAAATTACAAATATCTGAATTTTTAATTAAAAGTTATGACTGATTTTTTGTACGATTTATAAACAAAAATGAGTAAAAAAGACCCAAACAAATTAATTAATGTTTTTTAACAAATAAAATGAAGAAAACCATATCATAAGAGATGTAAAAAAAGCTCTCAAATAGTACTAAAAGGAAAATTATGGAACAAAATTTATTTAAGTTTTTATTTTTGTAAATATACATACAAAATTAAATGAAAAATATTGTAAAATAATGAATTTATATTGATTTGAAAGAGCTTCCCACAAGTTTGCATAATGAGGTAAATCCTACAAAATATTAGATTGCAAGAAAAAAAGATAACAAGAATAATAAATGGTTATAAAAACACCACAAAAATATTTGCAAGGGTATGAGCCCTTCAAAAAAATGTGTCAAATAAACCAATAAATCTTCTTGTTTCTCCACCCAAAAATCTGCACACTTAGAAACAAGATTTAGTAGTATAGCTCTGGTACCATGTAAGAAATAATTCAAATATCAACTATTAAAATATTGAATCATAAGTAAATAAAATGTAATGAAATTAATGGAAGCATAAAACATACCATAAAAGAGTTGAGACAAGATTTGTCAAGTGGGGAAACCAGTACACTGGAAGAAAACCCCACGTGTTATTGAAAGATGACTTAAAGAATTTATAAAATAACACATTGTGCATAGAATTTATTCGAATAAATAATAAAATGGAGAAAAATAAAATTTGTAGAGATACTAAAAGAAGCCTTAAAAACACTCCAAAAAAGTTGAACAAGTGAAAAAATGTTAAGGAAGGGACTCAAAACACTCTTAAAATAGAGTGACGAAAGAATAAGAAGTGACAAAATAACTCCAATCATTGAATTATCCGAACTTCCAAGTGTGTGCCTAGTGTCACTCGGGGTTCATTTTAAGAGACCTCTAGGAAATTAGATGTGGAATATCCTGATGAATCTCCTTAGAACCACTTTTGCTACTGCAGTGAATTTCTAATGGTTTGCGAATAAACTTTTTCCCAAAGAATCTTTCATGTCACACGATAGCAAAATTTGTTGTCACATGATAGTAAATTTTTACATTGCATGACTAAAATTTTCCGTCTGTGACAAAAAAATTCTTGTTGTGTGACGTTACTTTTGTGGTCATGCGTCTCCTTATTGTCATGCATCTAGTCAATTTCTCATGTGCGTCTTTCTTGTGGGTATCATGCATATCCGCCTTTCTTGTCATGCGTCTCAAAACTTTATTTCCACATGTCTCTAAATTTCCTGGCGTGCATCTCCATTCTTTGATGTCGTGTGTTTCTAATTTTTTTTTCGTGCGTCTTTAACTTGTTTTTTCATGTGTCTCAAGCCTTTGTTGTCACACATCTCTAAAACCTTACTATCGCATGTCCCTTACTCTCTAGTCACGCATCGCAATACTTGAACCCTAATATTAACCCTATAAATACCACATCTCACCCTCATTTCTCACACTTCTCACAAATGATTTCTCCATGCTCAAGTGCTCATAGATATATTTTTCAATTCAATGATCATATTAGGTTTCCTTTTCCACTCGGTGTTTGTAGGTTAACTTTTCATCTCGGGGCTCACGGGTTTCACATTACCTACAATTTTCCTATTTAACTCAAAGTGCTCACAAGTCACACATCCTAGGCCCTAAACTTTTCCCTGTTCAACTCTCAATGCTCATAGGTCACAACCCATAGTTTTCCTATTCAATTCTCAATGCTCACAGTCAACTTTCAAAGCTATGTTTAAAACAAAATCAAGGTCTCAATTTAGCTATTTTAGATCTTGATTCGATGGGTAGTCTTCATAACTACATCATGGAAGCTCAAACTAGCCAAGCAACCTCCCTACCCAAGATACAATATAAGAGCATAATGTGCCCACATATTAATGTAGTATTGCAATTGAATGAAACATACAAGAAATGGATACAAGATTGTGAGTTTGAAAGACTAGTTAACATGCCACACCTTGAGATATATGTATTCATCCTAAACTACCTCCTTTCGTCATTCAATCCAGTGGATGGAAAATTCAATGTGATTTTTCCAGATGAATGCACTTTCAGATTCAAGTGTTGATGCTCGGGATATTCATCCATTGATAGGAATTCTTTTCAAAAATTACAACATTGTTACAAATAAAGCCACTTCATAGAAGATGATATGATTTTTCTCGAGTCCTATTAAAATTTCGAAGTAGATGGTACATGTTTTAATTTTTATGAAATTTATTTTTATGTAACATTTTAATTTTGATATATATTATAAATTGTGCTTAATTTTTATTTAATGACTTTTTGTGCAAGTAAATTTCAACAACTCAAGATGAGGAGTCGATGTGCAAGGAGTTACACACATTTTTCTTGAGCCATGACAAAAAAATTTCAAGAGATATTTTTTTGCAAGATAGGTAGGAAGATATTCCCCATTGGGCTATTTCCTACATTCTCGCAATGATCGAAAGTAAAAAATTGATTGGTGCACATACTTATCAAATAGGATAAAAGATGATATTTCCAATGCTCAAGTTTTTGAAAACCCAAGTTTTCTTCCACAAACTATATCATTGCTCTTTATTTTGAGGAATTTCATAATTTACAAGGTGAACCCACTCCTATTTGCATGAACAACAAGATGAAGCAATTTTCCATTTCAATTGAAGAACAATAGGTTACTAAATTATATTTTGATTTTTGTAATATTATTCATACATTATAAATTACATTTTGATGTTAGTAAGAAAATTAACCTTTGTTTGTTTATTTATCTTATGAAAAAAATTGATCACCATTCCACAAAAAAAAAAGAAGCATCAAGAGGAAGAGGTCAACAATATTTGAGGCATCGGGATATTAAAAGTCCGACATGGATGCTCAATCATCCCCTCATCCTCAAGTGTTTCAATTAGTAAAATGAAAAGATGCAATACCCCTAACATTAATCATTATTGGATTTTTTTACATTTTACCATTTTCATTTAACATTTTATAGCGACTTTGAACTACCCTCCTTCACATTTACAAAAACAATCATCACCCATAAAATCAGTTCAATCACATGAATCTATTCAATCGCTACAAGTGAAACCTCTTCCACTTTGCCACTCCAATCACCCACAGAATCATTTCAAACACAACCACTACAGGTTCCCATTTAGCAAGGTATAAAATTGTTAATTTTTGTAATTTTTAACAATTTTAATATAAGTTAGTAATGTTTTTGTTTTTTACAGTGTGTTCATTATCATCTATTCAAATGATGCAACTTCCTCCACCAGTACCACCATTCCAAGTCCAAGTTCCAACGGGAGAAATAAATACCTCTAGTAAATGCATGAAACTTCCGGCCATTTGAGGACACTAAACATTGTTTTTGGATTTCTCAATCTCTCTTTCGATGGCGTGCCTAGTATAACAAGAAAATTAGTTTTAAATCAAATTTATTTGGATGAATATTATTTGGGAATTGATAACAATGACCCAACAGGTTTTTTTGATACATGTGATATGATTCAAGGCACATAGGTATATTTCTTTTTCAATGTATTTATTTTAACATTGTTATATATCAATTTCTTGTTAATTTTTTAATTTTGAAATCACTTATATTTTTAATATTTAAATTTATTTTAACACATAAATAGGATCAGGGCACACAATGGAAACAAGAGGCAACACATATAAAATAAGCCTCAAATTTTTATCCTTCAAACCCCCATCATATCCATCCTCTCTAGGAAAATGATCATCGACTAGTTTTTCTTTGGATAGATTGATTGTTAATGATTGTGAAGCCCATGTCAAAGACGTTCTTATGCCTAGTATAAGTCAGCTCAAAAAGTAGGAGCTAAGGATAAAGTATTAATAAAGGAGATAAATTATCGTTTTGATAATCATATCTAGAGGTATAGTTTATACACTGCAGTTCAAAATTATCCAGCTAAGATTTATATCTTACTGAACCAAGCACAAAGCGGGACTGTAACATATAATAATACTTATTAATACAATGTTTTAGATAAAATTATGAGTCGATTAGAGAATATTAATGTTGAAGCCCAATAATATTATAACAAATGGTCAAAGGATATAGATTTTTTGGAATTTTCAATGTTGAAAGAGATAAAGCTCTTGTAAGTATTATGAATTACAACATTCAATTTTAAATCATAGTTTTTATTACTTTCAATTTTTAATAATATATTTTAATTGAGCTCAATTTTTTTTTTAGTCAAAATATGAAAATTTAAAAATTCAAGCAAAGGTCCTCTAAGTTCACTTGGCTATAGCTCAAAAAAACTTTATCACAAATTCAACTTAAGCATACTATTGCTTGTAAAACAAACTCTAAAGTGGATTATAAAATATAATAGTATGGATGCAGATATTTTTTTCAAGACAAAGGCAGATAGATATCCTTCTTTGGTATCCCCTGGAGATGCTTCAAAGGAAGATGAAGCAATTGGTAGAGGATCTTGTAAATTTATGGAATTCTCGAAGTAGGAATAGTGATGCATTGGGAAAAGTGACATATAATTCGTAAAAGAAATGGAAAAGGAAACTGGGAGTGGGGAAGTTGCTTGAGCATATACTACGTGTGTGATTGTATTTGGTGAAAAATGTTTATCAAACTTTAAAATTGAATTTTTTTATGTTTGAAACTTGAATCTTTGTTTAAATTGAATAATATTGTCATTGTCTACTTCTATTATCTATAAGAGTTTCATATAGTTTTTCAATAAGATATGTTTGCACGTTGTAATGGTTTTCATGGAATCTAATTACTTTACACATATTATCTTGCAATCTGGTTAAATGTGTCATGAAATGCAATGATAACATGATATGTATAGAAATATAGTAATTGAATTTATATTATCTTATATATAGATTATGAATTGTAATGATATCAAAATATGTATGCAATGCATTTGGTAAATAAAAAAATACTAAGTATGTTTTAATGTTGAATGTTTAATTATTTACAATGAAAAATATGTAAGATGGATAACCTAAATTGTGTTAAGTATGTAAAATGCAAAATATGTAAGATCGATAACTAACTCAAAATGTGTTTGATTCATTATGCTATAGTTATTATTATCTTATGTTTATTTATGATATTTGAAAATAGTGTTCCAAAAACACATGTCACAAAGACAAAATAAAATCTGTTTGAAAATACCAAAATAAAAAAAAAAAGATTATAAATACCAAAAAACAACATAAGTATACTAAATAATTATATCCGAATCTATTATTATGAAATTGAATACATAAAAAAATTTAAAATGTCAGTGACAAACAATAAATGTAAGGTGATACCTATAACATTTTAAATGATAGCTAGAGATGAAACAATCCATTTTCAATAGCCTCCTCATAGTTGATATTTGCATCTGCAGAGTTAGAGGATACACCAAATCTAGTCTCATCATTGAGATCATTTGTATTTGTAGTTGTATTATTAACACCTCTTCTTTCAACAAGGGAATTCTAATGTGCAATTGCTCTATCAAAAGGAAATGTGTCTAGGGAGTAGCGTGAAACATACAACCTCATATAAATTTCTAGATTTTTATCCAACCTATTTTGTAGTTTTGATTTTATAAAATAAAAGCATTGAAAACCATTTCATCCTCCATATATCCCAAAATCATAGTTTGGAACAACTCGTATAATCGAAAATATTCACTGATATTTTCTTGTAACACACTACTTTGGGATATTTTTCTCCAGAGCCTTGTAATTGCACCATTCTCTTGAGGTTCATTTAAACAACGATATTGGTCAACCATTTTCATTGCAAAATGAGTTGATTGAGACTTTATTAAGTCCTTATTCATAATACCTTTTATTTCAACACCATTGACCTCTGATGTCTTTGTGAAATGATCCATTATATTACCCATGAATTTATGAAATGGCTTACTAATAAAATTGCATGATCACCTATAGTATTTCAAAAAATTGGATTCATCACTCTCATAGCTTCAAGAATGTTATCTTTACTAAAACACTCTCTAATTTTAGAAGCTAAGGATTGTGAATTTTTTTAAGCTTTATTCATGTATCATATGTAATAGTATCAAACAGAACACGAGTCACATGAACTTCTTCTCTTTCCGATCCTAGAATATCTTGTCATTTTTAAAACTATGTAGTGGTATCTCCCTCCCATTAACATTGATACAGAGGTGATCATGGATATTAAATCTCAAATAACTATTAGGATTCTTAACATCCAATAGAACTTTCCAGCTATCGAAAATAGGTGTATCAAAACTTTCTTGTAATAAGTACAAGATATCAAGAGATTGACATACCTACTTTCTCAGTCATATAAAATCAACAATATAGATGGATCTCTCATTTGCGTGCTTCATCAATGTATTGATCTCCTTCAACATTGGTAGAATGTCAACCAAGGTAAGTAATGCTTCCATATCCATTAAACAGAATAAAAAATCCTTAGCTTTTTCAACTTCATTATGAAATTTGTGTATGAAACCAGCCAATGATGGATAATCCTCACTAATTTTGTATGCAGGCTCGTACAAAGAAATCCGCCTTGTATCAAAATCCTTGAGAATATTTTTACCATCAGTAATTCCAATTGAAACTTGAGAAATCATTTTGGACTGCTTGACATATATCAATGTAGTTCTTGGATAAGGTCTTCTACTCTAGCAACATTTTCAAAGTTGTTAACTATTTTATATGCTAGATTCATTTTGTGAGCCATACAATGAATTGCGTGCATATAAAGGACTATTATTGTTTTCAATTGAACACACAACCTAGTTTCATGACCCTGGATAACTGATGCACCATCGGTACCAACACCAACATATACCAACTTCATAGCTATTTCATTTTCATTCATGCTAGCAATATCTTTCAAATTGGAAACAACTATTTTATAAGGTTTTTAGCATTTCAATTTTCCATCATTTTCTGTACAGCTAACAAATGTGGTTACCTTATGTGATTTTCAAAAGTATAAATATGGATACATACCCATGATGTGTTATTAATTTTTGTTACTTCATCTATTGACAACTTCATATAAACTTTGCATTTTTCACTCTCTCTTTCAAATCTTCATTTTCAATCATTGCAAGGAATTTAGCCATTTCCCATGCACTGTTGTTTGACCAATGTGTTTGAGGAACGTTGTGCATTCCATTATGTTGATACAAAATTTTGAAATCAATGAAATCATAAATAGGTCTTCCCTTCTTAAGGAAGTGGAATATGGTAGAAAATTGTATGCTTTTAGCATGTAAATTTGATTGAATCACCTTTCCAATTTGTGATGTGATTGTTCCTACATTTTCCATGAGATTTTGTTTCTTTTTTCTCAACTTCACAATTTGTTTCATATTTAACATGCATACATTATTTTTCACTTTTCCATCTATGTGTTTTTATTATCTGGTCATCCTATTTATTGTAAAATCACATATTGTTTTCCACAATGTTTTTCAATTGTGTCTAACTTCAGTTGCATTTTTTTCTGTTTTCCCAGTTTCCAGGTACATATTGTACATGTACATTCAATTGGGATATCTTCAAAATTAGTTGGCTCTATAGGTTCGATAAAAGAAAATTTTATAGCCCACTCGAACTTATATGTCCTACTAAGTTTCCACATAGTCTTTTTCTTTCAAAGTTTTACTTTTGCAACAGAATTTTTAGGAATATCTCGATCATCTTGTTTCCTCTTTCGTGAACCAAAATTTTCATTTGATTTTTGTGTTACAGTTTGTTGAGTATTTAAGATATCTTGATCCTCTCCTGGTTGCATCTCAACATGAATATCTTCAAGATCTAACATGTTGGCATCATAGGTATCATTTTGTTGATATTGTGTTGAATCCATGTCCACTTTAATAATACCTTCCCATACGATCCGTATTCTAATTGATTCTAGTGGTATCTATGTGGGTTTTAGTGGTAGTTGTATGGGTAGTTGTAGATTTTCCAAAATACTTGAATAATGTTTCCTTTTGATATATTTTCGTTTCCTTTTAGCTCTTAGAGTAGCCTCCATTAAGTAACTAATTTGGGAGGCTGGTCACCCATCTACACCTTTTTGTGCATTTGGACTCTTGTCATGCATCTACACCCTTATCACACATTTGCACCTTTGTTGCACATCTTCACCCTTTTCGTGCATTTTCACCCTTACGCATATTTATTCCCTTGTCACACATCTGCACCCTTGTCTCGTGTTTGTACCCTTGTCATGTGTCTCGTAAACCTTGCTTATCGTGCACATGAAAACATTATTGTGTGTCTAAACCCTTGTCACATGTCTTCACTTGTTTTGCACTTCTTATCATGCATCCGATTGTTCTTTGCAAGTTCTCATGGCACTTGATTATACAAAGTATACTTGAACGGTACCTTACTAGTATACTACTCGACAAATTACCTATGTTTATATAGGAGTAGTTTTCAATAGTAGGAGAATTTGACCCCTAAAAATTTTATCTTTGGAATTTATGCCAAAGTTACACTATCGTACTCTAAAAATTTTACCTTTTCAAATTTTCCAAATATGGAATATTTGTCAAATTACGAATATTCACCACTAAAATTTTCCCTTCACCTAGAGTACCAAAATACCACAAAACTAAGCTACAAGGAGTTATTTTCATCCTTGAGTGTACTGATTAGCTTACCTAGGTGAATTCATCATCACAAACTTCATTTCTTCTCCATTCATTAGAGTAATAGGGTTTTGAGAGGGTTTGGACCACCTTGGCTTCTTAAGCATCATTCATAAATCTTAAGGCATCATTATTCCTCATTCCAATTGTAAAATGAACTAGAATCCATGTGAAAAATTTTATGAAAGAACCAAGTCTCCATGCAAAATTTTAACGTATGAAAAAGCACTTCAAACATCACCCTCGAGATGGAGATGAGCATTTTGAGAGCTCGGTAGACCCAAAAACCTTATAACTTGAAAAAATTTCTGCACTTTTCCCCAAATTTTTGTCCATAGCACTAACAAAACCTCATTTACATGTCCCAAGGCTCATTTTCTCATTAAGAAAATGGAAAATCTTGACCAACATCATTTTTCCATGCTTATTTGGCATGTTCTCAAGAACAGATTATGAAGAGGACCTCGAGACATACCTCTAATGACTAAGAAATGACATGTAGCATCTTCCACATCCTCTCTATAATGTCCCTACACACTCCTCATGCTTATAATGTCCTGCCATAGCTTGCTTAGCTCCATTCTCCAATCCATGCTTGTACTAGATCTCTAAATTAGGCCTAGTTAAGCTTGTTCCATCCTAAATTCATGACATCGACCTATTTTACATCATGAAAGTCCTTTCACACTCTTGAAACACCTATTGAGACATGTAAGACACCTTTTGAGTTCACACCAAGTACCTCCATGCAACTAGTTTCTTTCCAAACCACTAAACTTGCACCAAAACCTTGTGCACACACAATGACATCTCAATAAACCACACCAAGACACTCCAAAAATGTCATTTTAGGTCTTAAGAAGGCACTACCAATCAACCTTCATGTCCTTGAATGATTTACACCTCACCAATCACTCTTTACCATCAATTCCATATGACATCAATGACAACATCAATGGACATGGGTTCAACATCGGTGACCCTTGTCTATGCAAGAAATTTTTAGTAACAATTATGAAGGAAAAAAAGTGAAGAATTATGTGTATACACTTCTTCTTGAAGGAATCCATTCAAGAATGCTTATTTCACATTTATATGATATATAGTCCATTTTATTTGATCAGGAATTGCTAATATTTTGTTATCGCGTAAAAACATGCTACAAGAGAAAATGTTTCATTATAATATACTCCATATTGCTCTGTAAATCCTACAACAACCAATCTTACTTCATGTTTTTACACTTTTCCATCTACATTATACTTGGTATTATAGACCCATTTCACTTCTATCATGTCCTTTCCTTTAAGAAGATCTACTAATTCCCATGTTCGATTCTTCTCCATGGCATCTATCTCACCATCTTTGACTTGATCCCAAATTTCTTCATTCATTGCTTCTTTAAAAGACACTTGATTTTTAGCTTGAGAAAATAATTTAAAAACTAAGAAAGAGTTAGTTGTGTCAACATTATAAATCTCACTAATACTCTTTTATTTTGTTGTAATGGATTATATGATGATGGGTTGGTTTGAGTTGAATTTGGATGGACTAGATCAAAAACACTTTTGAAGGAGTTGTTCTTGGTGTTCCTTGTGAAGTCTCTTGTATATATGAAGTTGAATGTATCTTGTAGACCTCACAATTGTTAATGGAGGTGTCATTTTTGCTACAACGTGAGATGCATATCCATGAGTGGAAGAAGATATAATACCTTGTGGTGCTAACTCTTCATTTACCATATTATCTTGAGGAATAATTGTTTTTTATAATGATTATTTTTATATACTTTCATCATATGCCTCATTTTCAAAAAATTATACATCTCTACTAATTATAAATTTTCTTTTGAGTGGATTAAACATTGTAGGCTTTCATATTCTCTTAATATACAATAAAAATACAATTTTCTCGTTTGTTGTATAACTTCTTCCTTAAATCATCATGAACATGTGCATCTGTCACATAACTAAATATTTTAAAATGAGAAACACTATGTTTTCTATGAATCCAAGCTTGTTGAGGAACCTTGTTTCTTACAATTTTCATTGGACACCTATTTAAAATATAAGCAACAATTGTTATTTCTTCTTCCCAATACTCATTTTGTATATGTTTTCTCTTCATCATACGTATATCCATCTTCATTAAAGTCCTATTATTCCTCTATGTCACACCAACCTAGTATTGTGTATATACGGAAGTAAATTACTCGTGTATACCATGTTGTTTGCAAAAATTATAAATGCTTTGGAAATATAATCACCTCATCTATTTGACCTTAGAACTTTGATGTTGTATCCACTTTACTTCTCCACTAAATCCTTAAACTATAAAAATTAGTTAAATGCATTTAATTTGTGTCTCAATAATTACCCCCATGTATTCTGGTATATTCATCTATGAATGTCAAAAATATGAACAACCTCCTATAGAAGTTGTTTGCATTTTTCCACATAAATATAAATGAACAATTTCAAGTGGTGCATATGCTCTTATTGATTTTCCAACTGGAAATGTATCTCTATGTTGCTTTCAAAAATGCATCCTTCAAAAATCATTTCTAGTTTTTCAATTAAAGGATAACCTTTCACTATGTTTTTCTTATGAAACAAATTCAATCCTCCAAAATTTAAATTTCAAAACTTGGGATTCGAAGCCATGATTCATCTTTCATAACCGACTAAAAAGATTATTGTGTTTCTACAGATCTAGAGTGAGCTCTAAAATTTCATCCAAACTAGACTTCAAACTTGGATTTGGACGGAGCTCCAGAGTGAGCTTTGAAATTGGCTCTCGAACTAGAATTCGAGACTTGGCTTTGGATTGAGCTGCAAGTGGGCTCCATATGGAGCTCTAGATTGAAATGTGCATTGAGCTCCAAACTTGGCTCTAAAATGAACTATAGAGTGAGCTCCCAGGATGAGCTCTAGTTTGCGCATAGTGGACTGAGCTCCAAACTTAGCTCCGGACTCAACTATAATGTGAGGTATAGAAATGAATCTGGAATGAACTATAGAATGAGATCCAAAATTATCTCTAGACTAAGCACCAAATTGAACTAATGTCCGAGTTATGGAATAAATTGTGTTAGCTACGGACTAAATAAAATCTACCTTAAAGGTAGCTCAGGACTTCTCAAATACTTGATCTAATTAAAGACCTTGTTTTAATCTAGGGAACATTCTATTTCTTTTCATTTGCACTTTAACAATCATCTAATTACTTGGTTATTTATCCATGATCACACATTCATTATCTTGATATATATTGTGTATCTCTTACGTACTAATCGACCAATACTCATCAAATTATTTTTCAAACCTACAACAAAATAAACATCATGCATAATCTATTGCTCTCCTTTTTTTCTTAGACGTTGACTATTCCCTAGCCCATTATAGTTATTATATTATTGTAGAAATCCCAACCTGATTTTGATTCTTCATATTATGATCATATTAATTTTTCTTTAACTCATAAGGATAGTTCCCATATTTCTTGCAATAGTGAAACTACACATGAGACTTATCTTATCTCTCACCAAATGACTGATTATGATTTGTTTTTAGACTCTATCCTCTCCCACTTTTATTTTTGGAAACGTTTGGGTCCATGTATGGATGGACTTCTTCCTCTACCTCTAGGAATGAAACTTCCTCTATCTATGCCACAACTTGTTGAAAGGTGGGATAAAAAAATTGTTCTAAAGATATATGTGATATGTTCAACCTTTTCTCATGATTTATTAAAAACACATATAATTCATCAATTGAAATCGACTCAAATCCTTTGTTTCTTCTATGGCTATAACCAATTAATCAAATTTTGTAGGTAAAATCCTAAGCATATTTTCAATTATTCTTTTATCTTCCAATTTTTCTCCATGAGATTTAATATGATTTACTAGGCCAACTACATAAGTAAAAATGACTATACAAAGTATGATTCTTTCATAGACATATTCTCAAAATCTCTTCTAAGAAATTGTAGTTTGGCATTTTTAACTTTCTCCTTACCTTGATATGTAACCTAGAGAGTGTCCCATGCTTCTTTTTCTTGATTGGTTATTGCCACTCTAGGAAGAATATTTTTATGCATAGCTTGATGTATGTAGAAGATGGATTTTCAGTCTTTATTTCTTTGATTTTTCAATAGATCCTTCTATACTGTGAGAGTGTTATATGCTGCTAGAGTTTCTTGTTCTATGTATCTATTTTCAAAATTTTCCTAAACATCCTGGGATCTAGACAAGACCTTCATTGTTAGAGATCAATACTCATAATTTTTACTTGTGAATTGAGGAGTTTGTAGACTTGATAAAAATTCCCTAGATGTAGAAGCCAATAAATTTCTATCAACCAAAACAAATTCTTTGATACCAATTTTAGAATATACACAAATAGAAAACAACAAATTCAAAATTAAATACTACTGATAAAAAAACCGAGAAATTAGCATAGTTGTGTGTTATTTTTAATTCTTCCTTCCTTCTGACTTCATTGCATTACATTTAGTGCATCGATTAAATTTCCTAAATTTATTACATATGCCTCATATTTATAGGGGGATTCACATCTAAAAATAAATAGTCCTAAAAATAAACTTATATTAAAACATGTTATGCTTAAAATAGAGTATGCAGATTTAATTGTTTTAATTATGCTCTTCCTAAACTAGGAACTAGACTAAAATGAACAATTATCATTTAATACTTAAACTATACAAACATCATACATTTATGCAAGAAAGAAAACTATAGATTTTCATAAAAATAGATATGCGGAAGAAATTAAGCATTTTTTCTAACAAAAAGCAAAGATTCTTGATTGAGATTTTCCTTGGAAATATAACTAATAGTTGCAATAGTTAGACCTATATTAGAAGCACCAAGTTATGCCTATAACATCTTATTGGTAGACATATTAGCCTATATAGAGACATAACTAATTTGAGTGCATATTAAACATAATAACTCTATATGTTCTTTTTCTAAACTCCTTATGGCATTTTGAAAAAGGGGTACAAATCAAAGAGATTGATATTTAGTAAATATTTGTTTTGAAAAATATGAATTTAAATTGTTTGGAAAAATGTAAAATTTGATTAATTATTCTTCTTTTATTCATTCATGATAATACCGAGTTCTCCAAAGCCTCACTTATTCAAATTAGTAATATAGAATCCGTTAAAAAATAGGATTGACCTATGCGTGGAAGTCATATTAATAAAAATACCTATAGCTTCATGAGTGTCACTTATAGGAGTAGGTTGACATTAAAAAATTTACTTGGACGTGTCAATTGACTCGATTATATATTTTTATATGCCAATGATTTCGAGTGTATATTGGTTTTCTATTGTGATTGTGTGTGCGTGCGTGCGTGCATGCATGCATGTGATTTTGAATGCTAGTTACTATTATCTAATCATATTCAACTTGGTTTGTATGGAACTCATGGATGACTCAAATAAAGTGTAATAGTTTTCCAATTATTGATGTTCGAGATATATGCATTAATGTGTGATATATATTTCTTGCAAATGGTTGTCATTAGAAATAAAAAAAAAATGATTTACATAAATGTGTCTAGTTGTGTTCAATATAATTCATGACTCAAAAAAGGTATTATATAATGTATAATTACATATATTAAAATTTCAAAACAAAAAAGTGTGCGAGATCATTCACAATCACCTTTGGGAAACAATGATTGGCCACTTTATCCAAATATGCAAATGTGTATTCATGATAATGATTAATTTTTATATAAATATATCTAGAAAATAAGCGTAATTTCTCTTTGTGTACCTTTGAAATGTGTGTATCTAAATTTATAGACATATATAGAAGCACTTAAAGGTACTGCAAATGGCCATTAAACCCCTATATTTATAGGTCTATTGATTTTTTCATACATACTTTAATAGAGGGTCAAGATAATACCCCAATAAATATTACATAATGGAAAATGGTCAATGTTAAAATTAATTTAAATGGTTTTATAAACTAAATATCTATTCTAAGAATGTGATTCAAATCCTAATCACACTATCATGGTTCAATGCTAAAATTAATTTGAATGGGTTTTATAAACTAAACATCTATTCTAGGAATTTGATTCAAATCCTAATAATACTATCACGGTTAATTTATAGCTCGTAAAATGACCATATTTTTAGAATCAATATGGAGAAGATTCAGTCTAAATGTTGTGAAAATTATGATTATTATTAGATGCCTGGTTAAGAGAGTTATCACCTCTATCAAAGACGAAATTGACTTTCCAGTTGATTATTGGATGAGGAAAAAAATGATAACATTGAATTAATATCCTTGAAGACACATATTCATATGTAGATAACGACTAAGGATAAGGCCATGATCCACACCTTTTTATATAAAATTAGATAAGTATAAAACAAAATTAGGTTGCGAAGTGCTTAAACATTGATAACCACAAGAATCTTGAGATATAGAGACCAAAACTTATCTCATAGGGATAAGATTAGAGATAAGGTATATCTTGATTCTTTAATGTGCTCGATCCCATATATAGACCGTCTTTGTCAATTTGAAAAAAAGACATGTTTGAGTTGAGAAAATGAAGCAATCATATTTTTTAAAAAAATTCTAGTTAATAGTAAAGCCTTTAGCATGACAATCATAGTATTGTTTGTGTATACAATAACTTTCCCAAAGCAATATTGTAGATTAAGGATATTGCCATGCACATATACAGAAGCTATATTTACTCTCATTTGAGATCATGTGTGCATTCCCTCTTGCATTGCATGTTGATTTCACTTTAATTTCCCTCTTGTATTGAGTGGGTCTTATAGATGCACAACTATATACAAGATCGTAGATTATTTCCTTGCATTCCTATCTTTCCCTTCCATATCATTCCCTCTTAGAATTTTCTCTGCTTCTTATTATGTCCTTACATAGTCTCTTATGTGGCATCTTATCCTTTATGGTGTCACATACACTTCTTAGTGTGAAATCAAAGTCACTATCTATGACCATATTCCTTATCCCCATTAGGTCCTTTCTTCTCCACATATCTCACTAATCCATAGATTTCCTCTAATCCATATCTTACACTCTTCATTATCTAGCCAATATATGGAGAAAACTTTTCTTGCACCTTCTACCCAACTATCTCTCTAGAAGATTTCCTTTTCTCATGTACATGCTTGAATGCCTCACGTTTGGTGATTAGTAAGTGTATTTCCATTATTCTCTTAACTTATTATGGTTTGGATCTTTATTGATTTTATTATATCTATCCTTTTTCTATGATTTTACTACCTCAAGGTCAACATTCAGTCACTTCTTACCTATCCCATAACGAATTCCTTAGGTTTGAAAATTTTCGATTACGTCATCCTCTCTTTATGTGTCTTTATCCCTATTTATGGGCCTTAATAACCACCCATTATTGTGATTATCTCACAATCCTACACATGTACTTTGGAATTTTGAAACCACATCTATGAGATATCCACTTATAATCCTACAGAGCTTGTTTTTCTAGATTTTCTCCTTCATATCTTCTATGCACTTCACATTAGAGAACGTATCTCTTCTATATGCCCCACATTTGAAATATGTTATCCTCCATAATCCTCTGTATGCTCTTTTCCCACATTTCCTAGTGGATAATGACTTATCACTAACTACCTCATGTTTAATGTTTACTAGGGATCATCCTACACTTATACTCTCTTCATACTTGGTAGATCCATCCTTTTTCCCATTCAATCCTCATACAAGGTTAAAACGTTTGAATCTTTTGCATCTTCCATCTCACTAATTTTAGGATTTCCAACTTGTTATGATACCATTTGGTGAGAGGAATTGCTAAGCATGTTGATTCCTCATGATCGGTTCTCCCACCTTTTGGTCCAATACTTGTAAAAATTCATAGCATAATAAGAATGCAGATTTAATTATGTATCATAGTTTACATGATATTATGAACTTAATAAATTACATTATAAGACACTTAAACATCATAGATTTCATATAATTCGACCCTAAGGATACATGCCTCTACCTCAAAATTATGGTATATTTTTCCTAAATTGTGGCAAATGACTTCCAAAATACATATCAAAATATATCCTCCAAAATCTCGAAAATCTCTACAATCGCTCCCCTCTGCTTTGTTATTTAAAACATTCATATTAGGAATTGGTTTTCTCCCCATATAACTTACAAATAATCATAAATGAAGGAAGGGTACAATGTTCCCTTCTTGTTCACATAAATCCATAAGCACCTTTTTGTGTTATAGCCTCCCTATGGACGTCAACAACAGATTCTAACATGTTATATTTTTGTCTTCTTAACTTGACCATGTTTCTATTACTTGGCATTCTTTACATGCCATCGTATCAATAGACCCTCAATAGATATATGTATAGGTGTTGGTGACTCTACAAAATTGAAATATCCTCATTTTTTTTACATTGAGTTATATGTCACATTGTTTCTCCATTATGTGTTTGTTGAGTTGTGCTCTAGGATTTTGTCCCTACAAGTTCTACTTACTATATGCATGATAAGACACTTTTTGCGTAGTTCATGCGAGCTATGTACATGTTGTTACTTATACGTATGGGTATATTCTATATTAGTCAATGTACCCATGCATCTACGTACTTAGTCACCTTTGACGTTAGTGCACATGTCTTCACCCAAATTTTCATTCCTAGTTCTTCCATACTTTTATGCCTTTGATTCCCCTTCCTCGTATGCACATTGTTCCTATTTTTTTCTCAAACTTAAAAAATATTATAACTTTACACACTTGATTCTTTCCATCCTTCCATGAAAGTGGACTCTTACATGGTCAATGGAATACAAACTATTGGGAATCATGTTCGTATATCTTGATAAATTATCTTATTTTCCCGACATGATGAATTTATTTTTGGTTGATGTTGATTTCCATTTTACTTGGGATGCTCATGCATCATTGTGGGGGAGATAAAAATATATATTTCCTAAATGGAGGGATTATTATGTGGAGGATATAACCTGACCAATCACAAACTCTTAGTGATTTTTACGATTGAAAATTATATTTTGGGGTAAATAATGTTTATACATATAACAGGTGTTACTTAAATGTCCATACATTTTGGAAATGGTTATTGTATGAGTTATTAGAGGCGAATTGGGTGGTGTGCAGTGGCTTAAATATGGTTGAGCTATCAATTGAAAATATTAGCCACATCCCCACATGGTGGATAGAAGGAAAAATATAATATAGGATGTATATGCATAATAAATTTGATTTTTATGGCGCCAACTATTTGTGTCTTGGAAATTTAGTGGTTAACTAAAAATGGTATAATCTACGTCACATGACCTAGAAATAATTTTCAATAAGTGTGATTGGGTCATGATATCCTCTCAACCATAAATTTATTTTACGACATGATTTCTATTATTTGTTAAGAATATTTTGTATATTGTTTTATCACACCACATTCTAATAGTGTTATGCATAGAATGGATTTTTAGGTGCCCAAAAGTTCAAAATTCAATTTTATTCTCAATACATATCTTCATTAGTATGGAACCAATCTATCTCATACTAAGTAATTTTAGAGGTCATTCCATTGGATAGAATCAAACTTTCATTGGATTACATTAAGTTCAAATGTCATCCCTCACTTGCTTAGTCCTCGCACATTTATGGTCAATATCTTGTTCAGATATTTTAATGGAATTAATCCACCAACATTTTGGATATGAGTCTCTTGATGGTCAACTTAGATATAACTTCCATCTAGAGTCTTTAAAATGAAAGTGATGGTTCTAGGAAACACCTCTTAATCATAGATTCATATAATGTCTAAGGGATGTAAACTAAATTTATAATTCATTGGATTAAAGTAAGAAATGAAGTGTTCAAGGAATATATTCAAATGATTAAAGATAATAATTAAATCCAATAGATAAAATTGATTTGAGAAGATAATGAATGAATAAATGAGGTTCTAGATTTGGTGGAATATTTTTCCTTACATTATAAAAAAATTAAATATCAATATCCTTCACATGAGAAGATAAACCCTTATGTAATGCCTTTATTTGGTCTCTTGTAGGATCTCTCAAGCTCAAAGGGTTACATGTGGCTGGATTATATCCATTGAGGATTTAGATGAAATAGTCTCTAAGATGGACAGTGAAAGTTCCCCTAGTTTTGATGTCCTACCATGTGAAATGGTGTGATACAATGAGATATGTTTCCTTATGCCGAGATAATTATATACAATCATGATGTTAAGAATAATAGAATATGGACATCCATTATCTACAATTTGAACCCGATCTCTATTGGGTTAATGAGTCAATGAATCGAACAACTCGCTATTATGCATATGGACATCCCCCAAGGAATAATAGACATTATTTCCTTTTCGATAATTACTACGTTATTCTTTCCACCCCATCACACAAACTTAAACCAATTTAAAATAACATACATTTGAGTGGACATTAAGGCTCCAACATACTAAACATTATCCTCTTGGATGTAATGAGCAACTCATGTGTATACTTCCAATATTCCATATGAAGAGCAGAGCATTTTTGCATATCCATCCGTTCGAGAACCCACGTGTTACGCATGAAGCTTGGCGTGCGTGAAAGAAACAAATATATAATGTTTATGTATACACATCATCTAATGGTAAGAGAAATTCAAAAGAACGTGTGAAAATTTGTGGCCGTCCGTTCAAATATCACGGAATTTATGTGGAAAACAAAGTTGTGATGTGACCCGTCTTAAAACATGGAAATTGAGGCTCTGTAGATTGTAAATGTGTTCATCTCTATCTATATAAATTTTCTGCAAATAATGGCGACTCCTACATTGAGTTTTGTGTGTTGGTTGAGAATATACTTGCAAAACTGTTGGAATGGAATTTCAGAAGGTCTCAAGGGATGCAAAATTGTAGGGTAAAATCTCATCTATTAGATTAAGTCATTTTGGGCCCTTAGATTAGGAATACCCTAAAAATCTTTAAGGCTTCTTTCTTATACTCTTATGACCTAATTTTATCTCATTTTTGTTTTGTAGGTTTTGGGAGCATGGAGGTCTTGGATGCCATGGAAGCTTGGAAGGGATCCCATGGAGATCATTTCTCATCTTTTTGTTTCATTTCATTTGTTTAGTTTGTTAAACATGGTAGGAACAACCTTTGTGGGTCTAGGGTTAATTCCATGAGGATTCCAATGTATTTCTTAGTTTTAGACATTATATTCTTTAATTTGGAGTGTAAAATCTGGATTTTCATTTGGATATGGTTGCATTTAGTGCACCATTGTATGTATACTCAAAAATCTTGTACTCATAGTTTGTTAATAAAAATCTTTCATTCTTGTTTTGGCTATATTTCTGATTTGAACCTATAGCTTTTTTTTCCCTTTTTCAATCATTTCTCTATTTACACATTTGGGTGCCCAAAATGGGTTTAAATGCTCCAACAAATAAATTTGTTCATTTACTAGTTGCTGGTAGTTTCATATTATAATTTTAAAGCTCAGTTTTGATTAAATTCATCTCAGATTTACAGAGTTCAATAATTTCATTATTCCATCGAAAGTGAAAAACTGCCTTGAGTAGGCCGGTAGTCCTGTTGTTAGAGTAGGTATTTACCTTAGCTCATGTTCACCTAGGTACTTTATTTACCTTTATTGTATTTATCCTCACCCACTTATGTGTGTGGATATTTCCTTTTATTTATTTAGATATTAGGAGATATTATGTAGTTATCAGGTATAGTTATTTCCTTGATTTATGGCTTGATCTACGACCTTGGTGGTTCTTAAATTGTTATTCCTTACTTATTTAAGCGAGGCCCATTTTCAATGTATTGCATTGAGTTCCATAATAATATATGATATTGCTTTACTCATTTGTTTGCAAAGGTTTTATGTAAAGCTATTTTGGTAGATTGCTTTCATCTTATTGATCACGGTGTTTGATTAACATTTGTGTTCTTGGATTGGTACGATCTAGTTATCGTTCCTTTCATGGTATCGAGTAGGAGATGGTGTTGACATCCGTATGTAAGTTTTATTTTGTAAATAAAATCTTTGTGTATTCATATATTTGAGATTTGGTCATATTTTGTTGCTGCGTGTATTTTTATTTAAAATAGAGGCTTCCATTGGATCCGGAAGGTGGGAAAACCCTAAGATCATTGTAAGCTCGACCATTTTTGGAGGAATTCATTTTTTTGTGTTTTTTAAAATCCTTAGCCGTTGGTCATATGGTTTGGTCATATGAGGGCTTAAAGCTTGTGATTCCTACTAGGAGGTGTTTAGCTTCGGCCCCTTATAATTTTATTTGTGTGGCAAAGGTAATAACAATTTATTTTGTTTTAGTGGCAACTAAAATAAAGCAAGCAGAGCATTATATTGAAAAGTTTGTATCTTTTGCTCTCGGTAACTCGGTTTTGAGTTCCTTTTTTGCAAAAGAGCTTGTTTTTTTGTGCTCTTTTCATTGCAAATATTTATTTTGAGATTTTCACTATAATTATAAAGTTCCAAATATGGAGGAGTGTTATAATCAATTGTGGATGCAATTTTGGCTGAGCCCGACGTCCTAACTTTTTGGGAGTTGTAATTTGTACCTATCATGGATTCTGAGAATGATATGCTTTTCTCTGAAGTATGTGGACTTAAGAGCATATTGTAATATTTGTGGAAGAAAATAGATCACTCAAGAAGTGAAATTCTCTTCTACAATCACTCATTCACGATAAGGATACAATAATACACTTCTTGTAGAACAAACTTGCTAGCCTACAACATCACCATCATATTGTGGACAACCATATCCATGCTCCTAGTCCACTTGCAGCTATTGCTCATGAACCCACTGACATTGATCTGTCCATCTTTGAGTTTGTTCCTGCTCTTGATGCTCATACACCTATGAGGCTTGTTACTACATGCTCTTCCACATCTGTGCCTATTACAGTACCACATGTTGTGTATCCTACTTCTGCTCAGCTGCATGGATTTTTTAAGAAGCATACCACTACATTCAGTTCTCGCATGCTCCGTTCTATGGGTCTCACTAGAGGAGTCATTGGTAGACATTCACATGGTATTGTTTCCTCTATTCCACATGTTAAGTGGAATTCTCGTCATGACATTAGTTTTCGAGTAGATACTTCATTGGGATCACACATTGACAGAGCTCCTTTTTGTTCGCTCGACTATTTCTGAGGATCATGAGCAACACATGAGTTCTACACCTTCACTCAAGCTTGAGAAACCTAATATTTTAGCTATCAGACATGATCAACTTGATACACATTCTGATGTTCTTTTGCATGCACCCATTGTGCATTTTGCACCAAGTCATATGCAGGCATCTTCTTCATCCATCCGTGTTGATTTGGGGTGGATATTTGATCACTCGTGGCAGCGACATAGGCATTCATTGAGAGGACTCTACAGGCATGGCTCCTCCACCATTAGGCCTCTTGCTCCACTTTCTATACCTTATGCATTGTGATGCTTCTTGTTTTGAGAATTTTTCTTTAGCAGGTGTAGTGTATCTCTCTTGTTTGTTGAGAGATTTTGTATCTGTATTTTGAAACTTTTGGCATGTTGATAGTCTCTCTTATGGGGGAGCTATTCTGGTGGAGCCTAGTGTTAGTTTGTCAATGTTCGAGTAGTTGTTTTGACAACTCATACAGATTTGTAGCGTCACTCCACCCATTCAGCAGTATGGGAGGGTGTGGTGTTGATCCTTCTTCGGGTTTCGTGTCCTTGCCTTGTTACCTTGGCTTTTCTTGGATTGTGACACTCTGGAGTTTGTGTCCTTACCTTGTTGCTTTGGTTATTATTCTTGGATCGTGGCACACCTATTTGAAGCAGTTGATCGAATTATGTTTGGTATTTTTTTGCACTTTCGACATCACTTTGTTGACAGTCTCCTTGTATGGAGCTATTCTGGTGGAGCCCAGTGTCAGTTATTTTTGAGTTTTGTGATCGAGCAGTGGATTTAGACCACAATGCACACCAAACTTCTTCAGCATTGTACGATTTTTTTGAGCTGAGTTTCTTGGGATGCCTTGGAGTGGATCTTTACTCTTTTTACTTTGTTGTTATTGGTTTTGGGTACCTTGCGGTGTCCCTTTTTCCCAATTATTGTACATAAGTACCTCATCGTGCCTAGTTACCAGGGACTCATACTATGGACATGCCACTTCTATTTTGGCCCCAAACTTCACTTGAGGGGGTGTTAGAGTTGGTATTTACCTTAGCTCATGTTCACCTAGGTACTTTATTTACATAAAACCTTTGTAAACAAATGAGCAACATTATCATATATTATTATGGAACTCAATGTAATACATTGAGAATGGGCCTTACTTAAATAAGCAATGAATAACAATCTAAGAACCGATCAAAGTCGTAGATCAAGCCATAAATCAAGAAAATAACTAGTCATCAAAGAACTAGTCAAAACCATAGATTTATAAGAGAAATAGACATCAAGGATCTAGTCAATACCATAGATCAAGGAAAGAACTATACTTGACAACTAGATAATATCTCCTAATATCTAAATAAATAAAAGGAAATATCCACACACATAAGTGAGTGAGGATAAATACAATAAAGGTAAATAAAGTACCTAGGTGAACATGAGATAAGGTAAATACCTACTCTAACACGCCCTCAAGTGAAGCTAGGGGGCAAAATAGAAGTGGTATGTCCATAGTAAGAGCCCCGACAAACTAGGCTGATGAGGTACTCATGTAAAATAATTGGGAAAAAAGGGACACCGCAAGGTACCTAAAACTAGTAACAACAAAGTAAAGACAGTAAAGATCCACTCCAACACATCCCAAGAAGCTCGGCTCAAAAATTCAAACAATGCTAAAGAAGTGTGGTGTGTCTGTGGTCTAAATCCCTTTGCTCGATCACAAAACTCGAAAACAACCGACACCTTTAGGATCCACAGAATAGCTCCATACAAGGAGAATGTTAACGAGTGATGTTGAAAGTGTAAAAAAACACCAAACATAATTCGATCAACTACTTCAAATAGGTGTGCCACGATCCAAGAACAATAACCAAAGCAACAAGGTAAGGAAAAAAACTCCAGAGTGTCACAATCTAAGAAAATCCAAGGTAAAAAGGCAAGGACATGAAACCCGAAGAAGTAGGATCAACACCACACCCTCCCATACTACTAAATGGGTGGAGTGATGCTACAAATCTATATGAGTTGTCAAAAAAGCTACTCGAACACTGACAAACTAACACTAGGCTCCACCATAATAGCCCCCATAAAAGAGACTGTCAACATGCCACTTTTATTTTGGCCCCTAGCTTCACTTGAGGGGGTGTTAGAGTAGGTATTTACCTTAGCTCATGTTCACCTAGGTACTTTATTTACCTTTATTGTATTTATCCTCACCCACTTATGTGTCCGGATATTTCCTTTTATTTATTTAGATATTAGGAGATATTAGCTAGTTGTCGGTATAGTTATTTCCTTGATTTATGGTTTGATCTACGATGTTGACTAGTTCTTAGATTGTTATTCCTTGCCTATTTAAACAAGGCCCATTCTCAATGTATTGCATTGAGTTCCATAATAATATATGATATTGCTGCTCATTTGTTTGCAAAGGTTTTATGTAAAGCTATTTTGGTGAATTTCTTTCATCTTATTGATCGTGGTGTTTGATTAGCATCTGTGTTCTTGGCTTGGTATGATCTAGTTATCGTTCCTTTCACTTGTGACTACCACCCTACTTGGTGAGCAGTTCATCAACTACCACTCGCCCGGGGTAGTGGTTATGTTTCCTAAAATTAGAACCTTAATCTAGTGTATTTTTCAAAGCATATTTTCTACTTTAGGTTGACTTTTATGATAAAATTGAATCTATTTAAGGACCCTACATTCAATAGTTGATAGGTTAATGTCATTTATTCATTTCAAACCAACTTCAAGATACTCAAGAAAATGTATAGACTATCCTAATTCCATTGAGGTAAAGTTCATTGTTTTTGTTATCCAATTTCGTCGCTCAAGAAAAATTGGGCAAACACAAGTTTGCACTCGGGGAAAATTGAGGGATTGAGCGATTGATTCAATCTTGGGAGATCACATCTCGAGGCTCAAGCCAAGCGAGACATTGACAATCAATAGGATGCACATTTTAAGAGACATTTCGAGTCCAAAGGAATTCAGATCTCAAACATAGAAGCATTCATATTCGGCGGGAAAACTATTTGAATTGGGAGGTGCAAAAGGTCTACCGGACATTCAGGAGTTTAGAGATGGTAGTAGGGTCGACCAAGTGAATACTACCATGTAGGGAGAAGAAATGGTCTAAAATCCCAAAGTCTACAATTCGGACTTGATTTTGGGCTTTGAGGTTTCATGTGCCAGACGGATAATGAAAACCCCTAAACCACCGAAAGTTCCAAAATCTCAACAAATTATGTTTTGTTTTCTTTTGTGGCTCGATTTTTAGTAATTAATTTTGAAATATGGGTTCATTTTTTCCCGATATAGATGCTCAAGGCATCTATTTTCTTGTCGTTGTCTTCTGCACCCTTCATTCAAAGGTTGTCGAGAAAAGCGAGTTACCATTTTCGAGTGCTAGATGTAGTGAAGTTTATTGTGGTTTTGGTGTTGTCTTGGCATAAAGCACATTTACTGTCCATTCAACCAAATCATTATGCCAATGACATGGCCGAGGAGGCTCTCATTCTTTGGGGGCATGACTAGAGGAAATGTTGTTTGATTTAAATGTTTGGAAAATTGGATCTAAATCCTAGCTTTGGATAGGCTTTTCAAGGTGATTTTACTTTTCTTCTCAAATATTTTGTGGTCCTTGGCCTCCGCTTATGTATAGTTTCCTTATTAGGTTTGGTATTCACAGATTTTCCAAATAGGGCTCTACCGGATCAAGGTGACTTCCTTTCTGTTGGATTGATCCAAGCGGTTAATGGCTTGGCCGATGCACTATGTTCTTAGAATTCCTACCTCAAATATGGGCTCGTCTCGGCTGAATCAAAGTATAACTCGTAGATCCTTCTTCAAGGTAGGTCATTTGTATAACGTTGAAACCAGTGCCACCATTCAGTTGGGAGTCTTATAACCTCATTTGTGTATAATGGGCTCACTTTAGATGGCTTGGTGAGGGGTTACCATGCATAGTTGATGACTCATGAAGTGTGCAAGATTAAATTCATATCTTGTCCACGTCATTGGGTCGCATACGTAAATCAACTTAGCATACTATTGAGACTCGACATATATTTTATTAATCTGCTCAGAGTGTTAGCTCGGCAAGGGTCACAGAGATATCCATACAAATCGATAGAGGTAGAAATTTTATTAATTATCCAATGAGGACCTTCCAAATTTTGCGTAAAGATTTAGATAATGAATTTTCCATAGTGATTTTATGGATATCATGTCATGGAAGCTCTGGTGGCTAGTGAATTTAGACCATTTCTCTCTTTCTAAATGGATAGTATACTTTTTTTTTGAGTGGGTGGTGTTGTGGTGGTCACTTGGTCAAGCCTAAGTATCGTGTACATTAGCAACCAACCACATGGTAACATGAAGCACTTTCTCTACAAGCACGATGATAAGAATTGGAACTAGAAGCCTCATTCTAAGAAGCATGCAACCAAAAAGCAACATTGCAGTAATGACATCATTTTCTCTAGGTAATGAAATGCCATGATAGTTCCTAGGTGTATTTGGAATTTGTAAGGGTTTTGGTATGTAATTTTTTTTTAGAGTTTTCTCATTCGTTGAAAATATGAGAATGGTTTGTAATATGATGTGTAGGAGGGATAAATTTGTAATACATGAAGATTTATGTCAATATTTGGCTGAGTAAAGTGGCTTGATAACTAGAAATTTTGCACTTAAGAGAATATGGGTGAAATAATGAGATATGTCCTTGAGAGGCGACCATAACACTATTAAAGAAAACCCATTTTCTTAAACTCGCAATAAAAGATAACATTTCATACTTCAATTTTCTTTCTTTTCATCTACCTTCTTTAACACTTGTTCAACCCGTGTGTGGAAAATGAAAAACTCCAAGTGGTGGTAGCAGAGATCAAGTCAAAGACTATCATTATGACTAACCAGTGGATTTATATGCCTCATTCAATTTTTCGTAAAATATATATTCATTTCCCTTATTCATGTGCCATAAGCCAAAATATTGTGGTAGTGAAAGGTTTGTATGATGCCCCACGAAACAATACACTTTCTACTCTGTTGGCAATGGGTGCCTTACAATTGTAGAATTCCTTGGGCGATTCCTTGAAATGATGGGCGGTGGCGGTGGTGGTCATTTCACTGGTGGGAACTCATTGTTCCAAAAAAATGAATACCAACTGGATATGTTTATTTTAACATTCTCTAACAAATTTTATCTAAGGGGTTATCATTTTTTTCAAATTTTTTTTTGATTAATGGTAAAAAGGGTTAAGGGGGCCCTACCCCATACAAAGGTTGGAGAGAAAGATAAGACAATGAAGAAACGAACAAAGCTTCCTCTTCCAGTGGCAAAGGAGATCAAACTAATATCAATAAACCAATAGCAAAAACATAAAACCAGTAACTATCTCAAGCTTTAGACCCCTTCCCTTTAGATCTTAACTGCATCTTGAGGGGAGAGATAGCCCTTTTCTTCTTCCTACTCACAATAGTCCAATCCTCTTTCGATTTTGGATTTACATTTTCAGAATGAATTGGAATCAAAACTTCAATGTTTTCCCCATAGTCGAGGGACCTAGATGAGTGATTCAAAACATCCTTACATGCTTCATGTACTTCCATCATTTTTGCATCAGCCGAAAACTTAAATTGAAATGGAAATGCAATCCAATGGATCATTCACTACCAAATGGTTAGAATGAGAGTTCTTCCACCAAGAGCTTCTACCTTTAGCATGTTTACAAGCCAAGTGACAATCTACTACTAAATGGCCAAGAGAGAAGCAAGTTCTACATCTAAAAGAAATCCTTCATAATCCATGTTTTGAATCCAGATTCTATCTTCAACTTTAAGTTCAATAGTAGCAGGGAAATCCACAGATGTATCCATATCAACTAAGATTCGGGCATAAGTGGTATGCTCAAACTCTTTGGTTTTAGGGTCAAGAACTAAACATTTCCCTAAAGAATTGGCAATAGCAATTAAATAGCTCTCCAACAAAAATTAGAGGGGCAAGTAAGGTAGACGTATCCACATCGGTTTAACTTGGAAAGAATCACAAACCAGGTTAAACAAAGGAAGCCAAGGTTTCATCAAAAGAATATGAGACTCAAATTCCCAATATTTTTTATTCATAGTAACATAACACAATTTACCTATTAGAATTAAGAAAAAAATGGGATGGGGACTATATGAACATGTGCGTAAGCCTTTTAATAGTTTAACACTTATATTTATGTGATAGTCAAAATTAATAGGATTTTAAATATTTTTATAATTACATTTTTATGGAATTGTTATTTTTCAATTTAGGTTCAAGTTAATCTTAGTTGAACAGGATAGATATATCCCAAGTGCATAATAGAATTATCGACATAAATGTAATTTTTATATTTAAATTTAATTGTAAGTCGATTTTATGTCAAAATTATTACAAAAACTTGGTCTTTGGTCCTCTTGATTTGGTTCTTTCCATTTTGAAATTCTAAGTTTTGTTGAGTGTTTTTATTTTTATTAAGAATGGAAGTATCAAGTATTTAATTTTTATGGATTTCTAAAATAATTTTAAGTTTTGTTTCACTAGTAATATCAAACATTTTTAACTAAATAAAATCATTTGTTATTTACATTGAAAGGCGTATGTTAAATGAACTTGGCACCCCTATTTACGATACAACCAGGAAATTGAAAGACAAGAGGTATTGAGCGTTTAATTACGAAAACATCGTGGTTGTCCATGTGGTAGCATTGGTCCTTAGGGTTTGGAGTAGTTTTGATTAACTAGGTATTATTCGCAGGTTTTTTTGGGGTTTATCCATCATTTGCTTCACTTTTATAAGCGGGGACACATGCTTATTTCGTGGAGTTGGTGTATAGGTCATGATGATTTCATGTTGCGGAGTTCATGTAGAGAAAAATTTCCCACATCCTATTTTTTGTTTCATAATTGATCTATGGTTCATTATCACAAAAATTATTTCTTCATCAATGAGCATTTATAGGTTTTCATTCAAAAAGGTATTGATAGTGTTGTTTTTTTATGTTTTCTACCTTTTTTAGGGTTTCAGAAACGATCATTTGGAGAATAAAATTTATGTCTCCTTTTCCCCTTTAACACCATCCCACGGAGAAGACGTAATATTGGCACTAGATGGGGTTATGGAAAACTCACTTTCTAGTTTAAACTTTTCTACTTAGAGGAACCATCCTGGTCTCAGTACCCTATCCCAGTTAAAGAAAATGATGTCTAATAGATGCAAATCAATCCGTGCATCAAGAATCCATCTTCTATGAATGAGATCCAATGTATTGTCAAATAAGGGAAACCTCTAGTTTATTATAATATATATTGGAATAATCTCTCTTAAATCAATCATATCATTAAAGGGTGCTCCTAGATCGAGAAGCAAAATCAATCATCACATTTTATTCTCTCATCACGAAGAAACCATTCTGTCCCAACACCGAACTCAAGCCCTATTCGACCTCCACTAGCTTGATTCTTAACACTTAAGCTATAAGGAAAATCACATTTGATCTATTCTGATCCATTTGTGGGTCTCACTTTTGGCAAGGTTGAAATACACATAGTGTTTGAAGAATCTCTTATTAGTCTTATTACTTGAAAAGTCGGAAAAATACTTACATTTATAGTTGTTGTATTTGACATGTCTATAATCTTCCATGTTCTACAGGGATTTATTAATGGGAAAAGAATTATGAAATTTCCTAGGAGCTCTGACCAAGCATTATCTCCTAGGTAGGGGATCACAACCTTGTATCATCAACCTTTGTCTGAAATTCCAATCATCATGTCATAGCTCATGTACTGTTCAACCTCTTTCTTCATCAAAACACATGCATGCCCAATTGTTGTGTAGGTCCAATTAGTACCCAAAAGGTTGATTTTTCTAAGCCTATTCTCTTTCCCCCTGATATAATTTTTTAGTTCATCGATAGGAAGAATTCCCCCAATGGATCTTATTCTTGTTTTTGTTTTGGTCATCATTACAGAGAGAAATTGATTTATTTGAGAGACCCGATGACATCCCCATGATAAAATTCTTCTACTTCAAGTATTCAGCTTTGAGAGCATTTGGGTCTTCTGACTTTGCATTGCTCTCAATTTCATTAACTACCTTCTCTACTTCACTCTCCAAGTCTTGGAGTTTGAGAGTGGTGTTTTGAAGCCTTGAAGAGATCTTTCTAGAGAAGGTATATTTGGATTCATTAAAATGTTTGTAAATTTCATCATCATGAAATAGAGTACCTATAGTTTAGAATCTCAGTAGGCTAGAAGAGCTGAATATTATAAACAATAGTTATAATTTTTCTCCTCTTCAATATTGTGCAATATAGATATTTTGTCACACACATACCCTGCCTCTTTCATTTGAGGTCAACTAATTTCTCTAGCTTGAAATATATTCTGTTGTTTGTGAGCGAGATATACTTTTGAAGCAAATGCATGTATGATTTAACAAATTGATTTGCTGATTCATCGAAATATAATGACAAGATCCTTTCCTTGACAAGAGGTTTCTATGCCCTCCTTTGGTTTGAGAAAAGAATTAATTTATTAAAATATTTCATGAATTTTACGTATTCGGGAAGTGGATGGAATTTACACACTTTAAAGATTCTATAAGCTTCCTCAATCTTAGTTAAGAATGTATACAATGTTGAGAAATACTTTCATAGCTTCCTCTACACGACTAATTATGGAGGATGCAATAAGAGCCAAGTGTGCCATTCAATATCATGAGACACCCGTTCTTGTGAATGAATACTCTTGAAAGAAGGGTCATTAAAATTGAAATGATATCGTATCAGCATGTGGTTAGTTTAGTTGTGAAAAATGATATTAGATAACCCACTAATGCTCTTTTCTTTATGTTTTTATATGCTACTGGTTTAGTAGAGTTGTCTAATTAGCATATTTGTTTTTGGCATAGAAGATTAACTCTTGAGTTTGAAGTGTTGGCATAGGTGTAATTCCAGAAGTAAATCTTTTCTTGTTGCTCGCAGGCGTCTATCACCTTTGTGATTGGATTTTTTTAGTTCTCATCGGATGGCCTGTCATAGGCATGCTATTGGAAACATATGGATTTATTTTTCTATTCTGGTTAGTTCTTTTCACATCTACTGGATTTTAATTATTTTATTCAAATCCTATCTATCCTACTTTGGCTATGACTAAGCACTATATTTCTTGAGAGAAAACATTATATCTATGATTCTAATGTGTTATTATTTTTGCCAACTCTTTTGGTCTTTGCAATGATTTTTGGCCTACTTGTGTTGTATTCTTGAACATGATTCATGTTATTGGCTTGGTATTCTAATTACAATTCCTTAAATCAGTAAGTGATGTTTATTTTGATCTTAATTTTTAGAGCTGGTGTTGGATGGCCTCTATTACAGAATGTTTGTGTTCGTAGTAAGTGCTATGGGAGTTGTATATATTGAAGAACTAATCAATACTTGCATTATTATATAGTTATTTGGATCCAGGTAGAGAAGGGTGTCAATTTAACTTGACATGTTGAATCATATGTTGTTTTGTAAGAAGTGGGTCAAATCTAGTTTCGATGAATCTATTTGAAGTTTGGCAAATAAATCTCTCGAGTTTATGTGTGTGACTTTGTCATCAAAGAAGAAGAAACAAGCTTTCTAGTTTTGGTTAAGAGTTGACTAGATATCGAGCTTGGAATTTCAGCTTATAGGTCCTGTCCAACCAAAATGTTTTGACAGTGAGGTTTTTGTTAGCTTAATACATCCTACATGTGTAATATACATGGGTCCTGTGTAACTATTTTGTAAATGTTCAGGGCTTTATATTTGTCTTTTATCACTTTGTTTTGTTAACACATTGAATAAATATTCTGTCTCCATCCATAATTGGTATCGGAGAGCAGAGTGAAGACATGAGCGTGGGAGTGAGAGCTGGAAAGTAGGCTCTGATGACCGGTGTGGAGTGTTGGTGAGCCATGAGGAAGCTCGTAATTCTCCGAGTTGAGTACGACTATTTCCCTTCATGTGTGAGAGCCGCGTGGAGATCCAAACGACCTATTTTCCTTTCCTTTCTTGAGCCATCATCTTGTGCTATCCTATGTTGTGCGTCTGGAAGGAAGTTGTCAAGGAGGAGCCATGAGCAAGGATTGCCTGAGTGACCCATTTGGGAAGAGTTCCTGCAAAGTTTTCAGTTTGTCGTGAGGAGACTAAAGCAGCTTGTGCGTTGGAATTCTCGAGACTTGCTTTAGTAGGTAGAAACCCCCTCAGATCCTTGAAGTTGGTATGTAATCTAGAGGAACACTAGAGCTGTATTCTAACATTGGCATGTGCATAAGAAATATATGCTAAATCAAGTGACCTGCATGGAGGCGTGTGGTGAAATTGTTTGAATTTTTACTTTTTCTAAAAGTTCAGCCTTGCCTTTACATTTGAAACAGTGGTATAGACCTGTTGTTGTTGGCAAGGAGAAGCGAACAACATTGAAATTGCATCGACCAACCTTTCATTGGAGCCGCTATTTTTTTCTGGACGTGGCCATTATTCAAGCCAACACCAGCAAAGCCTGCAAATTACAAAACCGTGTGTGCGTGTATGTCACAAATTTCAGATGTAGAAAGCACCGTGAGCAATGCACCAAATGTTTGGGCATTGAGCGACAATGAAGACACCCACTGGACTATTCTTTGCCTTGGTCAATGAGCTCCAACACTGGGAATATTCTCTTTGACAAGATTGTGCGCCGAGGACTATTGGAGTATTTTTGGTTTGACGTTCGATGTCAAACACGATGGATATGTGCAGAACTTGAACATGGTTATGATGCGAGATGATGAACCTAAAGTAGAATGCCCACAGGAGCATCCACGTCTCACTACACGAGTGTATAGATCCCATCTTCGGGATAGGTTCCTTCAGTAAGCATTGTAGCCATTTTTAAAAAATAAATAAATAAAATACAATTTTGAGTTTTTGAAAATGTCTGCACCTCGCATTCTGTTGTTGGATGCCCAGTTGCTCAAAGGGCCAAATTTTTCGCATGGAAGACCAAGATGCGGATGATTATTTAGTTTGAAGATCTATAGGGGATCATTTCTGGAAAAGATGCTCCTCCCACAGACGCTTATCTATTGGCTAAGTATGAAAAGGCCGATGCAAAAGCACTAATGCTTATCACCCTGAGCCTTTCTGATGAGGTTCAACCTTACATTCGGGAAGCAACCACTTCCTCTCAGGCATGGACCACGTTGTGTACCATCTATGAAGCCAAGAATCTGATGACGAAGTTGCATCTTCAGACTAAGCTTCACACGATGAGTATGCATGATGGTGAATCAGTAGAAGCCTTCTTGCGGTGTGTGGCTGAGTTACATACTGAGAAATCTTTGCTCTCGGTGAACCGGCGGATAACAAGTTGTTAGGCCCGCTCACCTTCATGAGTTCTTCCTTTCCAATTTGAGACCGATCACCATGTTGACCATCACTCAACAGGAGGTGAGTTTTGCCACACTGGTGAATTATCTCCAGCAGGAAGAAGCCATTTAGAATGTTCAAGAAGCCTTGAAGACAAGGCTCTCATCATGAGGCAAAAGCATAACCCTTGGAAAGGCGGTTAGCCCCCAAAATCAAAAGCAGCATCCACAGTAGCAACCTTCTTAGTGGCCACAGCGGCCACCCTAGAAGCAGCAGAACAATAAGGCGGATCGATGGTGCCACATTTGCTCCACGGATACGCACACGACTACAAACTGTTATTACAACGGTCACAAGTATGGAAACTCTGGCGAAGAGAGCACTTCTGGCCAAGGATATTCCAAGAAATCTCGATGGCATGCTCATAATCAAAGGTAGAAGGGTCATATTGCTACTCAACAAGATGCGACCTTCGATGAAGAGGTTCCAGACACAACTCATCCGGACATTGTCCTAGTCTCGCAGAGTTCATTTCGTCGAGAAAGTGTTTAGTTGATTGATTCGGGCACCAACAAACACATGACTGGCAATAAGAAGTTATTCCATACCCTGAGTGACCAGCCCACTGGAGATCGGATCACCATCGCAGATGATTAGGAATATATTGCGGCCGGGATTGGTGATGTCATCATTCCTCTTGGGACACAAAGATGTACACTCACAAAGGTCCTATATGTTCCAGGTTTGACCTCAAATCTCTTATCTGTGAGTGAAATTCTTAATCATCCAATGTATGTTGAATTATTTGTTGAAAAAGGGGTCAAGTCATGCATCATTTCCCAGGGAGACTCAGTAATTGCTCGAACATTTATGAAGGGCCATCTATTTGCACTAGATGTGGTCACTTCATCTAACATTTTCTCTCTACTTCAACAGCGGAGTCCACTGCACTATGGCACTTTGATATGGTCATCTTTCTGTTGGGGCTCTACATCAGCTCAGTGCCAAGGAAATGGTAAGAGGGCTTCCTCCACTCTCCCATTCCTTACCTATTTTCTCGGGATGTCTTGTGGGAAAACAACACAGAGGTCTATTCAAACAGAGCTCTTATCATTCTATGGAGCATCTTCAGGTTGTACACACCGATCTGTGTAGACCCCTACCAGCTAGCTTCCAAGGTTTTGAGTACTTCCAACTCATCATTGATGATTACTCATGGAAAATGTGGGTATATTTTCATCGGAAGAAGAGTGAGGCATTTGCCAACTTTCAAACCTTTTACCAGCATGCCACCAGGCAGTCTGGGAAGCCTCTCCTTCTCCTCTGCTCAGATCGAGGGGGAATTTGTATCAAAGAATTTCTTAGCATACCTAAAGCAGCATGGCATTCAACAACATCTGACTGCACCCTACACTCCCCAACAAAATGGGATTTGAGGCGACACAAAAGAAGCTGTCATGGAGATGGCTCGTTGTATGATCTCCACCTTTGCCCGAGTTGGAGTATCGATTTTGGGCAAAAGTAGTCTAGAAAGTAGTGTATCTACTCAACCAGGGCACCCACGAAGATCTTGCAGAAAAAGACACCGGAAGAGGTATGGACTGGTCGTAAACCTTCTATTCATCATTTGAGAGTTTTTGGTTGTATTGCATATATGCATGTTCCAGATGAGAAAAGGAAGAAGATCGATCCAAAGACACTGTTATGTCTTTTCTTGGGGTATAGTACTACCTCAAAGGCATATCATCTCATGGATCCTGAGACGAAGAAGATCTATGAGAGTCGAGATGTGGTGTGTGATGAGTCATCCTTTGACTCCCTACCACACAATGAAGATCCAGTACCGACCTCGTCAGATAGATTTCTCACACATCTAGATGATGGGCAAGATGATTCTTATCAGAGAGAAGAAGAGCTGAGTGGAGACTTGTTCATTGATCTAGGCACATTGGAAAACACATCTTCACATCAGTAGCAACAGCACCAACGTCTGAAATGGGTCCAGAATACTATTAGGGACGCACACTTAAACTCACTTCTAGGTACTTCTATGAGAGTCGAACACGAAGTCAAGCCGGACATGAGGTAAATTTTACACTCATGAGTTCGGTTGTTGAGAGAATCGAACCTGACACTATTCGTGAGGCATTAGACCAACCACGGTGAAAGTAGGCTATGGATCTTGAATATGATTCCCTAATTCGAGAATCGACTTGGGAACTTTTCGATCCGCCTCGGGTAAGAAATCCATTGGCTACAAATGGATTTTCAAAACAAAATATAAGGTTATATGGTTCAATCAACAAACACAAAGCACAACTTGTTGCAAAGGGTTATGCTCAACAAGAAGGAATTGACTATAACGAGACCTTTGCACCCACTACAAAGATCAAAACCATCAGAGTTATCGTGCCTGCAAAGCACAAAATGGATGGAAACCCAGATGGATGTCAAGAGTTCTTTTACGACGGTGATCTTAAAGAAGAAGTATACATGGCCCAAACCGAAGGGTTTGTAGACGAGCATCAACCACACAAGGTATGTCATTTGATAAAGTCACTTTATGGACTCAAACAAACACCTATGGCATGGTATATAAAAATTAATGATCACCTATTATAGCATGGATTCACATGTAGCCCTTAGATACAAAGTTGTATATCAAGAAGGTAGGAGCAGATATTGTTATTCTAGTTTTATACGTAGATGATCTTGTTATCACAAGAAGTTCTAACAATCTTGTGGATGATGTAAAGAATGATCGAAAAAATCCTTCGACATGGTGATTTGGGGCTACTTCACTCTTGTCTTGGCTTAGAGATATGGCGAGAAGAAGAATCATATCTTCGTCTCCCGGATGAAATATGCCAAGAAACTCCTAGAAAAGTATGGAATGTCGGATTGTAAACCAATGTCCACACCTATGGAAAAAGGTTTGAGATTATCTAGATTCCATAATTCACTGCAGTAGATGGCACTCACTACGGGTAGCTTATGGGGAGTCTCATTTACTTGACTTATACTAGGCGATTTATGCGGGAGAGTGAAGAAATGTCATTGGATAGCGATAAAGCATGTGTTGAGATATATACGAGGTACAGTTGACTTTGGTCTAGAGTATTAGAAGAACACTCATGTAACGCCTACTAAAATGCTCGCACGAGATCCAAGAGCAACCTAGGTTTAGTTAGAAAATTACGGAATAATTTTTTTTTTTGAAATGGAATGACAATAACATTCACTGGAATTAAATTAAATTCTTGATAATAATGCTTTATAAAATTTTCAAGTCGGTAAAAAAAAAAAATGACAACTGAACAACATTGACCCAATTTCCAAAGTTAAATGAGGAATTAAATTCACTTACTAAGCTTCAATAATTATTTTAATATTTCTCATTTTTATTTTCATGTCATAGCCCCATTAATTCCCTCTAAATTTATTATAAAAACAAGATTAAATATCCTTTAGTCTTAAATCATGCTCCTTAATATCTAGATTATTTCTTTAAAAAGGTAAGGGGTGCACAACTTAGTCTAACCCCTTAGGCCCCCTTCAAAACATTACACCCATCATTTAATTATTTCACTCCCACCTAAATACCCCATCACTTAAGTGATGTAGGGTTCATCCTCCACCATTGGATCTATTCTATTTGAGCCCTTAGATCTAGGTTGCACTAAAGTAACCCTAGAAATCCTTATGGGCTTTCTTATACTTATTTCTTAACCTATCCTCTCATTTCTCTTGTTTGTTTTGCAGGTTAAGGAAGAAGGGAGGCCATGGAAGGAAGTTCAAGCTCTTGGGAGAAGGCACACAAGAAGAGGAGCTAATTTTAACATCCCTCTCCTAGGGTTTGCTCTATTTCTAAATACCATTTTACCCATTGTTTGCATTTCATTTGAGAGAGATTTCTCTTACCTGGGTTATGGCCTTTGCCCATTGTTATTCTGGTTTTGAAAGAGGGAAATACAACAAGAACCTTGATATCTATATGTGTATAAACACAAAAGAAATCAATTATTTTATCAAAACCCGGAAACTTCATTTTTTTGTATGACAATATTATTTGAGTTGTGGGTATTCTTCTTTTATTTTATTTTATTTTGATATATATAATTTTATAAGAGGTATATATATATATACAGGTTTGGAAAGCAAAAATATACAGTCCACTTAAATCCAGCCGCAAATTTTCTTTATGTTAAAGTGGGGAAAAGAAACCACGTAGGGGGTAAATAAAATTTAATTATTCAAAGACTCACCATTTTATTTGACCTCCACAAAGGCCACGGCTATAAGCCCAACAAACTTCAATGTATATTTTTTTAAAACAAAAGTTTTAACTTTATAAAAAAATTCTGCACTTTTGATTTTAAAGCTTCACATTTAAAGTTTTGTCTTATTAGTACTTTTTGGTTATATTAACCACGTATTCAAATAACCCACTTTTATATATTAATTTACATCTAAATTTATAAATGTGTATAATCTAATATATAAGTGTATTAAAATTTTAAGTATGTTAATATTAATTTATTATTAATATTAATAATATTTTAATATAATGTTGATAAAACTACAAGGTATCAAGATTACTATCAATAAGTAATAATAAATTTATGTGAGTTAATGATAGCAAGCAAAAATCTTGAGAAAGGATTCTTTTTTTTGTAGACTTACAATTTGATATTGTAGTGAGAAGTAGGAGAAAGTAGATTACGTTTCCCTTACCCATTTTGTAGATTTGCAATAATTTCTAAATAAGAATTACAAGCTAACCTTAGAAATTAACTTTCTTTCTTAACCAAATAAAATAAAGACAAATGAAATTTGTGTTCTAGGAGATGATCTACTTTGGTTAACAAGTAAGAGATTACTAACACTTAAGCTCTTTCCATTTCCACATACATTGCAACAAAACTAATTCTACAAGGACAAATATTTCCTTCCCCTTTTCACATATAATACAACTTTCAAACAAAGGAAATGAACTTTCTTTTCTATTTCAAACTAATTCACACAAATCTTTCTTCTTTCCTTTCAATGTATAATACACTTCCATAGCCACAATGGAATGCAATATTTTCATCACAAAAATCAATACAATGTTCTCCACTTGATGTGGGAAGTCATACAAAATGTAAATACAAGAATGAAATACATTATTACAATTTCTTCCACTCTAGGTGGGTAAAAATACAAGAAGTTCACAAGGTCATCAACAAAACTCTAATGCTCCAAACACCAACAAGGTAGCTCCTCCAAAAGTTTGCTTGATTCACAACAAGATAGGGGAGAGGCAATGCTCTCCACCCAACCAAGATATCCAAAGGAGAAGAGAAGCTATCCTCTCCTTTGGCCCCCGAGCCCCAACCACATTACAATGGAAGAAGATTTCAACTCATGGCAACTACTAGCTTCCACAATACTTAACAATAATTTCACATTCACTCTATTTACATACAAACACAACAACAACTCAAGAAGAAATCAATCAAACAACAATATAACAAGGCTTATCAAGAAAGCCAAAAGAGTAAGACCTATGGGGAGGCCACTTATGCCTCCCAATGGGAATGGGTGCCACCTAAAAAGCCTCCAATGCAAAACACAATTTCCCCTAACAACTCTTATGCCTCCCTCAAGTACCCCTTATACCTCCATTCACTCTTATGCCTCCCTCAACTCTTATGGCTCCCTCATAATAAGAACAAGAAGAAAATGTAAGCATTTCTCATACTAGGTGGGCACCCAACCCAAACTCCCTCCTCAAGAACATGATCTCTTATGCCTCCCTCAAATAAACTCCCCATAGTCTCCTCTCACTCCCAACTTAGGCATTCTACCCATACCCAACAAGAATTTCAAGAAACAACAACATTCAACACAACATATACACACATACATATAACAATAACATAATATAAACAAAGGTGAAGCTCCTACCTTTCCATGGTAGAGCTTGTTCCAAGTATGAAGTTCCAAACTCCAAAGATCAAGCAAGCATCCACAAGCTCCAAAAAAACAAACTCCTTCAAAATCCTCTACTCTCCCAAAATACAAGAGACTAAAAATGAACATGTAACCCCAAACAAGTAAAAGGATTCAATAAATAGAGAAAGGAGAGGGAGGGATGATGTGGCTCCAAGTAGGATGCCACCTCATTTTCCCTCCACTCCACATCACTTGGTCAACCTCATATTCCAATGCACCATTAATGAGTGGTTGGAGGAATGACAAGCACCTTACACACTCCATCTAAGCCCACTCCCCCAAAGGAAAAATTAAATATTTGAAAGGAAGTGCAATTAACATTTTACCTTTTTATCCCCCAACACACCTAAAAGAGCCTAAATTTGACTCCCCAACCCATAGGTAGGGTTGGCATGGGCATTTAAGAGGTGTGGGACAAGTTTGAATTGTCCCAAAAGCTTCCAAATTTGGCCCCTAAGGCCAAATTCGAGTTTTCCATAAAGGGTAGAGTGTGTTACACTCAAAACTCAAACACACTTCAATCAACACAAAATCCAAGAGTAAATCAAGCCTAATAAATGAACTCCTTTTTGTCACATCTTTAATTAGTTTAGGAAAAATTTAAATTAACTTAATTAAGACACTACAACCCATGACTAAAAAAGGGGTAAACACCAATCCAAAAATATAAATAATAAAACAAGTAAAATTTCACTTACTAAGAGAAAACACATACTAACATAATAGAAAGGGAAAATTAAAACAAAACAACACATGACCCCTAGGTCACAATTTTCCCCTAACCAAATAATTCTAACACACACACAATTACATGTTGCCATGGTGACCCTAGTTGGATTCTTCTCGAATTCCGATGTGGTTGGTCTCCACTCCCCCGATGTTGTTGTGAATATAATATACCTGCAAAATAGAGGATACCTCCTTTGGCCTCGTGGCCGCATTAAAACATTCATGCCAAAATATGCGATATAAATCTAAAATCAACTATATATGAATTATTATCATCTATGCAAATACGATATCACTTACAATTTCTAGCACATTTCTATTCCACATTTCATTCATGTCAAAACGATCATCACATTAATCCAATTATCAAGATCTACTCAATATGACTAAATATATCACATGTTAGAATTACAGATAAATAACCATGTCAAAAGTATATCAATATCAACATCAAATGTCTCCAGTAGTCCATATGCATCATATAAGAATCAAATCAATAACAGTTCAATATCTCTGATATCTACTAACATGCTATATCAAAAATATAATATATCCATAAGTGCAAAGCAGACGGTATCAAAACAACAAATAAAAATGTGTCAAAGGGAAGTGGGCACTACAACTCGGTTCTTCTTACAGGGATATACAGACTTAGACTATGCAGGATCCGTTGATGATAGGAAATCCACTTCGAGGGTATGTTTTTCATCTCGGATCTTGGTCTATCTTGTGGATTAGCAAGAAGTAAGCTGTTGTTTCTCTCTCATCTACCGAGGTGAATACCGCACCGCACGAAGAGCGTGTGCGAATTGATTGGTTACGTCGCATTCTTGCGAGATATAGGGATTCACGAAGATAAACCTCCCATCATTCACTACGACAATCAAGGTGTGTTGAAACTTGTTAAGAATCATGTTTTTCATGAGCGAACAAAGCATATTGAGGTCGAATGTCACTACATCCATGAACAGGTCTTGAACCACAAAATTCAGCTCCAGATCACCTATTAATTTTCGGGTTGCGAGATATTCTCACCAACCCTCTCAGTAAGGTGAATTTGATTTGTTTAGGAGGTACATATGTAGGAACAATGTATTAAGGGGGGGAATGTTAGCTTAATACATCCTACACGTGTAATATAAACATGTCCCTCTGTAACTGTTCAAGGGATTTATATTCTTCTTTTTTCACTGTTCTATTCATGCATTGAATAAATATTCTGTCTCCATCCATTAGTTGTGACGCCACCTAGCTGTATCGATCAACACACAAAATTGCGTTCAATGTGTAATAAAAATCCATGGCACTTGTTATAAGTAAATTCTTGATTTGTGCCACGTGTGCGAATATAGTGATGCATGTATGAGAAGTAATAAAGTGGGATATTAGTTGGATTAATATTTTACATTTAAAATATTTACGAATGAGCAGAAAAGTATAGCACTAATGAAACAAAATGAAGTGAGCAACATAAGCATTGTGATGCATTTGCGAATATTCTCATTCTTACATCTTTTCTATGTACAAGCTTAGTACACGTTTGGCCCATGTAATGTTGATATTTGAGGAAATGGTAAATGGAATTCGATTTCAAACTCAATACTCGAAATTGATTCTTATGATGGAAGAACATACATGCATTTGTAAATGCCGATGAAAAATAATATTTAGATTGCAATAAATGAGCAAAGCACATGTAGAATTGACTTAATAGTAACATAAAAATGCTAATGTATAAACATTTAATTTTAAGTTCATATAATAGAGTATCATAAGGCTTATATAATTACCAAAATCATTTAAAGTTGAAACAAAAATTTTTTAATGTGAAATGATAATTTATATGGATTTGTAATAAGAAGAAAAATTCTTGACATTTGTTATATTATACTAAATTAGAATTAGTCAACTCTATAAATTGAACTTAAAATGAACAAATACGGATAACATTGGACATAAAAATAACATTTGGTGTTAATCACTAAAATGTTATCTGTAAAATATACGGGTTGTCATCCAAAGTTACTTTATCAGATGTCATGTAATTATCATGAATACGGAGACATAATTTGAATGATCGCCTTACCTAATCATTATAATGTAATAAACCACTAGAATGTTAGTTGTAAAATAGTATCTTCCTATGAATTGTTAAGAGCTTTTTTGTCAATTGTTTCGATACGAGCTACTAACAATCATTTGCCGAGTTCACATGAATACGTAAACATGAATTCCACTATTGGATTATCTATTCATCTCAAAGGTATAAACTTAAGGCTCGTACCATATTTTACACGTATACAATCTATAATATATATTATTAAGTAAGTCGTATTTTCCGTGCATAAGTAATTGTTTTGCTACATTGAAAGGGATCACTTGTCAACAATTGTTTATAATCTCGTCAACAACACAAACATGATAATCCAATAAAGAATTCCCTTAAAAATGTTCAACAATATGAATTGATTTTAATCTAAACATTAATGAGAGGTCAAGATTGGTCAAATGAGATAGAACTTAATTATAATGGAAATGCTAAGAGATAAAAAAATTAGGTTTTGGGGTCTTACAACCCATACAAAAAAACCATATGGTCTTGTAATAGATGGGGTAAGCATGATTTTAGCTATTGGGGGCTTTCAGATAGGCTATGCATCTCCCATGGTTGTTTTATAAAGATTATATTTGAATCCATTTGGGTTGTGCATGTCATGTGTGAGAAACATGTTTAGAAATTTAATCAAAGATGTAAATTTTTAGGCATTCTTTCGATGAATTTGTCGTTGACATGCGTTGGTAAGGTGTTGCTTCATTATTTGTTGGAGTTGGGTGAGTTTATGTATGAATACGTTGTACACTTGGTGCGCTACCAACATCGATACCTTAGTTCCCATCCACGGGTTTGACGCTTTACAGATGGGCAACACATGTAGTACTCATGACACAATATCGAGCATGGTATCCCAGGGAACTTTGCAAAAGGGTTTAGGACTTCATACCAATGATTTCCTTTCAAATAATTTGACTCGGTTTGGAACCAACCTTCAAATTGGTCACGTAGGCCTGTTTTCGCCAGTCATGGACATTCCATTATATGCAAGCCACTTATATGACACAATCCTTTGGAGGGGATTTCATACATTAGTCTCCTTGTGAATCGATTTTATAAATTAATATTGCACTTGAACATATGTTTCCTTTTGCCAGATAATTCTATACAATCATGATGTTAAGAATAATATTATATGGACATCCATTGTCTACAATTCGAACCCGATCTCTAGTGGGTTAATTAGTAAATGAATCTAACAACCCGCTATCATGCATATGGACATCCCCTAAAGAATAATAAACATTATTTCCTTTTCGTTAATTACTATGTTATTCTTTTCACCCCATCACACAAACTTAAACCAATTTAAAATAACATACATTTGAGTGGACATTAAGGCTCCAACATACTAAACATTATCCTCTTGGACGTACTGTGCAACTCATGTGTATACTTCCAATATTCCATATGAAGAGCAAAGGAATTAGCTCTTTTTTTTCCATCGATGCTAACTAAAGACTCATAATATTTTCCTTCATTGCCTAATCTTTCGAGCATTGTAATGTCTAGGGTTTCGGGGTAGCAGGTCAAGAACTATAGTGTGAAGGAATTATTAGAATTTAACGACGATTTAGATTCAAGATAATTCTTCCTATAAAAATCCTTCCACCATAGTACCCTATTTTTTTGTTGCAATTATATATAAATCTATAGTTAGCTTAAGTAGATTTAACAATTACACGTCTTAAATTTATTCATTTATTTGTTTTATAAGATATTTTATCGGCTCAAATGCTTGAATTCTGTAAGAACAATTCGTTTTTGTTTTTTCCCTTTAACAACAAGAGAATGCCTAAATCAATTTTGAAGACTTTAAGCATAATTGTATTCTTAAACAATTTGGTAGCTATTTGGGTTGGGGGCTGGAGCCCGTACTATTCCACGAGGGAAATGATGGCCTTTTTCTAAGAACACCTATGGAAACTAATTTCATTTGGGGTGAGTATTGTTTATATTACATTCATGTTGGTTGTGCTAAGGCAATTTCTATAATGGAAAAAATTGGACGTTACATCCTACAAGGTATTTTACATTTTTGTAAATGGTTACACTAAGTACATTGTAAAATGACAATCACATGTATCTAAAATGACATGTAAAACAAAAGAAGTTGGATTATACACAAAATACTTGTCTTTATATATATAGACATCATATTACAATCAAGTTTAGTTCTTTTTAGGAGACGTATACATAAAAAATAATTACGGTTGTCGAGTTTTCATTTTGTGCCATTTAAAAATGTTCTTTACCAGCTCTGCATTATCTACGTCTTGTTCGGAAAGAGTCATGCTATGTACTGTACAAGAGAGTTATTCCTTTCCCTTATAGGTACAAAGAAAATGAACATGTACGTATGAAACAACATCTGTTTAATAATGTTCCACAAGTCATATGTACTCCTTGTTTTCTCTTTAAGAGCATTAGCAGATACACCAAGTAGGATTAATGCTACATCATTGAAAGTTGTTACCCATATGGTCCCATTTTGGTCTTCCACCATCATGTGAAATACATATCTATAATCACATGTAGTTGTGGGCAAGTTGCATTTACTGCAATGCCATGTTGAGTCTGGACTGAATTTAGTTTTTTTCAGCATTGTTTATTATTAACAACCCATGAACAAGTAGGGTAACAATAGTTTTCCATGTTGAGATGTATAATAGTTGCAACGGTAACAATCTGTTCGTTAGCATTGGGGCTGGTACAAGCATGAATATCAACAATTTTCTTCTCCACAGGTGCTTGTGTAGTGAGTGGAGTTGTGCTAGTAGATGCTTCTGTTGTGGTTAACCAAATTTGTAGTGATTCTGTCTCTGGTACTGCTGGTGTTACAAACAGTTGGGTAGAAGGAGCTGACGTTAGTGTTCTACCTCTAAAATCTATGGTTTTAGCTTTTCTAACAACTAGTATTGGCATTTCGACTGCAGGTTGACCATGTTGTGGTTGTAAAATTTTGTTTGCCTCATCACAAAGTACTCCCCATAGAGTAATCGTTATGCAATATCCAGTGTGATCCTTTATAGTAATTGTAGAATGTTGTGTGCTACTTCCATCTTTTTGGGTGCTCTTAGAAATATCAGACCAAAAAGTTACTGCACCTATAACATCCACAGTGGTTCCGAGAGGAATTTGTTGGATTGCACTAATTGGTGTGAAGTGGAAAGTAGTTGTTGGTATGCATGCAGTAGGTTCTGTACAGATCTCTAAAATAGAATCCATTCCTAACATGATTTCCCATGGGCTGCTGGAATCCCTATAGCCTACCTTAACATATTTGAGAGTCCCCTTTGAAATTGTGTAAATTGTGCCTTCCTATATTTTTGCATGGTAAAAAGTTGCAGCTTTGCCAAAGCATGTAACGTTTATGTCATCACCAAGAGTGTCAATCACATTGAAATTGAGAATCTGGCCTTCTCCTTTTGCATTGTTGTAGTCATGTATTGTTCCTTTGCGAATGACTCTTCCTTCCAATATCCATGCCATATGATATGGATGTAGTTTGTTAATAGTTTTTGGCATGCCAAGTGCTTTTCCTAGAGTGGTATTTTCCATTTTTGATAGGTCCTAGCACTTTTAGGTTAACACTACCAAAAGTGTGTAAAAGATAAGTAACTTATACAACTGCAAAAAGTTTAATGAGAATTTAAACACATTTTTAAAACCTAGATTTGTTGAAAATTCTGTTTTAAAATTTCTATACATGCTAGAATCCAAATAGAAAATGCATTCTGTCAAAATGATATTTTGATTTTTAATGTAAAAGAGAGTAAACCATCAGAAGTTTAACGAGAATGTACACTAAAGTTTAATTGACAATAGTTTCTTAAAATGAGATTAATTATGTAGGGAGGTAATATAATAATCAGTAATAACTGGGATTCTTATCAACCAAAAAAAGCATTTTTGTTTGAGGAATTTGGTTATGATTATGTTTGTAATACGTATGCCAACTCTATTTTCGACACCTATAGTAAACAATATGTCAACAATTGACTTGTCTTGTGTATGCTTAAACAATTTACATACATAGACCTATTGTTTCTATAATTCTAGACTACATGCGGATGTGATATCAAATCACCAATCCTTCCTTTCAATGTATTTTATCTGGGGTTTCCTCCTATTATGTTAAAATGATAAAAATCCTTCATTCCCCCTTGCCTATTCTCCTACCATATTTTTTTTAAAAAGAAAGTAAAATACAAACCCTAGCTTGTCACTTTCTCTTCTTTTCTCCTGCACCATAATGCCTTCTAACATGAGTAGCAGGGGTTTTGAGAACCTAAATATTTTGGATGTTATACCAAGCATGAGATCAATGCAAAATTTGATCTCTATAGAAAAAAAGATCAGTTATTTATGGTATTGTAATAGTTTATACTATGACACCCACACCTCCCCATCAATCCAAAAGGACTCTGATTTAGACATTTCCAATATCTTCACTTGGAGATGCAAACGAAAAATAATATTTCCATAAATAACCCCTCTTACAACTTCTAAATGAAGATGATGCAACTTGATTTTGATTGGCGTTTTTCAGGTTGTCACAGTCGTTCAACATTTGGATGATTCTTCTTCCCACCCTTGGACCAAACTGTAGATAGTTGAGAACCTCTATGAATACTTTGATGACATTATCAAGGCATTGCTAAATTGGGCTAACTACAACCTGGTTGAGTCATACATTGTTCGGTTGACTGTGAGCTAACACATCTATGCCAGTAGTAAAATGTTTTTATGGTGAGAGATTCCAGATCTAGGAATCCAAAGTTGAGATGAATGACAATTCTAGCATGGTTCATGATGTTTACACCTCCGACCTGACATTAGCACATAGGTAATGCATGAACCCTGCACTCTTGAAAATACAATTACACTAGCTAGAGGTGTTTCTTTAAAAATGCACGCTCTTTGGAAGCAGTCATAGAACTCGTGTCAATGAAATGAAATTCAAACTCGACTACTACATTGAAATATCTAAACTTCTCAATCCTTAAGTACCTTGAAAAGCTCCATGTGGTCAAAGATCTATAACCCGTGGATAATAGCTCTGATTTTGATACACCCATTGACCATTCTTAACCTCCTATATGCCCCTCAGATAGAGATACTCAATTTGACCCTCTATTTCTATCTCACTGCACTCTTAGCATCGCTCTCTTTCCATCATTTAGTCATTGTCACCAAATGGCAAAAATGGTAGAATTTTTTTCTTCAAAAAAGTAGGACAATTTGTCTATCCAATTTAATAACTTTCATTGCATTAACGAATGAAAAATCCTCTCCATTAACCTCTAATTTATGCATTCCCACTCTAGTTCTCGATTTAAAATGTTACCTCTTCTTCAATTAAATTTATTATGCTCCAAAGAACAATTTTTAAAATATCCACAATAAAATAGTTAAAAATAAGAAAATTGTGATGAATAGACCACTCCAAGTAAAATGTTCATCTGTGACCTAGTATTCTCTGGTTTGGATATGTAGTTACTGTACTTATGTAGATTATTGGGATGTTAAAGGATGACAACCACTATCTATATTTCAAAAGAGGCAGAGTAGGGGATGAGATGAGCATCGAGAAACAACTTGAAGAGAGAACTAATGTTGAGGAAACGATTAAGGAATTCAGCCAACTCTTTGAAGAGTTCACTAGAAATGAGTTTGAGCCATGGGAGCGAGAGAAAAAATTGTCTAAGAAACTCTTGAAACTTTATCCTATTGACATGGTAAATATTTTTGCTTAATGTTTATTGGTATTAATTACAATTTTCTAGCCAACAAGCCTATCTGAATAGCTGGGCAAGGGGTCCCTCACCCACTAAAATATAATCCTTTTTGGGAATAATCATATAATGAGTTTGTGAGAAGTCTCCTTAGAATGCTCCTAGCCTTGTGTCTATGTGTACATGACTTTGAATAATTTCCTGACCTTCATTGGCCTACTATTGATAGCCACCCTTTGGACATTCATCCGTACTTATGAATGGTCCAATGATTTTCACTACGCCTACCTCTACCATGGCTTTGCCTCTTCCATTGCATCCTTTACAGACAGGACAATTTGTTTACCGGATTTTGAAATTTATTTGTAATTCTAATTGACTTTGTTTTCAAATAATAGTAATGTGAATATGTCATTTTGTTTGTATCTTTGTAGAAGACAAGAGATGCGGGATTTGTAATTTTATTAGGAGATAATAATAGCACGAGACACATCATTTTGTTTCTATCATAATAAAAGATAACAAGTATCACAATATAATTTATGTGGGTTACGCTACTTTGTTTATTAAAAAATCGGTTTTTTTTTTCAAAATAAATGTGTGATATGTCACTTTGTTTTTAAACAACAATAATGTGTTATATAGAAAAATAAGATAAGTATTTAATATATTAATTTGTTAGTAACTAATAGTTTTGATTTTATTTCTCACATTAAAAAGTAACAAAACGGTTATTACTCGTGATTTTAGTAGAGAAGTTGAATGCTAAGAATGAATTTTTGCCATCTATCCTCTTACTACATTGACAAAAGTATCGATACCGACACTTTCTTGCAAAGCACCTCTTATTCACGATTTTTACATACACATGAGACCATTAATGCACGTTTTCCACACACAAAACCCAAGATAATCCCCATTACTTAATTAGGAAAATTACGGAATAATTTGTTTTGTTTAAGGAAGGTTGCAACAAGACATCCAACAACTAGATTTAAATATTTCTCGTTTAATAAGTTCCACATCTCAGCAAGGTTATCGTAACTCAATTAATAATTAAATATTATAATCCCTTCCAAACCATTTCAGGTTTAAATCCTCTCTAAGCGTTTCGTTAATTCACCTTATTTAAGATATCAACTAGGTCAATATTCCTAGGTTAGTTTAGTTCTTACTTTCCTAATAGCTTAATGACAATGCCCCACACTAGATCATCTAAATATAAATTTAAATTCCAATAATTACCCCTTTTTAATTCATTAGTCAAGTTACTCTTTTCAAAATTAATTAATTTATCTTTATAATTCCAATGTCATTTATTTACTTAATAACCTAAGACTAAGGTCTCAATTTACTCTAACTTTTAAGCAGCCCCATTCAACCCATTACCCATACCTTTTAATTAATTTTCCATTCCCACAAAAATCACATCACTTAAAATTATAGCGTGAAATCTCATCTATTAGATTAAGTCATTTTGGGCCCTTAGATTAGGAATACCCTAAAAATATTTAAGGCTTCTTTCTTATTCTCTTATGACCTAATTTTATCTCATTTTTGTTTTGTAGGTTTTGGGAGCATGGAGGCCATGGATGCCATGGAAGCTTGGAAGGGATCCCATGGAGATCATTTCTCATCTTTTTGTTTCATTTCAATTTTTAGTTTGTTAAACATGGTAGGAACAACCCTTTGTGGGTCTAGAGTTAATTCCATGAGGATTCCAATGTAATTCTTAGTTATAGAAATTATATTCCTTGATTTGGATTGTAAAATCTAGATTTGCATTTGGATATGGTTGCATTTAGTGCACCATTTTATGTATACTCACAAATCTTGTACTCATATTTTGTTAATAAAAAATCTTTCATTCTTGTTTTGGCTATATATTACAGATTTGAACCTATAGGTTTTTTTCCCTTTTTCATTTATTTCTCTATTTACACATTTGGGTGCCAAAAAATGGGTTTAAATGCTCCAACGAATAAATTTGTTCATTTACTAGTTACTGGTAGTTTCATATTATAATTTTAAAGCTCAGGTTTTGATTAAATTCATCTCAAATTTGCACAGTTCGATAATTTTATTATTCCATCGAAAGTGACAAAACCGCTGCCTTGAGCACGTTGGTGGTCCTGTGACTACCACTCTGCTTGATGGGCGGTTCATCAATCTGCCGCTCTACGCTGGCCAGCAGTTTTGAAACCGCCACTCTGCAAAGGGCGGTGGTTCTGTTTCCCGAAATTAGAACCTTAATCTAGTGTATTTTCCAGCATGTTTTTTACTTTAGGTTGACTTTTATGATAATATTAAATTTATTTAAGGTCCTTACATTCAATAGTTGATAGGTTAATGTCATTTCTTCATTTTAAACCAACTTCAAGATACTCAAGCAAATGTATAGACCATCCTAATTACATTGAGGTAAAGTTCATTGTTTATGTTATCTAATTTCGCCCCTCAAGAAAATTGGGTAAACATAACATTACACTCAGGGAAAATTGAGGGATTGAGTGATTGATTCAGTCTTGGGAGCTCACATTTCAGGCTCAAGCCAAGCGAGATGTTGAGAATCGACAGGATGCACGTTTGAAGAGACATTTCAGAGTCCGAAGAAAATCAGATCTCAAACATAGAAGCATTCATATTCGGCGAGAAAAATATTTGAATTGGGAGGTGCAAAAGGTCTATCGGAAGTTCGGGAGTTCAGAGATGGCAACAAGGTCGACCAAGTGAACAGTACCATGTGGGGAGAAGAAATGGTCTGAAATCCCAAATTCTGTAATTTAGACTTCAGGATTTTGGGATTTCGGAGGTTTCATGTGCCAGACAGATAATGAAAACCCCTAAACCCTGAAAGTCCCAAAAATCTCAACAAATCTCAAGGCCTTCATCGCTACAACCCGCAACCTCTCCGACATCACTCATTCTCACCTCCTCTTTTTCACCTTCTAAAATGGAAGGGGAAAATAAGCTCTTTGAGAATAATTACGTCTTCGGGTTTGACTCCTCTCCAAGAAAAAGTACAAACATTCATTGGAATAAAAAGAGAATCTAAATGACGAGGATGATGGATCGATGAAATATGGTCGGTCCTTAGACAAGAATACTTTGATCTCAGAGAGAAGACGATGCAGGCAACTCAACGAGAGGCTTTTTGCTTTGTGCTCACTTTTCCTAAAATTAGCAAGGTATTCTATAATTATGTTTTGGTTTCTTTTTTGGCTCAGTATTTAGTAATTAATTGTGAAATATGGGTTCATTTTTTTCCCTGATATAGATGCTCAAGGCATCTATTTTCTTGTCAGTGTCTTCTGCACCCTTCCTTTAGTGTCGAGAAAAGCAGAGTTACCATTTCCAGTGCTAGACATAGTGAAGTTTATTGTGGTTTTGGTATTGTCTTGGCATGGCACATTTGCCCGACCATTCAACCAAATCATTGTACCAATGACATGGCTGAGGAGGCTCTCATTGTTGTGGGCATGACTAGAGGAAATGTTGTTTGATTTAAATGTGCTGGAAAATTGGATCTAAATCCTGTATAGCTTTGGATAGGCTTTGCAAGGTGATTTTACTTTTCTTCTCAAATATTTTGTGGTCCTTGGCCTCTGCATATGTATAGTTTCCTTATTAAATTTGGTATTCACAGTTTTTCAAATAGGGCTCTACTAGATCAAAGTGACTTCCTTTCTTGTTGGATCGATCCAAGTAGCTAATGGCTTGGCTGATGCACTATGTTCTTAGAAATCCTACCTCAAATATGGGATCGTCTCATCTTGAATCAAAGTATAACTCATAGATCCTTCTTCAAGGTAGCTCGTTCGCATAACGTTGAAACCAGTGACACCATTCAGTTGGGAGTCTTACAACCTCATTTGTGTATAATGGGCTCACTTTAGATGGCTCGGCGCGGGGTTACCGTGCATAGTTGATGACTCATGGAGTGTGCAATATTAAACTCGTATCTTGTCCAAGTCATTGGACTATACATAACTCAACTCAGCGTACTATTGAGACTCGACAACTATTTTATTAATCTGGCTCAGAGTGTTAGCTCGGTGGGGTCATAGAGATATCCATACAAATCGATCGCGGTAGAAATTTTATTTATTATCCAATGAGGACCTTCCAAATTTTGTGTAAAGATTTTTATAATGAATTTTCCATTGTGATTTTATGGATATAATGTCATGGAAGCTCTAGTGGCTAGTGAATTTACATCATTCCTCTCTTTCTAAATGGATAGTATAGTTTTTGTCGGAGTGGGTGGTGTTGTGCTGGTCACTTGGTCAAGTCTAGGGGCTTACATGTGGTTTTCTATACCATTCAGACTAGCCTAAGTATTATGTTCATTAGCATTCAACCACATGGTAACATGAAACAATTTCTCTACAAGCATGATGATAAGAAGTGGAACCAGAAGCCTCATTCTAAGAACCATGGAACCAAAAAGCAACATTATAGTAATGACATCATTTTCTCTAGGTAATGAAATGTAATGATAGTTACCAGGTGTATTTGGACTTTCTAAGGGTTTTGGTATGTCAACATTTTTTTAGAGTTTTCTCATTTTGTTAAAAAGATGAGAATGGTTTGTAAAATGATGTGAAGGAGGGATAAATTTGTAACACATGAAGATTTATGTCAATATTTGGCTGAGTAAAGTAGCTTGATAACTAGAAATGTTGCACTTAAGAGAATATGGGTGACATAATGAGATATGTCCTTGAGAGGTGACCATAACACTATTCAAGAAAAACCAGTTTTCTTGAACCTGCAACAAAAGATAACATTTCATACTTCAATTTTATTTCTTTGCATCTACCTTCTTTAACACTTGTTCAACCAGCGTGTGGAAAACTACAAACTACAAGTGGTGGCAGCAGAAGATCAAGTCATAGACTATCATTATGACTAACCGGTGGATTTATATGCCTCATTCAATTTTTTGTACAATATATATTCATTTCCCTTATTCATGTGCCATAAACCAAATTATTGTGGTAGTGACATGTGTGTATGATGCCTCATGAAACAATACACTTTCTACTCTGTTGGCAATGGTTGCCTTACAATTGTAAAATTCCTTGGGCAGATTCGTTGAAATGATGTGTGGTGGTGGTGGTGGTCATTTTGCTGGTGGGAACTCATTGTTCCCAACAAATGACTACCAATTGGATATGTTTATTTTAACATTCTCTAACACATTTTATCTAAGGGGTTATCATTTTTTCCCAATACTTTTTTTTTATTAATGGTAAAAAAGGGTTAAGGGGGCCCTACCCGTACAAAGGTTGGAGAGAAAGATAAGACAATGAAGAAACAATCAAAGCTTCCTCTTCCAGCAACAAAGGGGATCAAACTAACAATGTAAACCAATAACAAAAACATAAAACCAGAAGCTATATCAAGCTTTAGAACCCTTCCATTTAGATCTTAACTGCATCTTGAGGGGAGAGATAGCCCTTTATTTCTTCCTGCTCACAACAGTCCAATACTCTTTTGATTTTGGATTTACATTTTAAGAATGAATTGGAATCAAAACTTCAATGCTTTCCCCATAGTCAAGGAACCTAGATGAGTGATTCAAAACATCCTTACATGCTTCATGTACTTCCATCATTTTTGCATCAGCCGAAAACTCATAAATTGAAACGGAAACACAATCCAATGGATCATTCACTACCAAATGGTTAGAATGAGAGTTCTTCCACCAAGAGCTTATACCTTTAGCATGTTTACGAGCCAAGTGACAATCTCTTGCTAAATGGCCAAGAGAGAAGCAAGTTCTACATCTAAAGGGAAATCCTTCGTAATCCAGGTTTTGAATCCAGATTCTATGTTTAAATTTAAGTTCAATAGTAGCACGAGAAATCCACAGATGTATCCATATCAACTAATATTTGGGCATAAGTGGTATGCTCAAACTCTTCGGTTTTAGGGTCAAGAACTAAACATTTCCTTAAAGAATTGCCAATAGAAATTAAACAACTCTCCAACCAAAATTGGAGGGGCAAGTAAGGTAGACATATCCACACCGGTTTAACTTGGAAAGAATCACAAACCGGGTTAAACAAAGGGAACCAGGGTTTCATCAAAAGAATATGAGACTCAAATTCCCAATCTTTTTTTATTCATAGTAACATAACACTATTTACCTATTAGAATTAAGAAAAAATGGGATGGGGACTATATGAACATGCGTAAGCCTTGTAATAGTTTAACACTTATATTTAAGTGATAGTCAAAATTAAAAGGATTTGAAATATTTTTTATAATTACATTTTTTATGGAATTGTTATTTTTCAATTTAGGTTCAAGTTAATCTTAGTTGAACAACCAGATATATCCCAAGTGAGTAAAAGAATTATCGACGTAAATGTAGTTTTTATATTTCAATTTAATTGTAAGTCGACTTTATGTAAAAATTCGTACAACAACTTGGTCACTAGTCCTCTTCAATTTGGTTCTTTCCATTTTTGAAATTGCTAAGTTTAGTTGAGTGTTTTTTATTTTTATTAAGAATGGAAGTATCAAGTATTTAATTTGTATGGATTTCTAATATAATTTTATGTTTTGTTTCGCTAGTAATATCAAACATTTTTAACTAAATAAAATATTATTATTTTTACACCGAAAGGCGTATGTTAAATGAACTTGGCACCCCTATTTCTGATACAGCTAGGAAATCAAATGGCAAGAGGCATTGAACGTTTACTTATGAACACATTATGGTTGTCCATGTGGCAGTGTTGGTCCTTAGGGTTTGGAGTAGTATTGATTAACTGGGTATTGTTCGCAGGTTTTTTTGGGGGTTTATCCTTCGGTCGCTTCACTTTTATCAGCCAGGGACGCATGCTTGTTTCGTGGAGATGGTGTATAGGCCACGATGATTTCATGTTGCAAGTTCATGGAGAGGAAAATTTCCCACATCCTATTTTCTATTACGGAAAAACCATTCAAGCTATTTGAGACATGCCCTGCAAGTTCGGGCGAAAGCAAGCTAGACACCATTGATGGGTATTCAACATTCAAGCTTGTGTGGTTTTATTTGTGTCTTATTTTTATTCGTTTATGGTTGTACTTTCCCTAATAATTTTTTGGACCACCTGTAGTTATGGCTATTGCATATTGAAGGGTTTTACAGGCACATGACGTCTAGGATGTGGGAAAGAAGACTTATATCTTTCTTTAATAGAATTTACTTTAAACTGCCTTCACCTTGCATACGAAGATCTTGTTTTCCTGGAGTGTGTTGGTTGTGGTTTGGTGAACAACACTATTTCCTCTTCTCGAGTGGCATCATGCGACTGCATCTATTTCTTCGGGTTGGTGGGTTGAAGCTTCTGCTCTTCTTACTGGTGGCTTGAGAGGGTTGAGTATGGATCTCTATTTAGAAAAAATATTTCTTTTCCTGTTAGTAATTTAATGCCTAGAATAGTTCCCCCAAAATGTTTCTTGTCAGACTCTTTAGTACTTTCCTCAAATTGTTTAAAGTTCAAATGGGTTATTTTTACAGTTCTCTGCAATCTCTTGATGTCTTGTTTTTTAAAGGCATGGGTTTGGGTTATTCGAAGAAAACGTGTGCTAGATATGAAGTCTTTTTATGTTTTCATGTCTGAAGTGTGTTTAAAGGTTAGATAATATTAGCTATTTGTATTTGTGAAGAGGGATTTCCCTAGTTATTAGTTAGAGCATGTTGGGATGCTTCAGAGAACAACTCGTCTTTGTATGAACGGAGGTCATTTGATATATTAGATGGAAATATAGTGTGGGAATCTCCCCTGTAGAGGTGGATATAAAGTTGTACTATTTGCTTCAATAGTTTCTAGGATCTAAATTTATATTTCCTCGCATCCTTGAAGTCACAGTACACAAGGGCCATTTTGAGAAAAAATTTAAAGATGATCTCTAACTTCCCTTTTCCATGTTTCACCTTTTCTATTTTTATTATGATATTCCTTTTCGTCGAGTGCTCTCAATCAAAGATCTTCATATTGTAGATTAAACCATGACTACGGGAACCCATGGAGTAGGCCACTTTAACCGCTACATTGATCTTACTTGTTACCGATGAAAAATAACAAGGGAAAAAAATTAAATCATACCAAATAAATTATTTTTACCGTAGATTAAATGATGAGATTTTTTTAGAGATATGGACATGGTAGAGATATGTTTTGAGTGAAATTTTAGGGGGATTTATTTCTTAACATCAGTTGTTGCAAAATGGAAATGTCAATAACATCAGGGACCATTCAGTAGTGGTCACATAAATTCTGGCATGGTTTTAGTGTGAGTGAAAATTAATAGGTATCGTGTGCCATATGATTGATTTATACTAGCGGGAAGACTATAGGTTTACTTCTTCCTCTACCATGTTGCTACATATTTTAATTGTTTGAGTTGTTGCGTGTATGTAGGGGTCAACGATTTATCGAAAGATCATGTCATCCATGTGCAACATCCATGAAAGAGAAGGCGTTGGATGAGTTTCTCTTCTTAAAAAATAAATTTTGTTTCATAATTGATCTATGGTTCATTATCGCAAAAAGTATTCCTTCATCAATGAGCATTTATAGGTTTTCATTCAAAAAGGTATTGATAGTGTTGATTTTTCATGTTTTCTACCTTTTTTAGGGTTTCAGAAATGATCATTTGGAGAATAAAATTTATGTCTCCTTTTCCCCTTTAACACCATCCCACAGAGAAGACATAATATTGGCACTAGATGGGGTTATGGAAAACTCACTTTCTAGTTTAAATGTTTCTACCCAGAGGAACCATCCTGGTCTCAGTACCTTGTGCCAGTTAAAGACAATGATGTCTAATAGATGTAAATCATTCCGTACATCAAGAATCCCTCCCTCTTCTATGAATGAGATCCAATGTATTGTCAAATAAGGGAAACCTCTAGTTTATGGTAATATATATTAGAATAATCTCTCTTAAATCAATCGTATCATCAACACTATTTGTGAAGAGGATTTTCCCAGTTATTAGTTAGATCATGTTGGGCTGCTTCAGAGAACAACTCATCTTTGTATGAATGGAGGTCATTTGATATATGTGATGGAAATATATTGTGCGAATCTCCCCTGTAGATGTGGATATAAAGTTGTCCTATTTTCTTCAATAGTTTCTAGGGTCTAAATTTATATTTCTTCGCATCCTTGAGGTCACTACTACAAAAGGGCCATTTTGAGACAAAATTAATAAACGATCTCTAACTTCCCTTTTCAATTTTTCACCTTTTCTATTTTTATTATGATATTCCTTTTCGTGGAGCGCTCTCAATCAAAGATCTTCGTATTGCAGATTAAACCATGACTGTGGGAACCCATGGAGTAGGCCACTATTAATGCTACATTGATCTTACTTGTTACCTGATGAAAAATAACAAGGTAAAAAAATTAAATCATACCCAATAAATTATTTTTACACTAGTTTTTTATGAGATTTGTTTTTGAGATATGGGAAATGTAGAGATAGGTTTTGAGTGAAATTTTAAGGGGATTTATTTCTTAAAGTCATCTGTTGCAAAAGGGAAACGTCAATACCATCAGGGACACTTTAGTAGTGGTCACATAAATTCTGGCATAGTTTTAGTGTGGGTGAAAATTAATAGGTATGGTGCGCCATATGATTGATTTATACTTGCGGGAAGACTACATGTTTATTTCTTCCTCTACCTTGTTGCTACATATTTTAATTGTCTGAGTTGTTGTGTGTGTGTACAGGTCAATGATTTATTGAAAGATCATGTCATCCACGTGCAACATCTAGGAAAGAGAAGGTGTTGGATGAGTTTCTCTTTTTAAAAAATAAATTTTGTTTCATAATTGATCTATGGTTCATTATCACAAAAAGTATTCCTTCATCAATGAGCATTTATAGGTTTTCATTCAAAAAGGTATTATAGTGATGTTTTTTATGTTTTCTACCTTTTTTAGGGTTTGAGAAATGATCATTTGGAGAATAAAATTTATGTCTCATTTTCCCTTTAACACCTTCCCATGGAGAAGACGTAATTTTTGCACTAGATTGGGTTATGGAAAACTCACTTTCTAGTTTAAAATTTTCTACCCAAAGGAACCATCCTTGTCTTAGTACCCTGTCCCATTTAAAGATAATGATGTCTAATAGATGCAAATCGATCCGTGCATTAAGAATCCCTCTTCTATGAATGAGATCCAATGTATTGTCAAATAAGGGAAACCTTTACTTTATGGCAATATATATTGGAATAATCTCTCTTAAATCAATCATATCATTAAAGGGCACTCCTAGATCGAGCAACAACAACAATTGTCACATTTTGTTCTCATCGTGGAAGAAAACGTTCCAGTCCCAACACTGAAATCAAGCCCTATTCTGACCTCAACTAGCTTGATTATTAACAATTTAGCTATAAGGAAATCCACATTTGAACTATTCCTTATCCATTTGGGGGTATCAATTTGGGAAAGGTTGAAATGCCCATAGTGTTTGAAGAATACCTTATTAGTCTTATTACTTGAAATGCAGGAGAAATACTTACATTTATAGTTGTTGTATTTGACATGTCTATAATCTTCCATGTTCTACAGGGATTTATTAATGGGAAAAGAATTATGAAATTTCTTAGGAGCTCTGACCAAGCATTATCTCCTAGGTAGGGGATCATAACCTTGTATCATCAATCTTTTTCTGAAATTCCAATCATCTTTGTATTAACCCCCAATGTCATAGCTCATGTACTTTTCAACCTCTTTTTTCATCAAAACACATGCATGCCCAATTGTTGTGTAGGTTCAATTAGTACCGAAAGGTTGATTTTTATAAGCCTATTTTCTTCACCCCTAATATAATTTTTTAGTTCATCTCATAGGAAGAATTCCCCCAATGGATCTTATTCTTGTTTTTGTTTTGGTCATCGATACAGAGAGAAATTAAGTTATGTGAGAGACCCCATGACATCCCCCACAATAAAATTATTTTTCTTCAAGTATTAAGATTTTAGAGCATTTGGATCTTCTGACTTAGCATTGCTATCCATTTCATTAACAACCATCTGTACTTCACTCTGCAAGTCTTGGAGTTTGAGAGTGGTTTTTTAAAGCCTTGAAGAGATCTTCCTAGAGAAGGTATATTTGGATTCATTAAAATGTTTGTAAATTTCATCATCATGAAATAGAGTACCTATAGTTTAGAATCTCAGTGCGCTAGAAGAGCTGACTATTATAAGCAATAGTTCTAATTTTTCTCCTCTTCCATATTGTGCAATGTAGATTTTTTGTCACACACATACCCTGCCTCTTTCCTTTGAGGTCAGCTAATTTCTCAAGCTTGAAATATATTTTGTTGTTTGTGAGCGAGATATACTTTTGAAGCAAATGCATGTATGATTTAACAAATTGATTTTGCTGATTCAACTAAAATATAATGACAAGATCCTTTCCTTAACAAGAGGTTTCTATGCCCTCCTTTGGTTTGAGAAAAGAATTAATTTATTAAAATATTTCATTAATTTTACATATTCAGGAAGTGGATGGAATTTACACACTTTAAAGATTCTATAAGCTTCCTCAATCTTAGTTAAGAATGTATACAATGATGAGAAATACTTTCATAGCTTCCTCTACACGACTAATTATGGAGGATGCAATAAGAGCCAAGTGTGCCATTCAATATCATGAGACACCCGTTCTTGTGAATGAGATTGTGATGCCTTAACTAGCTGTCCATTCGACACAAAAAGTGTGTTGAATGTGCAAAAAAAAAAGCCATGGCACTTGTTATAATTAAATGCTTGATTTGTGCCATGTGTGTGAATATAGTGATGCATGTATGAGAAGTAATAAAGTGGAGATATTAATTGGATTAATATTTTACATTTAAAATATTTGCGAATGAGCAAAAAAGTATAGCTCTAATGAAACAAAATGAAGTGAGAAACATAAGCATTGTGATGCATTTGGGAATATTCTCATTTTTACAACTTTTCTATGTACAAGCTTAGTACATGTTTGGCCCATGTAATGTTGATATTTGAGGAAATGGTAAATGGAATTCGATTTCAAAATCAATACTGAAATTGAGTCCTATGATGGAAGAACATACATGCATTTTTAAATACCGTTGTAAAATAATATTTAGATTGCAATAAATCAGCAACACATGTAAAATTGACTTAATAGTAACATAAAAATACTAATGTATAAACATTTAATTTTAAGTTCATATAATGAGTATCATAAGGCTTATGTAATTACCAAAATCATTTAAAGTTGAAACACAAATTTTTTAATGTGAAATGATAATTTATAAGGATTTGTAATAAGAAGAAAAATTCTTGACATTTGTTATATTATACTAAATTAGAATTAGTCCACTATATAAATTGAACTTAAAATGAATTAATACGGATAACATTGGACATAAACATACCATTTGGTGTTAATCATTAAAATTTTATCTACAAAATATATGGGTTGTCATCCAAAGTTACTTTATCAGATGTCATGTAATTTTCATGAATACGGAGACATAATTTGAATGATCGAATTATCTAATCATTATAATGTAATAAACCAGTAGAATGTTAGTTGTAAAATAGTATGTTGCTACGAATCGTTAAGAGCTTTTTTGTCAATTATTGTATACAAGCTACTAACAATCGCTGCCAGTTCGCATGAATACATAAACATGAATTCCACTATTGGATTATCTATTCATCTTAAAGGTATTAACTTAAGGCTCCGTACCATATAATACACGTATACAATCTATAATCTAGATTATTAAGTAAGTCGTATTTTTCATGCATAAGTAATGGTTTTGCTGCATCGAAAGGGATCACTTGTCAACAATTGTTGATAATCTCATCAACAACACAAACATGATAATCAAATAAAAAATTCCCTTAAAAATGTTTAATAATATCAATTGATTTTAATCTAAACATTAATGAGAGGTAGATATTGGTCAAATGAGATACAACTTAATTATAATGGAAATGCTAAGAGATTAAAAAAAAATTAGGTTTTTTTAGGTTTTGGGGTCTTACAACCCATACAAAAAAACCATATGGTCTTGTAATAGATGGGGTAAGCAATTCGGGCGAAGGGGGTTGCGAACACCCTCGATTTTATTTTTGACTTGCTTGACATAACATATGTTACATGACGCAACATGTCGTCACCAAGGATACAACTAACACTGTGAACAACTTGATACAAGGATGGCCATAAAGGCAGCATGGAAACGTTCACACCTATCAAGGACAATACTTTTTTTTCTTTTTGACAAGACAACATAGAAGTCCAATCACAGAACACACTTACAGTTAGGGCCAACCACAATGAGATATTCTTGAGGGTTATTTATTTTAAAAGGACATCTTGCAATTCTTAGCTTACGTTTTCAAGGAGGCTCAAGATATGATTCGTATAATTCAACTTGCCAAGCCAAGTTTATTTGCTTAATTCGTTTATCAAGAAAAAGGAGTATTTAAATTCCACAAGGCCATCTGCTCACCACTAACGCTACTAAGATTCGTTCTTGCCCACAAGACAACATGGTTTTAAGTTCAACACACTTAAGAGAAGAGATACAAGGTGCCTTGGAAAAGGGTTAGAGGGAGAAGGTCGAGATGAAACATCTTTAGGACCTCATTAGTTATTGCCAGTATTTAATTAAAGCTAGGGCTCTTAACCAGAATTATCAACAACTTTACTTAGGCTTCGCTAAAAGTATTAACAAGGAGTAAAAATTTACTTTCCAAATGGCGGTGAGAAAGATGGTGAGGTCTCCAATTTGTTTTCTCTGGCTTATTAAATCTTATCATCTTCAAACAACTAACAGTTCATTTCACCTTAGGGTCATTTTACAAATTTCACCGTAAAAGGAATAATGTTCACTAGAGGAGCTAGGGTTATCATGATATAAAGTTTACTTGCAATGATAGTCCTGCCCTTGTTTACTTAAAGAATTTCTTTCTCTCAAGTTGGTGACCCCTACGTTACTTTATTTGAATACAACTTTTAATTTAACTTCCAGAAGTATTAAACAATCCCATGTTAGTTTACTTATGACACTTTATTACTAAGTCATATCAAGGTTTAACTCAAAATTTATTCTCAAGGCAAGGTTGTAGCAACACTCATTTACAAGAACAAAACAAGATTACATCAATTCTTAAAATACTGATACTCCAACAAAGTCACTCAACAACAATAACCAAATTTTCTTATAATTTCAATGATGGTCAAACAATACAAGGTTTCCAAAGTTCAGATGACAAAGTCCACAATACTTTAGACTAAGACATTAATCCTCTTTTAAACTTTCCTAGTGGACGTTAACAATAGTTGAACAACATAAAAAGGTTTCGAGCAAAGGAACTTCTCAACTGAGGTTGATGACAAAAGTCTACAAATCTATCCCTCATCTACACGTAAAATCCATCTGCAACAAATTTTCTACAAGAGTCAGTTCACGAGAACTGAGCAAGATAAGGCTACACAAACCCACCATAACTGTTATCTATCAATATCATCATGAGCCAACTTGAAATGCTCGAGGCAAATGTATGAGACCATCCTAATTAAAATGAGGTAAAGTTCATTGTTTATATTGCTCCCAATTTCGCCCTCAGAAAATTGGGTAAACATAACGAACTATTTAAAGAAGCACTTTATTACAAGAATTTGGGTCAAACCTCTAAACACTATCAACACTTCAAGTTATAATAAGTTTCCACCATGCCAAACAAGGAAGGAGACCATGTACTTCCGTTAGGAGAAAAGACAATGAAAATATAACAACCGAAAGAGAAAGGCCCTTGGCCCCATAAGGAGAAATAACCAATCTAACAAAGCAGGATTCCCACCAAGTAAATAATTAAATAACAATCACAAGAGTGTGATTTGATATAAAGTACCAACCATCTAAAATTTTATCACAAGTACCAAATGCATAGGTTAAAATAATATATTTCTAAAAGAACAAGAGTTGATCAGCCCAAGAAAGGGGAACCACGGGTTTCAGAAATTAACACAAAAGGCCATGTATGATTGAGTTTCAAACCGGAAATCAATTAGAGTATACATACAACATAAGTTTGAAGCGAAGGCAAGAGTACTAGTTTTGACCATTAACTACAAAGATTTTCCAATCATCAAGAAGGGTCAAGTCTTATAGGCTAGTAAAGAAACACGCGAGAGAAGAAGGGAGTTCCGTCACACCGAGTATACAATAATGTCATCAACAAATTTTATAACACTAAAGATTTGCAAACCTCCACTACAATACTAATGTTTGGTTAATTTAAAATAAATTAGCCATATCCCAAAACAACCATATTTTAAGGCAACCCTTGGTAACACAGTCAACCGTCGCACAATAGATACAAACATAATTTCTAAGTGACATTATCAAAACAAAACCTTCCGCTATGAATCCATAAGACTATCAAATGAAAGATGAGTTTTTTTTTCCGAAGATTAATCACATTTAAGGAAATTTCCATCACAAAATATTAAGGTAATTACGTGCATAAAAACCGACCAATATTAATTAATAGCGTTAAACATGTAAAGGAGAAATAATGCAAGTTAGGAAAAATAGAAGAGCGCCATACAACAAAAATTCCGAGAGGGGATTAGACCAAAACTATTCCAGTGTCAACGAGGTACTGGATTCGCACAAAGAAACCTCGAGCTTAGTTGATCCGAAAGGCTAGTTATGGTTCAAGTTGCCAGGGATGGTCAAGGTACTTCCTGAGGATGGCCTTAAAAGCCTAGAAACAAGATGAAAGATAATATAAGAGTCTACACCCGCGAGACGGAAAACACACTGCACACAAACCTTTTCATTCAAAAAGTTTTAATACCGAAACTCTAAGTCAAGCTAGCCCAAGCATTGATCACACTAATCCTACGACCTTCCTTTCTCGATGCCAAAAGGTTATCAAAGGGACTTCGAAGGAGCTAATGAAAAAAATGTCAAAGACAACCTTGGGTGCTGGGAGGGGTTTCATAGTTATCGTAAACTTACTTCCATGATATCGAAAATACTAGTTTGATCAACATAATAACTAGCAACTCAATCGCAAATAAGAAATAAATACATAAACAACAGATGAAGGTCTATCACTCGAGAAAGAGAAACATAACACCCAGAGGAGAGGGCACACGCATCCTTTCGACCAACATACTGACAACGATAAAAGCTAAAACAAGAAGAAACAAGCAGAAAGGGAAATCTCCCATCATGACATCTAACTGACAAATCAATGCAAGAAAAAGTGGTTCGATTTCACAATAATTTTAAATAAAATAACAGTAGAAAAGTGTAGAAATATCTTGCCTTTTTCTCCAGATTCAGTAGGTTTCATGGACACCTCCCGGATCAGCAACAACAACCCAAGCCAAATTCCATTTTCTTCAAGCTCGTTGGGCACCCAAACATCGACCACCTTCACGTTGGCACAGGTAGGAGTTCATGGCCAGGGTGGGTGGTCTAAAATACTTGCCAACATCCTCCCAACACCACTCCAAATTAGCCCTAGAACTTCTGTAGGCCCCATTTTTGGCAATTGAACTTGATCCTTCGTCATTCATCCAAACACCTCCACCATCTCCATATGCATCTGATTGTTTATGATTTGGACCTCCTAACCTTGGTGCTCTCATATTAGGAGCAGCCCTAGTCTGAGACGAAGCAAAAGAAGATGGCTTTATAACCAAAAAAATCTCTTGGTACAGACTCCATATCCATAAAACAGTCCCTAGACTTAGCATCCTCAATTAAGGCTGACCAGTCACTAGATTGCTTCAATGCAGCTGCTTTTCCCTTAACCCAAAGTGCTCTGCGAGCTCGTGCTAATGCCACATTCATGCGGCGAATATCAGCTACAAAGCCAACCCCATGATTTGAAGCTCGGACACAAGACATAATGATTACATCGCTCCTAGCTCTGAAAGGCATCTACCATAATGAAATATAAACCTTTTCCTTCATCAGATTTGAGGACAACATCAAATTCTCGGTTCAAACATTTCAGTTGTAGCTTGTAAGGTGTGATAATTCCAACAGAAACCTTTATGCCTGCCAACTCAGTGACTCGTTGAAGAAGCTCATATAATTGCAAAGTAAAAAGTGCTTCATGAATATTCTGATATGAAACAGATCCACCCCTATGAGATCCTCTTCCATGAGTTACATCGTAGAACAAGCAAGGTCTCAGTAGAGAATCTTTGCAAATAAATTTCATCAGGTCTCCTGGTAACACTCTCACTGTCACATAGTCGATTCGATAGAAATATCTTGAAGGAGAATCCCGAATTTGAGGATGCATTCTATACTGAACACATAACAACATAGTTGGACATCCTACTTGTTGGAAGCGCTCAAAAGGCTTCTACCATCTTTGGAACATGCTGTTGCCTAGTTATATCTTTATTCACTGTGTGTGTTGTGTGGATCCCCTATAAGAACACACCTCGCAGCACCCAAGAAAATGGAGGAAACACGCCTACCTCACTCGCTGAAGCTTCATCAAAACCCACGTGCGCATGGAGGAACCGGGAGAAGAAAAAAATGCCATGAAAATCATCTATTTGCTCCCTGTGATTACAATCTACAGCGTACAGACTGGTAAAAGACTGCTGATCAAGGTTGAGGAGGTATTGAGACTTGTTTTTCACCTTTTGAAGCTTGTGGACTGCTTAGAACGGCTTCAACACCTTCCATGGGTGTTCTTACCCATTTGAGATCACATAATCACCATTGTTTTACCTTGAACGATCATTCTTAGCTGTCACAGTTGAAGACTCCTTCATGCTCTGTTCAGATTTGATGCCAAGGAGATAAAGACCTTCAACCAGACGTTGCCACAGACTTAATGAAGTGGATTGATACATTCACCTCAGCTGATCACATCGAGGACAAACGCAGTTTGGAGGAGAGAGCCCTGACCATGTTTTGAAACTTCAAGACAGTGCACTCAATAACTCTCACGCAACTGCATACCAACTTCAAGTTGTCCGCCGCCAACCAGGGAGACAAGGCGTTTCAACCACCCACACGCAGTCCAACAAAGGAACAGAAAACTCACGCGGCCAGCAAAAGGAAACAAGAGCAGGTAGTCAAACAAGAAACCAAGAAGATTTACAAATCAAAATATAATAAATGAGGCGCGGCCACCAGCAAGAAGGACTCCACCAACTCCTCACGCAAGGTAGAAAACGTGACAGCCAGTACAGTCGGCAGGTTGGGTGGTTGGGAGGAGACCAATTGCATCTACGTGCAAATGAGACCTACCCAGGTCGGCCAAGGTGGCAGTGGAGGGCAGGTGGCAGAAACGGGAGTCGATGCCCAATGGGGCATTACATTCTCCTCCCCTTAAGAAAGCATCGTCCTCGATGCAACATAACACAACGGAAAAGAAAAGGTACGCAAACAAGAATAGGTAAAGGAGAAAGTACACCCTATGGTTTAAAATTTTAGTTGGTTAAAGAACGGCCACAGGGTAGCCTTAGGAACATTTGGTAGAAATTTTAACTTTCAATGTTCTGTGAAGATTGGCAGTTCTTTCTTGTTCATCGTTTCATTAGTCTCTTTCCATTATCATTATTTCTAGTTTTAGTTTCTTTTAAAAATATCATCATTGAAGAGTTTTGGTTTATTCCTTATTGTGGGTGCCCAACAAGAACTGCTAACACAACACCCTATTGGTTCACAAGACACTACAGATTCACAAGCACACAAGTATATGCTTCAAGATTGTATTACACCACAAGAGGTTACACAAATACGGAATAGAATAGGCACACTCCACATAACATAGTACTCGTCACACATCTATGACTGACATATTAAATACTTAAACAAAAGAGTACTACAATTTCTAGACATTTCCTCAATTTGCATCAATGAAAAATTCACATAACACCAAACCATGCTACAGGTACATAGTGTTCACAAGGGAATCAATGACATATCCACAACATCACAACACATATCCATCTGACATGAGTAACACATACATCAAAATACCACTACCAAAACATCACAATAACTCAACATATATCCCGAAACATCAACCATACAGACAAATATCATAAGCCTCCCTCAAACTCTTATGCCTCCCTCAAGGAGGCCGGTTGACCCTATGGTCCAAGACACATAGAGTTCGAACACTCCTAACCCAAGTGACATAATAACGCGTGGTTCAACAACCCGCTAGTTATCTGTAACTCCTTGGGGCGTACCCCCATACAATGAAGCAGGTCCATAGGTCCAACCATTTCATGGTGCATCCCATGACCCTATTCCACACATCACGATAATAGAACCAACACAACAATCCAATCAAAGTGCCAAGTGGCAAAGTACAAGCCTTGGGCAAGGCGGTAAAAATTCCAAATTTAAAAGAAGACCCAAAATCAAGCAAAAATAAATGGCCAAATAGCCATAGGTAGTATCAAAATCCCCATGTTAGTGCCACAAACCAAGGAAATGCCCAAAATTGTAAAGCATGGCAATCAAGAAAAGTTGTTGGTCCTTACAAATAAAGTAAAAAGCTCAATTTACGAATAAAATCAACTTATAATAATGTCACATTACGATAACTGTGTGGCCTTATCTAGCCACCAAAGGGGTACTCAACGAGTTGCTAGCACTCGGAACATCGAGCCTCAGCTCGTAAATACATATCAATAATACAACTATCATCACCTCCATCTGAATCATCCCACCACCACTTCGACAAGGCTAAACATAGTCATAGTTGTACTTAGGTTGCATACATACAACCACATAGGGAGAGAGGAAAGAATCACAGGTTGTTATCTACTAAACCAAATTTCGGCTCAAGTTATTGACCCATGGTACACCATTCCTCACTCTCAACATACACTTCTACCGATTACCCTCAGGGTCGGTTAGCGTAAGGTTCACAACATAACATACAACAACATCACTAACATAACGGTGGCACACACATAACTACCATAACATCTTACATATGGTACATATACAGGGTAGATCACGATCATACATTCACTGAGTGTAACACATCACTTTACCACTTTCTGCACCCAAAGTGCAATCACCATACGATAGGGTTCATACACTCACCGTATGACCCAAAATCACAACATGAAGCATTACATATTTGCACAATCATACATACGATGAACATAGTACATCTCAACATAACATCCATTGTTGCATAACAAGGTGGTACACACATTTCTTCAAAACATGGTAAAAACATCATGATACAACTCATTTCTTTTAACATCAATCTAGTCATACAACACATTGATACACCTACATACCACAATATGTCACAATGCTCCAACACTACGTCATCCACATTATAATTCTTTTCACACATCACAAATAGTAATTCACACGTGAACTCTTCATAGAATCCACAAGAAGGAGAGAGAATACTCCCATCCCCAACATATCAACATGATCACAAACACGCACAAGGTGACATACACATCATGTGCATTCACAATATCACAATTACGACAATAATCACAGCACGCTTATACCACATTACTCTTCCAATATAAATCATCATCATGCAGTATCATCATGTAACATCACCATACAACACCAATCCGGCCCATAGGTTCGAGAGCATGAACCTACGCTCTGATACCAAGTGTAGCGACCCAAAGATTCACACACATGAACAACACAGTGAAATACAGGATAACTTTTTTTTTTTTGACTTGCTTGACACATAACATGACGCAACATGTCATCACCAAGGATACAACTAACACTGTGAACAACTTGATACAAGGATGGCCATAAAGGCAGCACGGAAACGTTCACACCTATCAAGGACAACACTTTTTTTCTTCTTTTTGACAAGACAACATAGAAGTCCAAACGTAGAACACACTTACAGTTAGGGCCAACCACAATGAGATATTCTTGAGGGTTATTTATTTTAAAAGGACATCTTGCAATTCTTAGCTTACGTTTTCAAGGAGGCTCAAGATATGATTCGTATAATTCAACTTGCCAAGCCAAGTTTATTCCTTTGACACTGAGTAATTATCTTTAAATCTTCTCTATTATGACATTTATTTGCTTAATTTGTTTATCAAGAAAAAGGAGTATTTAAATTCCACAAGGCCATCTGCTCACCACTAACGCTACTAAGATTCGTTCTTGCCCACAAGACAACATGGTTTTAAGTTCAACACACTTAAGAGAAGAGATACAAGGTGCCTTGAAAAGGGTTAGAGGGAGAAGGTTGAGATGAAACATCTTTAGGACCTCATTAGTTATTGCCAGTATTTAATTGAAGCTAGGGCTCTTAACCAGAATTATCAACAACTTTACTTAGGCTTCGCTAAAAGTATTAACAAGGAGTAAAAATTTACTTTCCAAATGGCGGTGAGAAAGATGGTGAGGTCTCCAATTTGTTTTCTCTGGCTTATTAAATCTTATCATCTTCAAACAACTAACAGTTCATTTCACCTTAGGGTCATTTTACAAATTTCACCGTAAAAGGAATAATGTTCACTAGAGGAGCTAGGGTTATCATGATATAAAGTTTACTTGCAATGATAGTCCTGCCCTTGTTTACTTAAAGAATTTCTTGCTCTCAAGTTGGTGACCCCTACGTTACTTTATTTGAATACAACTTTTAATTTAACTTCCAGAAGTATTAAACAATCCCATGTTAGTTTACTTATGACACTTTATTACTAAGTCATGTCAAGGTTTAACTCAAAATTTATTCTCAAGGCAAGGTTGTAGCAACACTCATTTACAAGAACAAAACAAGATTACATCAATTCTTAAAATACTGATACTCCAACAAAGTCACTCAACAACAATAACCAAATTTTCTTATAATTTCAATGATGGTCAAACAATACAAGGTTTCCAAAGTTCAGATGACAAAGTCCACAATACTTTAGACTAAGACATTAATCCTCTTTTAAACTTTCCAGTGGACGTTAACAATAGTTGAACAACATAAAAAGGTTTCGAGCAAAGGAACTTCTCAACTGAGGTTGATGACAAAAGTCTACAAATCTATCCCTCATCTACATGCAAAATCCATCTGCAGCAAATTTTCTACAAGAGTCAGTTCACGAGAACTGAGCAAGATAAGGCTACACAAACCCACCATAACTGTTATCTATCAATATCATGAAAAGAAGCACTTTATTACAAGAATTTGGGTCAAACCTCTAAACACTATCAACACTTCAAGTTATAATAAGTTTCCACCATGCCAAACAAGGAAGGAGACCATGTACTTCCGTTAGGAGTAAAGAAAAAGAAAATATAACAACTGAAAGAGAAAGGCCCTTGGCCCCATAAGGAGAAATAACCAATCTAACAAAGTAGGATTCCCACCAAGTAAATAATTAAATAACAATCACAAGAGTGTGATTTGATATAAAGTACCAACCATCTAGAATTTTATCACAAGTACCAAATGCATAGGTTAAAATAATATATTTCTAAAAGAACAAGAGTTGATCAGCCCAAGAAAGGGGAACCATGGGTTTCAGAAATTAACACAAAAGGCCATGTATGATTGAGTTTCAAACCGGAAATCAATTAGAGTATACATACAACATAAGTTTCGAAGCGAAGGCAAGAGTACTAGTTTTGACCATTAACTACAAAGATTTTCCAATCATCCAAGAAGGGTCAAAGTCTTACAGGCTAGTAGCAAACACGCGAGAGAAGAAGGGAGTTCCGTCACACCAGAGTATACAATAATGTCATCAACAAATTTTATAACACTAAATATTTGCAAACCTCCACTACAATACTAATGTTTGGTTAATTTAAAATAAATTAGCCATATCCCAAAACAACCATATTTTAAGGCAACCCTTGGTAACACAGTCAACCGTCGCACAATAGATACAAACATAATTTCTAAGTGACATTATCAAAACAAAACCTTCCGCTATGAATCCATAAGACTATCAAATGAAAGATGAGTTTTTTTTTTTTTTTTTTCCGAAGATTAATCACATTTAAGGAAATTTCCATCACAAAATATTAAGGTAATTACGTGCATAAAAACCGACCAATATTAATTAATAGCGTTAACACTGCAAAGGAGAAATAATGCAAGTTAGGAAAAATAGAAGAGCGCCATCAACAACAATTCCGAGAGGGGGATTAGACCAAAACTATTCCAGTGTCAACGAGGTACTGGATTCGCACAAAGAAACCTCGAGCTTAGTTGATCCGAAAGGCTAGTTATGGTTCAAGTTGCCAGGGATGGTCAAGGTACTTCCTGAGGATGGCCTTAAAAGCCTAGAAACAAGATGAAAGATAATATAAGAGTCTACACCCGCGAGACGGATAACACACTGCACACAAACCTTTTCATTCAAAAAGTTTTAATACCGAAACTCTAAGCTGGCTAGCCCAAGCATTGATCACACTAATCCTACGACCTTCCTTTCTCGATGCCAAAAGGTTATCAAAGGGACTTGCGAAGGAGCTAATGAAAAAAACGTCAAAGACAACCTTGGGTGCTAGGGAGGGGGTTTCATAGTTATCGTAAACTTACTTCCATGATATCGAAAATACTAGTTTGATCAACATAATAACTAGCAACTCAATCGCAGAGAAGAAATAAATACATAAACAACAGACGAAGGTCTATCACTCGAGCAAGAGAAACATAACACCCAGAGGAGAGGGCACACGCATCCTTTCGACCAACATACTGACAATGATAAAAGCTAAAACAAGAAGAAACAAGCAGAAAGGGAAATCTCCCATCATGACATCTAACTGACAAATCAATGCAAGAAAAAGTGGTTCGATTTCACAATAATTTTAAATAAAATAACAGTAGAAAAGTGTAGAAATATCTTGCCTTTTTCTCCAGATTCAACATCGTCCGGATCAGCAACAACAACCCAAGCCAAATTCCATTTTCTTCAAGCTCGTTGGGCGCCCAAACATCGACCATCTTCACGTTGGCACAGGTAGGAGTTCACGGCTAGGGTGGGTGGTCTAAAATACTTGCCAACATCCTCCCAACACCGCTCCAAATTAGCCCTAGAACTTCTGTAGGCCCCATTTTTTGGAAATTGAACTTGATCCTTCGTCATTCATCCAAACACCTCCACCATCTCCATATGCATCTGATTGTTTATGATTTGGACCTCCTAACCTTGGTGCTCTCATATTAGGAGCAGCCCTAGTCTGAGATGAAGCAAAAGAAGATGGCTTTATAACCAAAAAAAAATCTCTTGGTACAGACTCCATATCCATAAAACAGTCCCTAGACTTAGCATCCTCGATTAAGGCTGACCAGTCACTAGATTGCTTCAATGCAGCTACTTTTTCCCTTAACCCAAAGTGCTCTGTGAGCTCGTGCTAATGCCACATTCATGCGGCGAATATCAGCTACAAGGCCAACCCCATGATTTGAAGCTCGGACACAAGACATAATGATTACATCGCTCCTGGCTCTGAAAGGCATCTACCGTAATGAAATATAAACCTTTTCCTTCATTAGATTTGAGGACAACATCAAACTCTCGGTGCAAACATTTCAGCTATAGCTTGTAAGGTGTGATAATTCCAACAGAAACCTTTATGCCTGCCAACTCAGTGACTCGTTGAAGAAGCTCATATAATTGCAAAAAAAGTGCTTCATGAATATTCTGATATGAAACAGATCCACCCCTATGAGATCCTCTTCCATGAGTTACATCGTAGAACAAGCAAGGTCTCAGTAGAGAATCTTTGCAAATAAATTTCATCAGGTCTCCTGGTAACACTCTCATTGTCACATAGTCGATTCGATAGAAATATCTTGAAGGAGAATCCCGAATTTGAGGATGCATTCTATACTGAACAGATAACAACATAGTTGGACATCCTACTTGTTGGAAGCGCTCAAAAGGCTTCTACCATGCTGCAACATGCCTGTTGCCTGGCTATATACTGTTACAGGCTGTTGCTGTGGATCCCCGACAAGAACACACCTCACAACACCCAAGAAAATGGAGGAAACACGCCTACCTCACTCGCTGAAGCTTCATCAAAACCCACGCGCACAGGGAGGAACCAGGAGAAGAAAAAAAACGCCATGAAAATCATCTATTTGCTCCCTGTGATTACAATCTACAGCGTACAGATTGGTAAAAGACCGCTGATCAAGGTTGAGGAGGTATTGAGACTTGTTTTTCACCTTTTGAAGCTTGTGGACTGCTTAGAATAGCTTCAACACCTTCCATGGGTGTTCTTACCCATTTGAGATCACATAATCACCACTGTTTTACCTTGAACGATCATTCTTAGCTATCACAGTTGAAGACTCCTTCATGCTCTGTTCAGATTTGATGCCAAGGAGATAAAGACCTTCAACCAGACGTTGCCACAGACTTAATGAAGTGGATTGATAAATTCACCTCAACTGATCACATCGAGGACAAACGCAGTTTGGAGGAGAGATCCCTAACCATGTTTTGAAACTTCAAGACAATGCACTCAATAACTCTCACGCAACTGCATACCAACTTCAAGCTGTCCGCCACCAACCAGGGAGACAAGGCGTTTCAACCACCCCACACGTCCAACAAAGGAACAAAAACTCACGCGGCCAGCAAAAGGAAACAAGAGCAGGTAGTCAAACAAGAAACCAAGAAGATTTGCAAATCAAAATATAATAAATGAGGTGCGGCCACCAGCAAGAAGGACTCCACCGACTCCTCACATGAGGTAGAAAAAGCGTGACGGCCGGTACGGTCGGCGGGTTGGGTGGTTGGG